>CM064432.1:4800000-6000000 GCA_032690845.1 Eleusine coracana subsp. coracana | reverse complement strand
TTGGTACAACATAAATATGCTGACCACTACTATGGTGACGAAAACTAAAAGGACTCGAGGATGCCATCTGCTCATACCAAAAAAAGAGAGCAAGACTAATCAACTCCAAGTCTCATCTCTCCTACCAAAATTAGGCTCTGATCTTCATGCACCCGGTTTTCGCCATGCCCATGGGGCCAGCGAGGAAGGTCAGCTTGTTGGCACAATACATCAGAGTGTCCGTGACGACCTCCATGCCACGGATTGCTTTGTGAGGAGAAGAATGCGCCATTGGTGACTCCACAGCTTCCTTATCTTCCTCCTTAATGGTGTCAAGGATTACCGGGACCCTACCACGCGTGGTAATCGGCGGCAGCTTTGACGGCGCGACCTCTGTTGTGATTAGGCCGACGTACTGGGCGATATACGCCATGGCTGGTTATTAGCTATAAGCCTAAACTTGAAGCGAAAAAAGGCAGAGAGAAGAAGAGTTGAAGAATAATGGGAAAAGAGAGTGCGCAAGGGGGCATTTGGCTATAGCTCAATGTGACTTGCAATTGGAACTCGGCTCCCAACAGGTTGCCTTGGGAGGTTTATATAGCCAACAATTCATGCATCGCGCCCATGGAATTGATGATGTAGACATGGCAAGAGGAAACCACGGTGCTAAGTAGTCTTTGTGGAGAATGAATGAGCTGAAAACGAGTGATGGAAACGACAATGACCATAAATTAGAAGATGGTCATGCACGTCAAGGGAAAATTCATGGGTTACGTGAACATATCGTGCTTATTGTTGTCGTCATGCCTACTGATATTATGTTGGTGAACACTTCTAACCGTGCAAGTGTATGAGTGAAGAAAATATGAAATTATACTCTTTTTAGTATCACTTTCAACAAATAATAAGGAGCTATTCAGCAAGCAAAAAAGAAAAGAAAAAAAAGAAGTGCAAAAAGAACACTAAGGGCTAGTTTCGATCGGTTTTAGTTTTTAAAAACTGGTTTATGGAGATGGAATCTAATAATATTTTTTTAAAGACTAGGTAGGCCTTTTTTAATTCTGATTTATTATAAAATGCAATCCAACTTTTTAGTAGTTAATGGCAAAACCTAGGTTTGGATGGGGTGAGCAAGTTTATTGCTCTTTCGAAACTGGGTATCTAGTTTTTTTTTTTCTAAAACAAGACAAGATGGAACCATTTCAGTTTTTAATATCTGATTTTTAAGAAACTAGAAGGATCCAAATAGGCATTAATAAAAATTATCTCATAATTTATAAATAAAAAAGTACTTTAAGCTGATGAGTGAATTTGGGATAAGGAATTTATTGATATCAATTCTCTAAATAAAAAGCAGTATTCTTTTCCACGCATAACTCTCAAATTTTACTTTCCCTCATAAACACTAAGTAATTTTGTGTTAATAAAATCAGAACATTCCATTTGTAACATGATATATGACTTGAAACAACCTTGTTGTGCACAACTTGTTTTCCATAATTTTAAGTATTTTGAATACCTTTGCATAGGTTTTGTTCAATGGTGAAGCTTTTGTTTAGTGGCAGAGGGTTTCTTGCTTTATATTTTTATTGGATGCCTCGTTTCATGTATTGACATTTCAGAGGAGTTACTACTTCTAATTCACAATTTGTTTAACAGTGGTGCAAATTTTTTTTGCCAAGGAATCTGCCAAATAAACCAGAACTCTAGGATAGTGACTAATTTGTCAAAAGGCGGTGCAGATTTATTAGAAATTTCAAGCCATTAATTTTCAATGTGGTACAGGCATGCACGGCAGCGCACAATACTTTGCAGAGCAGGGACGGAACGGAGCTGCCAAGGTACCTTCGCGGCGAGGGCAGCCGCACGGCGACAGAGGAGGTTGCAGTCTTGCAACTTTTGGCTATGAATGAGATCAAGACAGATTGCAAGGTGTGGTGTTTGATGCGTACCTTCAACAACTCAGGTAACCAAACACAGGAGGTGTTGTTTCGATCCCTTGGCGGCGGAATTCGCCGCGTACCCACCTTCCTATTACTTCACGAGTTAGGCCCCATTTGAAATGCAGGAACTTTAGTGGTAAACAAGTCAACAGTTAAAAATACGCAAAGCCGAAAGAAATATGAAGTTAACGTACTTACAATGCTAATCACTTAACCACTGAGAAAATGTTTTCTCATGGCAGACACTTGAGAGTCGGAAGAAAAAAAATACAAAAAAAAGGATATTTGACCTTAGAAGCATGGTACAGCGACTGATCACCATTCACCCGGCAAAGCTTTCAGTGGCCTCAAACTCTGCACACGCTCGACGGCAAGACCACCGCCCAAGCTGCCATGTTGTGGTACAGAGGCAGCAGATGCCCTGATGGTCCCTTGGGTCGTTTTGGATACTGCTAGCAGTCTCTATGAAACACAGTTTGGTCCATCGATTTATATTCTAATACATTTGTAAAACGAAACAATCTTTGGAAAAAAAACTGAAACGTTATTTATTTGTAATGACAGATGGACCTGGGTAGCTACAGTAACCACTTTTCTGTGTCAATGACTATCAGTGGCCGTGGCACAGAAGCAAGCTTTTGATCCAAAAACAGTGAGCTATGGGCTTACTGATGCCCCAACCAGAATCCAAGAGCCACATGCAGGGCGCTTCTACATGTTGCTATCAGGCAGATTAGCAAGATCTAGCATGAGATCGAGCAGGTTAAGACAGGAAAGTCTCAACAGAAACACTTGCCGACCTTCTGTACAAAAATTTATGCATCATAAGCCTGAAGAACAGCATGCGAAATCGCTAATGTTTGAACCAGAATGCCGGGGTTGGCACCAAAGTGTCGTTTGGACAGGATGAACTTGTAAGGATTATTTGGCTACAATTTTTGTGAATAGAGTTCAACTGAAAGAAAATCCAGAATTTCCTTGGCCTGTCAACTGAAAAAGACTTGCAGACTATAGACAATATGCATACCAGTTAGGTTGTATTATCTTCAACCAATCATTTCGTGTTATAGATTCTGGGTTCAGAGCAGGAAGATAAACCATGAAAATATGACATTTTATCATGCTAAGCCATGCTAGTTATGGACCACATTAGCATATGTTCACCTTAACAGTTCACCCAGTTTGCGAGAAAAATCTGGCAGAAGACAACTTGGATGACAAGAAATTCTAGTTGGCACCATGTTTATTCAAATTAGGCAGTGAATGGTTACTGCAACAGTGTCTTCAGTTTCATGAGCAGTAGAACAGAGTCCACAAGATATGGATGGTCATTGTATAGGTCAGTATGAATATGGGTCGAATGCACAATAGACATAGTTCAAGTTGCATACAGAAAAAGGGAGCCTATCTCAGCAAAAAGAATCCATACATTTGGCAAATTAACTAAGGTATCAAAAGCACATGACCAATTACTTTTATTTATTAACAGCAACTAAAGAATGCTCCCTTACACATTCGAAATGAGCCAATCACTATACTAGATCCTTTGTGAACCAAGCTTATATTTTATACATCTGATAGTATATTTATGAGTCAGAAAAAAGAACTCCTATTGAACTTCAAAAGATTACCAAATTCCTATTCTGGTATACATGGGGAATATAAAAAGCTAAAAAACAGGTAAGAACCATGCATCACCATTTCTAAATATGAAAGTTTTGCACTATGATTAATTAATATCTCATGTCAAACACTATATAAAATAAAAGTTTCTCAACAGAATAGAAATGGCTGGGAAAAATATAAGACAAGGATAACTGGAACGTCGTAGCGTACAAGTCCAAAGATACTAACATATCAAGTATGGAGGCCACAAGGTGTCACTGTCCTTATCCATTTCAGAAGGTTGTTACAGGTAAAAAATGGTTTATAGCAGAGGATATTTATGTTTACCTTTAAGACTAGAAGGTTTAAGTCCAAACATGTGAGAATTTCAGTTATTAAACAACATGTGAGGAAAAGAATGGTCATGATATGGTAAAACTTGTGAAACGATTGTGATAATTCAAGCATGACAACAAGCTTAGAAGTTAAAAAAACATGCATGGACAAGCAAATAAAAGTATAATATCTTCAATTTATGTGTTATTCTTACAGAAACGGTGCCCTCAACCAGATGGGCAGGTGGGGGTTTGTATCTGCATTCAATGAAGTCACACTAAATGAGAAATACATCTATCACTTACCTGATAAACCATAAGTATTATGCCACAAAATCCACAATTAGCCTTCAACTAATTTTCTCCAACGCACATGGCTAGACAAATGCATCATTCTGAGTTTCAGAAAATGTCTGGACATTTCAAGTATACCATTAATCGCTTTGTATAGGAAACAGCATCCTGTTATCATGGATTTGCAGGGAAAAAAAATATACACCAAGGTTCGTGTTATCAGCTAGCAAAATTGAGCTCTCGCTTATCTTTAAAAGAAACAAAATTGAACTCTTCATCATCCTCTTCCTCGTAATCGTCTTCGTCATCTTCCTCCTCATCGAAAGCATAGTCATTGGTCTTATTCTTGCCATTCAAATTACTTCTTGTGCTTGCATTGTCTAACAAAGCATGATTTCTAGCATCAATTTTTCTAACTTCATAACCATCCAAACCATCCACCTCTTCACTGTCATGATTCGCTTCCAGTTGAATTGCACCATTTCCTACCAGCTCATTGGCTTCCTGTTGTTCTTCTGGTGTTTTGGCAAGTGAAAGTAGGATATTTTTTGCTTTCTGGTCTGGTGGGTAGCCCCGAGTTTCCATTTCTTTGAACCAAATAACAGCATTTCCAAAATCCGAGTTCCTGCCGTGTACATCCATGATGGTAGTATAGATAGTCTGGTTGGGTTCAACACCCTGGATTCGCATTCTCTCATACACCCGCATAACTCTCTCAACATTATTTAACTTTGAGTACCCTTTCATCAGAGTTCCATAAACAACAACATTGGGCTTCAAACCATCATCTTTAATCCTACGGAAGAATTTTTCAGCTCCATCCATGTCGGAAGCATTAACATAAGCCAAGACCATTGTTGTATATGAGCAGAGATCAGGCTCAACCCTACAAGAGCAACCGGTCTGAGGTGAACTAAGATTTCAACATATCTCCCAATTTTGGTAGAATGACGTGACAGGAGTTTTACCTGTGTCTTCTCATTGCCTTGAAGACTGTATTTGCCTCTTCTACCATTCCAGATATTGCAAATGCGTCAAGCAAAATGTTATATGATTTCCGTGATGGCCTGGAAAAACAGCCTACTTCAGAACACTACTAGAACTACTAACATGAACACATCAATCTCAGGCAGCTATTTTCTACTGAAATTCAGATTAGCTTCACATATCCTTATCAGGTTATGCATCAAAAGATTAATGAGTAAGATCCATGAAAGGAAACCTCAACAATAGCCTCACTGTATTTTAGTATTTTAAAGGAAGCCAAATTTGACCACATCGCTTACAACAAAAAACATGGAATATGATGTGGATACTTGTTGAATGTCAACCCTTCAGTGTGCTTAATGCCATATTCGACTAGCAAGAATATTCAGTGAAAACCACCTTTTTGTGGAATAATAAACCACTCCAAAATGCATATCAAGATGTACTCTAAAAATTTTCTAAAAAACACATACGTGGGTCATGTGATTTCAACATAAGCAAAACTCATGTTTTCAACTCAGTTTGGAAGACATTAAATAGATAAACACCTAGATGGATATCTTTGCAATTTGCTATTTCTTTTACAATTGTCATTCAGATCATCAAAGCAAAGTTGAGTTTGATCATGAAATTATTTATTGCATATTGTGAAAGATCGACTATGCCACATGTGATTTTATTTCAGAACATTTTGAGACTTCTACATATGTTTCTGGGTGGTGTTTTTCTTATTCCAATAGCAATGGGTTGCCACTGAATACTTCCCTACTCAAGTAATATAGAACAAATTCTGACTGAATCCTATTGCTGTACTATAAAACATTGATAGAGAAGGACCTGACTCCAGCATCAAGCATCTCTTCAAAAACTGCCAATGCTTCTTCTTCCCTCCTGGATTTCCCATAAGCTTTGATGAGCAGGGAATAACTCACAACATCTGGTTTTAGTCCAGCTCTTTGCATCTATATTTGTGACACTTATTAGGGGAAAAATATTGATATATCTATATTTCTTCGGTCTGTCGCATCACAACTGTATACTTATCTATTGTGCAATAAAGTGGGAAAGTACCTGATCATAAATACTTGAAACTTCCTTGTAGTCTGTTTCAAATGACATCAGACTATTGAAAGTGACTGTAGATAGTGGAATTCCTCTTTCAGACATCTGTGCAAATAGCTTACGTGCCCGAGTATAGTCACCAGCCTTCTTGTACATATAAATCATCATATGAAACATCTTCTGGTCTGGCTTAAAAGAAGCTCTTCTTTCATTAAGAAGGTCCTCAAATATAGATTCGGCTTCTTTGTATTTGTCGCCCTGTCAGCAATCACCAAGAAATTTGTCATGAACCCAGGTGTGACTCCAGGGAATCCAGAATCAGCAAGATAAATTTCCAGAAGGAAACATTATATGATGCATTATTTTCTAAATTTGTATAAGCTTGTAATACGTATAACACATGAGCCCAAAAGAGACTATACGAGATCGAGAAGTTAAATAAGCAGAATAGATACCATATAACTAAAAAAACAGAGAATTTCACTCTAATTTCTAGCAGTTATGCAGCAGGATTTCTAGATTAAATTGGTCCCAAAACTAAGTCCATTCACACAAAGGTTTCATAACTACCATGCTGCCAGCTTGGTCTGACAACCAAAAATGGTTCACCGTTGATGGCAGAGGATACCCTCATTCACATGCAGCAATTAAGAAATACAGTAAAGAGGCATCATGTTACGATGATGGTGCCTAGAGGAAATGATGTGAGGCACTTGATGCACAAAAGGATGGGAACTTGCCCATAAAAATTACTTCTGAATCCATGGGCATTTGGCATTACATGTAACCTCACAGACTTAGAATATGTATGAGTAAGTTCTCTACATGATTCTTGACCATCTGACTGGAAGCTTCCTGTGTACCTTGATAACATTAACATGTAAGGGGAGCTCTACCAAAATAGTATCAAGGTTCTTGGAAGCTTAGCAACGCAAGGCCTTAAAAAAAAAAAACTCGACCTCCGGGAGGGGAGGGGGGGGGGGTAGTAACATGGTCCCCAGGCATTTTTGCCACCCTTACACAGTGGCACCATGGGCCATGTGAGACAACCAACGACCTAGACCACACTTTATACCTGTGCTTTGGCATGGGACAAACGAGGGGATTTCTTTCAACCCCCGCCTGAAATCCTAACCAACTCAGCTTGAGGTCCGTTTGCCAACGCAAGTTAAAAGCCCAAGTAAATGGTAAAACTAAAGATTCTTGTACATAGTAAGTTTAGGATACATCCTTTTTTGTTAAGGTTTCATCTATCATATGTTCAATATTGAAATTTATTACAAAATAGGCTTCACAAATTTGTAAGCATATGGTACAATAATATGAATAAAATTAGTGGAGTAAATGACTTGTTACCATTCATACTGACCAACAGCAATGGTTTGATAATAGATTAGAATTTCATCCATGTTTAGTGGTTAAATCGTTATAGATATAGACGACAGCCAGATACTGACCTCAACTAAAGATTTCAAAATGATTTGATATGTCACAGGTGACGGTTCAGGGCCTGATGTTTGCATCCTACGGAATACTGCTTCAGCCTTACGGTACTGCTTGGCTCTTCCATAGGCTTCCATTAGTGCAGTTTGAGATATCACAGTCGGCTGGTGACCTTTCTTGTTCATGTACTTTAGGACCCGTTCTGCTCTGCTAAAATCTCCCAACTTTCCATAAGCTGTCACAAGCATCAAGAAGTCCATCTCACTGAAGTCCCACCAATGCTGTGTTCTGAGCCATTCGAGAATCTAAAAAGGAAAATAATGTCTATTATACATTTCTTGAAAGCTGATTAAATTTGTGAATTGAAGAGTTGTAGGTAGCAATTTTCCCATTTATGGGGGATCATCCGCAGCAAGTGAATATACCTCACTGACAATGTTCCACTTTTTCAATTGTTTGAACCGCACAAGGGTCCCAAGAACAGCATCTCTTGGTAGAGGCTCTTTCTTGCTTCGTTGAGTCTTCAGAACGGACACCGCCGATCCTGACTCTTCTATCTCCCTCATCATTCTCCTCCAATTCTTCTGTGCAGCCTCATCAGCAGCATCCTTGAAGACTTCCTCTTTCTTATTCCTCCGCATAAACTTTCTGGTTTCTAACA
Source organism: Eleusine coracana subsp. coracana (assembly GCA_032690845.1). Classification (NCBI taxonomy): domain Eukaryota; kingdom Viridiplantae; phylum Streptophyta; class Magnoliopsida; order Poales; family Poaceae; genus Eleusine; species Eleusine coracana. Next base: position 5,991,691 of record CM064432.1, on the reverse strand, counting down.
TTCCACGGCACATCACCTCAAGTCGCCGGTTGCCACTGATCCTCGCATTGCAGATGGGTAAACCACAAGAAACTCTTGATTTGCTGAAACCCATAAACACATTTGAACAGAGGTGAACAACGAATCAATAATCAACACAGGTAAATGTAAAATGCATAACAGCAAAAGCTGAGAGGACTCAACTTCTTATTGATGACATAGGAAAACGTGTATCCTTTTTATTATAATAATGGTTTCCAAAAAAAAGGGAAATTGAGTTATTTTTGGTGATTCTGAAACTAAAAACGCAGGGGTAAACCCCTTCGTCTATTCGCCCAACAGAAATCATGGCTCAGGAGCTGCAGTTTCCACGAATTATACATCCTTTAGGAAAAGGAACTCCCGATTTCACCAGGTTTTTCACTGCAAAATTACGCGTCTCTCAGCAAGCCAGGGGAAGGCCAGCCGAGACGACATTTTTACACCGGAAAACAATTCACTTAATCCATCGTCCTCCTACTGAACTACCCGTAACTAACTGCGAAATTCGACACCCCCGCGTGGCTCTGGAGCAAATTATCAGCCCCCCAAACCAGAACCTATCTGCAATACATCGGACCGAAGAGGAAGGAGCAAACCAATGCCACAGTCCAACCATAAACGACAGGCAAGAGAAACGAACAACAGCAGCACCAGCTAAACGAACTCAAGAACGGCTGCCACCCCACCGCCTCCGTCAGAACGCGCACAACAAAGAATTCGGCCGGAGCGGACCAGGCAGGGAAGTGTGGAGATGGCGTACCAGAGGCTGGAGGGGATGGAGAGCGGGGAACGCGACCCAAGGGCCGCCGCCTCCATTGGAGCACGAGGTGGAGGAGCAGCAGCAGAGGCAGCCTTATCGGCTACAGCGAGGAGTGAGAGCGAGACGAGGTGAACCTCTCCTTAAACCTCTTCCGTTTCTTTCTCCCCCATCTCCGTCCGGAATCCGGATGAGGAAGCAGCAGGATCTTTTCCCGGGCCCCACCCAAGTGGACACGTATGGGCCGGCCCAGGTGAGCCTGTCTCCGCGTGCGGGTCCGTTTATCTCGTAACTGAGTTTTGACCCATAGGCCCATGAGCCGAGGGTAACCTTTTAATCATCAGCCTAGAGGTGTTCAAACGGGCGGCCCGGACCGGCACGGGCTTTTTAAGGCCCGGGCACATTTAATATAGGACTGGCACGGTCTACGGGTCTTTTCGGACCGTGTCAAGACAGTCCTAGGGCTCGACCTCCGGCCATGGCACGGTACGAAATTGTCTAAATGTGTCGGGCCGGTCCACTAAGCACGATGGGCCGACTAAGAATAACGACCTAATTAGAATTGATGGTATTAAAATAAGGAAAATAAGATGTTAAAGATGGAAATTGAACTAGAGATCTCATGAAAGAAAAGAAATAACCTTACCACTAGAGTAGAATAACTTGTTGTATGTGATAAAAGTTATAATTCTATTAATATATTTTTAAACGGGCCGTGCCGTGCCGTGTCGGCCTTAAGGCCTACTCCTCGGTCCAGGCATGGCCCTTACCACCGGGCTGTGCCAACACGGACCCTAAAATTAGTGGGTCGTGTCGAGTTCATGCCGTGCTTTTCTTTAAGGGCTTCATGCCAGCCCACTCGGCCCGGCTTTTTTGGACACCTCTACATCAGCCCATCTTTTTCCTAAAAAACAAAAAAATCTTCAGCCCATCGTGCCGTGTAGCCTGTAGGTAAGTCAAGTCTACAGACAGCCCAAACATGGTCCAATGGGCAATGGAGCATCGAGCTGTGCCGATCCAAGTATGATGATCCCCGCTCGATTTCAATTTTGTTTTTGACTCGCATGTATTCATTGGATATTGCATGAAAAATACTGTTTTTGAGCATATAATTTGTAATTTTGGAGCTACTGTTTCTTGCATTTGGACTCATTTATATTTCCTCCGTTCTTTTTTTATTATTGTTAGGATAGAGATCTGAATCCAAAAATAAACTAGATCCTTTATCTAAACGATAAAAAACAAAAAACAGAAGAGTACACGTATAAACCTTGACAAAAAAGGAAAAACAATGTATAAACCTTTCGGGTGCGTGTCGTTCAGTGAGCATCCCCGCAACCTTTATTTGCGGACGCGGCACTCTCTTACTCCACTCCACTGTATGTGGTTATCCGGTTGTACGTTGGAACTGGAAGCCGTCACAATGGCTACTGTAGATGTCACTCTCAACGGAATGAGACGTGTTTCTCACTGACATGTGGGTCCGAGACATAGATGCCATTTACAATGATGCAAATCGGATCCTCCCAAGCGCAATACCGATATAATTTCGCGAAATTGACGTGCAGCTGCAGAATCGTTGGCATTCAGCTATGTTTGGAACAAAGGAACACAAAAAAGATGTGTGGCTTGGTGATGTTGCTTTTAAACATCAGTACCCTGGTCTTTATGACATAGTTAGGAAGAAAAGTGATACGGTAAGTATTATTTTGGGTTCTACACCTCTAAATGTTTCTTTCAGACGCTCTTTAATAGGTGACAATCTTTTAGCATGGTAGCAGCTGGTCGCTAGGGTCATGGAAATTGAGTTGTCTGAGTCAAGAGACTCTTTCAGGTGGTTGGTGACCCAAAATGATTCTTTCACAGTACACTCTATGTATAGAGTGTTGGCTGTGCCTAATATTATACCTTATCATCATTTTATTTGAAGTCTTAAATTGCCCTTAAAGAATAAAATCTTTTACTGGTATTTGTTTAAAGGTGTCATCCTAACCAAAGACAACCTAGCTAAGCGTCGATAGAAAGGGAGTGTTAAATGTTGTTTCTGTAATAGTAATGAAACGATTCAATATCTCTTTTTCGACTGTGTGTATACTAAGCTTATATGGAAAGTGATTCAAATTTCCTTCAATATACCTCAACTTTTAAATGTGTCTCACATGTTTAACGGGTGGTTACATGGGGTAGAGAAGGAAATTAGATACCAAATTTTGGTTGGATGTGCTGCTATGTTTTGGGTAATTGGTTAAGCAGGAATGATGTGGTTTTGAAAGGATCGTAGTGACTGAGGGAGGGAGGGGGGGGGGGGGGGGGGGGGGAAGAGGGGTGAATCGGGAACTACCACTATGAACCAATTTTACCAATCACAAACTACCGATAGCACTCAAAGCAATTCCTACATAATTCTAGTGGTGATCACACTAACAATATGCTCCTATGAAAGAAAGGCACTCTATGTATACTAGTGGATCACACAAGTTAATACAACTCCTATGCACTTCTAGTGATCAAGCACACCAATGCAACTTCTACTCATGCTAGTCATCATATACGAAAGCTTAAACACTACTAGCAAGTAAGGAGTCTAAACATGCAAGTCTACAAGATAGTCAAAGAAAACTAATAGAACACACAAGCATGAATAGCACGGTATGTAAATACGGAAAGTAAAGCATCATAGTGAGGAGTAGAGTAAGGGGTGGCTCATGATTTTTTTTTCTGAGGTCTCGAAAGGATGGCTCCGTCCCCTAATCCTCATTGGACCACTCCCGCCGGAGTCCCGATCTCTCCCGTCACCAAGTGCAGTTCTCGCACACGAGCCCGCAATCACTCCTAGAGTGAAGACACGGTGTGCATCACCGCTGCATAAAGCACAAGCTCGTCTCCATCGAGAACTTGCCGGACTCCCCGAGCCAACACGGGCGCTCACTAGCGATGCCCCTTTTAACGACGGGCTCAAACCGTGTATAAACGTGTGATGGCCTTCACAACCGATCACGATAGGCTCGATCACCGACACCTAACCGGTCTAGGTCTCACCATAGACCAAAAATAACAATCTAGATCACAGCCTCAAGAACATCCTAGCCTTAGATGTGCAAGATGCTCAAATTACTCTCACTAGCACTCTCAAGATATGCAATATCTTCTCCTAGTGCTCCCCTCTTTTTCTCTTGGACCTTACCAAATGCTCTCAGGTATTCCACTTGCCAAGAGAGGTCTCCAAGACCCCAGCAATGAAGTTATATAGGCTTCCAACCTCAAACTCGTCGTTGCTTCACGAAGTTGTCTTTCTGGACATCCAGACCGGACTGTCCGGTCACTGCCTGACCAGACCGTCCGGTCACTCTAGTAACGACTCTCTCAGTCGTTGGCTGCACTATCCAGACAATTTCCCTGTACTGACCAGACTGTCCGGTCACTGGACTGGACCATCCGGTCTGTTTCTTTCTCCAGTCTAGGAGCCTCCACGAAAGTGCATCCTCTCTGTCCTACTGCACCCCTACTGACCGGACCGTCCGGTCAGCAGACCAGACCATCCAGTCTGTACAGGGTCTCCTGCTGACAGACTTTCTGCTTCTCGCTCTAAGTTCTGGACAACTCCACGTAGTGACCGTACAGTCTGGTCTCCACTGACCCCTTTGTCCGATCTCTATATCCAGAAGCTGAAACTTATCGTTCTCGCTTGACTTCGTTTCCCGGCTTCTCCGAACAGCTCCTTGGCTTCTCCACTATCACCTAGTGCCTGTGATTTCACTGAGTAACCTTGCACATCACCGACTAGATATGACCTAAGAGAATGACCTAGACCCCTTGATAGTCCAGTTTTTCCTATGGACTCAAAGCTCTAACAATTAGTCAAGTGTTCCAAACACTTGCATCATAGCTTGTCCTCCGCTTTGATCCATCTCCATCAACCCTTGGACTCCATCAAGTTCATAAGTCTCCATGCTTGTGGTCATTGTCATCCATCGCCAAGGACACCGTTGCCAACCATCATAAGATAGAGGAGGTTTACTACACGAACAACACTCGTGTGGATATTAGTCACGTTTCATGTTTGTCATTCATCACCAAAACACCATACCTTGGGGTGATCTCAATGGTCATGAACCTTACAATCTCCCTCTTTTTGATGATGGATGACAACCACTACTTATGATGATCCAAAATGGACGAGTAAGAAAGAACCAAAGGAAAAGAATGATTGAAAGGCATACCTTGGTTCTTACCTTGGAGGTAGTCTCCCCCTTGAGATATGCTAGGTGTTGAGGGAGAACTACCCACTCATTTAGCGCACTTGGATTTCAATCTTGAGCTGAAATTGCGCCCGCTTTGGTGTTGTGGTAGTCGATTTTGTTGATGTAGACATGCACCAAGGACGTAGATGCTCATATTGGTGAAGGGTGTATATTGTCACCGTAGACATGCACCGTCGTTGTTCTTCTCCATGTTAGTGTAGATGTTTATCTTGATTTGATCTTCATGTTCCATCTCCATCAAATCTTTATGTTTATTCTTCATGTTCTCCTCTCTATTTGTGTTATCGATCATCTGCATGTTCCTTCTCCCTTTTTGATCTAGACTTGGCTTTTGGATCTTCATGTTTCTTCTCCCCCTTTGTCACCTATCACCAAAAATCACACAAAAACGTAACAAAACCAAGAGGCATAAAATAGTTGGCAAGAGTTAGATTAACTCCCCCTTTCACGGTGCTCCTCCTTGGTCGAAGTGGCGTTTCGCCGTACCTCCCCCTAAACTTATGACTCAATAAAAGATTTTCTCAAATGTGCAAGGGTTAGTTATTATAGAGGTGGGAATGTATGAGCCACTTGTCTTTGAGCCGCGCGAGTAAATTTAACCTCAGAGCTCGGTCGAACATGGCTCAATGGGCATAAAGCATAAATATCACTATTTGATCATCTAGAGAGTCATGTACTCGCATTGTAAATGAGTAACTTCCCCTAGACACATGATTGGAAGCATGCATGATATCATAATGCAAGGATGCATACATGCAAAGAATGCAAATGCAACAAATATACAATGCATGATGCGATGCTAAAGAAAAGAGAGAGAACCACTATAAACCAAAGTGTCAACAACGAGTTGTTCCCTTCTCAAGCTTGCTCACAATGGACCATTCTTCAAAGCCTTGGATACACCGTGAGCCACCTTCCCAAGCTTAACCCATATCCATTGCTATCTCAAGAAGGTCCGAAGTCAACCTATAAAAGAAAAGAAACAAACACAAACAAAAACACAAACAACAACAACCAAAACACTATACATATATACAAAGGACAAGCTCAAGGGTTACTCATGTGAAGTTGGAGAGGTCGAGAACATTGAGTTCTCCCCTTAGCTTGTTGAAGGTCTTCTCATCGAGTGGCTTGGTGAAGATGCCCGCCAATTGTTTATGAGTTTGCACGCTCACCAACTCGATGTCCTTCTTCTCAACATGATCTCTTATGAAGTGATGCCTCACTTGAATGTGCTTTGGATGACCATGATCTCCCGTCTTGAGGGCCATCTTGATTGCCGCCTCACTATCACAATATAGTGACATTTGAGTATAGTTGAGGCCGTAGTTCGAGAGTGTTTGCCTCATGTATAGAAGTTGTGCACAACATGCTCCCGCCGCCATATACTCCACTTCGGCGGTAGATAGAGCCACCGAGTTTTGCTTCTTTGAGCTCCAAGATACTAGAGATCTTCTAAGAAATTGGTAACCTCCCGATGTACTCTTTTTATTCACTTTGCACCCCGTGAAGTCCGAATCCGAATACCCAAGCAACTCAAAGTTTGTTCCTCTAGGATACCATAAGCCCATTGTAGGTGTGTACTTGAGGTATCTCATAATTCTCTTTATGGCCTTCAAGTGTGACTCCTTTGGATTTGCTTGATAGCGTGCACACAAGCACACACTAAACATGATATCCGGTCTCGAAGCGGTGAGATAGAGCAAAGTCCCAATGATTGACCTATATAGCTTGGGGTTCACTGGTTTTCCTTTCACATCATCATCCAAGGGTTTTCTAGTAGCCATAGGTATGTGCAAAGGCTTGCAATTCTCCATGTTGAATCTCTTGAGAAGGTCCTTAGTATATTTCTCTTGATAGATGAAGTTTCCCTCTCTCAATTGCTTGAGTTGGAATCCAAGGAACATATGCAACTCTCCAATTATTGACATTTGGAATTCCCTAGCCATCATCTCCCGAAACTCTTCATTGAATTTCTCATTGCTTGACCCATAGATGATATCGTCCACATAGATTTGGCACACAAAAAGATCCTTCCCAACATGCCTCGTGAACAAGGTGCTATCAATGCTTCCAATGGTGAATCCATTTTTGAGTAGGAAGTTCCTCAAGTGCTCATACCATGCCCTTGGTGCTTATTTGAGGCCATAGAGAGCTTTCTTCAATCTGTACACATGTCTTGGATGTTTTGGGTCCTCAAACCCCGGAGGTTATTCCACATAGACTTTCTCATTGATCTCTCCATTCAAGAAGGCATTCTTGACATCCATTTGAAAGAGGTTGAAGCCATTGTGTGATGCATAGGCAAGTAAAATCCGAATAGCTTCAAGATGGGCCACTAGAGCAAAGGTCTCTTCAAAGTCAATTCCCGCCACTTGAGAATATCCCTTAGCCACTAGACAGGCTTTATTCTTGATAACTGCTCCTTTCTCATCTTGCTTGTTCTTGAAGACCCACTTGGTGCCAACCAAATTATGATGTTTGGGCCTCTTAACCAATTTCTATACTTTGCACCTCTTGAAGTTGTTCAACTCTTCTTGCATGGGAATAACCCACTTGTGATCATCCATAGCCTCATCAATGGTAGTGAGATCAATTATAGAGACGAAGGAGAAGTTCTCAATCTCAACATTTGCCTCATCATCATCCTCTTCACTCACATAGTTGGGTTTATATTGATTCATCCTTGTTTTTATCCCTTGAGATGAACTCCTAATGATCAAGTCTTGTGAGTGATCTTTGTTGATGGCTTTGGGTCTAGGATAGTATTTTCTTTGAGTGGGAGAAGCTCTAGGTGAAATATCTTGTGCATCATGGATTGTTTGCTCTTTTGATATATGAGTGTCTTGGATCCTAAGAGAGGTGGAAGAGTCACTCTTATGCTCTCTTGTTTTGGACTTTGAGCTTGGGGTGGATGGGAGAGTATCTTGTGAAGAGCTAGGAGAAGTGGTTTGTGGTGAAGTATGTGGGGAGGTTTGTGGCTCACTTCTCATTTGGGACTCTTTATCATTTGGTGAGTGTACTCTCAATGAATCTTGGGAGGGGCTTGTGGGAGTATTTGTGGCATCTTAAGTTGTTTGTTGTACCTCGGAGGAGGAGGTGGGTTGAGGCGGTGGAGTAGAGGGCTCATCAATATCACCATCATTGGCCTCGTGGGGTAAAACCTCGCCCATGGGCATGTTTCTCAAGGCTTCTCTTATAGGCTCATCTCCAATGTTTGCTTCATGAAATTCATCCTCCTTTTGAGACCCATTTGACTCATCAAATTGCACATTATAGAATTCTTCCACACATCATGTGGTTGAGTTATAGACCCTATAAGCTTTAGAAGTCCTAGAGTACCCAACAAGAATGCCTTCATAAGTTCTGCTCTCAAACTTCCCGGGTTTTCTCCTCTTCTTGAGAATGTAACACTTGCAGCCAAAGACTCAAAAATAGGAAACATTGGGTTTCCGTCCCACCAATAGCTCATATGGCGTCTTCTTCAATAACCGGTGGAGATAGACACGGTTGGAGGTGTAGCATGCCGTGTTGATTGCCTCCGCCCAAAACCTCTCATAAGTTTCATACTCATCCAACATGGCACGAGCAAGAGTGATGAGTGTCTTGTTCTTTCTCTCCACTACTCCATTTTGCTCGGGAGTATATGTAGCGGAGAATTCATGTTTGATCCCTTTCTTGTCATAGTATTCCTCCACTATAGTATTCTTGAACTCCGTCCCATTGTCACTCCTTATCTTCACAATACTAGCATTGAATTCATTCTTTGCTCTCTTGGCAAACTTTCTGAAGATACCACAGGCTTGAGATTTGTCCACAAGAAAGAAGGTCCAAGTGTATCTCGGGAAATCATCAACAATCACCAAGCAATATAGATTGTCTCCTAGACTCTTGTAGTGTGTTGGCCCAAACAAATCCATATGCAAGAGCTCTAGAGGACGAGATGTAAACATGAATGACTTGGTGGGATGTGAAGATGCAACTTGTTTTCCTGCCTGACAAGCACTACATAGTCTATCCTTCTCAAAGGCCATATCCTTGATTCCTTCAACTAGATTCCTCTTGACAATCTTCTTGAGCTAATTCATTCCAACATGTGTCAGTCTTCTATGCCACAACCATCCCTTGGATGCCTTAGTGAATAGGCAAGTGCTTAGTGGCATGTTGCTTGACTTGAAGACCATGACATACAAGTTCTCATGCCTTACTGCATGAAATACTAGCCCTCTCTTGTCATTCTCAATCTTTGCACCATCCTCATCAAATGTGCACTTGAAACCCATGTCACATAGTTGACCAATAGACAGAAGGTTGAAGTTGAGGGTACAGTTTCCACAAGAAAGACCTTGGAGAGATGGAGGTCATTGTGATGGCCACCTTGCCTGAGCCTCTAACTCTCCCCTTTGAGTTATCCTTAAAAGTCACCTTCTCACTATCTTCATCTTCATCAATGGTGGTGAACATAGTTGGCTTCCCGGTCATATGTTGAGTGCACCCACTATCAAGAATCCAATGAGTGCCTCTACTCTTGTAGTTGACCCTGGTGGTAGCCATAAGACAAGCACTAGAGGAAGGAGGGTTAGTATCCAAAGTATTACTTGATTGACTAGCACTAATCTCATCGTGTCGAGCAATAAGACCATCCTCATAGATAGGGATTCTTGCAATCCCATCCAGTAGTCTCCTCCTAATGGGGTAGTGAGGAGCACGGTAGCTCCAATGTCTATGACCATTCCCCATATGCACATTGTCAAGGTTGATGTAGTAATGGGGAGGGTCATAGAGTCCAGTGATGTGCTCAAGTACATGCCCCACTTGTGTATGGAGCACAAGTATCATCTCCATTACTCTCTCAATTGAGAGCTCATGTCTCCTGTTGACTACCTCCTCAAGTAAGAAACCCCTCTCAGAAGTTGTGATTTATTGGAGGAGCATGTCAATCACTTCATGTGGTGCAATCCTCCGAAGTCCCCAGGAAGAGTTTATCCTACACACAAGATCATAGATGCTCAATAGATTTTCACAAAGGTCAACATTCGCATTTCTCACAAATTCACCGAGTTCAAAGAAGAGATCTTGTTGGTGAGCTCAACGAAGATGCCAAAAATGATCTTGTGGTGGAGAGAGTGGAAGAGGTGGAGGCGCTAGAGCCGAAGCCGCAAGATTGATCATCTCAAATGATCGAGCGAGCATTGTTGTTGGTGCTCCCCTACGCCCATGCTCGAACCACTCAAGGTGCTTGGAGTAGATCTTGGGATGGCACTTGAAGCAGAGCTTGACGAAGCGCCCGAAGAATGTTTTGACCCGAATGGGTTGTAGAGGTTGTTACAAGACAATCTTGTGGAGGGATCAAAGAAGTTTGAGCTCAAGCTACTTCTTTCCCTTTGCTTGAAGATGCTTCGTGATTTATCTTGTAAGTCTTCTTTCACGCCATGCTCGCGGTGATCTCCTCATCCTTGAAGAGTAGCTCAATCACGTCCTCGACAAAGAGACTCTTCTCCATGAGAAGGTCAAGGGTAATGTAGAAGAGCTTGCTACTCGGAAGCAAAGAGAGGATCTTCTCCACTATCACGATATTGGGAAGCTCGTAAGAAGTTGTCCCAATCCTGTCCACAATACCTCGCAAGCGAATAAGAGAGTCAAGTAAGTTCTCATTGTCATTAATATGAAAAGCAAAGAACTCCTCAACAAGAAAACTACTAGAATGATCAATAGGAGGTTTACAAACATCATCAATTGAAAGGACCGAGTGACCGAGGAGGGGGGGGGGGGGGGGGAGGGGGTGAATCGGGAACTCCCACTATGTACCAAATTCACCAATTCCTAAAACTGACCACCCAAAACAACTCCTACGCAATCCTAGTGGTGATCACACTAGCAAGATAATGAACCTATGAAACGAACAACAACCTAAGCATACTAGTGGATCACACAAACGCAATACAACTCCTATGCAAGCTAGTTACCAAAGATACGCAGAAGCAAACAACTAGCTAGCAAGGAGTTCTACTCAAGTAAAGCTACTAGATCAACAAGCATATAGAAAGCATACATGCATGAGTAGCACAATACATACTAGGGTGATCAATCAAGCCAAGCAACTCCTAGACATGCTAGTGATCAAGTATGAAGGCTAAGCACTACTAGCAAGTAAAGAAGTCTATTCATGCAATTCTACAAGGTAGTCAACTAGAGCAAGATAAGCACATAAGCATGAATAGCACGGTATGTAAATGCGGAAGGTAATGCATCAAAGTAAGGAGTAGAGTAAGAGATGGCTCATGATTTTTCCCGAGGTCTCGGAAGGATGGCGCCTTCCCCTACTCCTCGTTGGACCACTTCCGTTGGAGTCCCGGTCCCTCCCACCACCAAGTGGAGTTCTCGCCTACGAGCCCGCAATCACTCCTCGAGTGAAGACATGATATGCGTCACCGCTGCACAAAGCACAAGCTCGCCTCCCTCGAGAACTTGCCGTACTCCCCGAGTCGGCACGGGCGCTAACTATTGATGCCCCTTCCAATGGCGGGCTCAAACCGTGTACAAACTTGTAACGACCTTCACAACCAATCACGATAGGCTTGATCACCGACACCTAACCGGTTTAGGTCTCATCATAGACCAAGAGTAACAACCTAGATCACACCCTCAAAGACACCCTAGCCTTAGATGTGCAAGATCACTCCATGTTACTCTCACAAGCACTTTCAAGATATCCAATATCCTCTTCTAGTGCTCTCCTCTTTTTCTCTTGGACCTTACCAAATGCTCTCAGATATTCCACTGGCCAAGAGAGGTCACAAAGACTCTAGCAACAAAGTTATATAGGCTCCCAACCTCAAACTAGCCGTTGCTCCACGAAATCAGCTTTCTGGGCCTACTGACCGTACAGTTCGGTCAGTACCTGACCAGACCATCCGGTCACTTCAATCCCAAGCCCAACAGCTCTGCCCACTACTAAACTCCTGCTGACTGGACTGTCCGGTCACTAGACCGGACCGTCCGGTCCATTTTCTCTCTCCATTCTAGGAAGGTCCGCAAACTGCATCCTCTCTGTCCTATGCTTCACCCACACAGACCGGACTGTCCGGTCTGTAGACCGGACCGTCCGGTCTCTATGGTCCCTTGCACAGACAGAAACCTTGCCCCTTGCTAGAAGTCCCAGACATACTCCACATAGTGACCGGATAGTCCGGTCTCCACTGACCCCTCTGTCCGGTCTCTACGTCCCAAAGCTGAAACTCATCGTCCTCGCTTGACTTGGTTTTTCGGCTTCTCCGAACAGCTTCTTGGCTTCTCCACTGTCACCTAGTGCCTGTGATTTCACCGAGCATCCTTGCACATCACTGACTAGACATGACCTAAGAGAATGATCTAGACCCTCTTGATAGTCCGGTTTTTCCTATAGACTCAAAGCCCTAACAACTACTCAAGTGTTCCAAACACTTGCACCATAGTTTGTTCTCCGCTTTGATCCATCTCTATCAATACTTGGACTCCATCAAGTTCACAAGCCTCCATGCTTGCGGTCATTGTCATCCATCGCCAAGGACGCTGTAGACAATCATCATAAGATAGAAAGGATTTCCTATACGAACAACACTCGTGTAGATATTAGTCATATTTCATGTTTGTCATGCATCACCAAAACATCATACCTTGGGGTGATCTCAATGGTCATGATCCTAACATCAATGCTAGTCATGGTAGTAGTGTAAGCAAGATCAAGAGAGACATCATTATCAATCATCATATTAGACACACTAGTAGCGCAACCTATCAAGTCATTGCTAGAAAGATCTAGGCACTCACTAGTACAAGGCACATTTACACTATCATCACAATCATCATACATATGATTATCGGTAAAGGTATTGGCAAAGTCCACAAGAGTATCCATCAACTCATCTAAAATTATGGCATTTAGGTAGCTTTTAAAGCAATCCTTCCATGAGATATGACCCAGCCCCGAATGGGATGACATCCCAACTCAATACGGTTACTACTCAAGGCGGTTAAGCCTCATAATAAGCACTTGGTTCTGATACCACTTGAAAGGATCGTAGTGATCGAGAGGGGAGGTGAATCGGGAACTACCACTATGAACCAATTTTACCAATCACAAACTACCGATAGCACTCAAAGCAACTCCTAAATAATTCTAGTGGTGATCATACTAACAATATGCTCATATAAAAGAAAGGCATCCTATGCATACTAGTGGATCACATAAGTCTATACAACTCTTATGCACTTCTAGTGATCAAGCACACCAATGCAACTTCTACTCATGGTAGTCATCATATATGGAAGCTTAAACACTACTAGCAAGTAAAGAGTCTAAACATGCAAGTCTACAAGATAGTCAAAGAGAACTAATAGAACACACAAGCATGAATAGCATGGTATGTAAATATAGAAAGTAAAGCATCATAGTGAAGAGTAGAGTAAGGGGTGGCTCATGATTTTTTCCTGAGGTCTCGGAAGGATGACGCCTTTCCCTAATCCTTGTTGGACCACTCCCGCCAGAGGCCCGGTTCCTCCCGCCACCAAGTGGAGTTCTCACCCACGAGCCCACAATCACTCCTAGAGTGAAGAAACGGTGTGCGTCACTGCTGCACAAAGCACAAGCTCGCCTCCCTCGAAAACTTGCCGGACTCCCCGAGTCGACACGGGCGCTCACTAGCGATGCCCCTTTCAACGGCGGGCTCGAACCGTGTACAAACGTGTGACGGCCTTCACAACCAATCACGATAGGCTCGATCACTGACACCTAACCAGTCTAGGTCTCACCATAGAGCAAGAGTAACAATCTAGATCACACCCTCAAGAACACCCTAGCTCTAGATGTGTAAGATGCTCAAGTTACTCTCACTAGCACTTTCAAGATATGCAATATCTCCTCCTAGTGCTTTCCTCTTTTCCTCTTGGATCTTACCAAATGCTCTCAGATGTTCCACTTGTCAAGAGAGGTCTTAAAGACCCCAACAACGAAGTTATATAAGCTCCCAACCTCAAACTAGTTGTTGCTCCACGAAATTATCTTTCTGGATATTCAGACCGGACTGTCCGGTCACTGCCTGACCGGACCATCCGATCACTCTAGTTACGACTCTCCCAGCCTTTGGCTGCTCTGTCCAGATAATTTTCCTATACTGATCGGACTGTCCGGTCACTGGACCAGACCGTCTGGTCTGTTTCTCTCTCCAGTCCTGCAGCCTCCGCAAAAGTGCATCCTCTCAGTTCTGCGGCACCCCTACTGACCGGACCGTCTGGCCAGCGTACCGGACCGTCCGGTCTGTACGGGGTCTCCTGCCGACAGACTTTCTGCTTCTCGCTCTAAGTCCTGGACAACTCTACATAGTGACCGTACAGTCCGGTCTCTGTGACCATAAGCTGAAACTTGTCATTCTCGCTTGACTTTGTTTCTCGGCTTCTTCGAACAACTCCTTGGCTTCTCCACTGTCACCTAGTGCCTGTGATTTTACTAAGCAACCTTGCACATCACCGACTAGATATGACCTAAGAGAATGACCTAGACCCTCTTGATAGTCCGGTTTTTCCTATGGACTCAAAGCCCTAACAACTAGTCAAGTATTCTAAATACTTGCACCATAGTTTGTCCTCCGCTTTGATCCATCTCCATCAATCCTTGAACTCTATCAAGTTCACAAGTCTCCATACTTGTGATCATTGTCATCCATCACCAAGGACACCATTGCCAACCATCATAAGATAGAGGAGGTTTTCTACACAAACAACACTCGTGTAGATATTAGTCACATTTCATATTTGTCATTCATCACCAAAACACCATACCTTGAGGTAACCTCAATGGTCATGAACCTTACAGGTTTTTAACAATGCACAAGCTTTTTCGCCTTTACAGGTGCTCTTCAGAGGGACATATTGTATCCGCTTTTGGGCTTTGCTGCAAAAGGAGGTGGACATGGCAAGCATTTTTACGGGTTGTCGTGCACTTGAGTCAACGCTAATGGAAATTATTGTCTCTAATGGCTGGTGTTTCAGTAATAGACTTCCGATGAATTAGTTTTTGTTTACCGATGGATATGGTCTCAATATGTGACACCACCTTGGTCCTTTGGTTTCGTCTTGTAATAAAAAACAGTTACATGTATATATCGATGCAGAAGCTGGAATATTAATAAATATTCTCTTTTCTAAAAAACAGAGGGATAGAAAAAAAACACAAAAATAGGAAAAACACAGAAATTGAAAATATGAGAAAACTAGGGGAATAAAAAACAGAGGAATGGTGAACTTTTGGTGTTTGGGTTGCAGGAAATTTTTAACTTGAACAACATTCCATTAAACAAGAAAATAACTGTTAATCTAAGACTATGTTAGCCCGTGGTCCTTATATCTCGGACGCGTATGCAGTCCACCACGTAACACTTCCTTGTCTTCACCATGAAGGCATGCATCCGTTCATGTTGATTTAACTTAACGGACGCTAGTTGAAATGGGTGCTTTGATTTTCATGTTTGTCTTTTATTTTGTCTTCATGTGCAAATAATGTTGAGCTTTGATTAGCTGCTTGCGCTAAATTTTCTAGGCTGAAGCCATTAACGTGTGTGAGAAGGACAACAGAAATCAGTGCTAATAGGGTCAAAGCTAGAGTTAAGATTCTTTCCTTTGTTTCGAGTGAATTTTTTCTTCTATGAAATGTACATCAATCGTTTCTTTACTCAGAAAGGAACACAACTTTCCTTTATTACAAATGCGATTATGTCATTCCTTTTCAGAGGAAGATGTTCCTGTAAAATTCTTTTGAAAATACTTATGCCAAACGGAGCCTCAGTTTGTTTCTCATCTTCAGAAATCACAAGTAGTGCGTGTGCGTCCCTGAGTACTAACTTTTGCGCAAAGATGCGTTGGTTGGGCTGTCATAGGCTCATAGCCACCTCGTGATCTTCGTGCGCTAATTTCTCTGATCCCGCAGAGGTCGGTGGTTGGTACAACAGTCACTGCATCGCAAAGATTAAAGAAGAGAAGGAGCACGTTGATCTGCAGTCTGCACCGGCTGAGCGCTCTGGGCCAAGCTTGTGTGTGTTCTGTTGGCTCGTGTGCTCCCCTACCAACCAAGAATTTTTACTACTCCTGTCAAAAAAAAAAAAGAATTTTTACTACGGTCAATTATTTCTGTGTCTCAATCATCCGTCCATAATCCATCAAATTATTTTATTGCAGATTCCTTGGAGCACCAGATAGTAGTTATATACTACAGTACTATACTAGTACATACAAACCCACGTATTTTAGAGTACATGTACACAAAACCACACATACTCCCAGCCCCGTGTGATCTCCAGAGTAAAAGTGCAACTATGATATACACAAGCCTTTGTATTCGTTACATAATCAGAGTATCCATTGTTTTGTGTAGAACATTTACCGTATGTGATTGTGTTATACTGCAAAAATAATTGTCGTCCAAGAACATGGTGTTTCTAAAAATTTACTGTTTATATCTCTACAATATATTAATTAAGGTGAGGTCGTCTAGATCATTTTTTTCATGTCCAAATATGTCCGTAGCATTGTTGTATTTAGTTTGTATCCTACAATGATTCATTAATCAGTTTGAGTTATTTTTTAACTATTTTTTAATTCTTTATTGAATTGAACTCTGATTTTAATTCGATATTTTATACTAACAACAATTAATCATCTATTTTATATTTTGAATAAAAATTAATAATAAGAATTCCAATAATAACTCACCAAAATTATTATAATAAATATTCAAAGGTAAAACAAAATAAAAATAGAGCAAATGCTCAGGCCAAAAAAATTGATTAATTAAAAATCTTTTACAATTAAAAAACATTCTAACCATAATTTTTTTTAACAAAGACCCGTGACAACGCACAATTATTTTGCTAGTTATTTTAATATTACAACTACTCTATAAACAAATTAAAAAATAAGATAATATATTTTACTCTTCCCCACCTAGATATGCCAAATGGCAGATGGCAACACGAAAAAACAAACACAAATTCACGAAGAAAAAAAAAGCCTAAAGAAACTTCTCGCATGCTGCACACTCAGCGCCGCGCCTGTATATAGGTGGCCACATCGGTGGAAGCCAGGAGCGCGGTCTGGCTGAGAGCTCACTGCTGCGCATCGTGTCCTCCCCTAATCGAATCGAGTCGAGGTCGATCGGAACCGAATCCAAGGTGAGCATCCCGAGCCCCTTGTCTCCCCGCCCTCAATTTCTTCCTTGGGCACGCTGAGACGCTCTTCCCGTTTGATGGGATTCTTGGCAGTTGGATTGGATAAGTGTGGTGTAGATGCGGCACTCTGTTTCTTTATTCTTTTGGGTTTCTTGCGCGGGGGAAGTTGGATTGGATCGCTTCAACTGGGTGAAGTGGATTCGAATTGGGGATAGCCTGTCAAGGCACAAGGGGGAAGTTGGTGCTTCCAGATCCTGAGTTCCCCTGCGGGAGCTCAAGAACTATGATTTTCGTTGTAGAATTAGTGAACAATTGCTGGCCTTTTGCTGTTTTTAGATTAATGTTTAGTTCAAGTATAGCATAGATTGATTGGATGTCGAATAGAAAACATGTTCTCTGCACTCTCATCAGCTTCAGAATCACCCTGATTCGCTGCCATAACTTTGTCCAAGTAACATAAGGATCATGGACTGACTGGTGCTATCCGTATGGATCTCTGTTTGGTTGCAATCAGCATGTTTCGTCGTTCTTATGAAATGTAGAACTCTCATATCAGGGATGGCGACCGGAAGTGAAGCTGTGCTTGAGTGGAACAAGCAAGACAAGAAGAGGATGCTTCATGCCGTTTACCGGGTTGGAGACTTGGACCGCACAATCAAGTATGCAGATGTAGTATCTACAGTATTTCGAGCATCTGGGCCATCAGATTACTTCTAACATGGTGTTGTGATTCTGTTAGGTGTTACACTGAATGCTTTGGAATGAAGCTACTGAGGAAAAGGGATGTTCCTGCAGAGAAGTACAGCAACGCGTTCCTTGGGTTTGGACCAGAGGACAAGAACTTTGCTCTTGAACTGACTTACAGTATGTTCACTTAGCCACTCAAATTTATTCCCACACGGTTATTTCAATTTTTCTATTCACAATGTGGGTAACAACCAAATAAGAAAACTGAGCTTCTCTACCTATGTGAGTCGATTAATTCTATTTGTGAGACAGCATTGCCATTTATTTTACTTCATCATACCAACAATGTGTATTCTTGTTGAACAGATTACGGTGTTGACAAGTATGAAATCGGAGAGGGATTTGGGCACTTTGCTATTGCTACTGAGGATGTATGTATTGTCAATGTGCAATTGACTACTTTCAATAATGCACAGTCATGCTTATAGGTTATCATGGATGCAAACAGGTGAACAAGATGGCTGAGGCAGTCAAATCCAGCTGCTGTTGCAAGATCACTCGTGAGCCTGGTCCTGTCAAGGGAGGATCCACTGTTATTGCCTTTGCACAGGACCCAGATGGTTACATGTTTGAGCTTATCCAAAGGGGTCCAACACCTGAGCCTCTTTGCCAAGTTATGCTTCGTGTTGGTGACCTTGAGCGTTCTATCACATTCTATGAGAAGGTATTTTCTTACCATTTAAATGGTAGGCTGTTGCTGAAGATAGTCATGCTAAATATTTATTCTGTATATTCTCTAGAGCAGTGATCATTATTTATTTGTTCTTTTGCAGGCTCTTGGGATGAGGCTGCTAAGGAAGAAGGATGTACCTGAGTACAAGGTATGTCTGCTATATTGAATGACTGATAGAATGCTGCCAGTTTTGTTAATACTTAATAGTGTTGAGATGATGCTTTCTTAGGAGTTATGCTCTTTTTTTCTACTTATTAAGAATATCTTCTGCCTGCTGCAGTATACCATTGCGATGTTGGGCTATGATGATGAGGATAAGACAACCGTTATAGAGTTGACATACAATTACGGTGTCACAGAATACAGCAAGGGCAATGCATATGCTCAGGTCTTTATAAAATCATTTCTCTAGAGCATGCTTCTTAACAAGATTATGGCATTTCTTGAAAACTCTTTTTTTTAATGTAACAAATGCAGATTGCTATTGGCACCGATGATGTGTACAAGAGTGCTGAGGCGGTTGATCTGGCGACCAAAGAACTAGGGGGAAAGATTTTGCGGCAGCCAGGGCCTCTACCCGGGATCAACACAAAGATTGCCTCTTTTGTTGACCCAGATGGCTGGAAAGTGGTATGTCTTTCTTCTATGTTGTACCGCTTGAGTGGTAAGCTCTAAATGAGCTGCTGCTTTCTTCAAATCCAAATTAACCTCTGCTGCTTTCTTCAAATCCAAATTTATTTGTGATTAATGTGGTATCAGAATTAGGCATCACACATAGTTTCAACATTTAAAAACCTGATGCACTTTTGAAGTTTCAGGGGAAAAAGTTGTTTGCTCAGAAGATGTGATATTTGTTTGTGTCAATGCAGGTTCTGGTTGACTATGCCGACTTCCTCAAGGAACTCCAGTGAAGATGGATCAGGACGGCTCCCAGGTGCTGTGCTAGATGTAGTAGTGCTTGTCAGCTGAGTAATAAAAGGTGCTGGTTTCCGCCCAACAATCCGAGAATAAATGTTGCTACAGAGCTTGTGCTTGTTCTAAGTTGGTTTCAGCATTTGGTGTGTGGTTGTGTCTGCTACAATTTGATTGCTATCTATAGCAACCAGAACCTATCTATAGCAACCAGAACCTATCTAATGTGGTGGATCAGCTCGCGTGCTGAGTGTTGTTGGTTCTGAGAGATCTCTTATCTGATCGACCTGCTGTTGTTTTGTTGTGCATTTGCTTAGCCTTTGCTTATCTGACTAGACTACTTGCTCGAGTACGTTCTCGTTCGTGGCCGGCATCTTGGTAATATCTATCATCATGGCGGTTGTTGTCCCGTCGATCGTGATAATGATCTTCTATATGTGGCTGTCGCCTATTGTCACGCTCATAGTCGACATAACCGTGCCGATGTCGTTCATCTTCATACTCTTAGTGGGCCGCATCGTCGCGCTCACGGTATTTGTTGTCTAATCGGATCCGCGCATCACATGGTGGTATGTCGTTGCACAGCTCGGCGTTTGGATGTCGATCATGGTACTCTGTAATGGGCCTACGTCTGGGAACAGTAGGTGGGGTTGCCTCCCGGTTGGAGCGTTGTCGGTCTCTTCTATCCTCCCTGGGCATCGAACTAGCGGCTCCAGACACTGATTTAGTCGGCGTTGATCATGTCGCATGTATCCCCAGTACAGTTGTGGCCCTGATATGCGCTTTCAATTGGTTGACCTGAGGTGTCAACTCTGGGGAGACTTGGAGCAGGGGCTCTATTGTTTGCAGGAGGGTTATCGCAGCCATAATGTTGTGTTGTGGGGTCTTGAAGACGTCTTCACCATCAAGTTTTAAGGTGAGGTCTCCCATATCTAAGTTTTGCGCGACTCAGGGTCTCTGCTGAGCGTCCGGTCTTCGAAGCGGAGGAGTGGCGGCGTCTGGATCACCGTCTTCGAGGTCGGTTTCATGTCTGTCTACACGCGGCGCAGTACCGCGCGTGGCAGCATCCGCCGATGTTTTGCCGTTTGCTTGCCCCTGAGCGGCAAGTGCTACCATGAATACCTCGTGGAAATCAGAGGAACAACTCTCTGAATCACTCGGCTCTTTAATCAAGTCCAGGAGTGACTCGCTTTCGAGACCGATTGCTGCGACGAATCTTGATTCGTCAAAAAATTTGGGATCTTCGTCCGACTGGTCCATGTGATGAGCCGAGAGATCAACCGTAGTGTAACCCGAATCGACCAAGGTTGCCAATCGGGGTATTGCGGACAACGTTGAGTTGCCGCCCGGAAGGGTTTCCGCCTGGAAAGCTGTTGCCGCGTTGTTGAGGCCAAGCGGGAGTCGGCGAGCCGGATTGCTCTGGTCAGTCGAGGCAGTGTTCGAGTGGGCCGCGCTCTCACGCTTGACGAGGTTCCCGTGCTGATCGACGACGAGGCTGACAGTGCCAAAGCAGATCTTGTCTCCCGGGCGAAACTTGATGTCGATGAAAGCCATCAATTTTGATGAAGCTACACTCAATGCTGCTCCTACCTGGCGCGCCAACTGTCAAGAGATATTCTCGATAGTAGATCTAGGTATGCATATGAGTATGAAAGATCGATGGACACACAAGATGCAAGATTTAGACAGGTTCGGGCCTCCCGGAGGATAACAACCCTATGTCCTGTGTTCTGTAGTGTATTATTCGGGATGATCCCTCTGAAAGAGCCCCTACCCCTCCTTATATATCCGGGGGGCAGGGTTACATGGTAAGTGTCTTAGTCGGTTACAACGTGATCTCCGACTAGGACTCTATCTCTAGTATTGACTTATCGTGTACTCCAAGTAATAATCCGAGTAGTTATCTTCATGAGTCTTTATATTTATTAGACCCTGGCCCACTTGGCAATATATCCGAGTGGCGAGGTATCCCTGGTATATACATACCACAGTAGCCCCCAAGCTCTTCCCGTATTAAATTATTATCTTGGTTTGCCTCGATATCTTATGAAATTGGGAAGTGATTTTTCTATTAATTCTTATTCATAAATCCCTAAAAAAGATATAGCCTATACATGTAGCCCCCAACTCAGAAGATTGTTGAGGCTACACCGAAGCAACTTTTGAGTTATCGAAAAATATCCAATTAACCTTGTCCCTCCACAGAAAAGGGCAGAATGAGGTCTGAATCTTCCAATTTTGTCTTAACAAACTCCATATTTGACATAATTCTCTTACTCGTAGAGTGATACATCACCAAATTAATATTTACATCCCTAATGCTGAAGTGCTCTTAATCCGAATAATTAACGACAGATTTCAATTGTCATAGCCCCCAAGATTGGTGATGTATCAATAGTAATAATATAAAACGAAAACGCATCCCCCAAGATTGGTGCCGAGATAATCCGAGTGATTTACCTCGCAATTTTGCAAGGTACCATTTTTAAGGCTGAAGCTACAGTAATTCGAGTGATTTATCACGAAATCTCGAAAGGTACAATTTCCAAGGCTCAAACTGCAGTAATCCGAGTGATTTATCATGAAATCTCGAAAGATACAATTTCCAAGACTGAAACTGCAGTAATCTGATTAATAAAACTAGACTTAACAGATTACGAGAAGCCTCGATCCAATAGGTCATCTAGCCCTTATAAAAAGGGCCTCCAAACAGCCGCACCCCTTCGTCCTTATTTCGCCGCCGTCGCCTTCTTGTGCACACAAACCCTAGATCTCAAGATTTCATTTCCACCCCAAAGCTCCACGCAACTGCTTCCCACCGCATTCGAACAAGAGCGATGGCCCAGAAGCGCACCCGCCAAAGCTATAAGGCACAATCCCAGAAGAAATCTTCCCTTGAGAAGGGCGAGGAAGAAGAGCCAATTTTCGACATCCCCGCCGCCATCAAGGAGTTCCCCGTGCCAACCATGGATTCAGAGAAAATCAACAGACTGGTGATTGATGGCGTGTTGCAGGATCATCAGACCGGAGAATGGATCGAGGCCATAGGTCAGAAATTTCCCCAACCTCCTATCGACCAAATCACGGTTTTCTCCTCCTTTTTCTATCGTGGATTTGGGATCCCTTGTTGCGACTTCTTTCGCTGTCTTCTATTCTTCTATGATATCAATCTTGTCAATCTGAATCGAAATTCCATCTTACATATTGCTATCTTTATCCACCTGTGTGAGGTGTTCTTGGGGATTTATCCTCATTTTGATACCTTCAAAGAACTGTTTGTCTTGAAATCAAACAGTAATAATGCTATAGGAGGGGCTGGATTCCAACTAAGGAATAAATCCAAATATGTTGATGTACCACTTCCATCAACGAACAAAGGTTGGCACGCGGACTGGTTTTACCATGGAAACCATGCTCCACCTTTATCAGAGACTACGGCTAAAGCCCCCAAGCCACGACCCGAATGGTCAGCAAAGGCCCTTCCAAACAAGAAGTCTTAAATTAATGCCATATTAGAGCATATTGCCTATCTCAAGTCCCAAGGTTATACTGGCGTACATGTTGCCGCTAGCTTCATATATCGCCGCGTGCAACCTATTAAGAAACGTCATGTTCCTGGATGGAAGTTCGAACTAGGTTCAGATCCCACCATCGAAGTGCCAGAAATATTGTCAGAAAGGGAGTTAACATTGCGGCTGGAAAACATATTTTCTTCATTCCTTGGTTGGACTCCAGGTAGTGCGAAATGTGGACATCATTCCAAGACTGGCAGGAGTTCAGTAAGTTATCCACTTCTATACTTAAAAAGTCAATATTCCATTCATTATGTTCAGCAATGAATAATACGTAACATATATTGCAGAATCTTGATGTATACGTGTCCAACCCCCCACTACCACCGATGCCGCAAAAGAAATCTCCCACTCAACCATCAGCTCTCAAGCACCGCAAGGCGCATATTGAAGATTCTGATGAAGAAGAATCGCTGACTGAAAGAATAGCTAGACTTCAAGAGGAAGCAAAGAAGAAAACTCCAGAGAAAACCTCCACCACTCGGCGGACCATGGATGATAAAGGACAAAATCGTCCGAGTGAAGCAAGCAAGGCAGGCACCCATGAGACGGCGCCAGACATGACAGGCGCCCCAAGGCCAACCAGCCCACCACCAAGAGTGTCAGGCTTAAAATTCAAACGCCGCTCAAGGTAAACAAATCAATATAACTTGAAACTTAACGATCCATTTGAAGTAAATATGTAATTCTTTATTTAACTGGCAGGTCATCCGGGCGGTCATCTTTTGAAGAAGTCTCGGCGCAAAGTCCAGTTCCTGAAAAAGACCAGGAGACACCACAGGCCGGGTCATCCAGAGATGATGTCGCAGACCACTCGGCAAAGAAACTGAGTGATTTGAAGAATGCACCCGAATCTACTCAGCCAAAAGATAACCAAGCTAAATCACCCAATATCCTAGACCTAAATAAATCTGAGATGGCAACGGGTGTTGATACTCCTGCCTCCACCGAGCCCGAAGAGCCATCACTGGTTTTTGAATCTATGCCAGAGCTAACATATGAATATCCAATCGGGTCGGAGAAAAATGTCACGCCGACTCCTATTCACCGAGTGGTAAGAGAAGGTGCCTCAGAACAGCCAACACCGACTAGATCAGTATATCATATTGGCCAATTTGCCATCACCGGATTTGATGAGTCGGTAGAGCAATCAAAATTAAAAAATTTTGAAGAACATACTGAAAAAGCCTATCATTCCTTCCAGGTATTCCTTCCTTCTTGTCAATAATAATCATCGTTCCTGGCTGTGAAGTTTCAAACATATAATTTGCCATCATTGCAGGCTCTGAAAACCCATATGGCCAACAAAAGTAAGCTTCTGCAACTTGTCGAAAGGCATTGTGCTAAAGCCATCGACTTAGAAGATCAGCTTGCCAAAGAGAGACTGGAAGTTGGGCGCTTATCAGTAGCGCTAAAAGCCCATTCATCTCAAGTTGATGAACTTCAATTCGAGCTACAAAGTATGAGACCAATATCGCTTATACCTCACATGTTATCTGTTTGACATGAACATTTAACCTCGTCCATACAGAGGCATCGCGGTCACTGGAATTGAGACAAAAACAAGATGCCCAGGCGACCGCTCAAATTGCAAGTCTTGAAGGTCGTATAAGAGAACTAGAGTCATCTGCCCAAGCTCTTGAAACTTTGAAGTCCGAGAATCAAGGATTAAAGAAGCAGATCTAGGACTCGACAGAGATCAAGAGGAATTTTGAAAAGCTAAAAGACGACCTCAAAACAATGCAAGAAAAAAAAATTCGTGGAAGAAAAGAGCTGAAGGTAAAAATGAATATTCCTATATGTACAGGAATATATTTATGCACTAAAATATTTGTTACTGACAGGCGCTGAAGAAATAATAAAAAGCCAGAAAGAAAGAAACATAAAGCTGGAAACCGAAGTTATCAAAGCTGAGAAGATCTTCAAAAAGGTTGTCGATGAGCTAAACCAATTCCTAAAAGCCTTCAAAGAAATTGAAAAGCAAAAAGAAGGATATAAGGAAAAAGTCGCCACCCTTGAGGCTGTAAAAGTAGAAGCCGAGAAACGCCTAAGAGGTAAGTGTTTATTCAACTAATACCTTGATATTGAATTTTATTGTGCTGGACATATATGATTATTGTGCTCCTGTAGGATCAAAGAGGTCCTATGAACTATTGCAGAAGAAATTTATAGAGGGTGATGAAAATCTTCGATGGTCTCTTGCAGCTCTTCAGAAGGATGCAGAGGTGGTCGCCCAATACATATATCCTGAAGAAAAATCACCTCGATGTCAAGACCTGATGACGAGGCTACAAGGGGCACCTGACCGACTGAAAGAACATGCTCGACATGTTGCAGAGCTAGCCGACGCACAGGTCCTGGCAATTGCAAAGTCCCACATCCCCAACATAGAGTTAGATGTGGTAGTCAAGGGCTTCCACGAAGATTTCTCTGATGAACAATGTGAAGCTCTTGTGACTGAGGCGTAAAAAACAGCTCACATATTGGCCGACCAGATAGAGCTAGATCCCTTACCTAAATTATAAAGAATTGTAAAGCTTAAAATACTGTGTTACAGCTCTGATACTGTAATATAACCAATGTTCGATAGACCGCTAAGGTCTAGATTCATTACCAGGATTGTAATAAATTCTTGGTTCGCGCTGCTTCGTATATGTATTTTATGAACTCATGTTAAACACTCACAACCAATATATAACTCATGTCAGCCCTCTAAACAATGCCCCCAATAACCGATATGAACCATGGAGACTAAGAACTCACTCGGTCAAGCATATGCGAATTAGAAGAATTGCCTTGGTCCCTAACAGACGGCAAGAACCATGGGGACTAAGTAATCTGTTTGGTCGACATGCGCGAGTTAAGGTGATACCAAGTATCAGAATTTGAGTCATGATGTAAACAATAACAACAATTATTCACAGAAATCATAAATTGCGAAATCAAATATCATGACTACTATGTATATATATTTAATAATAGAAATACAATAAATTATAATTACTAAGTATAAAAATGATGTAGCTGTGAAACATTCCAGGAACTTTGAAGGTCCGATCCGTCCTCATTCATCAATCGATAGGCGCCTAGCCGAGTGATTTCCTTTATAATAAAAGGTCCTTCCCATGGAGGTGATAGCTTGTGCTTGCCGACCTTAGACTGAACTTGCTTCAAAACAAGGTCACCGATAGAAAAACCCCGTGTTTGAACGTTTTTATCATGATAACGTCATAAACTTTGCTGGTACTTTGCCAACCGAATTACGGTGGCATCTTGATGTTCCTCCAACAATAACAAGTCGTCACACCTATAGTTGTTGGAGGTTTTTTCGTCATACGCTGCCACACGGGGGAGGCAAAAAGAATCTCGGTGGGTAACATGGCCTCTGAGCCATAAACCAGAAAAAAAGGGGAGTGCCCGGTGGCACGACTTACATTGGTTCTAAGCCCCCACAACATAGATGGTAATTCTCGAACCCATTGTCGAGCGTACTTTTCCAATCGATCAAATATACGAGGCTTAATTCCAAAATGTAGGAGGCTGTTTGCCCTTTCAACCTGACCATTGCTCTGTGGATGGGCAGCCGAGGCATAACCAATCTTAAAACCGACTCGGCCCGCAAACTCTTTAAACTCCTCTGTTGCGAATTGAGTACCGTTTTCAGTGATTATCTTGTGTGGGGCACCAAACCGAGTGACTATTTCGGTCATAAACTCGATGGCCTTCTTTGCCGAAATCTTACCGACTGGTTTTGGTTCGATCCATTTAGAAAACTTGTCCACTACTACGAAAAGGTGAGTAAAACCCCCTTGAGCTTTCATGAAAGGTCCGACAATGTCTAAACCCCATACTGAAAATGGCCAAGTTATTGGTATATTTTGAAGCCCTATAGCAGGTACGTGCATCTGACGGGCGAAGAACTGATAACCTTCACACTTTCGGACAATTTCCTTGGCATTAGCACCGGCGGTCGGCCAATAAAACCCTTGCCTTATTGCTTTGGCCGCAATTGTGGATGGTCCTGCGTGATTCCCACAAATGTCGGCGTGGATGTTTCCTAATATAGCTATGCCTTCATCTTGAGACAAGCATTTCATCAGTACTCCATGTGGGCTTTGCTTGTACAGGTGATGGTCAACTATATGATATGAACGCGACTTGCGTATAATCCGGAGGGCTTCGTCTTTGTCGCTCGGTAGTGTATCACGATCAAGATAATCAATGAAGGGAATTCGCCAATCTACCTCAATGACAGCTACATGCGGTGCTACCCCCGCCTTTAGTGCCGACTGCTCCATAGTTTGCTGGGTTAGTACAGATGGCTTATGCAGATCATCAAGGAATACTCCATTGGGTATTTTAGATCTGCTAGACCCAAGTTTGGCCAGCTCGTCCGCCTCTTCATTATACTTTCGCAGGACGTGTTTATACTCAATGCCATCAAACTTGTCTTTGAGCTTCCGAACTTTGGTGCAGTAGGTTGTCATGCTTTCGTGGGAACAACACCACTCCTTCGTTACTTGATTTATAACTAGTGCCGAGTCGCCAGAGACGCTTATCCTTTGGACGCCGAGTAAGATAGTTGTACGAAGTCCGTGTAACAGCGCATCATACTCTGCAGCGTTGTTAGAGGCACGGAAATGCATTCGAAGAATGTACCGCAACTTGGCTCCATCAGGAGATACCAGTATGACTCCTGCTCCGGCGCCTTCCAGTTGTAAGGAGCCGTCAAACATCATCTTCCAATAGCATAATTTTTGTGAGTCGGGAGGTAACTCACATTCTATCCACTCGGCGATGAAGTCCGACAAAGCTTGACCTTTGATCGAATCGCATGACTTAAAGGTGATATCAAATGATCTGAGCTCGACAACCCATTTGGCGATTTTCCCGTGGCCTCTCTGTTGTGAAGCAATTCGCGTAGGCCGAATGATGTGTGGACCTCAATTGGATGATCCTCAAAGTAATGCTTCAACTTCCTAGATGTCATCAATAATGCATAAATTAATTTCTAAAGCTGGAAGTACCGTACCTTGAATTCTGATAAGACTTCACTGATAAAATATACTGGTCGTTGCACCTTTTGTGCCTTGCCATCTTTCGCCCGTTCCACCGCTAGCACAGTACTGACAATATGTTTGGTTGCGGAAATGTACAGCTGCAAAGGTTCCTTTGGCTCTGGGGGAGTTAAGACTGGAGGACGACTAATATAAGCCTTAAAATCATCCAAAGCTTTCTATGCGTCGTCATTCCAGATGAATGATTCTTGCTTCTTGAGTAATCGAAAAAGGGTAATCCTCAGACTCCGAGTCACGATACAAACCGACTGAGCGAAGCCATACAACCAGTGAGCTTTTGAATGTCTTTTTGCGAGTGTGGAGGTCCCATTTGTAATATGGCATTTACCTTTTCTGGATTAGCTTCAATCCCTCTGTGTGATACCAAATAAACCAAGTAATTTTCCTGATGGGACCCCAAAGACGCATTTTTCTGGATTTAACTTTATATTGTATTTCCGAAGGTTGCCGAATGTTTCATCTAGGTCGGATATTAAGTCGGTGGAGAGCCGAGTCTTGACTACCACGTCATCAACGTAAGCCTCAACATTCCTTCCTATCTGGTTGTGCAAACATCGCTGCATAGTCTGCTGGTAGGTGGCGCCAGCGTTTTTCAGGCCAAAGGACATTGTTGTATAACAGAAGGCTCCGAACAGCGTGATGAACGAGGTTTTAAGCTGATTGGATTGGCTTAAGGGAATCTAATGGTACCCTGAATAGGCATCTAAGAAGCACAACAGAGCGCATCCAGCCATCAAATCGACCACTTGATCAATTCGTGGGAGAGTGAACGGATCTTTCAGACAAGCTTGGTTAAGGCCGGTGTAATCCACACACATCCGCCACTCCTTATTCTTCTTCCACACCAGAACTGGGTTAGCCAACCAGTCGGGGTGGAAAACATCTTTGATAAAACCGGCTGCCAGCAGTCGATCGATTTCTTTCCTAATCGCATCCTTTCGGTCTTGCGAGAATCGTCTAAGCCGTTGCCTTACTGGCTTGGCATTTTCGCGAACGTGAAGTTTGTGCTCAGTCTTTTCCCTTGGAACACCTGGCATGTCAGAAGGTTTTCATGCCAATATATATTTATTATTTCTAAGGAAAAGGATGAGCACGCTTTCCTATTTATCTCCTAAATTGACCCCAATATTGGTGGTCTTGGATACATCATTGTCATCTAGGCTAATCTTCTTGAACTCTACAGCGTCCGCCTGTACCGCAGTCTTCATCGTTTTCTTCGGAGCAGGGTCAAGCATGGCCTCCTCCGCTGTTGCAATTGCTTCCTTCAGCTCGTTCAGCTCTGATGCTGCTACTATCTTCTCGGTCAACTCACAACTACCGTTGTCGCAGTTGTATGAGGTCCGCACATCCGAGTGGATTGATATGACACCGTTTGGTCCTGGCAGCTTCATCATCATATAAGGATAATGAGGTACCACCATGAATTTAGCGATGGCTGGCCGCCCTATAATGGTGTGATATGTAGAGTCGAGGTCGGCGACCTTGTAGGTAATTCGCTCCGTCCTGTAGTTTTCCCGAGTGCCGAAAGTCACGGGCAAAGTGATTTGTCCTAGAAGGACTGTTTGCATGCCCGGAATCACACCATGAAACGGCGACCGACTCGGCTTGAGGTCCGTCAAGGATATACCAAGCTCCTTGAAGGTTTTCACAAAAAGGATGTCCAGACTGCTACCATTATCTACCAGTACTCGATTTAGCCGGACTCGATTAACAATCGGTGTTAGCACTAAGGGATATTTCCCAGGCCTGGGGATATGATCCGGATGGTCGGACCGATTAAAAGTAATTGGAACCTCTAACCATCGCAGATATTGAGGTACTGCTAGTGAGACCGAGTGGACCTCACTGTAGAGGATCTTCTGTTGACGCTTCGAGTCGGCCGTAGATCGGCCATGGATGTAATTGACCTCGCATTCGGCGTCTTGGAAGTCCTCCTTGTCCTCGTCTTGGTTATCCTTATCTGAATCCTTTTTGCCACCCTTGGGGATCCAGGGGCGTTCTTTGCACACCTTCAAGGCGTGATGGGCGAAATTTTTCAGCTTGAAACATTCCCTGGCTTTGTGAGCTATATAATGTAGCAGGCAAGAGCCATCGAGCATCTTATCGAAGTCATCCTGAGTGACTGGTTTCCTCCTGGTCGGGCGCTCGGTGTTGGCCACCATTCGATCTTGCTTGCGCTTCCTATCACTGTCCTTGCTGTAATCGGATGGACCCGACTGGTTCCTTGGGGTCGCCTCCTTGTACTGGCAAACTTGAAATAGTGCCTAATTGTCAGCAGCATATTTGTCGGCCATAGTGAATAATTCTTTGGCTGACAGTCTACCGGCGGCATCCAACCTTCCAATCTTCTTTATTAGGTCGTCGTCACGGAGTCCTCCCTAGAAGGTGGCGACAACGTGAGCATCCAAGATGTTAGGGATGGTATTTTTCACTCAGCAGAAGTGTTGGATATACTCTCGAAGTGGCTCCCGGTCTCGCTGCTTGACCCGGCCGAGTTCCCAGTGATTCCCTGGTCTGTCGAAGGTGACTTGAAAATTGGCCACGAACTACCGACAGAGATCTACCCAGGAGGTGATAGAGTTGTCGGGTAGATTAGTGAGCCAAGTTCTTGCTGCTGGGGCTAAGCACACATGCAAGTAGTTGGCTACGATAAAGCTATCACCGCCGAGAGCTCGTATGGCTGTCGAATAGACGTGAAGCCAGTCGCGCGGGTCCGTCTTGCCATCATACTTCTCAATGCCGACTGGCTTGAAGCCGACCGGCCAGCTGACGGTTCGAAGTTCCCGAGTGAAGGCTCGGATGCCAGCCTCCTCCTCATAATCGTTAGCAGCCAGAGTACGTTCTTGTTCGCGGTCGGCATCTCGGTAATATCTATCATCGTGGTGGCCCTCGTCCCGTCGATCGCGGTAATGATCTTCTATATGTGGTTGCCGCCTATTGTCATGCTCATAGTCGACATAACCGTGCCGATGCCATTCATCTTCATACTCTCGACGGGCCGCATCGTCGCGCTCCTAGTATCGGTTGTCCAATCGGACCCGCGCATCACGTGGTGGTATGCTGTTGTGCAGGTCGGCGCTTGGATGTCGATCATGGTACTCTGCAATGGGCCTGCGCCTGGGAACAGTAGGCGGGGTTGCCTCCCGGTTAGAGCGTTGTCGGTCTCTTCTATCCTCCCTGGGCAGCGAATTAGCGGCTCTAGAGACTGATTTAGTCGGCGTTGATCATGCCGCATGCATCCCGAGTACAGCCGTGGCCTTGATATGCGCTTTCAATTGGTTGACCTGAGGTGTCAACTCTAGGGAGACTTGGAGCAGGGGCTCTATTGTTTGCAGGAGGGTTGCCGCAGTCGTAATGTTGTGTTGTGGGGTCTTGAAGACGTCTTCACCATCAAGTTTTAAGGTGAGGTCTCCCATATCTAAGTTGTGCGCGACTCGGGGTCTCTGCTGAGCGTCCGGTCTTCGAAACGGAGGAGTGGCAGCATCTGGATCACCGTCTTCGAGGTCGGTTTCATATCCGTCTACACGCGGCGCAGTACCGCGCGCGGCAGCATCCACCGATGTTTTGCCGTCTGCTTGCCCCTGAGCGGCAGGTGCTACCATGAATACCTCGTAGAAATCAGAGGAACAACTCTCTGAATCACTCGGCTCTTCAATTAAGTCCAGGAGTGACTCGCTTTCGAGACCGATTGCTGCAACGAATCTTGATTCGTCGAAAAATTTGGGATCTTCGTCCGACTGGTCCATGTGATAAGTCGGGAGATCAACCGTAGTGTAACCCGAATCGACCAAGGTTGCCAATCGGGGTATTGCGGACAACGTTGAGTTGCCGCCTGGAAGGGTTTCTGCCTGGAAAGTTGTTGCCGCGTTGTTGAGGCCAAGCGGGAGTCGGCTAGCTAGATTGCTCTGGTCGGTCGAGACAACGTACGAGTGGGCCGCGCCCTCACACTTGACGAGGTTCCTATGCTGATCGGCGACGAGGCTGACAGTACCAAAGCAGATCTTGTCTCACGGGCGAAACTTGATGTCGATGAAAGCCATCGATTTCGACGAAGCTACACTCAACGCTGCCCCTTCCTATGCTGATCGGCGACGAGGCTGACAGTACCAAAGCAGATCTTGTCTCCCGGGCGAAACTTGATGTCGATGAAAGCCATCGATTTTGACGAAGCTACACTCAACGCTGCCCCTTCCTGGTGCGCCAACTGTCGAGAGATATTCTCGATAGTAGATCTAGGTATGCGCATGAGTATGAAAGATCGATGGACACATAAGACGTAAGGTTTAGACAGGTTCGGGCCTCCCAGAGGATAACAACTCTATGTTCTGTGTTCTGTAGGTGTATTATTCAGGATGATCCCTCCGAAAGAGCCCCTGTCCCTCTTTATATATCCGGAGTGTAGGGTTACATGGTAAGTGTCTTAGTCGGTTATAACATGATCTCCGACTAGAACTCTATCTTTAACTTTCTATCTCTAGTATTGACTTGTCGTGTACTCAAAGTAAATCCAAGTAGTTATCTTCATGAGTTTTTATCTTTATTGGACCCTGACACACTCGACAATATATCTGAATGGTGAGGTATCCCTGGTATATACATACCACATGCATAATGCTGGCAATTGATGTGACTATACTGTGACCTGTCCGATAAACATCAGACCAAACCATATCTATCAATACCTGAAGCCTCCTGATTATCCCAACATTGGTTCCATGATGCACCCAAACGGCCTACAGAGCCACGGCCAAACATAGTAAAGCCCCATGCAGCGAAAATTTGGTGAAGGCATCATGTGATTGGTGATTTTCAGTCGTTTGGCGATGTTTTCCAAATAGTTTTTTTTTTCTAAAAACATGGATCAAGTAAAAGCATATTCGTCGGAATGCATCAGGTGCTAATCGACTTCTCACTTGTAAATCGGTCCTGAGCCGTCTTATCATCGCAGAACCAGAGGATCTGGAACCGCAACGATCAGTTGAGCTGGAGTGAATTAAAGGGTGCTCTTTTGATCGGGGTCCTACGGTGTTTGCAGTTTGCTGCACCCGCTTCTGCCATCTCAGCTGACTGAAAGTACATATGAATCCCAAGCTTCATAGATCCATTCTGGACACTGCAGAAAATCATCAATATGGAAGCAGCCAAGTGTTCATTTATCGCCTGTTCTACAGGAAGGAAACCATATTGGTTTCGCCAAGCATATTTTTGTCTCTAAACCACTAGCATCATTCATTTCAAATACAACAGCCCCGCCGAGAAGAAATATACCACGCGGGAGGACAATTCCAGCATGACGACATACCCAAGAAACAAAAGACTAATTTAATTCAATCTGAGCTACAGGACCGGCCACAGTCTTGACCTCCCAAGAACACTACTACAGGTGCTTTTTCTCTGTTGTTGATCCCCGCATATCTCAGCCTTTATATCCACTCCGTGAAATCTCCTTTACCCCATGAACTTGTCGAGCATGAACCTCAGCGTGTGCCTTGGTCTCCTCCAACTCCACGAAGTTGATCCCCACATTTTTTACTTGGAAGGCCTAAACCAATATGGCAATACTCACATTAGTTCATACTTACATCTGGATGCAGTGTCCTTATAGTGATACGGAACAAAACCAAGCACCAAGTTAATAACATAGAGTATCATCACATCTGTCAAATGAACCGATCTGTTGTAGCAATTTAAGAGCATATGTATCCCAAATATTTCTAGCAAGCAAGTTCCAACTCCTAATCAGTAGTGTTGCGTCACAAAATCTCTTAAATGAACATATAGATTCATAACAGTATTTTTATTCAAAAACAGACAATAGGAAATGTCATGAATGAAACACACCAGAGGATACTGCTGAAACAGAGCTAAGCATCGTGTAAGAGTAAAGCTAAGGAGCATCTATTCCGTTTAATCTCTCTTTCCCTAAATATTGGCAACAACCACATGGTCCTTACTCATCACAGGATACCATATTAATGTGTTGTATCTGCTATTCTACACCACCACTTACACATGCTCTGTATGGCAATAATAGCAAGTTCTCAATAGCAAAATGTATAGCAACATAACCATACCTTTTGTTGTTGTCAGCAACTTCACTCATTTTTCCAAATTTGTCAAAGCAATCAGAATTACTTCCAGATGCTGTAACTGCAGTACCTTGATCCCGGTTGTGTCCTCCCATCAAGTTTTCTGCCTCCACATTGTTATTATCACACACATCGACCACCAAAACCTCTGTATTTGTTGATGACAGCTTCCTGGGAGGATGAGGTTTGGGGTGGTTGTGCTCACCACTGTATACAATCTCAGCAATCTGGCCATCTATTGTTGTCTCCACCTTCCTCTTGACGGGGCAGCTTGGGTGGGTGCACTTGTAGTAGCTCCGTGGGAACTCACTGCCTTTCACTTTCTTCTGCCCATACTTCCTCCAGCTGTAGCCATCATATAACAGAGAGTTCTTCAGGTTGCCCAGAGGCTTGCTGACAGCATGGTGTGTTGTCAGATGATCACAAGAAACGACCTGTTCTGTATCTACTTCCATCTCTTCAAGCACACCTGAACCAGCATCCTGTAATTTAAGTTAATAGCACATTATTCAAACATGATCAAATGATGGAATCCTGAACAAATTCAAAATAACCTATCAGGCGATAGAAATATGCTTGAGTCTGAAGTATCATCTATAGAAAATCGCAAAAGAGTGCTGTTATCACAAAACATGAGGTTTCTTCATTCTAAAATATAAAATCAGAAAAGAATATGAGCTGAATTCCAGTGTGAGGCTTACTATGGTTACACTTATTGCTGTTGGAAGATCACTCGGTAGAGGTGTGAGCCGTGTAGCCTTTGGCCTAATTAGATTGGTCTCCTCCAGGACGGTGATTGGTTGGGAACCAGTAGCAGTGAAGTCTTGTAGGCGCTTTGAGAAGGATCTGAAGGTGAAGAAAGGCCTGGAGGCCACAGGCTTCAGGGCAGCAATCTTCTCGTGACCCTGCATCTTTCACTGGCAAACCAAAAATAAGGAGGCCATAGTCATCATTTCAGATAAACTGAACATTTTCATGCAGAAAAATTGCGGGTTATAGAAGCAAATCAACCAAGCTGTTCAACATACAAATGCATTGAAGGCAATTAACATAGGTGACAAATTGAACAAGAAAGAATGAAACAGAAGGGCTAGCGTAGGCGGTACCTTCGACCTTGGTCCTGTGCTCTGTTGTGGCTGTAGACTGGTAGAATGATGCAAGCGCGAGAAGAGAGTTCGGGATAGGAGAAATAGAAGGTAGTTAGGATGCACATGAGACTGTTAGGTACGGACACAAGTAGGTAGACAGATGTCAGATCTGCCTTCCTTAGTGTATGCCAGTTTCAGTTCAACAAATAGCATGGTCCATTATCTCAAAACATCATATGGCATATTTGATACCAAAGCAAACCAATGGAACAGCACAAAACAATAGCGGCATAACTGTTGAGACTGAACAATAACAACAGGAATGCATAAATTACACCTTTAGACATAACGAACCTGAATTTGAAAAGGTCTAATGTTATCCTGTATGCAGCCTGCATTAATTTCCAGGAAGAACTGACATACTGAATTTTATGGCTAAACAATCAAGTGGACAGACTAGAGAGTAGATACTTCAATGTTTTGCCTTAATGAACCACTTTAATAAGAGACGTGAAATGGGTATGTAATGTAGAGCTGAAATTCTGAAGTCTCATGCACAAAAGTTGAATTGTTTCCTTAATAAAGTAAAAGGTGAATCGTTAAGCCAACCAACATCACTCTCTTGTCAACTGTGGAGCCCAGACAAGAAAGACATGTTTGCTTGGTTAGCATCCAAAAGCATTAACAGATCTTAGATTGAATTAGTCTGTCATAATGCATAAGCCCATGAACTCCAACAGCAACCCATTCATACTCAAGTTGCAATAAGCGCAAAAACATTGCCACACTAATCATACTCAAGAATTTAGAAGTGACAGCATACTTTTGCAAAAAAATATCTCTTACACAAGTGTCTACCCTCTACTTCTTCCAGAACCATTGTAGGAACCAAGTAAAGCACCCTTTCTGGCTAAGCAGAACAAGACTCAAAATCCAAGAAAAACAAATATGCTTGGTTAGCATCCAAAAGCATTAACACATCTTAAACTGAATTTGTCTGTCATAATGCATAAGCCTATGAACTCCAACAGCAAACCATTCATACTCAAGTAACTTGCAAGAATAACAACACAAACAACAAACATTGCAGCACTAATCATAGACAAGATTTGTATCCAAACAGGGCCTTAGGAGTGACAGCCGAGTCTTGAAAACATTACTTACACAAGTGTATAGGGTATACTCTCTACTTCCAGAACCAATCACTAGGAACCGAGCAAAGCAACCTTCCTAGCTTAGCCGAACAAAACTCAAATCCAAAACTTAAGCTACTACCGCTGGCGCTCATCATCTCGATCTCAGGGACACTGCTACCATCCTGATTCAGTGTCCCTTGTCGCCCTCCTCTGCTCAATTGGCCTTCTCTTGGATGAGGCGGTCGATGAGGTCCAGCAGCTCGGCCCTCAGCGCCGTGACGCTGGCGGCGTTCACCTCCCTCTTCACCGCCTCGAACCAGTCGCCGCCCCCTCCACGCCCGTCGCTCCACCAGCCGCAGATGGCCCTGGCGACCGCCATGACGTAGACCCCGCAGTCGTAGCCGTTGGTCTGCCCCGGCGTGGGCCCCTCGACGAGCGGCGGAACCTTCCCCGAGGCGTCGGCGAGCAGGGGCCCGAGCGCCTCGGCGAGGCGGCCCGCGACGGGGAGGTTGGGCGCGCCGCGGATGCTGTCGTGGTGGACGAAGCGAGGGGTGGCGCGGGTGCTGTCGAGGACGAGTAGGGTCCAGTGGGACCCGCCCTCGGCGACGGAGGCGTCCGGGTTGTCGTTGACGGGGAGCAGCGCGAGGCGGCGGGAGCGGAGGCGGAGGGGCTCGGCTACGGCGGCGACGGAGGCGGCGTCGGGGAGGCTGGAGAGGAGGTAGGGGATGGAGGGCGGGAGGAGGAGGAGGTCGGCGTCGTCGCCGGGGGCGAAGGTCGCGGAGAGGTGGGCGAAGTAGAAGGCGATGATGCGGTCGTTGATGAAGCGCGGGCCGCGGAGGACGTCGAGGTCGGAGCGGATCAGGACCACGTCGCCGTAGCTCAGAATCCACTCCTCGGGGTCGCCGCCGGTGGAGCCCATCGCCGCGTGCGCCCGCCGGAGATTGCTCGCTTGGTGGTGGTGCTCGACGGGACGGAATGAAAGCTTGTCCCCAGTTCCCCCACCTGGGCTTGCTAGTGTCGTGTGGGCTGGGTCCGGGTTGCAGGCAGGGCTTATTACTTTTGCAAAATAGTCCTAGAGAAATGGGTCGTGCAGAAAGGCCCCTTTAAAAGGTAACACACAGAGGAATTGTATAGAAAATGAAAATTTATAGGTAAAGAAAAAAACTGCAGAAATAGAGAGAAGAAAAATCTAGCGATCCAAAGAGGCCTAACCAGTGTATTTGTAACTTATGAACAGGGTGTTAAAGGAGATGCCCATTAGTGGTACGGCATTTGCGCAGCACCCCAATGATACAACATCGAATTCCTTTGCAACCACTAAAAAACGGACAACGGAGTAGGACTTGCACATTTTAAAAAAGGAGTAGGACTTGCATATTTAAATAGTGAAAGCTAAGTACTCCCTCCGGTTTTGGAATTTAGGACGTTTTGGAGAATTTCCAGATTTCACAAATGAAGACGTCCTGGTGATTTTTATTAGTTTTGGACTAATTTGCCCCTGCATGCGTCGCTGGCTCCCGAAGCCGACGTGAGTTCCCGAGGCGACTCTTTAAACCACGCAATGCAAAAAGCGCATAAAATGCGAGCGCTAGAAATCAAACCTGTGTGCTTAGTAATTAAAGCAAATGGCACTAGCCAACCAGATACAGAGGAAACGTTGTAATGGTGTGAGGTTGCACTATATTTAATAAGGGCAGATATGGAAAACTATACCTAACTTAATTACTCCTTGGTATACTAAATGATGTCCTAAATATCCTTAATGTTGCCCCAAAAGGAAACATTCACAGATGGTGCAGCAAGAAAAATGTTACTACTGAGAAATTGAAGATAAGCACATCATGGACTATGAATCGCATTATTATAGATCCTTACAAAGAAAGATTGTAGCTGGCACTGTTCTAATGCCACATTCCACAAATTAGGGCCACGAAGATAGCAAACATGCGTAGAAAATGTACAACACCGACTACAATTTTACCGTGGGATTAACTGCAGAGTGTCAAGCATCATAATTATTTACCAAGACTTTGCATTATAATAGCTGAACCAAAATGGACGCCGAGAAAAAGGCGATCTCAGCTGTTCTTTCAGATGCTCTCCCC
Organism: Eleusine coracana subsp. coracana; assembly: GCA_032690845.1. Taxonomy (NCBI): domain Eukaryota; kingdom Viridiplantae; phylum Streptophyta; class Magnoliopsida; order Poales; family Poaceae; genus Eleusine; species Eleusine coracana. The sequence continues at coordinate 5,953,054 of CM064432.1, read as the reverse complement.
GTGATAGCCCCCAATCAAGAGAGAATCATAAATCGCACAAAAGGCTCTGCAATGTCCATCAGTCGCCCCCGCATGAACGCACGCAGCCTTTCGTTTCTGTTTTCAGACACGGTATGGTGACCATTCATTTGTTTCTAGTAAAAAAAATTGCTGCCTAGTGTCACGCGATCAGCTTCACGAGCTGTTTTCTACCGAACAAATCTTCAGATCTTGACTCGAATCTTTTTAGCATTCCCTCCTCCCTGCTTTACCTCAATCGGGACTCCATTGTACCTTCCTAGCAAAGTAAATGGATGAAGGCAAGTGCCTGTATTTCTGTATCATAATTCTCAGGCAGCTGAAATGTTAAGCAATGACTTGGATAAGTGACTCAGCCTTCCGTTATTTGTATATCACTCAGTAGCTTATACCACTTAAAGCTGAGTTTTTCTTAACTATGAACCATAGTACCTTCAGTATAAATATGATGAAAACGTATTTCGGCTAATTTTATGTTGCATAACGGTTTAAGCTACAGAGATTGAAAACTAGCACTTCAAAAAAGATGAATTGTCAAGGTGCAGCCATGAAACAACATCACAGATTCCACAAGTTACATGAAAATACAAGCCTTTTAGTTTCCAAAAAACATTAACATGCATGATTAGAACTTCAAGTCATGAAATCAGGAACAGAACACCCTAATACGATCAAAGAAGTTAGGATTTCTCATGCATCCCATCGCTATGTAAAACACAATTCTATACTCCCTGCACGCAGACATTCAGTTAGCTCATAATAGTTGAGAGTTTGGACTAGCAACAAGCAATACAAGAACATAATGAAAAAAAGATGGAGAATTCATATGCCCTGCGAATGTGACGTGATATTGGCACGGCTCAATCAAAGAGCAGAACCCCTCGCCTCCGGAGCACAAGCCCTCTGATTGAACCGCACCAATACCCAATCATCACCACAAGGATTATGAACTTCCCTGATCACACACATATTACTGAAAGAGAGACTGAAAGGCAACATCAAGACACAAGGAAGAACACACTCAGCTCAACTCCAAGGATGCTATATGGAGCATCCACACTTTTGCATTCACAAGTCAGAAGTGGGGAAGAGATGAGAACTGTGGGACGGAGGAAGGGAGAGATGGCAAATGCAGGCTACGGCAGCGAATTGAATGAGACAGCAACCAAGCAAATGGCAGTATTTATTGGCAACATTCAAGGGGGAGGGGGAGGGAGAGTGCCTGCAGAGACGGTGCAGAGGACAGACAGGAATCTAGAGCGGGGTCAGCACGCAGATGCGTTCATGCAGCATTTTGAATGCTTGATGATGTGTAAAAAACGAAACTATTTGAAGTTGATGACATGGTAACATGGTTACATGAATTCGTTGAGTCGTGAAAATTTGGATTCAGCCCCTGTTTTCATACAAAATAAGTAATGATCATGAGCCCGTTTCTTTCCTATCAAAATATAAACGGTCACAGAATGTTTCGTTGGGCAGTGAAAACTACAGCAACGCACTAGCCCCATCACAGCAACGCAGTAGTCACTGCCGTCAGGTGCACTGACTTGCACCCAATCCACCCAGGATGGTCAGGAAGCAGTCCAGGTGCTCCGATCTGAGTTGTGGTGCAGTGCCACCGGCGGCTGCATATGGTGCCGGTGGGCGGTGGCTTGCACCGTCAGGCTCGTCGGCAGGAGCTGGGCATTATAACAAAAGCAATAACAATAACTTAACTTGAAGAACCACATAAATATGACACATTATGATAACAGCAACTTCAATAACACTGACACGGACTTTCTTAAGCCAGAGTAACCAGAGGGTCACTTAAACATCAGGTTTAATCTTTTGACAATGGATGGAACACAGTGAGTTGCTTGCAACAAGGTAAACCGGATTATATACACAGATTTTAGAGATGCCTATTTACAGGAGGCAATATTGATCGTTCTGCCATCTCTTAGAATAGCCCAAAGGTGTTCTCCCCACTGTAGGTCATGTAGAGGAAGCCATCCTCATCCTTGTTCTCCTCGTAAATGGCAGACATCAGGGCAGCTGCACAACACGAGTGACAAGAATGTTTAGTATACACTAACACAATTGATTTCTGAGATGGTTGAGAGCCAGAATTGTTCAGTGGGTTTGTTTGGTACCTGTTGGTGGAAGGGTGTTCTTTACAAAGATGAAGATTGCCTTCTCAGCACTGAGCTTGATGCGCTTCCGTACAACGTACACAAACTGTCCTACTGTGAGGTCGGCAGGAACAAGGTACCTGCATGCAATCACAAATTATAAACTATATACATCTTGGATAATAATATTGCAGTTGACCAATAGATGGTTGGTATACAAAAACTAGAATTGGGAGATGATACAAGCAAAGAATATGCCCATGGAGTACAATCAGCTGCCAAATGGCGTACTGCAGGGAAAAAATAATTCTTGATCCTGACATTTTCTTTGGACTATAGAAATCGCTTTAGGATTTGATTGGAAAAGGGTCTAAATCTATTGAAAATGATCAATTAACAAGAGATAACTAGAACAATTCAATTGCAAGCTGCAATAAGCTTCAGAGGCACAGAAAATCTAATGTCGCAGATACTTTTTTCAAACAGTTAGATAAACTGCATTGGAATGGTTCATATAGTGGCTGAGAACTGACTTTTTCTTGTCAATGTCCGGGATGTCGCTCCTCTCAGCCTTCTCAACAATGACCTATACCAAGCCAAAGTTGCTTCAAATGAGAACAAAACAACCTTAAGGTAAAGGAAAGTAATAAACCACATGTGCAAGAAAAAGTCTGCTTACAGGGATTCTATCAGGGTACTTCTCCCTGATTCGGCCAGACTCCTCCTGCCTCGTATCTGTTGTGACATATGGCATATACAGAATTAGAACAGCACTCAATTATAGACTCCTATAGCATGTATTTTTTGTATTGATAAAGAAACTCTGAAAAAAGTTTGCCACACATATATCCATGACAAATATATAAGGAAAAACAAAATCAAGAATGACCTCATGCACAAATAACTAGAGTAGCTTACAATGCCACCTAACAATATCAGAACCAAATCAACAACAATACACGCCAGCGAACAACAATCTAATACAAAGTTTTACCCAGAGATCCAAAAGGAACAAAGTATAACCAAAGCCCAAAACATTACACACAAACTGGAATCAGCGAGCTCTTACTATTGGTTACAGATATTAATTGCAGAAGCTAGTGTAAAATCAAGTCAGCAATAAGTTGCAGCTAAGATCAACTACCATCCTTACTACCACCTGCACTCCTCTCACAAGGCAGCAAAAAGTGAGTTTCTCTTTCATTCTACTTGGAACTGTCACCCTCTACAAGCTAGCCAGAGGGCACATGTCTGCAGCAGAGAACCCAACACAAGCATCCTACAGATGAGTGTTACTAACCAATTGCTATGAATTTTTTTTATTACTAATTGCTACGAATTATGATCCGACGAAACAATTTTGACCTAAAACATCAAGCACGATGCTCACGAAATCTAACAGAATAAAGGGGTCATATAATTAGCTGTACTAGGATGATCCCACGAAACAATTTGATTCAAAACATCTAGCACGATGCTCACAAAATCTAAAATAATATAAAGAGGTCATCTAACTAGCTGTACTACTACAGTTACGGCACGGTGACACGGATCAGCCCATACACCGCGGATCGGAGAAACCCAGTGGCCTGCCCATCTTCCTACCGCTACAGCTAAAGGCTGAAGCCCTCGCACACCGCAACAACCGCGGAGCACCCCACCAACCAACATCACGGCAACAACGGCAGGACAGAACAAGGAAGAGGTGAGGACGAAGAGACGAACTGAGGGGATGCTCGAGCTTGAACGGGCTGATCTTGGCCATCGCAGCTGCTCCTCTTCTCTCGATCGCACGCGGCGGGACCGACAACGAAGACCTGCGAGCCCAAGGAAACGAACGGTTAGGGAAACAGCCGGACGGCGGAGATCGGCGGAGGAACCGATCGATCGATTGCGGCGGCGGGGGCGGAGGCTTACGGGACCGCCGGACGAGAGCGGATTGGATGGGGATTTCGCGGCGGGGGTTGGGGAGAGGAAGGAAGGAAGCGTGGGTGCAGGTTATATCGCTACGCGCACGCAACGTAGTCCACCTTCCCCCTTACCCCGGGGAGAGAGGAGACCTGACCTGCGTGATTGGCTGATTGCGTTATCCTCTCTTGCTCTGCTTGCGTGTCCCCACGGAACCTAAACTCCTGGAATTCCGTATCCCTATAATTCATTAATCACAACAGAAGTACTAGTATAAGTATATTATTATGACTCAACTGAATGTCAATCAAAACAAATTTGGATAGTGTTTGGATTCGGTTAATATAATCAGATTTTTATTATATCTGAAAAAAATACTAGGAGTTCTTCGGTGCTTACGCCCTTGTTACATTTTTTAAAAAACTTTGAATTAACTAACACGAAACGTAAATGCCGGAGAGGGGGAGTTGGTGGGGGAGGGGGATACTGAAGGAGTCGTCATAAAAGTTTCAAAGATTCGTACGCCAAAAATCTTCAAACAAACATATCGTGTCCTACAAGAACTGAAATTGCCCTGAAATTTCTACATCACTTAGTGCAGCAGCAACAAACAGTAGGTCATTTCTTTTACGTCAATGACAACCACCTGCCGGACAGACGGCTTACATGACGTAATAACCCCTTCAAATTTGCAGGATAATAGAGGAGATTAGCAAACTTCTACCCTTCAAATCTCATATCATGGATCACAAATATTTGTAACGCGAGCATCAGATGACATCAAACAATTAAAACCTGACGGAGGGCCTATTTGGTGTAAGCGAAACCCAGCACCCAGGACAGGTCAACCATATATTCTCACTATCACAAAGTTCTCAACAGTTCTGACATTCACCACTGTCAACCAAAGTGCATTCAACAGTTACAACTGACACATTGCAATACCATACATTTTCCCAAGTGCAGTTCTCCCAGGAGACTGACAGATTATGCTAGAGGCATGACAAACAGCATAGGATGTTGTTTCCGCTTGTCTTCAGCGCGCTTCATACTGAACAACTGCCATAAGAGGGGCAATTCATTAGAAACTGGTGGCAACACAATAATAAGACAACAATAATGAATATAGACTTGATCCATCTATATAAAAGCAAAAATTAAAACGAAAAAGAAGTATCCACTAGCATCACCATGCATGATTAAGATCAGTAGGGCTGATTTGCAATTATTGTAAAAAGGAGAAGTGAAAAAAAAAAGACAGCCCCTATGTGTAGCCAGTTTTTTATCAGACCACACAGGAATCAAGGTGTGTTTTTTTTTTCACAAGACACGGCAATAAAACACATAAAGCATGAACAAAAAATTATTCTATCTAAGAGCCTCCAAAAGGGAGGACAAGCAAGCAAGAACACACATGATTACTCAAAATTTTGTCACTGTTTCATTTTAGCAACCATGCTATTTTAATTTTTCTACACTCACACACAATGATACAATTCATAGCTTCATTGACAAACACCACTAGGCTCACCGAAATCTCTTGAGGACAACCCCTTCCCTTTCTGGTACACGTCCTCAATCACACCATTATGTCACCACCCATGCCTACTACTTTTTTCCCCAACTAAAGAAATAAGTCACACTCCACTTGTTCTATCCCTTTCCCTCTTAATACTGCACATCAACTTTCATCTATCACAGCATAATCTCTTCTCCACACAACATTCAACGGTCAAATAACAAAATGACCTTATTGTAAGTTGTAAAAAATGGCTCGTTGGTAATGGCTCAAGACCATCTTCAAGAAAGAAACAGAGCACTCAAGTATCACCAGGCAACTTCGTCATGATGTCCCACATATATTTACAATTTGCAGCAGCATGCAATTGCAGTTTGAATTTGTTTATGCCACTAGTGGCTTGTAAACATAATTGCTTTATTTACTCGAAATATTTATACAATCAGTAATGAGATTTGAAATTAATCATGCGACGATACTAGTTGCTCGCCTTGAAGCCTTAACTTTTTGCCTCTTTTTGCAACATAATAAATGATGAAAATGGAAGATGCTACAGAACTAATTTGACACAGAAGCAGATCAGCATCCACTCCCTCCGCTTGAATCGATTTGACATAAAGGACAGCTTGATTCTGCTGCATACATGTCAACAGAGCTGTCTGACATGTCAATTCCAATTGCAGGGAGTAGAACACAATGTTTCCAAAAGTATGACAAATGATGAGAACACTTTAGTACACAATAACCCATGATAACTATCCAAACTTAAGCAGCACACTACTACTAAGAGTGCCAAATCATAGGAACAACCTGAGCTGCAGCAGCGTGGCCAACAGAAATTTAGTTGCCTCAGTTACTTGTCTATGTATACCGCAACACTTACTAGTAAAGAGAAATAAAGAACACACGACACACATCACAAAGACTAAACAATGCCACAATGGTATGATTACTTAAAAGTATGACAAAGATCAAACGAGCAAAGCATTTTGATAAGATGAAAGGGGACGGATAAGAACCCACACACCATACATGCATGCTATGAACACCAACTAGTCTCAAGATAGAAACACTGCATATTGCGCCATAAATTGGTACAATAAAGTAAGAACAGATATATTATCAAAATTCAATCGGAGCAGTAGAGCTAAATCATGGACCAGTTAAGAACAGAAATATGTTCATAATATAACTAATAAGAGCAGCTTCAGTCAGTGCAGTCATGTGAACATACAGTTTACGTCACCTGACAGAACACATCTAAGGGTGCGACCTTTGTCAAGGCGGGAAAAAGACCGTAATAACCATGCAACTTAGAAATCTAATTACTAACTATTGGGAGATTGGATCTACGTGAAGACTAAGTTGATGAAAACTAGGATTATACATATAACCATATATTGTGCTTTCGACAGTTAGGCCATGGTATAGTCAACAAAATATAGTGCATAGAGTGATAATGATGCATTTTTTATTTACAACATTGACATATAATATTAAATCGATTTATTTATGCAAAGCATACTATGCAGTGGACCATTGGACACTCTGGAAATTTGGGTCTCAAGTAGTTTTCTCATTTTATTTAGGCAAATTTCTGAAAGAAGGTATGCAAGTTTAAACATATGTACCGTACTTATAAAATACATTGAGATAAACAAGAGAAACATTGAAATCACTCAATATGTTAGTACACATAAATCCACGTAGATCTGCCAAAGCTATCAGGAGAGTGATCTGTAAATGTAAGGCAGCTCAAACACCTGGTCCTCCTAATAATACAAATATAAGGATTTCTACTATAATATCACCACAAGCCCCATGCTCTGGAGAAATATAACAATGAACCTAAGTTGATCCTGCAACGTATATGTACGAACAACTATTAAAGTTTCGCCATGCCATAACGTTAAGTAGTAAACAGTAGTTATCAAGTGATAACATAAGCAATCGTGCACTGGAGTTAAATTAGAGAAGGAATTGATGTAATCTTACTTCTGCGGGTACGCTTCTTGTAGAGGATGCGGTAGCCACAGTCACGGCACTGGATGACGTCTCCTGGCTTCAGTGTGTTCTCGGTTCCGCAGTCTGAAGTAAAACAATTCACAGTTGCCAAGGAAGGAAATCAGTATAAGACAGGAATCCAACACTTTATGCATAGCAAACTACAACGAAATTAACTAGCGGGGAAGAACAGTAAAAAGCTGGTCCTTCTCATCACCAAAGGGGAGAACGATTAAGCTTGTAATTTTGAGCCCTATTCCTCAGACACCAAAGCATCTAATTCCCCCATACTGAAGTCCTATTTGTGTTCAAGCTTTTATGGTTGATTCATCTGGTGAGAAATATTTCGAAGCCCTATCGATGAAGACGATTTGGTATGGAACGAAAACGAATATAAGCTAACGAATACATCGATCGCGGCGAGGCATCTCAGCAACGCTACCAACAGCTCGTCAGAGGGAAACAACCGCGACGAGATTGCGAAGAAGAGAGAGGGGGGAGGGGGGGGGGGGAGCTCACCACCGCAGAGGTAGCTGACGGGCTCCGGCGGCTGAGGGTCCATCTGGTCGCCAAACTAGGGTTTCCTGCGCCGGAGGAGGGTTCGTGCCGGGGCTGAATGGGGGAGCAGACGACTCGCGGTCGCGGTCGTCGCCGCGAAGCAGCTAGAATAATGGACTTGGCCGGTGCCGCTGTTCCGGTCCGAGTTGTGGACGTAGCCGCGTCTGGCTTCTGCTTGCCGTGTTGGACTGGGCCAGGCGGCCCAGACTGATCTTGCGGACTGGGCTGTAGCAGGCTCGGTTGGAAAAACAGTTTCCTTTCTTTTTTTTCTTTTTGTCTTTTTTTTAGATAATGGAAAGATTGTATTAATCCTGGTTTTGGCTCTCAATAAGAACTCAAGAGAGTTAAAGACACCATATACAAGCATTCACTATTTTTTGTCATTCCCTTTTTTTTCTAGAGAAAGAAAGAACATGTGTTTTTTGCTTGAATTAAAACTTGACATGTGAGGAGGCGAGGAAATTTTTTTAATCCAGATCACAAATTCGCTCCTATTTGGAACCTGAGATCTAAAAAGTGCTACTCAGACATCTTATCAATGAGGTAAAGACTCTTTTGCACTTGAATTTAAACAGGTACCGTCTTCCTTAAAAAATGTAGAAACTAGAAAGAGAAAATACCTTGAACGACTGAATCAAAGTGATCCGTAAGATCCAGACATCCATGGATCGTTTGGATTAATTGGGCCATGCAAGCCATATGGGTTCCTAACGACTTGGCGTTGTAGGCTTGTAGGGTTCATTTTAGAACCCTTTGGCACTAGCCTTACCTTGCTTGTCCTCCTGACAGGTCAATGAGGGGCAGAAGCAAAAGAAAAATTTAGGTATTTAATTTGTTCCCGGTTCATTGCCTTGCTATCATGGGTTATCAGCTCTCAGTTATCAACAGTTAATGTACAAGGGCAGCACGTGAACGAAAGCCAATTTTTCACTCTCATGCACTGCGCTGGCAAGAAGTTTGACAGACAGGGACGTCTTTATTGGGCAAAGTAAAGTGTTCTTATTGTACGAAACACCTGCTTGTGCTTGCCGCACAAGAAGAGGCAAGGAGAGACAAGGTGAAGCAAGAGTACCAAACAGACCCGTCGTAGCCTGGGAGGTTCTCTGCACTCTTGCTTCGATCGCATGTGTCTCAAATCCTTGGTAGGGCTTCTCTGGGGACCACTGGTTCAATGGCTTGTGTGTATCGACAATGAACTACGCTAGGTGGCTACAAATTAATTCCCTTGTTTCAGCGTTACATTTCACTGCTTTGTTCCAACATTACGTGCATGCATTTTTTGTTGCAAATTCACTTTAAATCATATTTTTGCCAAAGGTGACTAAAGTTAGAAAATTAACCAAGTTTAGGGATTATATTAGCATATATACTACAAGCCATTCGTGCCTAAACTTGATCTTACGTGGCAAGCTTAGTGATTACTCCCTCCGTTTTAAAATTATTGTTATCATTGATTTTTTTCGTAAACTTTGATCATTCGTCTTATTTAAAAAATTATCTCAAATATATAAAATTATTAATTATATTATAAGTTTATCTAATAATGAAACTAATTATGAAAAAATATATGATAATTTTTAAAATATTTTGAATAAGATAAACGGTCAAAGATAATGAAAAAAATCCATGATGACAATAATTTCGGAACGGATGAAGTAATATATACTACGAATCTAAGCTAAACAACAGCCGACGACCTTTGGATTTACTGAGGACAGGTACAATACTACACGTAAATAGTTTTATAACTTGTCTCATGCATTGCAACATATGATTTTTTATAATATGAAAAAGAAAGATGTTGGTAAGAGAAAGTGGTGGTTGTTTCACATATAACCACTTCATACATTAAAATTTAGGAGTATGAGACGACTCTCACATCATTGTATGGCTTCTAGTAATCTTTTAAGCTATCAATATTCCCTTTTATATTTATAAATTAAGGAGTCATATAATTAATAGGAGATAACTAATAAGATCACCTATTATATAAAATTGTCTCATAACCCATTTTAAGATTACGTATCATGCATGAGACAACCTATAAGACAATAGCATTGTACTTATCCTGAGAGCATCTCCAGTAAGGCTCCCAAAGAGACTTCCACTCTATTTTTTTTTTGAGAGTCTAGCACAAAAAATCAACTTCATCAGAGCTACTATTTGACCTCTTATTTTAGGTTGGCTCTCAAATCCTCTCATTTGGCTCTCAGATTTTAAAGCCCTCTTAACAGTGTGTCCCACCATTTTCTTTTTTCTTTTTTTCTCTCTCTCCCATTCTCCTCTTCTCTCCCAAGCAGACGCACCGGTTCGCCACAGTCGTAGCTACGCCACCCCCGCCCTCCTCCCTCGCCTCCGGCTCGGCCACCGCCCCTCCAGCTTGGCCACTGCCTTGCCTCCCTCCTCTCCACCTCGGCTGGCAGTGCCTCCCTCCCCTCTAACTCAATCAGCGGTGCCTCCCTCCCCTCCAACTCGGAGCTCCGCTACCGCCTCCCACCGCCACTACCTCCTGCCTACGTGCACCGAGGCGGCCAGATCGAAGGCGGGTGCGGACGGAGCTGTGGCGGTGACCAGTGCGAGAGAGGGAGCGGGCACGGGAAGGGTTACGTCGGCGACCGGGGCTGGAGAGGGCGTGGGCGCGGGGCAGTGATGGGAGGGATGCCGGGGAGCGATGGCGGTCATCGAGTCAATCCGCTACGATGGAGGACCTCGCATCGAGGTTGCAGATTCGCGCCATGGACGCAGCAAGGAGAGCTCGTTGTCGTCCTCCCTCCGCCGCCATCCACCTCCCATCTCCCTGCTCGCTGGAGCATCAAAGCTGGCGACCACTGCCTGTCACCTTGCGCTCGTCCGCTATGTGAAAAAGCTTGTGCGATGACAAGCGAGTCCCACATATAAGTCTCATCTATCGAGAGAAAAATGAGAGTATTGTTTCGAGCAGTACTGCTGGAGTTAAGAAGTATTTTTAAATGATTAAAAGTAAGATCCAACTCTCAAAAGATAAAGTAAGGGCTCAATTTGAGAGCCCCACTGAAGATGTTGTGATCGACGCTTTGGACACCTTTGGATTTACTTATCGACACGGCCGGTCGAACAACAACATGCGGCGACCTGCATGCCTCCATCTCCTCGTGCTTGGCGTGTCGTCCTTGTTACAACAGGCCACGTGCCACGTACGGCTACTCGTGTTTCTTGCCAGCATTCAGGGAGTGCGCGCTCTACTCGTGTTTCTTGCCACGGACCATCGCTGGGAGATTCATGCACGAACTCCATTGGCAGAAAGATATCTCAGATTCTCAGTACAGGTTGTTGCTGTCAGTTCAGCTCAGCAAGCTGAAAAGATCAACCACGCTTGCCTGGGAAACAGGACAGGACCGACAACAGCCATGATTCGTAAGTCATTATTTACGATTTCGTGGGGGTGTCCCAACCTGATTGGGATCCTCGGCAGTCGATTCAGCCTGCCGTTCGATTCCAGTGACCAACCAATCGTTTGGCCGGCAGCAGCAGGGCACTTGGTTCCTCAACCTCGGCGCACGCACACGCACTTCGCAGCGCCGCTGCTCACCGCTGATCCATTGTTGACGGTAAGATCCGGCTCGATGGTTGTCTCGTGACTACTAAAATGGATTCCTAATGCACTATCAATTTTGCTCTGACTCATGAATGATTTTACAATTTTGTGGTTAGATTTTAGAAAGAGAATTTATAAAACTGAAGAAGAATGAGTTGATCAGGACCAAACTTGTCAGATCATGACATCATGTACGGGTCATACTAGAGCTGTTCATCATCTTCCATACCAAGAATAGCAAATAAGGAGGAGGAAGCTTTGTTTTATACGCTGCTAGGTGCTAGCTCGGTGATAGATGAGGAGTAGAGTGGCCACGCGGTCACACCTGAAGCTGTAGCCCGTACCCTTCATGCGCGTCGATATGAGACGGCGGCGGCGACGACGGCGCAGCAGCAGCTGGTCGTGAGAGGTGGGACTCGAGCGAGGGCGTGTCAAGGAGGAGGATGAAGTGCCCTGCCAACCGCATAATTACTTCGATCGAATCGGATCTTGGTGCATGGCCGAGAGCCTAATTTCTGAGGACCCCAATCCGGCACCCCTCACACAGTCACACTACGTTCTGGGCAGATGAAACCTCGACGAATATCGATCAACTCATACGTCGCTCATGCATGCATGGTAGACCCATAGTCTAGAACTCTATATACGCGTATCGCTCTATTAAATAAATCATATAGCTATATAGCTGGCTCTTTTTCATCCAAAGTTCCAGACCCAACCATCTTTTGTTACCTTCTAGATAAATTATTTTAACAACTTGTTGAGTTTACTACTTATTATTCATTGAGTGATGTTGTCCTTGTCGATAACAAGATGTTTACAATGACATCATGAATCTTAAGATTAATCAGCCCGGACTAAAAGGGTGCCAAGATTATTGTTAACAACTTGTGAATTTTAGTGCTTTTTAGTGATATGGAACAAGATGTTTACGATAACGTCGTGAATCTCAGGATTAATCGTCGAAGAGTGCATTTGTACTTTTGTTTTGAAAAAAAAAAAGAAGTCGTTTCTTATTTCACACGTAGTACATGATTTTGCCTATTGATGAAGCCAGCAGGATGCGATCCATCGACTATATAGATGTGGCACTCGAACACGACCTTCACACAGCACTCGCACATCACACAGCAAGATGGCGAACGCCGGAGCAGGCAGCCACTTCCTCCTCTTCCCCACGAGCGTGACCCCCTCTGCATGCCCAGCTGCCTCGCTTTCCAGGAACGAGCACGGCCGACGACGACGAAGCGCCATGTTGTGCAGGGCCGGCGGCCTCGACCGCCGCGACGTGCTCGCCGGCCTGAGCCTGACCGGCGTCGCCGCCGGAGGCCTGAACCTCGCCGCCGAGTCGTCGGGCACGGACGTCTGCCTGAGGGGCGACAAGATCATGGACCTCCGCCTCTCGTGCCACCCATCCGGCTCCTCCCCGTGCCCGTCGCCGCCGCCCTCCCCCTTCTCCATCGTCAACTTCAAGCCGCCCACCGGGCCGGTGCGCGTGCGCCAGCCGGCCCACCTCGCCGACGCGGGCCTCGTTGACAAGTACAAGCTGGCCCTCGCACGGATGCGGGCGCTGCCGGACTCGGACCCGCGCAGCTTCGCAAGCCAGGCCGCCATCCACCAGGTAAATCCACATGGCTATCCGCCATCCTATCGGTAAGGATTCAGCTGAGACGGTTTACAATAGAAACTATTATTACTCCCTACTAGTAGGATTTTAAATTATTATCATCAATTTTTTTTTATATTTGTCTTATTTTAAATATATATAATTTTAAGTTATGCTTTAATTATCTCTTAGTGATAAAATAAACTATAATAACATATATATTAATTTTTTTAAAATATTTTTAATAAGACAAATAATAAAACATAATTTAGAAAGTTATAATCCTAACAACAATTTAATTTAAAAATGAACGGAGTAACTAATTTTTTTTCTATATATCCAACACCACAAGGCCTACTGCGACGGGCACTACCAGTACCAGATGCCCGTCCGACCGTTGCCCGGCGGCGGCATGCCCCCGATGCCGATGCCGCCGCCATCGGCGTTCGACGTGCACTTCTCGTGGATCTTCGCGCCGTGGCACCGCATGTACATCTACTTCTACGAGCGTATCTTAGGCAGCCTAATCGGCGACGACGCCTTCGCGCTGCCGTACTGGAACTGGGACGCGCCATCGGGGATGGTGCTGCCGGAGATGTTCAAGGACCCCGCCTCGCCGTTGTACGACGCCAACCGGGACCCAACACACGTGGACGCGTACGTCGTGTTGGACTACAACAAGGGGGGTGACGTCATTCCGTTTGACCCCGTGGCTGTGCAGCAACATCGGTACAACAAAGTGGTGAAGGATAACCTTGCCACCCTGTATAATCAGGTACATATTCTTAACTAACGATTTAGTACAAGTTCATGTTATTATTTTCAACTATCTACCATGTATTCCTGAGTTCTAATAAAAATTTATTTGCTTTTTTAACTTTGACTGCCAATTGTTCTGGTCACGTTGTTACTGGATTCATGACAGACTATCATAATATGCATTTATACTAAATTAAATACTTGCTTAATTTTGAATTTTTTTTTTGTTGAGCTAAAATTCTTGGTCTGATGACTAATTTTAGAACAGAAAGAATTTAAGTCATGCTAATTTTCAATCAGCTGGAAGTCTAGGTAACTTTGAATAAACTTTTTTAAACCTTTGAAATTAGATCAAACTGTTTATAATTTTTTTTATAGTTTAAACATGAATAGATTTTTTTTTCTTCTCTTAGTAATATATACAATCATATAAAAATAAAAAGTAGTATAAATCTAGTATAACTTTAACTATTTTCTAAGCGATTAGAAGTTTTAGCAACTTTCAGTGGCTTAAGATAAAGGAAAAAGAAGATGTATATAACATTTCTGAAACATACATGACGGACGATGATGATGATTTTGACTAGATGATTCGGCAAGGCCGAGGGCGCGCGGTGTTTCCTGGGGGAGAGGTTCTGCACGTCGTTAAAGGTGAACCAGAAGTCCGGCACGGCAGGCACGCTGGAGTCGAAGGCGCACACCGGCGTGCACATCTGGCTGGGCGACTCGAGCAAATGCACCACGGGGTACGACGGCGTGCAGTACTGCGACAACGACATGGGCTTCCTCGGCACGGCGGGCCGTGACCCGGCCTTCTACTCGCACCACGCCAACGTGGACCGCATGTGGCACATCTGGGCCGACGAGCTGGGCCACCGCGGCTTCGAGGACCCGGAGTGGCTGGACACCAGCTTCGTCTTCTACGACGAGACACCGCGGCCCGTCCGCGTCCGCGTCCGTGACGTGCTCGACGTTGCGGCCCTCGGGTACCGGTACGAGGAGCGGGAGCCGCTGCAGTGGCTGGACTGTCGGCCCACGTCGCGGCGGGCCCCCAAAGACACCACCACGGGGACAGGCGGCGGTGCCGCACGGGCGGCCCGCACGCCGGCCCCGGTGTTCCCGCTGAGGCTACGTGTGGGCCGGAACGTGGTGGTGCCCTCCGTGCGTAGGCCCACGCGCAACGCGACGAAGAAGGGCGAGCTGCAGGTGCTGGTGTTCGACGCCGTTGAGTTCGATCCCTGCAGGGACGCCAAGTTTGACGTGGTCATCAACGTGGCACCGGAGGTCGCCGGCGGCGTGACCCCGCAGTGGGTCGAGTACGCGGGCAGCTTCGTCAGCATTCAGCGCGGCGGCGCCAAGCCCGGCGAGACGATCGTGGTCATGGTCCAGCTGCCGGTGGAGGACGTGTTTGATGACATTGGGGTGGTCGGCGACGTGGACGCTGTCAATGTCGTGCTCGTGCCGCGCACCGAGGGCATCACCATCTTGAGCCCACCCACCATCGTGTCTCAAGAGTGCTGAAACTTTATTTTGTACATGCGAAAAAAGAAACTTCAACCCCACGTTTACTTAATAACGTTTCCGGAGGCGACGGCGTCTGCGGCCGTTCCTTTGTGCCTCCCCCGAAGAGGGCCTAGCCACGGGAGCTACTGGCCAAGAACGAACCGGGTCCACGGGCCGCCGCTGTGGTGGTGGCACTCGAACACACGATCTTGACTTGACGTAACACTCGCACGTCCCTCGGCCACAGCATGGCGAACGCAGCAGCAGCTTGCCACCACCTACGCCGCCGTCGTCAACTTCACCACGTACAGGCTGGCGGCCAGAGGATGGATGCCATCCACGTACCAGGTCTATACTACTGCGAGGAGGGGCAGTACCCGATGCCGTCGGCGTTGGACGTGTACTTGCATGCCGTACGTGTGGCGCCGCATGTACACCATCTACTTGTATACGAGCGCATATATCCTGTACTGGAACTGGGACGCGCGCGCTGCCGGGAATGTTCAAGCACGACGCCGACCTGACTTCTCCAACCCGTCCGCCACCTCCCGCAGCTGCGTTTCCGGCTTCTCGTCCAGCCACCGCAGCCAAGCGGGCGCCGCGTCGCCCTGCCGTGACCCGTGAGAGGACAGGCGATGGGCGGGCCAGGCAGAACGGGCCGATCGGCCCGACCTGCCGGTTCCAGTGCTCGATGTAGCGGCTCGATCTCCAGGGATAATTGCCGGCCACGGCTTTCCCGACGACCTCGGCGTCCATCTCGCGGATCGGCCCCGGCTTCGGGTCCGGGATGTCGGCGAGCGCGAGCTGCACGTGAGGGAACTCGGGTGCGGTGAACACGGCATCTGCCTTGGTTGTCGCGCACGCACACCTCCCTCATCACCTGCGCGAACACGTTGGCGCCAGCGTGCGCACGCCGAGCAGACTTGAAAGCGATTCAAGTTCATCGATACCACCGATTCAAGGTCAGGGATCATGAGTGATCGCCTTCACGACGTCTTTTGGACGACGACCACACGGGAGATGGACCTTGCAGGGACCACATGTATCACTGCGACGACAGCAATGCAACGGGAGATCTTGCGGGCGGCAAC
Source organism: Eleusine coracana subsp. coracana (assembly GCA_032690845.1). Taxonomy (NCBI): domain Eukaryota; kingdom Viridiplantae; phylum Streptophyta; class Magnoliopsida; order Poales; family Poaceae; genus Eleusine; species Eleusine coracana. The sequence continues at coordinate 5,936,397 of CM064432.1, read as the reverse complement.
AGAAAGCACTCGAACTACGTACGGTGACGCTTGAGCTCGAGGCCAGGGCAGCGACTTGAGCCACGCCGACGGTGGTGATGGGAGAGGCCAGGGATGCAGCGCGACACCGGCTGTGGGACAGTGGGAGGTCCCGGACCTACGATGGACAATCTCTACACCTTAATAAAACATGTGAGGGTCTGTTTTTTTTTTCTTTTTTGTTCGGACTCTACTGTAGTTGTACGTTCCTTACATTTTCGACGATTTCAAATCGTAGTATATACGTGTTCCAAATCGTAGTATATACGTGTTCCCCTCCACCATATTTTTCTACAAGAACCCGAAGCCAGAATCGCCACCCCACGTCTCGCATTGCGTTCTCCACGTTGCAGCCATCGTCATTGGAGGTGTTTTTGCTATTTCTCGTGCCGCCATTTTTTAAGCTTCAGAACATCCTAGGTTAGTTTTCTATGTCCGAATTTTGTTTTGAAAATCAACAATTATTTTTAACCTGTCCTTAGCCGTCAGTTAGAGGTCAAAATATCAACAATGGCGGAAGGTCGAGAGGAAGACGATGAACATACCTACTCGTTCTTTGTTTCGCTTTCCTGGGCCTTTTTCACGCCTTTTTCACGTCTGTTTCTCTTTCATGGGCCTTTTTCTCATCGTGGGTTGCCAGTTTAGTCTTCTTTCTTTCAACATATACATATCAATGCATTTGGTGTAGACGTGTATGGCAAATGATGCAGCATTTGTGCACACTTCTAACAAAATGCATTTGTGCATTTGGTGTATTTGTGTAACATTCATTTATTTACTAAACAAAATGGTTTATTGGCAAATGACTGTTTGGAAAATGACCATGCACACAATAAATTATTTTATCAATCACTACCACATAAATACACAAAAGAGACACCATATTAGCGACGCCAAATGGAAGAACGTCATTAATAACCTGTTATTAGTGACGGCTATACAGAAACGTGTCACTAGTATTACTCAAAATACCCCTACCTTGGCATTAGTTGTGACGCAGAAAACAAAACCCGTCACTAATAGTACAGGTCAAAAGTCAGTGACGGATTTCAGAAAACACGTCACTAATTGACATAACTTTAGTGACGGCGGCTTAGTTATTAGCGACGCTATATGATTAACCGTCGCTGTTACCTTATATGTAGTGACGTTATGAATAAGTCCGTCACTGGTAGCCTTAACAATAGTGACGGGCTGTATTTATTAGCGACGGTATGTAGAAAACTGTTGCAGTTACTCATTTTTAGTGACGGTGTGTATAAATCCGTCAAAGAAAGCCTGTGGCGGTTGTTTTAAGCCTGGTCGCTAAAAATTTATAGCGACGTGCATTGTAAACCGTGTCACTAATAGATGATACAGATTCTTTTATAGTTTAATTGATTGTTAGTGATTTTTTTTGGCTATCTGAAAATATTATTATTTTAGCAGTTTGCATAAAAATTTGTTCGTATTAAAAAAAACTTACCCAATATCATGTTTGTACCAAAATTACTTGAAAAAGAAAATGCTAGTTTGAGGGTGGAATGTACTAACCAGCCAGCCACCGTTCCACTTGCGTTTAGTTACCTTGAAATAAAACTTTTAAACATGTATCAAGAAGCAATAATTGCAGATCGGCTATAGGTTTCTTCTCCGATCCGTTTTCCGCTCGTACTACAGAACGACTCAAGAAAAGGGCTGCGGCATCGCCCCTCGCCGTCCGGGCGGTGCTCGCACTGCTCCGGCTTCCGCGACATCCCCTCCGCCCCAGCGCCGCCCACTCCCCTGCGCCGAAGTCCGCCCTGCTCCTCCCACGTACGGGCGCTGGAGTCCGCCTCGCACCGCCCACTCCCCTGCTCCGGCTTCCGTGACATCCGACATCGGCCCGGCGGCGCGCTGCCTGCTCCACCTCTCCCACAGCAACCGCAAGATCTCCTTGCCTGTACCAGGCTGCGGGTCCCCTGCCTGCACGTGCTCCTCAGGTAGCTTCTTGTCTTCTATGCTTAGGTTATTTGGAGTTCATTGTAGGTATTTGCACTTAGGTTATTTTGTCAGTCCCATATAGATTGGATTGCTTATAGTGAATATAAGGCAAAACTTCATACAGTTGATTAAGCCTTCCAATTGAATTAGATATACTATTTGTTTTGCTAATAGGATAAGTTTCCCCATTGTTATTGTTGTAAATTCTCTCTCAATTTATTCTTGCTGAAGATCATTGAGTAGCTCTTTCCATCAGATTTATTAAGCTTAGTGCATCATTTTTAGATTTTTTAGAGAAAACCATGGTTTCTGAATATATCATGTTATAACAAACTCTAAAGTGTTTGGGTGCCACAAATGCTGCAATTTTAAAAACTCTAGTGTTTCAAATACCTTGGTATTTTTGAGTTTTAAAAGCTCCACATGGACCTTTTTTTTCTTGCTTTTTTTTTCTTCTAAAACCAGGCTGTTCTGCTCATTCATTCACATGCATGGGGCCTGCTCGGCGCCATTGCAAGCACGGTGGCATGCTGCTGAATACACATGTGGGGCATTTTATACAGTGTTCAAAGACACTCTTGACTGCTGCTCCGGTCTCCGGCGACGCTCGGGCGGGCTACCGCAGTGGCCTCCTCTTACCTTCCAGAGGATTCGGCGCTGCCTAAGCTCCTCCCTGCAAAGGATTCACAGGTACAATAGCCCTTGTTGAAGTTGCTCGGAAAAAAGATACTGCATTTGTTGAAGGCCCTCACAAATCAATCAATTTTATCTGTGCGTGTGGTTGTGTTGTACATTAGACATGTATATTGCGTTGGATTTATTTCTAGGTAACCATTTTGTTGTACAAACCGTTCCCATGATGAGACCTTTTACAAACTAACATTACATTTTTTTTAATGGTTGAATAATGTAATGATACTGGAATACCAATATTTTTTCATGGACTAGTACTATGTAGGAGAAATAATGCACTACTAGTGTTTTTTTATCAGAATACAGAATCCTAAGATTTCTTTTTTAAAAAGGAACAAAATACTAACGTTGGGGGCTGTCTCCCATTTAATCACATCAGAATTGTATGTATCCTTGTTCTATTGTGAAGTCAGCTATTTCAAATGATATTCCAACTCAGGCAGCTGCTACATAACTAAAACTTGCACTTGTGTGGCCTTGTGTTTGTTATTCCTATACTTTAATTTTCAAGTAAATCAAATTTTACACTTCACCCAAATTCTGCAAAAATCAAATTTGTCACATGTCTCCAACATAGGTCTTGATTTGGATTATTTTCTCCTTTCTTCCAAGTTTAAAAAAATTACCTTTGTAGTTTTCAGCTGATAGCAAAGCTTCACAAATGAAAGATCCTACTTTTGTTGTTTATGACTTATTATTGTGTTTGCAAACTGCAGATGGCTGAAGTGGAATGGAGTTGGATGTATCTCGAGAACCGCACTTGTGATGAGTACCTTAATGGTGTCTTGGCTTTCATCAGTGTCGCTGCAGAGGACATGAAGAATATGAAGAAAACAGCTATGTGTTGTCCATGCCATGACTGCGAGAACATCAAAAAGTTTCCGCATTCAATGCACCTCCACGCACATTTGATCATGCGCGGATTCAAGAAGAACTATCGGATTTGGAATAAACATGGCGAAGAAGGAGTCAATCCTAGTGAGTTGGACCAGGAAAGGGATAGAAACAAGGTTGAAGGGTCCTCTGGTGACAATATAGAAGATCAACAACTCACAGATAAAGACATCGTATCCTTGAGTGATGACTATGATGATCTTATTCAGAATGTTGACCAAATGGTGATTGATGCAGAGGGAAATGATGGGTATACTCATGGAGAGTTTGCAAAGTTCCAGGAACTGGTGCGAGACTCTAAGAAACCCCTATATCCTGGTTGTAACAATAAGTTCACAAAATTGTATTCAGTGCTCAAACTTCTCCAGTTGAAGGCAACCCATGGTTGGTCAAACAGGAGCTTTAATGCCTTGTTACATCTGTTGAGGGACATGCTTCCAAAGGAAAGTGAGTTACCCAAGAACACTTATGATGCCAAGAAGACAATTTGTCCATTGGGATTGGAAGTTGAAAAGATACATGCATGTAAGGAGGATTGTATGCTTTATCGTGGCGAATACGCTGAACTGACCCACTGTCCATTCTGTGGAACCTCTAGATATAAGCGTAGGAATGATGGGGGTGATGAGGAAGTACCGAGTAAAAGGCATGGAGCTCCTAGGAAGGTGGTGTGGTATTTTCCTATCATTCCCCATCTGAAATGCTTGTTTGCAAACAGCAAGGAGGCCAAACTCCTTCGTTGGCACAAGGAAGGCCGAAAGAATGATGGAAAATTCGGCATCCTGCAGATTCAACTCAATGGCGAAACATTGATTCAGAATTCAAACCTTTTGCCAAGGGAATAAGAAACATCAGGTTTGCACTAAGCACTGATGGGATGAATCCATTCGATGAGTTTAGTAGTGCTCATAACACATGGCCGGTCGTATTGTCCATCTACAACCTACCACCTTGGCTCTGTACCAAGAGAAAGTACATCATGTTGACTGTTCTGATTTCTGGACCGAAGCAACCTGGCATCAATATCGATGTGTATCTTAGACCGTTGGTGGATGATCTCAAAGTACTATGGTCTCCAGGGGTTGAGGTATAGGATCAGTTCAAGCAAGAATACTTCAAGCTACATGCCATGTTGCTGTGCACGATTCAAGATCTCCCAGCACTATATGCTGTGTCAGGGCAGAGTAAAGGAGGAAAAGGATGTCCTGAATGCTTGTATGACACCGAGAGTGTGTGGCTCCGTAACTCAAAGAAGACGGTATATATGAGGAATCGACGTTTCCTATCCAAGTCTCATCCATACCGGTCTATGAAGGATCAATTTGATGGCACAAAGGAGACTGGGTCAGCTCCGAGGCACTTCAGCGGGAAATATATTCATAATCAGGTCAAAAAATTTGATTCTGTACTTGGAAAGAGGAAACGTGCTCCTAAAGGTGAAGAAAAGGATATCTGGAAGAAAAAGTCAATATTCTGGGAGCTCCCTTATTGGGAGTTTTTAAGTATTCGACATTGCATAGATCTCATGCATATAGAAAGGAACCTATTCTTTAGTCTCGTTGGTACCTTGCTGAACATGAAGGGAAAGACTAAAGATCATGTAAATGCACGAGCTGACTTGAGGGATATGGGCTTGAGGCCCAAGCTTTGTTGCAAGGGTAATGATGGAGATCTACCGGTAGCCTGTATCACACTATCTAAGAAGGAGAAAAGACAACTATGTGAGTTTGTTAGAAGTGTTAAGGTCCCATCCGGTTACCCAGACAACATAGGGAGGTTCTTCTCTGTGACAGATTTGAAATGGGTTGGTAAGATGAAGTCTCATAATTGTCATATCATATTAACTTCATTGCTTGCAGTCGGTATTAGAAACATTCTTCCCATTAATGTTCGAGAAGCTATTATGAGCCTGTGCTTCTTCTTCAATGCGATAGCTCACAAGGTCATCGATCCATTATCACTAGATGCTCTAGAGAAGAACATTAGAGACACTCTATGCCTTCTTGAGATGTATTTCCCGCCAGCATTTTTTGATATCATGATCCATCTTCCCACACATCTTATAGAACAGATCCTCTACCTCGGGCCTATTTTCTTGCATAACATGTATCCATATGAGAGATATCTATTAATCCTCAAGTCTTCTGAGTAGTCTTTGTGGATTATGTGCGCAGCAAGCATCAAGATTATAAGCTGGAAGTTCCTCTTAATGATGAGATGACAACACTTGGTAACATTCGTCTACAAAGGGTTCAATGGAGTAGGGCCCGTATTGTTGTCTACCCGATGGAATTGGATGACTCAGATCCTGAAATGGATGGAGAACACCAAGACAAGTCTGGTGTGGTGCCAAAGCAACAGCAAGCCAAGGGAGCAGTTACTCACAACAAAGCCCCACAAAAGAAGACCAAGGTGGCTTCCACAACCCCTAAAGGTGATGGACAACATCAAGAGAAGTCAGTTCTATCACATAAGCAGCATCAAGCCAAGAAAGCAATCACTAACAACAAAACTTCTCAAAAGACATCCAAGCTGGTTTCTAGAGCCCCTGTCAGTGCAGCTAAGAGTGCCATAGGAAGCAGTGCAGCTAGGAACTCAAAGAAACCAGGGCTACCAAAGCCTCCATCGATGGTCCCTTGTGGTGCAGATAAGGGCTCAAAGAAGCCACTGATGTCATCAATATGGGCTTAACCAAATACCAAGTTCTTGTATGGGAAGCAAATGCTCAATGTTGTTGAGCTTGAGAAAGCTGGTGCTTCATGTGTTGGCCTCCACGAGTATTATATGTGTTGTTGCAGCAAGAAGGAAAAAGGCTTTCCCGTGTCATTCAAGTGTCAACATCTTCTTAGCCATGAGAGTGGACTATTTTTTGTTGATTTTGCTGACTTGTATGATCTATTCAATTTTGAGGCATTGGACCTATCCATTGTTAGGAGCTTCATGTTGTAAGTATACGTTCTTATTTGGTTACTATGTCTTTTCATTTTGGCAATGAATTGTGTGATGCCTTTGCACTTTAATGTCTTTTCTCGCTGTAATCACATTTTAGTTTGAATTGCATATTCTTTACAACACTGAAATTTTAAACACTTGTAGAGGACATATTTCTGGTTACATTGATTTATGCCTCAAGTAATTTATGTTTGCATTGATTGCATTATAAAAACTTCAGCCTCAACTAATTTTAGTTACATTCATTGCATTCTGAAAACTTCTTTTGCATTTATAATATGTTTAAGTTCAACTTTGGTGTTCCCTCTTTAATTTCTTGCTACTTTGTTGATGTTCTTGGCTTTTATATGCTGACTGGATTATTTCTTGCCGCAAGATATATGACTCAAGAAGTAAAACAAATGAATGTGCCTGTTGTTTTTCTTGACCCTGAGTCGTTGGTGCTCTCTTACATTGACAAAAATAAAGATTTTGTGAGGAATTATGTGGAAAAAGCACTAGTCTTGTCTAACTTTGCTAGAAAGGAATGGTTGATGTTTGCATGTAACACTGGTGGCCATTGGATTGCTGTGGTTATGAGCATCAAGTTTAGCACTGTCTGGTACTTGGATTCCATTGCAGACTATGAGTATGATGTTTCTATTTTGACCAGTGTGCTTGACGAGTGAGTATGATGTTTCTATTCCTTGCATAATTCAGTTTCTATATTTTTACTAATTTGACAAAATCGTATGATTTCTATTTTATAATCCTCATGCATGTGTAGGGCATTCTCTAGATTCATGCAAGGAGATTAAAAAAGGAAGAAAGGAAGGATTGAGCTACAACACCTGACCAAGTTTCCTGTACATATGATCAAATAGTTTCTTCTGATTGAAAATTCTCCATTACTTTATACTTATGTGTATGCTCTTGGGGACTGCAGTGCCACCAACAGCTCGGAGGCCTGGCCTGTGGTTTCTATGCTGCTTACCACATACTAAATGCCGCTAGTGCAGTAGCAAGTATGGAGAATGTAGAGGTTTGTTCTTCTATTTCAAGCCATACTTGTAATTTTTTTTGGTTGCTCAAATAGATCTAGAACTTTTCTTAGATGCTTTGTAGTTTCTTGAAGCAAACTTGTATACTTCTATGCATGGTGCATGATAGCAAGTTTATGTCTAATGATGTATTTTCCCCTACCAATAAGCAGGACTTCAGTGTGGCTACTGAGCCACTTGATCAAGCTATGCTATCTGATCTTCGTGATCGGATGGCCAATTTCTTTATGTCTGAGGTCATATCTACGAAAGGAGAGTTCCACTGTCAGAATGGGACTTACTGAAATCATCACTCGGTAAGCTCTTGTGCTAATCTCTTCCCTTCATCTCTATCAATCTGCATAACCAAGTATCAACACTCTAGTTAATCATGATCTAAGACATGCTTTTAGCTATATTTTGTAACAGTTTGCTTCTATTGTGCTATCTAGCGATAAGCATTTTTTGTTTCTACTTCCTATTCTATATTGTAAACATTGAAACCTTTTGGTCTGACATATAGTATGTAATATAATCATGTGAATCATTTATGTGGGTGCTGCATAGTGTAATAGTTAGAATCATCGGGTGCATGTTTTTTTTTGTAGTTTTGGTCATTTTGATTTTATTTGCAACAGTAGTAGCTTTATTTATAGTTATGGGCAAGTGTTAATATTCTGTCAAGAATCACGGACATGGCATATGTGTTTAATTCTGGTTCATTATTTCTGAATTTATATGATAGATATTAGTCAATATTGAGATTCTGATATGGTGTCGAACTTTAAGATTGCAGAAATTGTGTAATGTACAACTAATCAGAAGATAGGTTTAGACTTAAGATATAATGACAAGATACATATTGTAAAATGTATCTTGTCTGATTTTTTGTTTGTTGGCCGTCTTCAGCAGGAAGGACCACCTAGGACTCATGCTGCTTTATTGTGCCCACACATGACTGACATTATCAATCATAATACTAACTTCATCTATCTACCAATTGCATCTATCTACTTATGTTGCTTCATTGTGCATACATATGCCTAACATTATCAACAATAATGCTAACTGCATCTATCTATTCATGCTGCTTTATTGTGTTCAGACATGCCTAACATTATGAACAACAATGCTAACTTCATCTATTTATTCATACTGCTTTATTGTGCCCAGACATGCCTAACATTATCAATAACAATGCTATAACTTCATCTATCTATTCATGTTGCTTCATTGTGCTCAGACATGCCTATCATTATCAACAATAATACTAACTATATATATCTAGCTTATAATTTATTACATCTTTTCTACTATAATTCTTATTTCAGTTCTGTTATTTCCATCTAGCTCATACTATAAATTTTAATTCATGCATATTTTGCTGAAATGCTTACTATAAATTTTGTATATATATGGATATAGTTGGAACTAGATCATTTTAACAAGTTTTGATTTATGCTACATTACAGCTAATGCTGCCAAGTCACAGAAGGTGCAGTAGAACAAGGAGACCTAGGTGCTAGGCATCAGCGTTTGAAGTCATCGGAGATGCATTTTGATGCAAGTTTAACTTATGTAGCTGTATAAATAGATTGCAAGTCATCGCAGGGTGCAACTTTAATTTATATAGCTGTTAAAATAGATTGCAAGTAATGAGAGATGCATTTTGGTGCAACCTTTGTTTATTTAGCTGTTAAGTGATACTAGAGTTATGACATCTATATGTGGGTGATGCAATCTAACCAAAGATAATTTGTATTATGTTCATAACTATTGGTCTGAAATATTAGGGAAATGTGGTCTGAAAATGTTATAGGCTTGAAGACTTGTAATATATGATGTGTTCTGTAAATTTGGTTCATCTTCCTGAAATGTGTGATATTATTAGATGTGTCTTCTGTGAATATAAAATGGTGTAATGAGCTGTGATGTGAAATGGTGTCTTGTGCATGAGTATTTGAGGCATGGTTAGTTTTCATCTCCGTCACTGTGTTTATTACAGACGTGGTTTTCAAACCTGTCATCAAAAGTATTAGCGACGTAGTTTTCATCTCCGTCACTATGTTTACTAAAAGTATTTGCGACGCAGATTCTATCACCGTTACTGAATCTGAATATAGACGTGGTTTTCAGACACGTCACTAAATGTATTAGCGACGAAGATTCTATCACCGTCACTGTAACTATTATAGACGCAATTTTTTAGACCCAACACTAAAGGTATTAGCGACGCAGATTTTATCACCGTCACTCTATCTATTATAGATGTTGTTAATTACCCGTCTCTATAGTTATTTACAGACGGGATTTCATTAATCCGTCACTAAAAGGGTGATATTTAGAGACGGTTAAAGTCCATCGCTAAAGATGGACCTTTAGTGACGCGTTACGGGTGATGGTTGGATTTGCCATCACTAATTGTGATATTTGCCCGTCACTAATTACCCGATCTGAGGTAGTGAATCCTCAATAAAATGCTATATCATTTGGATAGAATTGAAGATTTTACCTGCCCAAGTGGAAAATATCAATGTTCATGGCTCTCGAAAGCAGCTCAATAATGTTCTCAACCATTGGAAACTATTGATCATCTCTTGAAATCGGCCTCGGCCTGTTTCTGATCCTGTTTTCTACAGAATAACATCAACCACCAGCTATTATTTCTATAAGATCAACCGCCAGTTGTTAATTTTGTATTGGAGAATAATAATAATAAATAAAATTAATTTAATTAAGGTGCGGTCGTCCACTTCGTGTCTGTGGTGTCCCGCTGTCCGTTCCTGTTTGGTTGTTTTTTTTGTTTGTAACTTGGTTTGTAGGTGTTTCACGTATCCGACATTGAATCACACCGTCTCTACAACTTATTTATTGAGATGCGGTCGTCCATTTCGTGTCCGTGGTGTCCTATTGTCCGTTCGCATTCAGATTTTTTTTTCCGTTTGCAACTCGGTTTGTAGGTGTTTCATGTATCCGACATTGAATCACACCGATTCAGCCGACAATTTCTCGGAACTTATCGTGGAATCTAGGCCCCCTAGGACTCGGCGGGACTTATGGTAAATCAAGCTCTCTCAGGGGTGGAAGCCAGCCCCCACTACTCGATGTTATCACTCCCCAGGATTCGACAATGGATTTGTCTTCCTCAGAGGGTATCGCTCGGAGTCCCACAAGCAAGTTTCTTTTCTTTAATTATATTCTCAATCGCCGAAGGATAGGAGGGAAGAATGAAAAGGTCCTCTTGTCCATCAACCCGAAGTACTCACTCGATTCCTCATGAGCGTCAATGTAAGGAATTTTAGAAACTACACTTGCCTTCAACTCCCATCTCGGGCCGATTGCGGGTGAGAAAGAGTTTTGGTTTGACTCTCTGATTCGACACTAATCCGTTTAAAATCCCACAAATAGTGCACACCCATAGTGTGATATCTACAGGAGGATACATATATGGGAAGTGGACTGGGTCTGATCGTATGAAAGAAATTCCTCATCGATCAACATCGTAGGGGACATCGTTGGTTAAGTGGCGGGGGGAAAAGCTAGTTCTTTCTAAAAGCTTTTTTTTCCTCCTATTCCTATTGATCAGAATAGAAGTATCCAGCAGCCCACACCAGAGTGACTTCTGAAGCGCTACGGACGGGACGAAATCTGGCAGCCAGTTGCTGGCTCTGAATAACCAGCCCAGCAACCATTCCCGACTCTTCTTGCCTTAACAGATCAATTTCTTTTCTTCAGTCTTACTTTAATTTGATTGAGAGTTTTTTTATTGATTCCTGGGACTAGGCGTTCGCAGAATCAGTCTATCTGAACCGCAGACGCACTTTTCAGATCAGTGACGGCCTCTCCAGCGGAGCTGGGCGCCGGGGCCCTGGATGCGCTAGCGATCGCCAGAAAATAATCGATGGACAGCAGTTAATTTGACATTATTTCTTCTGATTTTATTCGTCATAGTGTATTGTTCTTTTCAGCTTATGCATATCTGTTTTAGAGTTTAGTGATTCCTGTTGTAGAGTGCAACAGGTGATGTCTATGGGCCTTCAAGTCAAGAGTGTGGGATAGAGGAACTAGCTTGAAACCATACCAATTCGTTATGTATGGATGATGGATGAGATTCCATGGATAGAGAACCAGTTCCAATAGACTTATGGAACGTTCCCGTTCGCATGCATCCAGCAGGAATTGAACCCGCAAATTTACCAATTATGAGTTGGGCGCTTTAACCATTCAGCCATGGATGCTTAACAGGGATCATCGTACATCGGTTTTCCTTGGAGCCAATCCTTCTCTTGGAGTTATAAAAAGCAAAAGACAGTTGCTCAATGATCCTCCACCGAAGCCAAATATCGGGCCATTGCCTCCACTGCCGCTGAAGTCAATTGGATCATGAATCTTCTTCAAGAGCTGAAAGTTCCAATTATGGATTATTACGTATATGTTCGAATGCAAAGAAATTGTGTATATAATTGAGCGAGCGACTGGCTGGTGCCTACACAAATTCAAGAATTCAAACGTTCCCATGAATCTTGATCTGCCTCCTGGCATTGATAGTGATTGATCGAATTCCTACTCTGGTTTGAGAAGCTTTTAAGTTTTCCTTATCTCTCGTGCCTTTGAACTGTCCTGACTGAAAAGAATTATAAATACGTATCGGGAGACAGATTTGTTTTTCTATGTGTTGGTGTTCTATATGACCGACATAAGACTCGACTTGTTAGATATTATGGAGGTTTAGTGAGCACCATGCCGAATTTATAAAACTACTGCTACAAGGGCAATAAAGGCCTTCCCCGAAACCCCCCAGTCACTAACGTAAACAAAGTAGAAAAAGCACCAATTGTTGTACCGATTCCGGAAGAGCGAAGAAAAAGGCAATGTTTTGTTAATGGGAACATGGAACTGCTACTTTCTTAGTTACTAGTAACTAGAATCGTTCAAACAGTCAATAAACAATTCCCAATTCCCTTCTCAGGTAGAAAAGTAGGTTCGTTATACGAATAGGAAGCATTGTAGAAAAATTTATCAGCTCTGCTCCCAAACCGAAAAGAGAAAGGAGACTGATCTTGACGTCGGCGTTGGTTTTTCCAACGAAAGCCTAAGAACGTAAACATGAACGGAAGTTGCGTAGGACACCCACACTCGATGAAATGGATCGATAAGAACAAACCGAACCCCAATAGAAGAATGGGTGATCCCTTCCCCTGCGGATCATGGCCTTATCACTAGGTCCCCGATGGCCAGCGGGGGATTCGGTATAGCAGCTCACATTCATTTGCGCTGCGCGTTCCCGCTAGACTGGACACGTTTGGTCAGGGATCATTTGTTCATTCCTCATACATAATAGAAGTTGTCAGGGCTATCAGTTACTTCAATTTATAAAATATGTCACTCACTGCTGGCCGTATTGATAGTGGAATTAGTGATCTCCTCCTGCAAAAGAAATAGAAAATCTTAAGAGGAGAAGATGAAAAATTGGCTCATATCGGTTGAAGTAGATTCTTCTTTTTTTTCTCAAAAAACCCCTTCCCAAACTGTACAAGCTTCTTCCAAAGCATACGGCTTTCTAGATGTATATGACGATCTCTAGATAGATTGATCTTAGATTGGAAGGTAATCTGATTTGTATGTTGAATTCAGGATCGATGATTGAAGAATATGATTAGTCTTGCTGAATTTGATGAAGCAGGCCGCAAAGGCTCTGTTTACCCATCAAGATTACCTTTGTGATCGATCACCCGCAAATTCTTTTATTACTCTTTCAGATACATGGCATTACAGTCTCGGCACTATCAGTCAACTCATTTTTTCTCATAAAAAGAAAGCGCGATCGCCTTTCTTTGCCCAGAGGGTGAACTACCACTCGTTCCACCCTGCCTTCCTTTCTTCTTTTACTTCACACAATAGAAAATAAATAATATGTCAATCACTAGCTATAAAAAATGGACTGGTCATCTATAGATACCAAATAGACAATCTAAAGATATCTGAGCTTGTACCGCATGGTTGGAGGCAAGAAAAGCAGAAGCACTAATGACCAAGCCACCGATCAGTATATTAGAAGGTTTTATAAGCTGCTGGTAAGCAAACCAGCAGCAAGCAGACTGTCATGTGACAGTGAGACAAGGCAACTGCCATCCTGTGAGTTAAAAAGTTGGTTCTCAATTTTAACCAAGTGACTCAACTCAGCCCTGCAAGCAATTGACTGCAGCACATAGCCGTGCAAGCATAAACCGATAAGTCATCTCCAACTGCTTAAATAATCATGTTCCCAAGGTCCACAACCCAATGTGAGGTGTTAAACATCGTCTGCACAGATGAAATTGATTTTTCGTTCGAGTTAGGATTTCTTTCCAGTAGTAGTGAGTTGTGCTTTCATTGACGGTGATAATGCCCTAGGTGAGTTTCCCATACGTTACTCTCTGTCCCCGACCTATCACCGACGAGTTTGGAGCGTCGTAGCGCCGCATACGCAGCTCCAGCAACTGCGTCTAATGGTGCCGCCATCTCTGCCAAGAACAGCATTGCCGAGCGCCGTCGCAAGTAACAATGGCGGCACATCTAGCGATCAATGACCGTTATTATAAACCAGCGACCACGGATGATACTTGGTCCATGGACTCGATTCATACATTTTTTCTACACAAAAATAATAGTATGCAAATACCCAGAGTATGGATACTTCACATATAGGCCCCTATGTTTTACACTATTCCTGTATTCATTTTTTTAAAAAAGTTTTTTGTGCTGTTACCCCCGATACTTTACAGATAGGTCCTTTTTTTAACACTATTTATGTATTTGTTCAAAAAAATGCTTTTTCTGTTGTTACTTTGTGAAAAGGCCCCGATACTTTACTATAATTATGTACTTAATTTTGATGATAATTTCTTAAAGGGTCCCTATAGTTAATTATAATTACATAATACCCGTAACATGTAATGTAGGGTATTTTCCCACAAATTTGAAACATCGTAATTTATCAACCAAATTTCTGTTTTGAGCGTTTTTTTTGTGCTCACTTTTTTCTTGGAAACATGAAGTATCTTTTCTTCATCAGTTATTTGTCATCATCATATGAAGGTTTAATTATTCTTTTTATATGCATTTAGAAAAAAAATTGGTACGATAATTTATATAAATTGACAAACTTAGCTATTTTATTTATAAATATATTAGTTTTTATAAAAGCCCGTAGTAACATATGGGCACATTCAGGACTGGTCCTAACAATTCGGTGGCCTGGTGCCAAACAAAAAGTGAAGGGCCCCATTGACAGTAAACAATCAGTGTTATTTGAAAGGCCTGTAGTTGGAAAAAATTTATGAATAGCACCTCTCTGCGATTCAATAAACTCCTCTGCATGTTTCTTTTTTCTCCTTTTCTCACTGCCGGATGCATGCTTTCTCATAGTTGAAACTGATGCTACTCCTGCAGATTGAATGATTGATCACGCTAGCAAAATTCAAATCAAATTTGAGTACACGCAAACAATCAGAAACATTCAATTACAATTTAGGGATTCTAGTGTCTTTGAGATTACTAACCTTGAGAACTGAAGGTCGAAAACCCTCGATTAGCGGGAATCAGGCGATGGCCGATGGGCGATGGTCAATGCGATTGAGTGCACGCCTGATCTATTGGATATGGAATTTGAATCGATCGAAACCAACTGCTGGAGGCTGCTGCTGCTGTACTGTACGTGATTTTAGGGTGGGCTTCGGCCGGCCTGTTTTTGCTTCGGCTTTGATTCTCTCAAAAGGACCAACGAATTGCTTTTATCTTATTGGGCTAGTTCTTAATCTAAAAATTAATATACATACTACATGTATGTATCTCCAGATTGGGGCCCCTTGTTTTTGGTGGCCTGGTGCGGCCGCACCTGCCCAGGGCCGGCCCTGGGCACATTGCTAGTTTGACATATATAGAGGCATGGCCAATAACTTGTTGTTGCTGTTGGGAGGCGAGCTTAACCTGAACACCAAGGATCGCAGGTGGCGGTGTAGTCGTGTAGATGATGAGTGGTCTAGCGCCGGAGGGGATCGGAGTTCTGGGCTGCTGGCTTTTTTTTTTTATTGGAATATTTTTTTTGAACTATTATTGGGATATATATTCAGCGACACGGAGTCTGATTCTGGTTCTAGTGGATCCAACTCCCAATTCCCAACACAAGACAACTTATTAATTTGTGCCAGCTATATATAAGTTTTGCTTCTTGCGTTTTTCGAAGTAACACGCATCCCATACGTGTGCACGTACCAAGTTAATCAATCGATCAAGTTGTTGTTGAAATTAACTCTGACGCACACACAGAAGAACCAAATCAAGGACTCGTCGTCGACCTCGATCGACCATGGAGGACGCGACGGGGCAGATCATCTGCTATCACGACCTTGTGATGCTTATGAACAGCAAGTCGACAGCTACACACGGCGACCGCGGGAGGATGCTCAGGACTCTTCCGGGGCGAAAGATCGTCGTGCAGCGATTCGACGGCACCTCATCGACGGAGGCGGCCCGTGACATTGCCGTCATGGACCGCAGCTTCCTCCGCCCGGGCAGGGTCGTGACACGGGCATCGGACCGCGGAGGCCAGGTCGGCATCATCACGAGCACCGCCACTGCTCTCGACCTGTCCGACGAAGACGGCGTGGACGTGGCTAACGGCGTGCCGACGGCCGAGGTGCGGCGGGTCAGGGAGCTCTGCCTCGGTGACTACGTCGTCGTCGCGTCCGGATGGCTCGGCCGGGTCTACAAGGTGTTTCTCGACGTTGACGTGGTCTTCGACGGCGGCGAAGCCGTGTGCCGGGTTATGCACGCTGACAGCAAGCTGAGCACGTTGCAGGAAGACTGCCTGAACCGCCGAACCAACAGCTGCTTCTACCCGGGGCAGCGTGTCGTCGATGGCAAAGGCGGCGACGTCTTCTGGTCCGCCCTGTGGCTCAAAGGATACTGGAAGCCATCCTATGTGGAGGGCACCGTCTCCAGTGTCCACACGGCTGCCGTGCTTGTCCACTGGGTCGCATCATCATTATCATTATCATCATCAACATCACACGTCAAAAAGCCGCCACCGGCGCACCAGCTTATTGACAACGTGGCATTCTTCTGTCCCGGAGACGCTCTCAGCTCCTGGAGTGTGGGTGACCGCTGCTTTTTTCGCAACACTTGTTCTTCTAGTACCAATGCTGTTGTTGGCAATAACCCCTTGTTCGAGCGGGCAATGCGCGTCACCAACACCCATACCACCATCGACGTTGCGTGGCAAGACGGTTCGCAGCAGCGTGGCATACCATCGGCGTCGCTGATCCCCACTGTGGCAATGCACTGGTTCTTCCCGGGCCAGCGCGTCGTCATCAACCACCTTCCGGCTGGTGCCAATGATGATAATGTCAATCGTGTTGGCGTGGTAAGAAGCTTCAGTTGTGAGAACCGGACCGTACGCGTTGCTGTGGAGGAGTGTGCCTCGGAGATGGAGTTCAGCGCATATGATCTGAAATCTCATGATGCATTCTATGGAAATATTATCGTTCGCCATCGGCAGCCGATAATATACGGTGGTAATAATCTTTCATGGGTCGGAAAAGTAGTTGACCTTCCATGTGATGATGATGTTCGAGTTAAGTGGGGTGACGGCACTACGTCAAAGGTGTCACTTGATGAGATAGCTGTTGTGAAAGACACATATGTTGATCAGATGCTCCAAGAAATTGGTCATCGAGAGGCCACCTCATCTGCAGTCAATGTGCTATATTCTGTAACCATGAGGATGACAAAATGGGTGGGCACAATCATCCAAGCTATGTTCCGGCTAGTAACTAGTAAAGTGCTTGCCCAAGATAGGAGGTATCTATGGGCGGCAATGGCAGAAGCATCATCATGGTCAGACGACGAGATTGCAGGCACTGATGACAAGGAAGAAGGGACCTCAGATGTCGTTGAGGAGGGCATGCCAAAGGCGGATGCTAAGGACGAAATATTTAATTTCCCACAGTTTGACATCGTGCAGAGCCCATCGGATCATCATTACCTCAACACCAAGGAGCTGCAGGTCCATATATATCCACCCCTTTCTTCTAAATTTATTTATATTTCATTTTACTGATCACCATCTATTTATTTCTGCTAACTTATCAATGTGTAAACTGAACAATTACAGGACACTAGTGGCGGAAGCAGGAAGTGGACAAAAAGAGTGCACAAGGAATGGAAAATTTTGAAGAACAACTTGCCAGCAGGCACCATCTATGTGCGAGCATTCGAGGACCGCATGGACCTGCTTCGGGTGGCAATGGTGGGCGCTTGGGGTACGCCGTACCATGATGGCCTCTTCTTCTTCGACCTGCACCTGCCGCCGTCGTACCCAGACTCGCCACCGCAGGTGAGCTACCACTCATTCGGCCTCCGCGTGAACCCCAACCTGCTTGAATCTGGCATGGTATGCCTCAGCTTGCTCAACACCATGAGTGGCAATAGTACCGAGCTCTGGTCACCGGACTCCTCAACCCTCCTCCAGGTCCTCATCTCCATCCAAGGCCTTGTGCTCACGGCCCGTCCGTATTACAACGAGGCCGGCTATGCGGCCCACATCGGCAAACCCGTGGGCCACCGTAACGAGCTCCCATACAGTGAGAATGCCTAACCTCCTCACGCTGCAGACCATGCTGCACCTGCTGCGCCGGCCGCCATCAGGGTTTGAGGACCTTGTCGGGGACCACTTCCGCCGCCGTGGGCGCCATGTGCTCCGGGCGTGTGAGGCATATCTTGAGGGCGGCTGCCTCGTTGGAACCCTAGACGCCGAGGCGAAGGCGACGGAAGCCAGCTCTATGCGCCCGTGCTCCGCTGGGTTCCATCTGGCGCTTGCCAATCTGGTCTCACGGCTCGTTGAGGCATTCATCAATATCGGTGCCCAAGGGTGCGAGCAGTTCAACCGGCTTCGGGTGTCTGCTAGCCACTAGTAGCGTTAGAGGCCAACGGCTTTTTTTTTTTGCTGTCAAATTTGTGCGGCTTGTATTTAAAATCATATTGTATCTTCAACTGTGGCCACCGATTGTGTTTTATTGTCAACTTTAGGGGTATATCTATATATGTACTCTCTACTTTTTTCACTCATTGGTGATGTTTGTATCTGTCTCAAATAAACAATCTAATTACTCTGTATAAAACACGTTCCGTCTGAGGAGTCTAAACAGTATGGATCATTTTGAAAGTAACAGAACCTATCTCTCTGAAGTGCAGATGACACTATATATAAAAATATGCCACACTATGTACCAAAATGTCATTAGAGACGCCGCTCAATAGTAATGGAGACAATTTTTTGGTCTCCTAATTTGCGTTTCTTGTTGTTGAAGATGCAGAGGCCCACGTCTTCAATTACTCTCTCTTAGAAGACCTGATTTGGCAAAACCATCTCCGATGATATATTGAAAACTTAAAATGAGAAAAGAGGATATAGAATAGTTGCTTGATGACAACAATGGATACCAATCAAATCTACACTACGACAATGATCCCTATACTAGCTAAAAGCTATCACTGAAGTATCTTCAGGTCAACAATTGTTCCGTGATATAAGAGTCAAAGTCATTTCCATTATACGCGAATTTATATAAGAATACTACCAATGCTAAATTATAATATTTTTTTATTAGTATATTATAGCTACACAACACTAAGAAAGGGCACACTGTCAAAATACAATATTTGTATCTCAGAAAAATTCAGATAGCTCAGATATATGTACATATTTTGTAATTGGCATGGGCACATAAATTCAAGAAACATATTGAATAGCAAAATTTTTCAGAGAGTAGGAAGCATGTGCTGTAACTTTTACTGTTCAAAAAATGTGCCAGTAGTTTCTGAAAAGTATTGGTAGGTTGAGGATAATTTTGTAATTTCCTATTAATTAATAAAATTATGTTTATTTTTACAATATAACATTAACCCTATGAAATTATTGAAACAACAAATCATCTTAAAAAATATATAAAACATCACTCATTAATCAGACTACTAATTTAACTTTACTTGAAACAATAAAAAAATATTATTATAAATCTACCGCTCTTATTTTTGAATAGTACTTGGGGGTTTCAGATTATAAAATCTATTCTGTTGGAGAAAACTAGTATTTTGAATAGTAAAAATCCTCTTGTATTAACCATTGTTTCTGTAACAGGTGGATCATCTTGCTCAGACGTGTGATGGTTACCAGAAATCATAGTTAGGTGCAGCTTTTGGCTACATCGGTTCGTTAGTACGTACCATCTCGCCTGAAGATACACATAAGTGTTGGAATTTTGGCCATTTTATGTGGCCTATTAGGAGAAATTATAAAGTAATAAGTGGTGGTTTTAGTCCTATCTTGCTAGTTTATGGTGGTCCACATCAGCTTAAATAGCAGCACTCCTACACATGGCTGAATAAAGAAAGCATTGGAAATGAAAAAAAGTATTGTTATAAGTACACACGCACGCACACACACGCATATACGCGCTTTTTCACGTGTTGTCCCATGTGACTTGTGACTTACGACCGTGGCGTGGCGTGTCTGTGGGTCACATCATCGTCATCACCGGATGAGCACCATGTCAAAAAGCAGCCTCTGGTGCACCAACTTCTTGACAATCCTAGAGACGAGCTTGGCTTCTGTCGTGTGGGTGACCGCTGCTTTTTTGCAACATTTATTCTTCTAGTAGCAATGAACCCATGTTAGAGCAGGCAATGCGCATCACCAACACCCACACAATGGTGGACATCATGTGGTAAGATGGGTCACGGCAACGCGGCATACCATCGGTGTCGCTGGTCCTCGCCATGGAGCTGTACGAGTTCTTCCCGGGCTAGCGTGTCATCATTCATCATGCTCCGATTGGTGTCGATGATGATAATGTCCATCGTTTTGGCGTGCTTAGAAGCTTCAGTTGTGAGGACCGGACCGTACGCGTGGATGTGGAGGAGTCTGCCGCAGAGATGGAGTTCATCGCGTACAATCTGAAATCCGATGATGTACGGGGGTAATGATCTTTCATGGGTTAGAAAACTAGTTAACCTCTCATGTGATGATGATGACGTTGGAGTTAAATGGGGTAATGACACTGCATCAAAGGTGTCACTTGATGAGATAATTGTCGTTAAACACACGATCGTAGGTCGTCGAGAGGCCACCTCATCTGCAGCCAGTGTGCTATATTCTGTAACCGCGAGGATTACTACATGGGTGGGTGAATTTGTCCAAGCAGTATTCCGCCTAGTAGCTAGTAAAGTGCTTGCCTAAGATAGGAGGTATCAAGAGGCGCCAATGGCGTAAGCATCATCATGCTCAGACGACGAGGTTGCAACCACTGATGACAAGGAAGAAGGGACCTCAGATGTCATTTGGGAGGACATGCCAAAGGCGGATGCTAAGGATGAAATATTTAATTTCAATAGTTTGACATCGTGCAGAGCCCAACAGATCATCATTACCTCGACACCAAGGAGCTGCAGGTCCATATATATCCACCCCTTTCTTCTAAATTTATTTATATTTCATTTCACTGATCACCATCTATTTTATTTCCGCTAACATATCCATGTGTAAACTTATCAATTACAGGGCATTAGTGGCTTAAGCAGGAAATGGACAAAAAGAGTGCACAAGGAATGGAAAATTCTCAAGAACGACTTGCCAGCAGGCATGTAAGCTTTAAGACCATTGTTGATGGATTCCCTAAGGTATGAATATTTTGGTGATAGATGACAACTATGAAATTATGGGCTAATATTTACACGAGTGTTGTTTATGTAGGAATCATCTCTGAACTCTACTACAAATCATATGGATGATGGTTGCCTTGGTGATTGATGACAATGACCGCAAGCATGGAGGCTTGTGAGCTTGATGGAGTCCAAGGGTTGATGGAGATGGATCAAAGCTAAAGACAAGCTATTGGGAACACTTGTCTAGTTGTTAGGGCTTTGAGTCCATAGGAAAAACCGGACTATCAAGGGGGTCTAGGTCATTCTCTTAGGTCATGTCTAGTCGGTGATGTGCAAGGTTGCTCGGTGAAATCACATGCACTTCTTGACAATGGAGAAGCCAAGGAGTTGTTCAAAGAAGCCGGGAAACAAAGTCAAGCGAGGGCGAGGAGTTTCAGCTTCTGGACGAAGTGACCGGACAGAGGGGGTCAGAGGTGACCGGACTATACGATCACTAAGTGGTTTTGTCCGGAGACTACAAAGACTCAGCAAGGAATCTCTTTGTGCCAGGATCCATAGAGACCGAATGGTATGGTCTACTGACCGGACAGTCCGTTCAGTACGAAGGGCACAGGACAAAGAGGAATCTGTCTGTGCCAGGATCCATAGAGGTGGACGGTTTGGTTAGCTGACCGTCCGGTCTGGTCAGTACAGGATTTCGGCAGGGCAGAGCCGTTGGAGCTCGGGATTGCACTGGCCGGACGGTCCGGTCAGGCAGTGACCGGATAGTCTAGTCAATACGCCCAGAAAGCTGATTTCATGGAGCCACAACTAGTTTGAGGTTGGGAGCCTATATAACTTCATTGCTGGGGTCTTTGTGACCACTCTTGGCTAGTGGAATTGCTTGGAACATTTGGTGAGAGCCAAGAGGCAAAGAGGAGAGCACTAGGAGGAGATATTGCATATCTTGAGAGTGTTAGTGGAGAGTAACTTGAGTATCTTGCACATCTAAGGCTAGGGTGTCCTTGAGGGTGTGATCTAGATTGTTACTCTTGGTCTATGGTGAGACCTAGACCAGTTAGGTGTTGGTGATCGAGCCTATCATGATCAGTTGTGAAGACCGTCACATGTTTGTACCCGGTTTGAGCCCGCTAGTCAAAGGGGCATCAATAGTGAGCGCCCGTGGTGGCTTGGGAAGTACGGCAAGTTCTTGAGGGTGGCAAGATTGTGCCATGATGGTAGCGGTGATGCACCGTGTCTTCACTCCGGGAGTGATTGCGGGGTCGTGGGCGAGAACTCCACATTGGTGGCGGGAGGGATCGGGACTCCGGCGGGAGTGGTCTAACCAGGAGTAGGGGAAGGTGCCATCCTTCTGAGACCTCAGGAAAAAATCATGAGCATTCCTTGACCCCCCCTCTTTAGTATTCCACAATTGTGTGCTATAGTAAACTAGGTTGAATTGTGGCTTGCATAGGCTAGTGTGTTTGGCTTCCATGCTTGCTTTTATCATGAACACTAGTATGTGTAGGGTCTTGGCCTAATAGAATTGTTTAGGTTGCAACACTTGTTAGACTCGAGTAGTGTGAATTGAAGTATTTGATTCCATGAGCGGTTTACCGATTCACCCCCTCTCGGTACACCTTCGGTCCTTACAAGTGGTATCAGAGCCAAGTGCTTATCTTTGAGGCTTCACCGCCTTGAGTAAGGATGCCGTGACAGGTGGGGAGTGTTCCTATTTCAATGGGGAGGACTACAGGTATTGGAAGGCTCGCATGCAAGCCTACCTGGAGTCCCTTGATCCAGAGATATGGATGATCACTCATGCGTCCGATGCGGATATGAACCTGCTTGAGCCTGATTTCATTAAGAGCAACGCTAAGGCCAAGAATACTCTGTTTGCTCGTATTTCTAAGGATGTCTTTGCTAGGTTGGATGCTAGTTCCATAGCAGACGGTATCTAGACTGAGATTCAGGGGCTCCATGAGGGCACCAGTGATGTCAAAGAGGAAAGATACTATGTACTGAAGACCAAGTATGATAACTTCACTAGATTGCTACATGAGAGAGCTAACACTGTTTATTCTCATTTTCATGTACTAGTGGAGGAGATCAATGCTCTTGGGGATGACTTCAAGCTGAAGCCTGTTGAGGTGATAAAAAGATTCTTGAGGCTATTCAAGGACCCCAAGTATGAGTCCATCATCACCTTCACCTTGCAAAGTGACCTCAAGACCAAGACTATGAAGGATGTACTTGGCAAGATCACAGCCTTCGAGAGCTACCAGCTGGGTTTGGATGACCCTCAACCATCCAACCTTGCTCTTCAAGCCGAGAAGCAAGAGCCTATCAACAGCAAGAAAAACAAGAAGAAGGGAGGCTGAAGAAGAAGAAGATGATGACGATGAAGATGACTTGACCGAGGACTTGGCTCTTCTCATGAAGAAGATGAAGACCTTCAAGAACAAGTTTGCCTCTAAGTGTAGAGGAAAATGCTTCAACTACGGGTCCAAGAACCACTTTGTTCAAGAATGCCCCAAGCCAAAGAAAGAAGCTTTCAAGTCCCAAGACTCAAGTGAAGAAGAACAATAAGAAGAAGAAGACCCCAAGGCCAAACAAAAGAAGAAAAAGTACTTCAACAAAGGCAAATGCAAAGAAAAAGCTCAAAACCACAAGAAGAAGTTCTCACGCAAGGCCCTTGTTGGAGAGTGGACAAGTGACAAGTCAAGTGACACATCCTCTTCCTCAAGTGATGATGAAGAAGTGGCCGACTGAGCCATGATCAAGACCAAACTTCCACGAGCTCTTCCTCCACCTCCCATGTGTCTCATGGCCATGAGCCAACTTGGGGAGAGTGAGAATGAGAGCAGCGATGACATCGATGATGAGGAGCCCTCATGTGTTGAGCTTTCGAGTATGCTTGAGCAAGCCCACGACATCACCGTCAAGAAATCCAAAATGTTGGATGTGGTAAGAAAAGAGTGTAAGTTGGCTAAGGACCATGTTGGTGAGCTTGAGAGTGAGCTCAAGGACCTTGTCACTTCCCATGAGACCCTAAACAAGAGTTATGACAAACTCAAGGGTGATCATGTAGAGCTACGTGAGAAGTACGAGGCCCTTAAACTTACTTTTGAGGCCATCAATGTAGATAACCTTGCCTCTCCCTCCTCTAGTTCATCTAAGAGTGATGCTTCTACTATGTGTGATGAACTAACCACCTCGATCGAGGTTTCTTCTCTTGAGCCATTTGTTTTGGAGGATGATCACAAGCTCAAGGAAGAGAAAGGTCAAGAGCATATGGGTTCCTAAGTGCATTGTTGATCTTGAGAGGTCAATGAAGTATAAATGGGTGCCCAAGAACAAGACCTAGAAGATGGTGCTGGTGATAGACCATTAACATATTTGAAGATCAAGTGAAGTCCACCACAAGTGACATGGACCTCAATGACATATCTACTCATGAGGGAGGTAACTGTGTTTGTTCTTGGTAGTTGTAGTGTGTTTTTCCTTCTCTTGAATTGCATGGTAATTAGGACTCCTTTGTGACTATTATGCTTTGCATCCATGCATGTGTAAATAACTAAAAGAAAAACACATAAAAATTAGTCAATGTCTAACCCATCCAAGATGGCTATAAGCAAGGGGGAGTGCTTGAGATGGTGGTTTGGATTCTCTCAAGGCAAGGGTATGGCTTATAGTGAGTAAGCTTGGGAGGGGTTCAAACTTGACATTGTTTGTTTTCCTTTGTGTCTAGTTTAACTTTGCTTGCATTCACATGGCATGTTTACTTTCTTTGCATATGTAAAATGCTTGTTGCATGTATCATATAGGAAACACAAAGGAGGCTTGTCTCCCTTGGAGAAATTTGTGCCTCATGCTCTATATGAGATTACATCTCCACAAGTATGACCAAAAGAAAGAATTATGCTTCATGCCCATTGAGCGAGCTCTTATGAACTCCGAGGTTAAACCTACTCACGTGGTTCATGGACTAAGGCTCATACATACCCATTTGTCTCTTATTTGCCTTGGTTCTTATTTGCTTACTCTTCCATTTGGTATTTGTGAAAATTATAAGGCCATAAAGTGCCACTATTTGAAAAGGAGTGTTTGAGAGTTCCCTTCATAGTCCAAGTGCAGTGTTTATTTCTGTGTTTAGCAAGGGCACTTAGAAAATGGAGAAATTCCTTAACTCAGTGAATTTTCTGAAGTGACCGTACAGTCCGATCACTGGACCATATAGTCTGGTCAGTGGCTCTATGCATAGTGCCTAGGGGAGTCTAGTCATAGAGACCGGACAAAACGGTCTTAGTGACCATACCGTCCGGTCTGCACAAGGACCAGCAGACCCTAAACTGACGGGACAGTCCGGTCTAGAGACCGTACCGTCCAATCACTATGATTGAATCACGAGGTATCGTTTCAATCTATGACCGTGGATTCGATCCTTGGTGAATCTCGACCGTCAATGTCTATTCAACCTAGGTCAAAATTGGTCAGACCCTTGTCTCTTTCCTCATTCGACACCAAAGCCGAGGACTCTCCCCCGACTCGCCTCCGTCGCCTCTCTTGCTCCCGCGTCGAGGAGCCGTCACCGCAGCTATGCCGCCGCGCCCACGCATACTCGCCAGTGCTGCCGCTCGCCTGCGCATGCACTTGTTGTGTCGCGCACACATGACCCCAGCTGCTGCCGCCGCCGCCCAACTGTTGCCGCCGCTGCTACTGCCATGCGCTGTCGCCTCCAAGCCGCCGCCTCTCCCCAAGCGCGCACAAGTTGCACCATTCCGCTTATCTCACCGAGTTCCATCATTTAGGGCAAAAACTTTGCACCTTTTCCCATCTTCATTGCCGGCAAGCCAAAATCCCAAGTTTTTTCGGTGATCGGAGTGCATTCCGCGGTGTTTGACATCTTGGTGTTCGACGTTTTCCTCCAGGGTATTGTGCCATTGTCCCCTTCATCATTTATGCCCTGTTTCTGAGTAATTAGTTTCAATTGCCGTGATTAGATTAACTACCCATGATTAGTTGCATTAATGGGCTAATTGACTCAACCTAGATTCAATTAAATTCCATGCTTATCTATTATTTGTATGACTAGGGTGTCTCCTTGTTTAGTCTGCAGTAAAATTTATTATATATTATTTGACTGCACACTAGATGACTTGCACCAACCACATATAGTCGATGATCACTGTTGTCATATTGCTTTATTTTCCTAGTGATCATGTCCTTCATTTAGTGCTAGGATTTCTATTGCGCATTCTTTCCTAGCAATGCTTTGCTGATAGATTTATATAGGTTCTATGACTTATCCTGTCTATACCTACATGCGTGCAGTAACAACAATCAACAGCAGCAGAGATGGCAGGTTCAGTTCAGGACAAGGGTAAGGGTAAGATGCCTGAGAAGCTAAAGAGTAAGAAGAGGACCAGACTGGACCTAGAGTCAGAGAGAGCTAGGAGGTTGGCTCAGCACCTTGAGGCCATGGAGGCTTCATGCAGGATGTCTGGATCACTGCTGATCATAGGCACTCAGACAGACGACCAGGGTCATAGGAGGAGCACCAGGCAGAGGACCACAGGGACTAGAGCTGTACACAGGGATCAAGTTACCACCATGGGCGTAGGGTACTCCGACTTCCTGCCAGGGGAGGTCGTCGAGACCTGCGGAGCAGGGATCCTCCAGGCAGCAGGAGGAGTCAGAGGAGGAGTAGACCATAGAGCTAGAGTCTAAGGAGTCAGAGTCTGAGGAGGTTGAAGAGACTGAGGAGCCAGCACAACCAGAGAAGACATGACCACAGAGTGCACCAAGAGGCTGCAGAGACTGGTACAGGCAGCCGGGGAGACGAGCATACTTAAGGTTCCTACAAAGGACCTTAAGGCTCCTCGTCTTGTCTCCTTCAAGTAGTGGGTTCTAGTCCCTAGGGATCCCGCTGCAGGAGAGAGGTAGTGGACAGGCCTCCAGAGGAGGATTGGAGAGGATCTAAGACACTATCTCGCCATGAAGGGCAAGGATAAGGTGTTCGTACCGCATCATTACACTACCTACTAGGCCATGAGGAGAGCCACCGACACTGACATGGAGCAGTACTTCACGTACTTGCTAGGGCTAGCAGAGCTAGTTACTGCTTCATACAGGTTCAGAGAGGACATCGTCCTAGAGTTCTACGCCACACTGTGGATAGCCAGAGACCGTTCAGAGTTCTGGTTCTTGTTCAGAGGACAGCCACAACATGTGACCAGAGGAGACCTCATAGCCAACTTTGGGTGTCTCACTTTAGACCTTCAGCTCTACAGGAGTGCCTACCCGTCCCTAGAGCCACCTTGCAGACCACAAGGAGGGAAGCTACCTTATGAAGACATGATGTCGATCACTTTTCCACCACCACACACCCTAGGCTTTGAGAGAGGCCCTGCAAGACTCATCGCAGAGGCCAAGGTGGTTAGAGTGATAGTCACCAGGACTATCATTCCTAGGTCAGGCTACAGAGAGGAGTTCACTCTACTTCACCAGTGGGCTGTAGCAGGTATTCTGAGGAGGCATCACTTTGACCTGGCAGACCTGTTGATTGGTGAGATGGAGGAGGTCATTTCTGAGAGGGTTGGAGGACGTCACTTGGTCTATGCTCCCTACATCTGTTATCTTCGGTGGAGGATGGGCCTTGTGACAGAGGAGCA
The DNA here is from genome assembly GCA_032690845.1 of Eleusine coracana subsp. coracana. NCBI lineage: Eukaryota > Viridiplantae > Streptophyta > Magnoliopsida > Poales > Poaceae > Eleusine > Eleusine coracana. The sequence continues at coordinate 5,908,505 of CM064432.1, read as the reverse complement.
GTATGAGACGTTCACTGAGGTGACCACCAGCTACGCACCTCGAGTCCCCAGGAAATCTCAGTTAGACTCGAGTCAGCAAATAGGAGAGAAGGAGAAGGAGACACCGCCTGTCACTCACGAGCAGGCAGCTCATCCAGAGACGGTGGTTCCTGAGTCAGCTAGAACAGGAGCACCTCCCCAGCCTACGGGTTCATAGTCAGGAGACACTATCACTATAGCGGCACTAGCAGGACGCATGAGTGAGTTCATTCAGAGCACATCTGAGGATAGACGTCATATGATGGAGCTCATCAGGGGACAGGTAGAGCTTCAGAGACAGCAAATGACGATCTTGACCATCCTGACGAGTTAGATGGCAGAGATGACTCAAAGGCAGGCTAGTCATCAGTAGGGACAGTCTTCATTTCCACAGTTTCAGTCGCTGCCGATGCACCTAGGACCCTTCACTGCTATGATGGCAGCTCCATCCAGTGGGTTGTCACACTCAGTGGTGTTACCGACAGGGGGAGTCGGACAAACTCACTCAACAGCTTAGTTCTCCCCCGTGTCTACCTTCTCAGTGTTTGTGTTGTTCACTTCACCAACTCACTCTTCTACCTTGCAGATGGCAGGACCTTCCATCTCCCAGCTACCAATCAGGAGTCTGTTCTCAGACATAGTGCACACCACTCGTGTAGACTCCTAGGCAGCCCCGGAGACAGCGACAGCTCCACCTTCCACTTCTATAGTGAGCACGCTCACACCTCAGGTAGCAGAGGATCTAGTCCACAGAGGCTTCTCATAGCAGGATGTGGTGGATCTCGCACTTCTCCAGGCTTCAGTTGCACAGGAGACCGCTACAGTCACACCAGCAGAGCTGGATAGAGGGTTTGAGTCACCTGTAGACCTTGAGTTCTTTGAGCAGCTAGATGCTCAGGCGGCACATGCTCAGGGAGCATCGCAAGATCCAGCACAACAACAACAAGGAGCAGAGCCCTTAGAGGACGTCGCTCCACTTCCTTCGATCACGAGCACTTAAATGTTCATCATTTTTCCGCTTTTGGTGCTTGTTGCCAAAGGGGGAGAAGGATGTCATAGGTCTAGGGGGAGCTGGAGTGCATCCTGTGTGATCGAGAGTATCTTGTATCTAGGGGGAGCTTACGCATACTTGTACATTGGTTTTGGGAGCTAGATACATTTGGATCTTATTTTGATGGAGTTATTCGATGTTCGTGGATTTTGATGAGTCATGGTTTTCATTTGCTTTTGTTTGACTCATCTTGATCTCACTTGGTTTCCTTTCATACACAACGCTTTTTATTCTTTAATTATCATGTATGCCTGTGTATGATTCCATGATGATGATTGCTTGTTCTTAATTCCTATGCATTGTCATGATGCTTACCTATTGCATATAGTCATTTATGTGTTGCATTGTATGTCCTTATGTTTTTATTAAATATCTTCACATGACATGCATGCATATCATCTAGAGTGTGCTCTTCATTATTATTCCTATTAGCTCTTGATGATGCTTGATTGAGTAGGACCTTATTTACTCATTGCTTATGCTCTTGAGGTTCCTCTCGATCGTTGTGTAGCTCTTTCAGCCTTGTTGCTCATTGATAAGGTTATGATAAGTAGTGGTTGTCATCAATCACCAAAAAGGGGGAGATTGTAAGCTTCATGACCATTGTTGATGGTGTAAGCTTCATGATCATTGATGATTGGATCCCCAAGGTATGGATGTTTTGGTGATATATGACAACTATGAAATTATGGGCTAATATCTATACGAGTGTTGTCTATGTAGGAATCATCTCTAAACCCTATCATAAATCATATGGATGATGGTTGCCTTGGCGATTGATGACAATGACCACAAGCATGGAGGCTTATGAACTTGATGGAGTCCAAGGATTGATGAAGATGGATCAAAGCGGAGAACAAGCTATGGTGCAAGTATTTGGTACACTTGTCTAGTTGTTAGGGTTTTGAGCCCATAGGAAAAACCAGACTATCAAGGGGGTCTAGGTCATTCTCTTACGTCATGTCTAGTCGGTGATGTGCGAGGTTGCTCGGTGAAATCACATGCACTAGTTGACAATGGAGAAGCCAAGGAGCTGTTCAAAGAAGCTAGAAAATGAAGTCAAGCGAGGATGACAAGTTTCAGCTTCTGGACATAGAGACTGGACAGAGGGTTCAGAGGTGACCGGACTGTACAGTCACTATGGGGAATTATCTAGGACTTCCAGTGAGGAGCGAGGAGTCTGTCTATGCCAGAATTTGTACAAACCAGACGGTCTGGTCTACTGACCAGACGGTCCGGTCAGTAGGACTTGCATAGGGCAGCATGGAAGCTTCAGCGCAAAATGTTTCTGGACTGGAGAGAGAAATGGACCGGACGGTCCGGTCAGGTGACCGGACGGTCCGGTCAACAGAAGATTCAGTAGGGGTCAGAGCTGTTTGTGCACAATGCTGTAGTGACCTGACAGTCCGGTCAGGCAGTGACTGAAGAGTCCGGTCAGAAGGCCCAAGAAGCTGATTTCATAGAGCAACGACTATTTTGAGGTTGAAAGCCTATATAACTTCGTTGCAGGGGTCTTTGTGACCTCTCTTGGCCAGTGGAATACCTGAGAGCATTTGATAAGGTCCAAAAGGAAAAGAGGAGAGCACTAGGAGGAGATATTGCATATCTTGAGAGTGCTAGTGGAGAGTAACTTGAGCATCTTGCACATCTAAGGCTAGGATGTACTTGAGGGTGTGATCTAGATTGTTACTCTTGGTCTATGGTGAGACCTAGACTGGTTAGGTGTCGGTGATCGAGCCTATCATGATTGGTTGTGAAGGCCGTCACACGTTTGTACATGGTTTTAGCCCGTCGTTGAAAGGGGCATCGGTAGTGAGCGCCCGTGTCGGCTCGGGGAGTCTGGCAAGTTCTCGAGGGAGGCAAGCTTGTGCTTTCTGCAGCGGTGACATTTTTCTTGTATCTCCATGCTCCTCCACATACAAGGTGGCATAAAACTGAGAAATTACTTCATTGTTCTAGTTCTTCTAAAATCCAAGAATGTCCTTCACATGCTTTGTCTTGCATGCAACAATGACTTCATTGAATATGGGATCATCCTTGCTTTCCATGTATGCCCAATCAACCCATTGAGCATTTGCCACTGGAGTGTGCTTCTTTGATAAGATCACTGACTCATAGAAATGTTGCTGAAAGAATGTGTGAAACCTGTAGTCAGTGGCCTCTCTCTGGAGTGGTCTAGGGTCCTTAGCCCTCATCTCTCTCATAGCCTCTGTGTGTCCCTTGTAGCTTATCTTCTCTCTCCATCCCGGGTTTTGAGGTGGCCGGAATGAGAGATGTCCAAGATGCACATAGGCCTAAGGGATGATCTCATCCACATCAAACTCCTCCTGCTCTTCCTCCTCCTCATCACTGTCATCATCAGAGGCTGCTATTGTCCTAGAGCCCTGAGTTGATGCCCTAGGAGCAGCCCTAGGAGTGAAATAGGGCTCATCCTCCATATCATCATCAGAGGAGGTTTCATCCTCCGCTATTTCTACAGGAGTGTCATCGATAGTCACAATACCTCTGGGCAGCCTCTTGATAGTCTGTTTCCTTCTTTGATGCCCGGTGTCATGTTGAGTGCCTTTGGAGCACGGGAGATCAAATCCGAAGGTAGAATCGGTCCCTCCGATCTTGGTGCACAAAGACCCACCCAAGAATCAAAGATCTTCACGGATAGAACTTGAAATTGCCATGGGGATGATAGGAGGTGTCCACACGGTTGGTTTGGTAGGAGGAGACCAAATGAAAATGAAGGGGTAAGTTCTGGGCTCGGGCTGGTTAAAACGACAAAACCGGTGCCACCGGTTTCCAAAACCGGTGCTGATAGAGAGGAGATCTTAACTCCGAGCTGCTTCCAATCCTTCCAAACTTTGCTTAGTCCTTTGTAGATCATATACTTGAGTTTTATGATGAAGAATGTGATAATGATCAAGATTTGAAAGTTTATGGAAATTAGGACTTGAGAGAGCCTTGATAAGTGTGGTTAGGCAACAACCAATCAAGGTGAACAATAACCACAAGTAGCTCGACATGATCTCAAAGATCAAGAATCAAATATTTTGAAATCCATTCAGGAGAAGAAATTTTATATATATATATATATATATATATATATATATATATATATATATATATATATATATATATATATACTTGTCCTTTATTAAATTTTGAAAATTCTACCTTAACTCACAAAGAGCATGTTTATGACATGAGTCACCCACATACCAAGACACAACCTGCCACATGAATTCTATATGCAGTGATAAGTACAAAGAGAATTTAGGAGACATACCTTTGGTAGCAGTTATTCCTTTTCAACTAATGAAAAGAAACATCCAAATTATCTTGTGCTTATTTTGTCTTTTACCATCAATGTCTACTCTCCAAAAATTACACTTGTTGCACTTTCAACGGTAGACACTAGAATTAGTAGCACAAGATGGAATCTCACACATAGTGATCATCCATTCATATCCAAACAAGAAACACCTCAAGAAATAGAATATATGTTTTCTATCTAAACTGATTCCTCCGGTTTTGCAAACCGGTGCCTCCGGTTTTCACAGACAACATATATTGAATTAAAAACTGAACTGAGAAGAGAGTTATTCATTTTTGCTTGATCTCAGCATGAGGCATCATTCGTCACAACTTATTCCATATTGAGACTAATCACAAGATAACTCAAGCAAAACATTAGTCTCCTTTTAACCCAAGATATAAAATGAATCTCCCCCTAAATATGTGCACCAAATCTTTTCGATTATTTGTGATATGTGCACAAGTTCTAGTAGGACCATGGAGAGGTTCAAGTTATATCCTGGTTATACAAAACAATAGAAAGCAAGAGAAGAAGTACTCACAACCACAAAAAGCTCATCAGGAGAAACCAGACCCTCCGGTTTGCCAAACTGGTGCCACCGGTTTTTCATGATTCTCCATCATCGGAAATATATGATGGTCACCGGACATGTTTGATGACACCAAGTGGCAGGGGTACTGTAGTCTGATGAACTTGTCCGAGATGTCGGACTTTCCTAACCACATCAGGCAAGTCTGATGCCTGTCGGACAAGTCCGACGGCCATATGTGGCAGCTGAGTCTGATGGACTTATCCGAGACGTTGGACTTTCCTCACCGCATCAGGCAAGTCCGATGCCTGCCGGACAAGTCCGACAGCCATATGTGGCAGCTTTACTGGAGTCCGATGGACTTGTCCGATACATCAGACAAGTCTTGGAAACCATCCCATAGGCTTTACAAATCGGACCAACCAGTTTTCCTGAGTTCTTGATTTCCTTATACTTCATTGGAATTCCTTTCCTTCTTGCTTTGTGTTGCTTTCTTGGCTTCTTGGTTGTACTCATCAATCCTGAGAGATATTCACATAACAAATTTTCTTCGAAGGAGACATTAATTGCATCTCTTTACATGATCATTCATGCTCATATACTTGAGAGCATTTCTCAAGTAGTAGCATGAACTTGTGGGGTCATTGTTGTAGGAATAAGGAACAAGACAAAGAGTGTTCAGTGGTATTTATTCTTTTCCTTGATGTCATTGATGTAGATAATATTTAAATGTCTCCATGCCTATCAAATTTGCGTGTTGTTTCATCATTCTTGTGCATGCCAAGTCATCAATGCATCACCTGCAGCTTATGAACACTTTCAAGCACATTTTGGTACCCAATGCTTGTTGGGTCCTAGAGAATTAGTCAAACAAGATTTTGGCACTCAAGTGGACTTTGTGCTAGCAATAGGTGAACTAATCACCTTGATAGCACAAGTGTTATTGTTGGCCTTAATAGATACAAAATCATAATTGACCAACTTGGAACTAAGAGATTGAGTCAAAGGGAAATCCTTACTAAGATGTCCTTTATCTCGACATGTGTAGCATGTTTGATGCTTGATTCTTTTGGACTTGTCCATAATTTTCTTCTTGATGTTTTCATTCTTGTCCATGTGTTTTGTGTATGCTGACACAAAGCCTTTCTCTAATTGCTTGATGAAATGGAGCTTTTCTGCAGTGTCGAGAGATAATCTCGATAGTAGATTCAGGTGTGCGTATGAGTAAGGAAGATCGATGGGCACAGGACATAGGGTTTAATGGTTTATACAGGTTCGGGCCTCCCGGAGGATAACAACCCTATGTCCTGTTTGGTGTTGTTGTATTGCTAGGGTTCGCACTGGAATTAGGGTTCTAATACGAGTCTGTCCCTTGACGAAGGCCCCCTGCCCTCCTTATATATCCGAAGGGCAGGGGTTTACATGGTAACATCCGAGTCGGTTACAATAGATCCTCTCTAACTATCATATCTGTTAACCTAACTTGCGGCTTACTCAAACAAATATCTACATAAATATCTTCTAGGCCGAATACATTAGAATCGAGCCCCTAGCCCAGGTATCCTGGGTACATATATCCCACAGTAGCCCCCAAGCACTTTCCATCTTGAATCGTCGCCTTGATTTGCCTCGACATCTTATGAAAGTTGGGAAGTGCTTCTTATATTATTTCTAATAATTCTTCTCCACAAAATACCGAAAAAGGTGTATCTTATGAGTATAGCCCCCAACTCAGAATGATTGCTGAGTTTGTACCGAAGCAATGTCTGAGTTATTGAAAAATATCCAATAACCAAAATAAAATATGATCCTCAAATTAAAGATTGATATCCAAGTCTTCCGCTTTATTCAACCAAAACTCCATTGGTAGCTGAAGTTTCCCAGTTGCCGAGTGATGCATCACCAAATTAATATTGACATCCATAATGTTAAAGTGTATGTAATCCAAATGATATACCACGAACGTCAACTGCCGTAGCCCCCAAGATTGGTGATGTATCACTAATATCCATGCAAAAAGACAGCCCCCAAGATTGGTGCTGGAATAAGAAAACTGATTTATCACAAAATATCAGATGGTGCAATTTCCAAGGTTAAAACTGCAATAATCCGAGTGATTTGCTATAGAATCTCGAAATGTACACTTGTCAGGATAAAAATGTATCAATCCGAGTGATGTTCCATAGTATCTTGGAATGTGCAATTTCTAGGATTGAATCTACACCAATCCGAGGGATTTGGCACCTATTGTATGATCCGCAACACCCAAGGTTAGCGCTTGAAAAGAGTCTCAGGAGCGTAATAAATGCACGTACCGATTTAACGAAACTATACTTTGACCAGAGAAAACAAGCGGCAACCCACTAGGTTATCCGACATTTATAAAAGCGCTCGCAAACAGTCGCAACCCTTCACCTTCATTTCTTCGCCTCCATGTTCCAAACGCAAAACCTAGATCCAAAGCTTGCACTTCGCCGCCACCACCATTCTACGCGCATAATCCCTAGGACCTGAGATTCCATTTCGCCGTCGCCGCCATTCTACGCCCAGAATCCATAAGCCTCGGGCTTCCATTTCACCGTCACCGCCATTCTGCGTGGATGAACCCTAAGTCTCGGGTTTCCATTTCCGCCCAAAAGCTTCGCGCATCAGTTTCTCGTGCGATGGCCAAAGCACACCTGTCAGAGCGCCAAGGCTCAATCTGAGAAGGGAAGTTCTCCTAGGAAGGGTGAAGACGAAGAAATGATCTTCGATATCCCTGCCACCATCAAGGAGTTCCCTGCCTTGGCGTATAACTCAAATGGCCAACAAGAGTAAGCTTCTACAACTTGCTGAAAGGCATTGTGCAAGAGCCACAGATATGGAAGAGCAACTTGCCAAAGAAAGATAGGAAGTCGGGCAATTGTCAGCCGATTTAAAGGCCCGTTCATCCCAAGTTGATGAACTCCAGTTTAAGCTACAAGGTACGAAAAACACAAAAACAGTACCCCACAAACTATATTTGGAACATAGATATCTGACCTCATCCATACAGAGGTATCGCGAGTTCTAAAACTGAAGCAAGAACAAGATGCCCAGTCGGCCGTTCAAATTGCAAGTCTGCAAAGCCGTATAAAAGAATTGGAGTCGTCTACCCAAGATCTGGAAACTCTAAAATCCGAGAATCAAGGATTAAAGAAAGAACTCCAGGACTCGGCCGAGATCAGAAAATTTTTTGAAAAGCTTAAGGACGAGTTCAAAACAATGCAAGAATCTCAAACTCTATGGAAGAAAAGAGCCGAAGGTAAAGATGGTTGTACCTATGTGCCCAAAAATATGTATATGTATGTGATCTAAAATATTTATGACTGATAGATGCCGAAGAAACAATAAAAAGCCAAAGGGATAGAAACACAACACTAGAATCTGAACTATCCAAGGCTGAAAAGATTTTCAAAAAAACCGTGGATGAACTGAACCAATTCCAGAAGGCATACAAAGAAGTTGAAAAACTTAAAGAAGAGTACAAGGAAAAGGTTACCACCCTTGAAGCTAAAAAGGTAGAAGCTGAAAAACGCCTGAGAGGTAAGTCTTTATTGACTTAATACCTTTATACCAAATTTCATTGTATTGGATGATTGTGATTATTGTACTTTTGTAGGATCAAAGAGGTCCTATGAGCTTTTGCAGAAGAAATTTATAGAGGGTGATGAAAACCTTCGATGGTCTCTTGCAGCTCTACAGAAGGATGTAGAGGTGGTCGCCCAATACATACTTCCTGAAGAAAAACCACCCAAGTGTCGAGATCTGATGACAAGGCTGCAAGAGGCACCCGGCCGAGTAAAAGATCATGCTCGACATGTTGCAGAGTTGGCCGGCGCACAAGTCTTGGCAATAGCGAAGTCTCACATCCCTAATATTGATTTAGATGTAGTGGCAGAGGGTTTCCACGAAGATTTCTCCGATGATCAATGTGAAACCCTTATTGCTGAAGCGCAAAAAACAACACATATTTTAGCTGACCAAATAGAGCTAGACCTCTTACCCAAAATGTAAGGTGTAGTAAAGTATAAAGTACTATATTACATTTCTGTTGCAGTAATGTAACTCATATTCGATAGACCACAAAGGTATAGATTCATCACCAGGATTGTAACGAATGCTTGGGTCACGTTGCTTCGTATATGTATTGTATGAACTCGTGTTAAACACTCACAACCAATACATAACTCACATCAGCCCTCTAAACAATGCTCCCAATAACCGATATGAACCATGGAGGCTAAGAACTCACTCGGTCAAACATATGCGAATTGGGAGAATTGTCTTGGTCCCCAACAGACGGCAAGAACCTTGGGGACTAAGTAACCCGCTTGGTCAACGTGCACGAGTTGAGGTAATACCAAGTGTCAAAATTTGAGTCATGACTTAAACGACAACAACAATTATTCATAAAAATCAGAAATTGCCAAACCAGTCATCATGACTACAATGTATATAAGTTTAAATAATAAAATAAAGTTAGTTACAATAAACTATAAATACTAAGCATAAAAACGACGTAGCTGTGATATGTTCCAGGAACTTTGAAGGTCCGACCCATCCTCACGCATCAATCGATATGCACGCGGATGAGTGATTTCCTTTACAATAAAGGGTCCTTCCCACGGGGCTGATAGCTTGTGCTTACCAACTGTGGAGTGGACCTGCTTCAAGACCAAGTTGCTGACTGAAAAACCTCGTGCTCTGACGTTTTTATCGTGATAACGTCGCAAGCTTTGCTGGTACTTTGCCGACCGTACTAACGTGGCATCGCGCTTCTCCTCTAATAATAACAAGTCATCACATCTGTGGTCATTGGATGTTTTTTCTTCAAACGATGCCACACGAGGGGAGGTGAACAAAATCTCGGTTGGTAACATGGCTTCCGAGCCATAAACCAAGGAAAAAGGAGAGTGCCCTGTGGCACGGCTCACGTTGGTTCTAAGCCCCCACAACACAGCTGGCAATTCTCGAACCCAACATCGGGCGTATTTTTCCAGCCGATCAAATATACGTGGCTTAATTCTAGAAAGCAAGAGGCCATTTGCGCGTTCAACCTGGCCATTTCTCTGTGGGTGGGCAGCCGAGGCATCGCCAATCTTAAAGCCCACTCGGCCCGCAAACTCTTTGAACTCCTCCGCTGTAAATTGGGTGCCGTTGTCCGTGATGATCTTATGTGGGGCACCAAATCGAGTGACTATTTCGGTCATGAACTCTATGGCCTTGTTTGCCGAAATCTTGCCGACTGGCTTAGCTTCGATCCACTTAGAGAACTTGTCCACTACCACGAAAAGGTGAGTAAAACCCCCTTGAGCCTTCATGCAGGGTCCGACAATATCTAAATCCCATACGGAAAACGGCCAAGTTATTGGGATATTTTGGAGCTCTGTGGCAGGTACGTGCATCTGGCGGGCAAAGAACTGGCAACCTTCACACTTTCGGACAATTTTCTTGGCATCAGCACCGGTGGTCGGCCAATAGAACCCTTGCCGCATTGCTTTGGCCGCAATTGTGGATGGGCCTGCGTGATTCCCACAAATGCCAGCATGAATGTCCCCTAACATGACTTTGCCTTCATCTTGAGATAAGCACTTCATCAGTATCCCGTGTGGGCTTTGCTTGTACAGATGATGGTCAACTATACAATATGATTGAGACTTGCGAATAATTCATAGGGCATCGTCTTTGTCGATCGGTAGTGTGCCACGATCCAAATATTCATAGAAGGGTGTGCGCCAATCTACCTTAATGACAGCCACCTGTGGTGCTGCCTCCGCCTTTAGTGCCGACTGCTCCATAGTTTGCTGGATTATTATAGATGGCTTATGCAGATCATTGAGGAATACTCCGTCAGGTATTCTTGACCTACTAGACCCAAGTTTGGCCAGTTCGTCCGCCTCTTCATTATACTTGCACAGGACGTGTTTATATTTGATGCCATCAAACTTGTCTTCTAGCTTCCGAACTTCGGTGCAGTAGGCTGTCATACTCTCATGGGAACAACACCACTCCTTTGTTACCTGATTAATTACTAGCGCCGAGTCGACAGAGATGCTTATTCTCTGGACGCCGAGTGAAATAGCTGTCCTAAGTCCATGCAGTAGTGCCTCATACTCTGCGGCGTTGTTAGACGCGCGGAAGTGCATTTGAAGGACATACCACAGCTTGTCCCCCCTCAGGAGATGTTAGTATAACCCCTGCCCCAGCACCTTCCAGTTGTAAGGAACCGCCAAACATCATTTTCCAGTAGCTTAATTCATGCGGGCTGGGGGGTAACTCGCATTCTGTCCACTCGGCGACGAAGTCCGACAAAGCTTGACCTTTGATCGAGTCACGGGATTTGAAGGTGATATCATATGATCCGAGCTCGACGGCCCACTTGGCAATTTTCCCAGTAGCCTCTCTATTGTGAAGCAATTCCCCTAGGCCGAACGACGTGTGAACTTCGATTGGATGATCCTCAAAGTAATGCTTCAACTTCCGAGATGTCATCAATAATGCATAAATGAGTTTCTGAAGCTGAAAATACTGAACCTTGGAATCTGATAAGACCTTGCTGACGATGTAAACCGATTGTTGCACCTTTTGAGCCTTGCCATCTTCTGCCCATTCCACCGCCAGCACAATACTAACAATGTGTATGGTTGCAGAGATGTACAGTTGCAAAGGTTCCTTTGGTTCGGGAGGAGTTAACATCAGAGGACCACTAATGTAAGCCTTGAAATCATCCAAGGCTATCTGCGCATCGTCATTCCAGGTGAATGAGTCTTGCTTCTTGAGTAGTCGAAAGAAGGGTAACCCGCGAACACCGAGTTGTGAAACAAACCGGCTGTGCGCCGCCTTGCAACCAGTGAGATTTTGAATGTCTTTTTGCGAGTGTGAGGGTCCCATTCGTAATATGGCATTTACTTCTTCTGGATTAGCTTCAATCCCTCTATGTGATACCAAAAAGCCGAGTAACTTCCCTGAGGGGACCCCAAAAACACATTTTTCCGGATTTAGCTTCATATTGTACCTGTGAAGGTTGCCGAATGTTTCATCTAGGTCGGATATCAAATCGGTGGAAAGCCGAGTCTTGACTACCACGTCATCTACATAAGCTTCAACATTCCTTCCTATCTGGCTATCCACACACCGCTGCATAGTCTGCTGGTAGGTGGCGCCAGCATTTTTCAGGCCGAAGGGCATTGTTGTATAACAGAAAGCTCCGAACGACGTGATGAACGAGGTCTTGAGTTGGTCGGATTGGTTTAAGGGAATCTGATGGTACCCTGAATAGGCATCTAAGAAGCACAACAATGCACATCCAGCCGTCGAGTCGACCACCTGATCGATACGTAGGAGGGTGAACGGATCTTTCGGGCAAGCTTGGTTAAGGCCGGTGTAATCGACGCACATATGCCACTCCTTATTTTTCTTCCGTACCAGAACTAGGTTGGCTAACCACTCGGGATGAAAGACTTCTTTAATGAAACTGGCTGCCAGCAGTCGGCCAATTTCTTTCCTAATCGCATCCTTTCGGTCTTGCGAGAATCGTCTAAGCCGTTGCCTTACAGGCCTGGCGTTATCGCGAACATGAAGTTTGTGCTCAGCCTTTTCCCTTGGAACACCTGGCATATCAGAAGGTTTCCATGCAAATATATCTTTATTACTTCTAAGAAAAAGGATGAGCGTGCTTTCCTATTTGTCGCTTAAATTGACCCTAATATTGGTGGTCTTGGATACATCATTGTCATCTAGGCTAATCTTCTTGGACTCCACGGCATCCGCCTGTACCGTGGTCTTTAGCGCCTTCTTGGGGACGGGGTCGAGCATGGCCTCGTCGGCTGTTGCGATTGCTTCCTTCAACTCGGCCAGCTCTGATGTCGCTGCTATCTTCTCGGTCAACTCACAGCTGCCGTTGTCGCAGTCGTACGATGTCCGCACATCCAAGTGGAGTGAGATGACTCCATTCGGGCCTGGCGGCTTCATCATCATATAAGGATAATGAGGTACTGCCATGAATTTGGCAATGGCTGGCTGCCCTATGATGGCGTGATAAGTAGAGTCGAGGTCGGCGACCTCGAAGGTGATACGCTCCGTCCTGTAGTTCTCCCGGGTGCCGAATGTCACAGGCAGGGTGATTTGCCCTAGAGGAACTGCTTGCATGCCCGGGATGACGCCGTGGAATGGCGACCGGCTTGGCTTGAGGTCGGTCAAAGGTATACCAAGCTCCTTGAAGGTCTTCACGAAGAGGATGTCCAGACTGCTACCGCCATCTATCAGTACCTGATTTAGCCGAACTCGGTTAACAGTCGGTGTTAGTACTAGGGGGTATCGTCTGGGCCTGGGGATGTGATCCGGGTGGTCCGACCGATCAAAGGTAATTGGGACCTCTGACCATTGTAGATATTGAGGTAATGCAGGCGAGACGGAGTGGACCTCTCTATAGAGAATCTTCTACTGCCGCTTGGAATCCGCTATGGACTAGCCGCAGATGTAATTGACCTCACGTTCGGGATCCTGGAAGTCCCCCTTATCCTCGTCTTGGATATTGTCTGAGTCTTTCTTAGCACCTTTGGGGACCAGGGGCGCTCTTGGCAGACCTTCAGGGCGTGATGGGCAAAGTTCTTCAACTTGAAGCATTCCCTGACTTTGTGAGCGCCATCATGAAGCAGACAAGGACCATCAAGCATTTTGTCGAAGTCATCCTAAGTGATTGGTTTCCTTCTGGATGAGCGCTCGGTATTGGCCACCATTCGGTCTTGCTTGCGCTTCCTGTCACCATCCTTACTATAGTCGGATGGACCCGACTGGTTCCTTGGGGTCGCCTCCTTGTACTGGCAAACTTGGAATAAGGCCAAATTGCCGGCGGTATATTTGTCGGCCATGGTGAACAGTTCTTTAGCTGTTAGTCCGCCGGCCGCGTGCAACCTTCCAATCTTTTTGATCAAATCGTCGTCACGGAGCCCTCCTTAGAAAGCAGCAACAACTTGAGCATCCGAGATGTTGGGGATGGTGTTTTTCACTCGACAGAAGCGTTGGATGTATTCTCGAAGTGGCTCCCGGTCTCGCTGCTTGATGTGGCTGAGTTCCCAGTGATTCCCTGGCCTGTCGAAGGTTGCTTGAAAGTTGGCCACGAACTACCGATAGAGATCTACCCAGGAGCTGATGGAGTTGTCGGGCAGGTTAGTGAGCCAAGTTCTTGCAGCTGGGGCTAGGCAGACATGCAGGTAGTTGGCCATAACAAAACTGTCGCCGTCGAGAGCCCGTATGGCTAACGAATAGACGTGGAGCCAGTCACGCGGATCCGTCTTGCCGTCGTACTTCTCAATGCCGACTGGCTTAAAACCAACTGGCCAGCTGACGGTTTGAAGCTCCTGAGTGAAGGCTCGAATACCAGCCTCCTCATCATAATCATCGATGATTGGCATTCGTTCTCGCTCATGGCCCGTATCTCGGCGAGACCTATCGTCACGGCGGACCTCGTCCCGTCCATCACGGTAATGATTGTCTCGATGTGACGGCTGCCTGTCATCGCATTCATAGATAACATCTCCGCGCCGGCGCCGTTCATCTTCATATGCTCCGCGAGCCGCGTTGTCGCGCTCTTGGTACCTGCTGTCCAGTCGGACCCGCGCGTCACGTGGTGGTATGCCGTTGCACAGGTCGGTGCTCGGACGCCGATCATGGAACTCTGCAATGGGCCTGCGCCTGGGGACAGTAGGGGGGGTTGCCTCCTGGTTGGAGCGCTGTCGGTCTCTTCTCTCCTCCCTGGGTACCAAACTGGCGGCCCCAGAAACTGACCTACTCAGTGCCGATCGTGCCGCATTCAACTCTAGCACTGTTGCGGCCTTGATGTGTGCTTTCAGTTGGTTGACCTGAGGTGTCAATGCTGGGGAGACTTGGAGCAAGGTCTCTATTGTTTTTAGAAGGGCTGCTGCGGCCGTGATGTTGTGCTCTGGGGTTTTAAAGACATCCTCACCATCAAGTTTTAAGGTGCAGTCGCCCATGTCTAGGTTTCTGATGATGTCGGGCTGATGCTGGGCATTGGGTCTACGAAGTGGGGGAGTGACGGCATCTGGGTCGCCGTCTTTGAGGTCTGTTTCATGGCCGTCTGCACGTGGCGCGGTACCATGCGCGGCTGCCCCGCCAATGTTTCTCCGTCAGCTCCTCCCTGGGTAGTGGGTGCCACCATGAATACCTCGTGAAAGTCCAAGGAACAACTCTCTGAATCACTCGGCTCTTCAATCAAGTCTAGGAGTGACTCTCTTCCGAGGCCGATTGTTGCAACGAACCTTTGTTCATCAAAAAATTTGGGATCTTCATCCGACTGATCCATGTGACGAGCCGGGAGATCGACTGTAGTGTAGTCTGGGTCGACCAAGGTTGTCGATCGGGACATAGCGGGCCAATTTGAGTTGCCGCCCGAGAGGGTTTCCGCCTGGTAAGTTGTCACCACGTTCACGAAGCCGAGAGGAAATCGGGCGGCCGGATTGCTCTGATCGGTCGTGGCGGCGGCCGAGCGGGCCGCGCGTTCTTGCTTGACAAGGTTCCCATGCTGATCGGCGATGAGGTTGACAGTACCAAAACAGATCTTGTCTCCCAGGCGAAACTTGATGTCGACGAAAGCCATCGATTTCGACGAAGCTACACCCAACGCTCCCCCTACCTGGCATGCCAACTGTCGAGAGATAATCTCGATAGTAGATTCAGGTGTGCGTATGAGTAAGGAAGATCGATGGACACAGGACACATGGTTTATACAGGTTCGGGCCTCTCGGAGGATAACAACCCTACGCCATGTTTGGTGTTGTTGTATTGCTAGGGTTCGCACTGGAATTAGGGTTCCAATACGAGTCTGTCCCTTGATGAAGGCCCCCTGCCCTCCTTATATATCTGAAGGGCAGGTGTTTACATGGTAACATCCGAGTCGGTTACAACAGATCCTATCTAACTATCATATCTATTAACCTAACTTGCGGCTTACTCAAACAAATATCTACATAAATATCTTCTGGGCCGAATACATTAGAACCGAGCCCCTGGTTAGGTATCCCGGGTACATATATCCCACATGCAGAAACCGATACCTCCGGTTTTACAAATCAGTCCTTCTGGATTTGACAGACTTGCTCCATTCCTATATGTCTTGGACACGAGGCTATCTTGTGTCCTTTCTCCTTGCATCCAAAGCTTCTTCTCTGAGATAGACTTCTTTGTCTTCTAGATGTTTGATCCTCCTCTTTTATAAAGTTGGTCTCTTGACAGACTTCTTTGCATCGCATCAAGATGTTTGATCCTCCTCTTTTATAGAGTTGGTCTCCCACCAACAGATATCCTCAGCATCGGGTCTCTAACCTCTGTTGCTCATTAGGATCCGAAGGTAGTGTTCCCTTGTCCAGATATTGGATGAGTGGGTTGCGCCAGTCGGTCTCCGTGTTGTCATCACCAACAAGATCAACGACAATGCTCATTAATACATCTGACCGAGGAGAGATAGTGGGGAAATCCAGAGTGTGTAAACACCTGGCGGGACTTCAAACCTAGATGATCCCATCTTAGCCAATTCATCAGCCGCCTGGTTACTATCCCAAAGAACATGCGTGAACTTCAATCCATCGAATTTGTCTTCGAGCTTTCGTACTTCCTGACAATAAGCACTCATATTGTCATCTACACAATTCCAATCCTTAGTGATCTAATTAATGACCAAAGCCGAGTCACCAAAAACATCAAGATGCTTAATGTCGAGTGATGCAGCAATCCGCAGACCGTGTAGGAGGGCTTCATACTCCGCAGTGTTATTAGACACGCGAAACATAACCTGAAGGACATATCAAAGCTTCTCTCCAGTGGGCGGGATAAGCACGACTCCCGCACCAGCTCCTTGTAATTGAAGAGAGCCATCAAAGTACATTTTCCAGTACTCGACATCTTATGCAGTGGGAGGATTTTGAATCTCTGTCCACTCGACAACGAAATCAGCTAACACTTGTCCTTTTATTGCCGATTGAGGCGTGAACATAATGGTATATTATCCAAGTTCGACTGCCCACTTGGCAATTTTTCCTTCGGCTTCTCGATTGTGCAGCACTGTACCGAGTGCGAAGGAAGTCTAGACTTCAATCAGATGAGCTTGAAAATAGTGCTTCAACTTCCTAGAGGTGATCAACATTCCATACAACAACTTCAAGATCTGTTGATATCTTGCTTTAGAGACACTGAGGACCTCACTCACAAAATAGACCGGGTGTTGTACTTTTTGTATATGTCCCTCTTCTTCTCGATCGACTGTCAAAACAGTACTCACAACCTAAGCTGTGGCCGATATGTAAAGTTAAAGTTTTTCTCTTGGCTCCGGAGGCACCAATATTGGAATGCTGCTGAGGTGAACCTTCAACTCGTCCAATGCCGACTGCGCCTCTTCGGTCCAGACGAAGTCATCCTGCTTTTTCAACAGTCGGAAAAGCGGTAACCCCCTAACCCCCAGTCGGCAAATAAAGCGACTCAAGGACGCCATGCATCCGGTCAGCTTCTGAACATCCCTTTGAGAATTAGGTGGCCCCATATCAAGGATCGCCTTGATTTTATCCGGGTTAGCCTCTATACCTCGCTTCGAAATGATGTAACCGAGTAGCTTTTCCGAAGGAACCCCAAAAACACACTTCTTAGGATCCAGCTTCATCGAATAATGCCTCAGATTGTCAAAGGTTTCCGCCATGTCAGAAAGAAGTTCCTCGATGTTCCGAGTCTTGACAACAATGTCATCAACATACACTTCTGCGTTCCGACCGATCTGAGTAGCAAGGCAGTGTTGAATACC
Organism: Eleusine coracana subsp. coracana; assembly: GCA_032690845.1. NCBI lineage: Eukaryota > Viridiplantae > Streptophyta > Magnoliopsida > Poales > Poaceae > Eleusine > Eleusine coracana. The sequence continues at coordinate 5,890,774 of CM064432.1, read as the reverse complement.
TCGTTGGTAAGTCACGCCAACGTTCTTCAGACCAAAAGGCATTGTGATATAGCAATAGGCGCCAAAGGGTGTTATAAAGGAAGTTTTAATCTGATCTTTGACTTTCAGTGGGATCGGGTGATAGCCTGAATAGGCATCCAGAAAGCTTAAAAGCTCACACCCGGCTGTTGAGTCTACAATCTGATCAATACGAGGAAGAGCGAAGGGGTCTTTAGGACAGACGTTGTTGAGATCGGTATGATCGACATACATCCTTCACTCTTTATTCTTCTTGGGTACAAGGACTGGATTTGCTAACCAATCGGGATGATACACTTCCTTTATAAACTTAGCCTCAAGTAATCTAACTATCTCCTTCTTCATGGCGTCCTTACGGTCTTGTGCAAATCTTCTAAGCCTCTATCGAATGGGGGCAGCCCCAGGAGGTACCCTTAACTCATGCTCAATCTTTTCCCTAGGAACTCCCAGTATGTTAGATGGTTTCCATGCAAAGATGTCCCTATTTTCCTGGAGGAAAAGAGTGAGCGCGAGTTCCTATTTCTCGTCGAGATTAGCCCCAGCATAAGTTACCTTATCGGGGTCTTCAAGATCGAGCATGATCTCCTTGGTCTGGATGTCATCGGTCTGGATCTTGTCTTTGGTAGGCTTCTTTACCGGAACCACTGCATCAGTCTGCTCCTCCATGCCAACTGCCTTCTGGTCGGACAACATCAACTACTTATTGGCCATCTCACAACTCTGTACATCGCAATTGAAAGAGTTCCGAAGATTAGAGTGGAGGGAGATTATTCTGTTTGGGCCTGACATCTTGAGGGTAAGATATGGATAATGCGGGACAACCATGAATTTAGCCATCGCTGGTCGACCGATGATAGCATGATATGCCAAGTTGAAATCGGCCACCTGGAAGAGAATGCGCTCGGTCATGAAGTTCTCACGGGTACCAAAGGTGACCGGTAGACTGATCTATCCAATAGGAACTGAAGTCTTGCCTGGCACAATCCCATGGAAAGGTGAAGAACTCGGCTGAAGGTCACTAACTGACAGACCGAGCTCTTGAAGAGTCTTGGTGAAGATTAAGTCCAAACTACTTCCTCAATCAATGAGTACTTTGTTGAACTTCACCTCCTTCATCGTGGCAGCAAGCACCAGTGGGTATCGACCCGGCTTTGGTAGATGTTTAGGGTGATCCGACCGATCAAAAGTGATTGGCATTTCAGACCACCTCATGAATTGAGGCGCAGCTGATTCCACCAAGTTGATCTCCCGAAGTTCTAGCTTCTGCTTGCGCTTGGACATATGATTCAACCCTCTAAAAAGTATGTGAGGGGAATGGATCCATAGCGCCAGATGTCTTCCATCATCATTAGATTTGACAATCCACGGTGTGCTCCAATCTGACGATGAACAGCTGATGTCTGCGTGATCCAATCCACCTTCTATTGATTAAAAGTATGTGAGTGGAACAAATGTAGTACACCAGGTACCTGAGAATTGATACAACTTTCTACATGCATATCTATCGAATGTGAAGCTTTATGTATCCAACAGTTGAACTTTTGGTTAAATGTTTGATCTTAATATATGAAAATATTTTTTTCTCAATCATGGAAACTTCTAACTGAATGTTCTGGATGCACAGATATGAAAATATTTCATTATAACCTACGAACAATCTTCTATTGATTAAGCTAGTTTTTGTCATAATCTATGGAATTGTTAACAAAATGTTTTTTATGCATATATTTTAAACGTGGAACTTTTTATCTTAAAATATGAAATTTTGTTTTATTAAAAATATAACTTTATTTTGTCTTAATCCATGAAACTACTTATATTAAGTTGGAATATTGCAAAGGGGTTCACAGTGCAGTGGTAAAGACCATTGGCTGGGGAGCTCCCACCCAGGGTTCAATCCCTGGGTGCTGCATAATTTATGGAAAATAAAAAAATTCACTCGTTGCATCCCATTTACTCGGTTAAAACCGACCTATGGTGGGCGGGCCCTCATGTATGGGGTAGGCTTAAAGCATGGGTTAAGACCCGAACCATAGGGGACGGCTCCTTGAGGGTGGGAGCAGGGTTCGTGGATTTTCTTGACCGGGGAAGGTTGAGCTTCTCTATTAAAGAAAGCCGTGGGGGCGGTCTTACCCCCACCGGTCGAGTTTTTTTTTTAAGTTGGAATATTTCATTTTAGTTTATTAAACTCTTGACTTATTAAATTGCACAACAAGTTATTTTATCCCTATTTATTTTAATTCTGATAAAAACATTGACATGCATGTGGTGCTAGTATTTTACTCAAATACTACAAGGCTGGATAAACCCAGAAATTAAGGAATTTACAAGATGACAGAGCCAAAAATTACGGAATTTACAAGTTGACAGACAATTTCCGGAATTCATTTACACGTGGGGAAAAAAAAGGGAAAGAGGCCTTTGGCCAATGAGATCCCAGCCACGCCGAGGACCAAAGGGCGAGGTGGGGGGGGGGGGGGGGGGGGAGATCCCGTGGAGCCACTGTGACGGGCCCAACCTAGGGCCACGACACACAATGGCGCGACCGTCGGAGTTGGCTGAAGCTTGGCTAAATCAGGCACAGAGCACATCGCGAGAACGTGCACGCGATGGGGGTGGTGGAGATCGGGGTGGCTCACCAGACGGTGACGACGGCGAGCAGTAAAGACAAAGGAGGGTTCAACAAAGGTGGGGGCTCGGTGTAGTGGACAATGATGACCCTCTCTTCTTCCTGGAGCTTTAGTGGAGTGAGGACAGGCCCGACGTGTATGATGTCGATAGTGAGGGTGCCAGAACCAAGAGCTCAATGTGGATGGGTGACGATCGGAAGTTGACTGCAGGGAAGAACCTCAATGTCAATGAGATCTTATGATGAAAAAGGCCAAGGTTGGTCAGGGAGGTACATAGAGGGGTTGCACACTTGCGGGAACAAGAAGAATGTGATGAGGCTCATGTCAGCGATGACATGCACACCGAATGGGGGCTCGTCGTTTTTTCTCCAAATCTAACACGTATGCGAGGGGGTCTAGGGTTTGCTTTTGGGAAGAGTTAGAGGGGTTGCTCGCGCATGATTTGAACGATTGAATTCGAGCTGGAGGGTGAGAGAGCCCAAAATGCGGCGGCCATGCGGGTGGCTTCTGCTCGGGCATTGATTGATTAATTGAGAGAGAGAGAGAGAGAGACGAGGGGGGAGCAAAACCGGGGGGGGGGGGGGGCGGGAGGACTAGTTTTAGAGCCCAAGAGCCGACCATGTGGGAGATATGGCGGCCACACAGTGGCATGAGGCTGGTGGGTAGGACCCACATGAACACCGAGGAAGAGGGGGCTGATATGTGGGTCCCCACTAATTACTTGAAATTAGTTGGTTTTCAAAAGTGCAACTTCTATTTATTTGCATAATCTATGTAATTGTTAATTAAATGTTTTTTATGCATATATTTTCAACATGGTAGTTTTTATCTCAATATATGAAATTTTGTTTTATTCTATATATATATATATATATATATATATATATATATATATATATATAGAACTCCTATTTAACACAACCACTAAAATATGTTATTTAGCATAATAAAAAGTTTTATGGTCAAGACTGAAATATTTATGGTTGCGGGAACAACTTCACAAAATTTTATGGTCACGGTGTAAAAATTTTATGGTTGCACAAACCATTTTTTATAATTTTATGGTTATAAGATGGAACATTTATAGTTGACTGTAAAAGATTTATAATCACGGGTGGTGTGCTAAATAACTACTTAGCACGCTGCGTGCTAAATAGCATAGCCATATATATATATATATATATAATACCCTGGGTACTGAATAGCTTATTCAATACCCAGGCCGGTCAACCGAGCCACACGCACCACCCAACCTGGTTGCACAAACCCATCAACGACCTGACAGCCAATTAAGGCATGTCTTAATTAGTTTTCTATTTAATGTTCCTTGATTATAGGGTTAATTATGTTAAAAAATCCTCTTGTTTTATTGCTGTATTACATCATTCCTTCCATCCTCTCACATTTTTCTCTTTCTATTTAGCTGCCGTAACACCTCATTCTATTTCATTCTCTCGCTTACCTCTCTCTTTCCTCTCCATGCGCAAGGTCACAAACCTGCGGCGACCAGCGGGTGAGGATGGAGAAAGATCACGAGCAATTGGTGATGGATTAGTACGTCAGCGTTCCTGCTCAGCAAGCACGGCAACTATAACCTATGGGACTAGCGCAATGGCCGGCAGGTAGTCCAAGCTCCTAGGTCGTGCGACTAGCGCAACAGCCAGCTTTTCATGTCCGTGCATTATGTCTTTATGTGGTTGCAGATAAAGAGATCGGGATTCAAATCCATGGGCTGGTGCATCCTTGTTTTGACTTGCTTTTCCTCAATTTTTTTTATCCCGCATAGAACCTTCTGTGTATAACGCTTGTGTGAGCTGAGAACAATCTGGTGGCCATCACATTCTACCAACCTCACGACGTGCAGAAACACCAGGACAACAACCTGGGAACAACGACGGTGTTCATGACTGTCCTGTTTCACGAGGATCTGGATGACATTTAGAACAAATTGTAATTTAGTTCTAGAGTGTAATATGTGTCCAATAAGAAAAATGTTTGTATTCACATCCTAAGGTTTGGAATCACTATTTTTTATGAGTACAAATGTATTGTTTACTAACACACAAGATTATGCTTCAAAAAGATAACCTTCATGCTTACCAATCACAATTTATGAGGCTAAATTACTTGTTTTACTTTTTATATTTTGAGTGTAAAGATTTTGTTTTCTGAAGCAATTTACAATTGAAACCAAGATAAAATTTTCAGAGTGTAATTTTTTATGGTTACGAGTTAATTGGTACATAAAAAGTTTGATTCTTTTTGGAATTTAATCATGGTCATCTACACATGTATCAATCAAACATTATGATTTAACATCATTATTTTTATGCTTAAAATCTCAACTAATATTTATGGTTTAACATCATTAGTTTTTATGCTCGAAATCTCTGCAAATCTTTATGATTAAATATCATTAATTTTTATGAAAAACTCAGAAAATATTTATGATTTAACATCACTAATTTTTATGATCCAAAACAAGACTAATCCTTATGATTTACAAACACAAATGTTGGCATTCTTATGATCACGCTCCCATATTTTTATGGTCCTCGTATAGCTGTCGGGACAAATTTGTTTATTTCAGCATGTGAAACTATAAATACTTGGTTCTATAACCTAGTGTAACCATAACATGTGACTCTAGATGGGAAACTTAATATGGGTTCCTATGTCCAAGTAAAGTTTTGATAGATTTTGCACTTCAAAGAATTGACATCTTATAATTATAAGAATATCACAACTTATGTACCATATGGATTAAAGGGAATTTATGATGCTCAAGAAATATATTTTGAGTTATTTTACAACCTACATATTCAAAAGGAACAAGTGGTTCATTCGACTTATGTATTAGTGGGAAATATTTTGAACTATTTTATAGTTATAAAGGTATCACGATTTATATACAATGTGGTTCATTCGAGACCAGTATGAGTGAGTGCACTCATGAAAGTTTTGGCATTACCGGAATGTGCTCTTCACAATCGTATATCAGTGTCAGCTACATGACTTGTTCCTATACGAATTTATGATTTAGCATCATCAATTTATATGCCCAAAAACTAGGCAATCTTTATGATTCAACATCATTAGTTTTGCCCTAAAACTCGCTTACTCTTTCTTCTTTACTCACAGTTTTCTATTTATCGTCACACATGTGTACTTTTATGGTCTACGGAAAATTGTCAAGGTAAATCTATTTGTGCAAGTGAATATTGTAACAATAGAAGCCATGTTGCTACATTTGTAAAGTTTAATCATCAGTGGATTGTATCAATCATGCATATTTAGTTTTTGAAATAGGCACCACAACATAATGAATGCGAACTCAGATGTCTATGATTGTGGTGATCAATATTTATTTTTTCAGCCAGAGACTACATATTAGTTCTTAGCAAATCACAAAAACCAGAAACTCAGGAAAAAAAAAGGCACCGAAGTGAAGCTTGTTCAAATACCTGACAAAGTGTAAATATTCTATAGTATAATAGTAAAAATCTTATGACGTGATAGGAAAACATTTTCATTTTGAAGCAAATATTGCTCACGGATCTTGTTTTGTGTACAAAAAGTCAGAAGCCCATTTGTAAAATAGTTGATGACTGGAAGTTTACAGTAAAGAAATATTTAGAAAGAATCAAGCAAAAACAATGTTGCATGGATACGTTGGGGAATTGCATTCCTAATTAGAGACAAATTGATTAGCCATTATCTTATTATATACATGTGGCTGCTCCTTAATTCCTGGCATGCATGAGGCCATGCGCCTGGTTGGACCAGATGGTTGCAACTGAGTAGGACGGGTTCGCTGGTTAGGTTGGGTACTGAATAAGCTATTCTGTACATATATATATATATATATTGAGCTCTTGTTTGGTTAAATCACACGTTCTACGATGCTCTCGTGGTTGATCTCATCTTCCAATATGTGAGAGCTGGAGTCAAAGACGATGTCTTGATCTAGGCTAGGGCGTACATGACGCTGAGGGTACGTAATTGTTTCAGGTATTGCAAGGGAGATTTAGTTGGATAATTCTTATATCTTACCAAGAATCTCTATCTTCTCTTCTCTATCTCTACTACATAACTAGCAAAGTATCTGTACGTTGTTACAGATTTAAAAAAATAAAATATTTTTTTATAATTTATAAACATAAATTATTTATATAATATAATTATTGATATTTTTTATATTAAAGATTATATTTATATTATTATTGGTGTTTCTTAGTGTACCATTTTATATGTCATAAGTAACAATCTTTCTACTATTTTTTACTGTATTATTATTATAAATATTTTTTTTACCTCTAATGTTATCGATTTCCACATATAGTATCATTTGAGTGCTATATTGCAAAATTAAGTGAAATGACATTAAAAAAATACTCAAGTATGAGAAGTACCGATATGAAGCCTAATTCATCATAAAAAAGAGATTCTCACAAACTCATGATATCTACAAGACACCACTGGATCCCTATGAAGTCTAACTTGTAAGACCAAGGTCGTGACCCAATACCTAAAAAATTTTAAAAACTTTATCCGATAGGAAAAATTAATTTACGTAGAATAAAAACAACATTATATTGCGATGTAATTTTTTACTTGAAAACTTGTTCTAATGAGAAAATTTAAAACACGAAAGTTATAGATCTCGTCGAGACCTTTTCGGAACATATGTGGATCATATTATTTGGAGTTCGGAGGTAGGAGATATGGGCCCCGCACAGAGACCTGCGTAGAGGAGTCCAAATCTGAATAAATATTTTTTCATCGTAAATTTGGAAACCAAAACTGCATAATCTTCACTTTGATTGAATATCAAAGTTGTAGAACTTTTCGAGGGCTACGAGATAGAGTCTGAGTTTACCTCATTTGATCTCCGGACGAGGGATTTATGATTTTTTAAATTTGGTACTTGATAGAATGTACGAAACCGATTTAGATTCAGTCTTTAACTTTGTACGCGTACGGCAGATTTGAACATGTTCACCTAAATTAATAAATTGTATAATTGTATATATATATATATATATCTTAATCCATGAAACTACTTATATTAAGTTAAAATATTTCATCTTAGTCTATGGAGCTCTTGACTTAATAAAAAGTTATTTGATGAAATGACTTGTAATTAGTTATGTATTGAACTTTTTTTTCTGAGACCCTCATTGCTTTATTTTTTTCAGGCTCCATGGGTTCGCATTTCTAAGATAAATGGACCGAAGAGGCTGTAGCATGCCAGCGTTGTTGGGCCGAAAATGAAGAAACAGACCCGTTAGCGGCGCATGCGGGTGGTAACAGACTAACAGCAGCGCCGGCTTCGCCACTTTTCCCCCCTTTTCCCCAAATCTCCCCATCGCTCCCAACGGAACCAAATAAAAGCAGAAGCAGCACAGCACAAGCACGGCCACCCACCACCACCACCGCCACCACCACCAGGCACCAGCGGCTAGCCGCAGCGAGAGAAGGCGAGCGCGCCGCCCCCACGTAATCTTCCGGAGAAGGACACCAGACGTGATGCCTGATCTCATCGTCGAGGCCAACCCCCCCGCCGCCGCCGCCAACGTCCCCGACCCCGCCGCCGCAGACGACCCCGACCTCGCCCCGGAGGCGCACGACGAGGCCGACCCCGCCGCCGCGAACGTCCACGAACCCGCCGCTGCGGACGTCCCCGACCCCGCCGCTGCCGACGTCCTCGACCCCGCCGCTGCCGACGTCCCCGACCCCGCCGCCGCGGACGTCCCCGACCCCGCCGCCGCGGACCTCCCCGAGCCCGCCGCTGCCGACGTCCCCGACCCCGCCGCCGCGGACCTCCCCGACCCTGCCGCCGCGGACCTCCCCGACCCCGTCGCCCCGGAGGCGCTCGATGAGGCCGACCCCGCTCTGGAGGCGCACGACGAGGCCGACCCCGCCGCCGCCGACGTCGACCCACCGCTCGCCAACCCTGATCCAGCCAGGATTCCAATGGTACGCCTCCTCCTCCGAGTCCCCCGCCCTCTGGCTCTGGCCGTCCTTCTCCCCGCCTCGCCAGGGCGGGCGACCATGAACCTGCTCGTCGCCGCGGCCGCCACCGCCGCCGAGGTGCTCTGGATCCCCCCGCACGTGTACGGGCCCGCGATTCAGGTCGGCCACGACCTTCTCGTCCGCGTGGCGGGGCTCCTGCTGCGCGCGTGCCAGGACCCCCTTCCCATCGCAAGGGGATTCAGCCTCCGCCTCTGGAATCGTCTTGCAGGCCTTCTCCCCGACACGCCGGGGCGCGCGGCCCTCATGCTGCTCTGCGCCGCGGCCGCCACCGCCGCGGAGGTGGTTGGGATCCCCCGGCTTGTGTACCGGGTCTCGATTCAGGCCACCTTCGTCCTCCTCATCGCCGCGGCGCGCCCCCTCGTTCTGCTTCGCCGTCGCGCGCCAGGCCACGCCGCACTGCCTCTGCTCCGTGCCGCGGACCTGGTCGTGCTCCCGTCTCGCGCGTTCGCGGCTCTTCGCATCGCTATCCTGCGCGCGCCAGGACTCGCGGCGGTTCTCATCGTCGTCGCCACGGTCGCCGTCCTCGTCGGGGCCGCTGCCTCCCTCTCTCGCCGCGCCGGGGGCGCGTCGCCTTCCAGGGCGGGCTAACTGGTAAGAACCAACCGCACGCTCACACCCTGCCCGCCCATTGAATCCTGTTCTTTGACCGAATTGAGTAGCTGTTTTCATGCAAATAACAAAGTAACATGCTGATGACAATGTGCGTTCATTGCAACAGTTTAATTGTATCTTGGAGTTTAACAACTGCCCAGGGTGTCTTGTTCTACACTAATCACAATGTTGTTTCCAGGCTCACTGGAATGTTATTTCTTCGGTTCTATGCATATTCCGTTCTACAATTCTTGTCTGTTTGAATGGAACCAAAATAGCATTGTCCATACTTTTAATTATTGGGACAATGGTTTCTTAGTTATGAATTGTTCTGCTTTGGTTATACTTCATCCAGTGCGTTCGTATTTGATGTTGCATTTGAGGCGTCTTATATGCTTGTTATGCCCTTGGCAGGCTACAAACTTCTTGGACATCAAGCTACTGCAGGAACTGGCCTTTCAGACCATTGCGGACATGATCAAGGGGTGGAGTCAAGAGGAGATACGAACTTTGTGAAGAGGGAGAACCAGTGGGCTTTTGAATGAGCCAATGCTTGCAAAAACAATCTGTAACCAGATCAATGGAGATATGACTCCTTAGGGATGTTCCAGTTTGGAGCAGCTATAGACTGCCGTGGGTTTCAGCATGTCCCGAATTGTGTATAGGTTCTGAGGATCATGCGCAGACTATTTTGCTGGCTCCGTTGATTTTTGGATCGACCAGATGTGCTCTGATTGCTGGTTATTCTGCTCTGATTGCTGTCTCTGGTTTCCTCTGTATGTTCTGATGTCTTGTTGGTTCAGGCAGCTGGATTTTGCATCCTTCGAGCTCCATCTCTAGCCCACCGGCTGCTAGATTTTGCTGTGATTTATTTGTCGTTATCAGACGTTCACGTCTACCTGATTGCTATTATTGCCCTGTGCATTTGTATCTAAATTGAAATTTGAGTACCAAACCTTGTCACAAAACAAATTCAGCTGAACAGAGAATTGTTTGAGGTCTTACTCAATGACAGTTAGTGGAACTTACAGATCTTGTCATTTGTGTTAGCTTTTCTCTAATGGCATGAAAGAGTCTGATGAGATGAGAGGCATGCTATTCTTGGAATAATTGCTTCTGGTAACATGGGAGCTACAGTACGTTCCAACATTCCTCTGTTTCTTCATGTCTGTTGACTTTTGGTTGCTTATTAATGTGTATGTTCAGGTAAAAGCTGCACCTAACTATGATTTCTGGTAACCATCACATGCCTGAGCATGATAATTCACTAGTTACAGAAACAATGGTTAATAGAAGCCTTGAGTAGTAGTCACTTGCTGAGATGTTGGATTTTCTGCGTATGTAATTATTGAAGAGTACTTCGTACCTGTCTTCAATTGGCATAACTGATACACTAATTATTGAGCAGGACCATAGATTATTGTTAAGTAAATAAACAAGATCTTGAAGTATGGTCATTGACCGAGTAGTAGAACTTTGACAGTAAAAACTGAAGTTAGAAGAGTTTTTATAGTGCTACGACTTTAGCTATTCAATATGTTTCTAGCATTTAGGTGTTCGTTCCAATTACAAATATGTAAATTCTGTAATAGAACCATCCCACAAGGAGACAACCCTGAACATCAGGATCTATCTCGGGTGACACACACGTGTTGTGGCATCCAATAACACAACATGGCATGAGCGAAATAATTTACAACACACAGATGGGTTGAATATTTGAGTTTTACACAAATCTGAATTGAAGTTACAAACCAGAGTCTTTGATAAAAACGGAAGTGATAAGTTACGTCTAGAGTTCAACCGTGACACTCATGGTATCACCTTAGCATCCTAGGCAGCCAAGGAAAAAACGCAAAAGCAGGAATATCAATTTAAAACTCAAGTTTTGAATTTATTTGAATTTGGTTCAAATATGCCTTGAAATAGAAGTTCCAATTTTCCAATATATGTGGCCCAATTAAATTTCATAATATTGATCAAGGCCATAGATAAGAATTTAGGAGAATTGTGGGTGATTTTATCTCATACGTAAGTAGGTCAAATAAATCAAACAACATTCCGAAACAGGGTTATTTAAAAATTCAAGATTCAAATTTTATAAGAAAACTTTGAACCAGATCATACTCATAAATTATTTCCAATCTTCATGAACAACATATAATTTTGTCCTGAATTAACAGAGTCAAGAAGATCAACTTTTGGAATTTTTATCGAAAGCAAGTTTGAATAGGGGGGATTTCTGCCTTGTCATTTAGGCAAGTTTGAAGTGGAAAAACTTTGACAATGTTTCACTCCCAGAACTACATCATCAATTATTAGTTGCTACAAACCCTGTTCTTCATGAATGTGAAACCCAATTTAAATTTTGACCTTATTTGATGCCCCAAATTGAATTTACAAGCTGCCTAAATAATAGCAAAACTAGACCCCAGAAATCTATGTTTCACTGGCCATCATAGCATTTTTAAATTTCAATATCTACCATTTCCTTCTTCCTCATTCAGTGCATGTCATCAAAATGGGTGCTACAAACTATGCTCTATCAGATGGTGGAGAGATATTTGAATTTGGACCTGTTTTGATGCTCCAAAACTGTTGCTAAAGTCGCTTAAAATTCATATTTTCTGGGAACTTTGAACCTGGTGGGTCCCACCTGTCAGCGGCTCACAAGAAACACACGCACAGTAACACCGCCCTGCCCGGTTGCTCGTCGCCGCGTGAACGCCGGTGTACGGTCTGATCGGCACCTGGTCGGATCACCGTCCCCACATACGAGGCGCTTACCCCCCCCCCTCCCCCCCTCTCTCTTGTTCCTCATTTTTCCCTCATGCAGTCCCCATTGGAGCCGCGAGCTCGAGCTCGCGTCGTCCTGCCGCTCCGCCACCTCCCATCATCGACCGACCCCGCCATGAGCTTCGCCTACCCCTCCTCCCCCATCCTACTTGGTTTCACCCCCTCCCTTGCCCTGAGCACGACGAATCATGCTCCCCTTCCCCTACCTCCGACCACCGCATTTCACCGTCACATTCCCTCCCGGGTGAGCGCTTCTTCGATTCCCCTCGTCGATGGCCTTCTTGGACCGTAGTGCATCACTTTGACTCCTGTTGGCTCTGGCCCTTGCAGCCCTATGACACCCCTCGTGTCATTGATTCCTAGCAAAGCACCCTAGGTACAACTTTGACATGATTAGGAACTCATACAACTTACTTTGAATTCAAGTCAAATGAAATATAATTAAATTCAAACAACATTTGAACTATAAGTCAAAAAAATTGAACATAACATAGTGCACCCAAAAATATATGTTGTAGGTGATGATGAAAAATATTTTTGAGAAACATCCCAGATTTTATTCCAAGATTAAATGTCCCAAAATAAATGCCCAAAGGAATAAAAACAACTCGTCTTTGAAAACTTCATATTTAAATTTAAGAGGCAACCGTTGATCATCATTTTTATAAATTAGAGCACATCATAATGAAAACGCACATATTTTTATTTTTTGTAGGGGAGCTATATAATTGAAGATATGAAATCAACAAGTTTGTAGTTTTGAAATCAAACGAAAAAGAAAAGGGATGTGGGGCCCACCCATCAGCCAGAGAAAGCACACAATTGTCGCCCGCCTTGCACGAGTTCCTTTGCGCGGTGTGGTCTTTGTTGATTGGCCGAGAGACCTCTTGGTCGGATCGAGTGTCCCACCCCCGAGATGCCCATCCCTCCTACTGGAGCTCTCTCTCTCTCTCTCTCTCTCTCTCTCTCTCTCTCTCTCTCTCAAGCCCCCCTCTCTTGAGTGCACCCTCCTAATCCTGGAACTCGGCTCATGCCGGGCTGACATGACACGGCCCCATCATGCTTTGGGCTGCCTCGTGTCGTGCCTTAGCGGCACGTCGGGCCATGTCAGGTCGTCCCGATTGGGCTGTCCTAATGAAAATACGGCCTAGGCACGACATGAGGCACGACGGGCTGCTATCGGGCCGTGCTGAAAGGACCGAGTGACCGAGAGGGGGGGGGGGGGGGATGAATTGAGAACTTGTACTATGTACCAAATTCACCAATTTTCAAAACCGACCACTCAATCAACTCCTATAGCAATTATTGTGGTGATCACACTGGCATGATAATAGCACTATGTAAGGAACAACAACCTAAGTATACTAGTGGATCACTCAAGGCAATACAACTCCTATGCAAGCTAGTAACAAAGCAACGCGGAAGCACACAACAAGCTAGCAAAGGAGCCTACTCTTGCAAAGCTACATCATAAAGATCTAGAGCTAACAAGCATGAGTAGTACAACACATACGAGGGTGAGCAATCAATCCAATGCAACTCCTACACATGCTAGTGGTCAAATGGAAGCTAAGCACAACAAGCAAGTAAAGAAGCCTATTCATGCAAGTCTATAAGGTAATCAACTACAAGGCAAGCACACAAGCATGAATAGCATGGTATGGAAATGCGGAAAGTAATGCATCAAAGTAAGGAGTAGAGTAAGAGATGGCTCATGATTTTTTTTCCAAAGGTCTCGGAAGGATGGCACCTTCCCCTACTCCTTGTTGGACCACTCCCACCGGAGTCCCGGTCCCTCCCGCCACCAATGTGGAGTTCTCGCCCACGAGCCCGCAATCACTCACTGAGTAAAGACACGGTGCGCGTCACCGCTGCCATCAAGGCACAAGCTCACCTCCCTCAAGAACTTGTCGGACTCACCGAGCCGACACGGGCGCTCACTATTGATGCCCCTTTCACCGGCAGGCTAAAACTATGTACAAAAGTGTGATGACCTTTACAACCAATCATGATAGGCTCGATTACCGACACCTAACCGGTCAAGGTCTCACAATAGACCAAGAGTAACAGCCTAGATCACACCCTCAAGGACACCCTAGCCTTAGATGTGTAAGATGCTCAAGTTACTCACCACTAGCACTCTCAAGATATGCAATATCTCCTCCTAGTGCCCACTTCTTTTCCTCTTGGACCTTACCAAATGCTCTCAGGCATTCTACTAGCCAAGGGTGGTCTCCAAGACCCCAACAACGAAGTTATATAGGCTTCAACCTCGAACTAGTTGTTGCTCCACGAAATCAGCATTCTGGGCCTACTGACCGGACTGTCCGGTCACTACCTGACCGGACTGTCCGGTCACTACCTGACCGGACTGTTCGGTCACTGCAGTCTTCAGCTCCAACGGCTCTGACCTCTCTGCTAACTTCCACTGACCGGACCGTACGGTTAGTTGATCGGACCGTTCGGTCTATTTCTCTCTCCAGTTTAGAAACATTTTCAGCACTTGCTTCCTCGCTGCCTAGAGTTGGTTGTACAGACCGGATCATCTGGTCTCTACAAACTTCAACTCTGGCAGTTTGAGAAATTTCTTGCTACTCGCTGTTGGCTCTGGACAAAATTTCTTAGTGACCGTACAGTCCAGTCACCACTGACCCCTCTGTCCGATCACTTCATGCAGAAGCTAAAACTTATTGTCTTCGCTTGACTTCGTTTCTCGGCTTCTTCGAATAGCTCCTTGGTTTCTCCACTGTCATCTAGTGCTTGTAATTTCACCGAGCAACCTTGCACATCACCGGCTAGACATGACCTAAGAGAAATGACCTAGACCCCCTTGATAGTCCGGTTTTTCCTATTGACTCAAAGCCCTAACAACTAGACAAGTGTTCCCAACACTTGCTCCATAGCTTGTCCTTAGGCTTGATACATCTTCATTAACCCTTGGACTCCATCAAGCTCATCAGGCCTCCATGCTTGTGGTCATTGTCATCAATCTCTAAGGCCGCCGTCAACAATCATCATAAGGTAGAAAAAGTTTCCTACACGGACAATACTCGTGTAGACATTAGTCACATTTCATGTTTGTTATTCATTACCGAAACATCATACCTTGGGGTGACCTCAATGATGATGAACCTTACAATCTTCCCCTTTTTGGTGATGGATGACAACCACTACTTATAATGATCCAAAATGGACGAGCAAGAAAGAACCAAAGAAAAAGAAAGGATTGAAAGGCCTACCTTGGTCCTTACCATGGAAGTAGTCTCCCCCTCGGAATGTGCTAGATGTTGAGGGAGAACTACCCACTCACTTAGCACACTTGGATGTTAATCTTGAGTTGAATTTTGCACCCGTCTTTGTGTCACGGTTGATGTTCTTGTCGAAGTAGACACGCACCAAGAACGTAGATGTTCATGCTGGTGTAGATGTATATTGTTGTCGTAGACATGCACCATTGTTGTTCTTCTCTTTGTCGGTGTAGATGTTCATCTTGACATGATCTTCATGTGTATTTCAAGTGAACATGCACCATTATTGTTCTTCTCTTTGTCGGTATAGATGTTCATCTTGACATGATCTTCATGTGTATTTCAAGTGAACATAGACCATTTTCTTCATGTTCTCCTTTTTATCACCTCATAGCTTGCTTGTATCTTCATGTTTGTCTCCCCTACTTGGTGATTGATCTTCATGTTCTTCTCCATCCTTTTCTTTATCTTTGACTTGGCTTTTGGATCTTCATGTTCTTCTCCCCCTTTGTGTTATCAACCTAGACTTGGCTTTTGGATCTTCATGTTCCTTCTCCCCCTTTGTCACCTATCACCAAAACCAAAGGCAAAACACAAGAGAACCAAAAGAGCAAATAATAAATGGCATGAGTTAAGGAACTCCCCCTTTCTCGGTGCTCCTCCTTGGCAATGATGATGTTCCACCATAGTCGTCGTTCTACACACGTGACTCAACAACAAATTCTTCAAGAATGCAAATGTTAGTCATTAGTGTGTTGGGAATGTATGAGCCACTTGTCTTTGAGCCGCATGAGTAGATTTAACCTCAGAGCTCAGTTGAACGTGACTCAATGGGCATGAAGCACAAAGATCACTATGTGATCATCTAGAGGGTCATATACTTACATAGTAAATAAGCAACTCCCCCTAGAGACATGCTTGGAAGCATGTAAGGAATCACAATGCAAGAATGCAGAGAATGGAAATGCAACAAGAAAACAAATGCATGATGTGATGCTAAGGAAAAGAGAGAGAACCGCTACAGACTAAGGTGTCAACGATGAGTTGTTCCATTCTCGAGCTTACTCACAATGGACCATTCTTCAAAGCCTTGGGCATACCATGAACCACCTTCCCAAGCTTAACTCATGTCCATTGCTATCTCAAGGAGTTCCAAAGTCAACCTACAAAGGAAGAGAAACAAGCACAAAACAAAGATACAAACAACAAAACAAACAAACACTATACATATTTATAAAGGACGAGCTCAAGGGTTACTCATGTGAAGTTGGAGAGGTCGAGAACATTGAATTCTCCCCTTAGCTTGTTGTAGGTCTTCTCGTCGAGTGGCTTGGTGAAGATATCCACCAATTGTTCATGAGTTCGCACACTCACCAACTCGATGTCCTTCTTCTCAACATAATCTCTAGTGAAGTGATGCCTCACTTGAATGTGCTTTGCATGACCATGATCTCCAGTTTTGAGAGCCATCTTGATTGCCGCCTCACTATCATAATACAATGGCATTTGAGTGTAGTTGAGGCCATAATCTGAGAGCATTTGCCTCATATAGAGAAGTTGGGCACAACACGCCCTTGCCGCATGTACTCCTCTTCGGCTGTAGATAGAGCCATCGAGTTTTGCTTCTTTGAGCTCCAAGATACTAGAGATCTTCCAAGGAATTGGCAACCTCCTGATGTACTCTTCCTATTCACTTTGCAACCCGCAAAGTCTGAATCCGAATACCTAAGTAACTCAAAGCTTGTTCCTCTAGGATACCATAAACCCATGGTAGGTGTGTACTTGAGATATCTCAATATCCTTTTCACGGCCTTCAAGTGTGACTCTTTTGGATTTCCTTGGTAGCATGCACACAAGCACACACTAAACATGATGTCCAGTCTCGAAGCGGTGAGATAGAGCAAAGAACCAATCATAGATCTATAGAGCTTGGGATTCACTAGTTTCCCTTTAACATCATCATCCAAGGGCTTGCTTGTTGTCATAGGTGTGTGCAAAGGCTTGCAATTCTTCATGTTGAATCTCTTGAGAAGGTCCTTGGTATATTTTTCTTGATAGATGCAGTTCCCTTCCCTCAATTGCTTGAAAACCAAGGAACACATGCAACTCTCTAATCATTGACATTTGGAATTCCCTAGCCATTATCTCTTGAACTCCTCATTGAACTTCTCATTGGTGGACCCATGGATGATACCAGCCATATAGATTTGGCACACAAAGAGATCCTTCCCAACATGCCTTGTGAACAAGGTGATATTAATGCTTCCAATGGTAAATCTATTCTTGAGTAGGAAGTTCCTCAAGTGTTCATACCATGCCCTAGGAGCTTGCTTGAGGCCATAGAGAGCTTTCTTCAACTTGTACACATGTCTTGGATGCCTAGGATTCTCAAACCCTAGAGGTTGTTCCACATAGACTTTCTCATTGATCTCTCCATTCAAGAAAGCACTTTTCACATCCATTTGATAGAGCTTGAAGTCATTATGTGAAGCATAAGCAATCGAGATCCAAATTGCTTCAAGATGGGCCACGAGAGCAAATATTTATTCAAAGTCAATGGATGCCACTTGAGAATATCCCTTAGCCACTAGACGAGCCTTGTTCTGTACAATGGACCCTTTCTCATCTTTTTTGTTCTTGAAGACCCACTTGGTGCCAGCCACATTATGATTCTTGGGCCTTTCTACTAACTTCCATACTTTGCATCTCTGAAAGTTGTTCAATTCTTCTTGCATGGCAATAACCCACTTGTGATCATTCATTGCCTCTTCTATTGTTGTGGGCTCAATCATGGAGACAAAAGAGAAGTTCTCAATTGCTACATTTGCCTCCTCATCACTTCCCTCATCATTTTTGTCATTCACATAGTTGGGCTTGTATTGATTTCTCCTTGTCCTCACTCCTTGAGATGGGCTCCCAATGATCAAGTCATGAGAGTGATCCTTGTTTATGGCGTTGGGTCTAGGATGGTGTTCTTGTTGAGTGGGAGGAGGTCTAGGTGATGTATCTTATGCATCATGAGTTGCTTGCTCTCTTGATATATGAGTGTCTTGGATTATGAGAGAGGTGGGAGAATCATTCTTATGCTTTCTTGTTTTGGACTTAGAGCTTGGAGTGGATGAGGATGTATCTTGTGAAGAGCTTGGAGAAGTAGCTTGTGGTGAAGTATGTGGGGAGGTTTGTGGCACACTTCTCACTTGGGTTTCCTCATCACTAGGTGGGTGAACTCTCATTGACTTTTGGGAGGAGCTAGAAGGTGTACTTGTGGCATTTTGGGTTGATTCTTACACCTCGGAGGAAGAGGTTGGTTGAGGTGGTGGAGTAGAGGGCTCATCAATATTACCATCATTGGCTTCGTGGGGTAAAACCTTGTCCACGGGCATGTTCCTCAAGGCTTCCCTCATAGGTTCATCCTCAATGTTCACTTCATGAAATTCTCCCTTTTGAGAACCATTTGATTCATCAAATTGCACATTGTAGGATTCTTCTACACAACCTGTGGTTGAGTTGTAGACCCTATATGCTTTAGATGTCCTTGAGTACCCAACAAGAATGCCTTCATCAATTCTGCTCTCAAATTTCCTTGGCTTTCTCCTTTTCTTAAGAATGTAACAAGTGCAACCAAAGACCCAAAAATAGGAAACATTGGGTTTCTGTCCCACCAATATCTCATAGGGTGTCTTCTTCAACAACCAGTGGAGATAGAGACGGTTGGAGGTGTAGCAAGCTGTGTTGATTGCCTCCGCCCAAAACCTATCATGAATTCAATACTCGTCTAGCATTGCACAGGCTAGAATGATGAATGTCTTGTTCTTCCTCTCCACTACTCTATTTTGCTCTGAAGTATATGTAGCAGAGAATTCATGCTTGATCCCTTTTCTTGTCACAATATTCCTCCACTATTGTGTTCTTGAACTCTGCCCCGTTGTCACTCCTTATCTTTACAATGCTAGCCTTGAATTCATTCTTTGCCCTCCTAGCAAACTTTCTGAAGATATCACTGACTTACAATATGTCCACAAGAAAGAAGGTCCAAGTGCATCTCGTGAAGTCATCAACAATAACCAAGCAATAGAGATTGTCTCCCAGACTCTTGTAATGTGTTGGCCCAAACAAGTCCATGTGCAAGAGCTACAGAGGTCGAGATGTAGACATGAATGACTTGGTGGGATATGAAGATGCTACTTGTTTTCCAGCCTAATAAGCACTGCACAATCTATCCCGCTCAAAGGTCACATCCTTGATTCCTTCAACTAGATTCCTCTTGACAATCTTCTTGAGTTGACTCATTCTAACACGTGCCAGTCTTCTATGCCACAGCTATCCCTTGGATGCCTTAGTGAATAAGAAAGTACTTGGAGGCATGTTGCTTGATTTGAAGTCCGTGACATACAAATTCCCATGCCTCACTCCATGAAATACTAGCCCTTTCTTTGCATTCTCAATCATTGCACCATCCTCATTAAATGTGCACTTGAATCCCATGTCACAGAGTTGACCAATAGACAGGAGGTTGAATTGAGGGTTTCCATAAGAAAGACCTTGGAGAGATGGAGGTCATTTGTGATGGCCACCTTGCCCGAGCCTCTAACTCTCCCCTTTGAGTTATCCCCAAACGTCACCTTCTCACTGTCTTCATCTTCATCAATGGTGGTGAACATGGTTGGCTTCCCGGTCATGTGTTGAGTGCACCCACTGTCAAGAATCCAATGAGTACCTCCACTCTTGTAGTTGACCCTGGTGGTAGCCATAAGACAAGCACTAGAGGAAGAAGGGTTAGTATCCAAAGCATTACTTGATTGACTAGTACCAACCTCATCATGTCGAGTGATAAGACCATCCTCATAGATAGGGATTATTACTTGATTGACTAGTACCAACCTCATCATGTCGAGTGATAAGACCATCCTCATAGATAGGGATTCTTGCAATCCCTTCCTGAAGTCTCCTCCAGATGGGATAGTAAGGAGCACGATACCTCCAATGTCTAGTAATGGGGAGGATCATAGAGGCCAGTGACGTGATCAAGCACATGTCCCACTTGTGAGTGGAGCACGAGTATCGTCTCCATTGCCCTCTCAATTGAGAGCTCATGTCTTCTGTTGACAACCTCGTCAAGTAAGAAACCCCTCTCAGGAGTTGTGATTAGTTGGAGGAGCATGTTGATTACTTCAATTGGTGGTATCTTCCTGCACACAATATCATAAATCCTCAAGCAAGCCTCACAAAGGTCATCATTCGGATTTCTCACAACTTCATCAAATTGAAAGAAGAACTCCTGTTGTCGAGCTCGATGCATGTGCCAAAGTCGATCTTGTGGTCGAGGTGGTGGAGGCGCTGGAGCCGTAGCCGCAAGATTGATCATCTCAAATGATCGAGTGAGCATTTTTTTGGCGCTCCCCCAACACCAATGCGTGGTCCACCCGAAGTGTTTGGAGTAGAACTTGGAATGGCACTCGAGGTAGAGCTCGATGAAGCACTTGATGATGAACTTGGTGAAGGCCTTGCTCTGAAGGGGTTGTAGAAGCTGTTGCAAGGCAATCTTGTGGAGGGATCAAAGAAGTTCGAGATTGAAGCTAGCGAAGGAGCCTACTCATGCAAAGTGTTGGTTGTAACTATGCACCCACTTATATACCACAAGAGAACGGTGTATGATTGTAGCACTTGTTCCCTTGAATTGAGTATTCCAAGGTTTATCGAATCCACTAGGACTTTAGGGATAATTAAACAAAGTTAACAGTAAAAGATCTAATCAAAACAACTGTCGAGTTTAGGTTGCATGAGGGGAGACTGGCCAGCGCAAAGGTGCGCCAGACAGTAAATCTGTTGTTGCGCTAATCGGCGCAGGCATTGAGTCGATCGGCACACTGGTGAATCTAAGCCGAAGGGCGCCGCATACCTTGTAAGCCTATACTGTTAAGTGAGTAGCCAAATATCTACTAGTGAGATCATAATCAGAAAGTCTAATTAAATAGCATCATAATGGGTAATTATATGGATCAATGAAAACCTATAATGAATAAGACCATCCTACTTTCCGAGTGGCTCCCGATTTATCGCTGCCGAGAGGAAACCCTTAATCCTGCGAGTATCTTACCCTACTCAACTATCCAATAGTGCTGCGCAGGCTTAGTGCTGTCACCGCTAAACCACACAACTAGCATCATCAAGCAACCATAATCAATACAATGTCTGAATACTATCCTAATTACCACGATCAAGATAATATCTACTTACTTAGCCTAGAACTAAGTAATTGGAATAAGCACATGCATGATTATAGAATCAAGATAGACAAATCACCAAAACCATCATCAATATATTCAATCATCCTTGAGATACATAGAGTAAGATTCATCCCCCGTCGAGATGGCCCACCTTGATGGATCAACTCTTACACTAATGGTTCTTGAAACTCAACTAGAGATCTATTCTAACGGGGCAAGCCCCGGTGGCTCTAACTGACAGATCTGTTGTCCCTCTGTCGCCTCTGCCCCCTTTTGTTCATGGCTAGGGATTACAAGCATTTATAGGGGTTCTACTCATAAAAAACTCGGTTTCTAGCAAATAAGGCGGTTACGCCGATCGGCGCAAGCCGTGTCTTCTCTGGTTTCTCCTCCGAGTCTGTTCCCCTGTCTTCCATCACTGCCATGTGGGCCTTTTCCTTCGAGATAAAGTCTTGTACTGCACGTCGAGATCTTGAAGTTTCATAAATTTTCTAGGCAAATATCTTCAAGTGTCTTACGCAGATACACTTCCATAAACATGTGGAATGGGCCTCGGCCACTTCTATGGACCAAAATACCCTTGCACCGACCGGCTCATGGACTGCACCAATCGGTGCACTGGGCTTCTTCAGTGCTTTTTGTCGGTTCTGGACTCCTGTCCTCTCCAGCATCACTTTAATCACCAATTTTACCTATTTGTGCAATAAAGCTCCAAAACAACGCATATACAAATATATAGACAATATTATAGGTAAATGGCCTAAATTAGTATCAATGATGCTCTAATTGGGGTAATATTCACATATAAAAGGGGCACTTGGGGAGTGCCAACACAAAGCTACGAGATAAAGAACTAGAGCTAACAAGCATGAGTAGCACAACACATATGAGGGTGAGCAATCAAGCCAATGCAAATCCTACACATGCTAGTGGTCAAAAGGAAGCTAAGCACAACTAGCATTTAAAGAAGCCTATTCATGCAAGTCTACAAGGTAATCAACTACAAGGAAAGCACACAAGCATGAATAGCACAGTATGTCAATGTAAGTTTCATGACCATTGATGATGGGATCCCCTAGGTATGAATATTTTGGTGATAGATGACAACTATGAAATTGTGGGCTAATATCTACATGAGTGTTGTCTATGTAGGAATCATCTATAAATGCTATTATAAATCATATGGATGATGGTTGCCTTGGCGATTAATGACAATGACCACAAGCATGGAGGCTTGATGAGCTTGATGGAGTCCAAGGGTTGATGAATATGGATCAAAGCTGAGGACAAGCTATGGAGCAAGTGTTGGGAGCACTTTTCTAGTTGTTAGGGCTTTGAGTCCATAGGAAAAACTGGACTATCAAGGGGGTCTAGGTCATTTCTCTTAGGTCATTTCTAGTCGGTAATGTGCAAGTATGCTCAATGAAATCACATGCACTAGGTGAAAGTGGAGAAGCCAAGGAGCTGTTCAAAGGAGCCGAGAAACAAAGTCAAGCGAGGATAAGAAGTTTCAGCTTCTGGACGAAGTGACCGGACAGAGGGGTCAGAGGTGACCGGACTGTACGGTCACTAAGTGGTAGTGTCTGGAGCCTACAACGACTTAGTGAGGAATCTATCTATGCAAGAGTTCATAGAGATCGGACGGTCCGATCTACTGACCGGATGGTCCGGTCAGTATGAGTGTCATAGGGCAGAGAGGAAGCCAAAGTCTGAAATGTTTGTGGACTGCAAATAGAAATAGACCAGACGGTCTACTCAGCTGAGTGTACGGTCCGGTCAGTGGAAGTCAGTAGAGGGGTCAGAGCCGTTAGTACTGAAGACTGCAGTGACCAGACAGTCTGGTCAGTAGGCCCAGAAGCTGATTTCATAGAGCAACGACTAGTTTGAGGTTGGAAGCCTGTATAACTTCGTTGCTAGGTTCTTGGAGACCTCTCTTAGAAAGTGGAATAACTGAGAGCATTTGGTAAGGTCCAAGAGGAAAAGAAGAGGGCACTAGGAGGAGATATTGCATATCTTGAGAGTGCTAGCGGAGAGTAACTTGAGCATCTTGCACATCTATGGATAGGGTGTCCTTAAGGGTGTGATCTAGGCGGTTACTCTTGGTCTATGGTGAGACCTAGACCGGTTAGGTGTCGGTAATTGAGCCTATCGTGATTGGTTGTGAAGGCTGTCACACGTTTATACACGGTTTGAGCCCGTCGGTGAAAGGGGCATCAATAGTGAGCGCCCATGTCGGCTCAGGGAGTCTAGCAAGATCTCGAGGGAGGCGAGCTTGTGCCTTGGTGGCAGCGGTGACGCACACCATGTCTTTAATCCGGGAGTGATTACGTGCTCGTGGGTGAGAACTCCGCATTGGTGGCGGGAGGGACCAGGACTCTAATGAGAGTATTCTAATGAGGAGTAGGGAAAGGTGTCATCCTTCTGAGACCTCGGAAAAACATCATGAGCATTCCTTGACCCCTCTTTACTATTCCGCATTTGTGTGCTATAGTTGATAGGGTGCCTTGTGGCTTGCATAAGCTAGTGTGTTTAGCTTCCGCATTATGTACTCATCATGAACACTAGCATGTGTAGGGTCTTGGTCTACTAAAATTGTTTAGGTTGAAATGATTGTTAGGTTCTAGTGGCGTGAAACTTAAGTATTCGGATTTGTGGTCGGCTACTGATTCACCCCCCCTCTCAGTAGGCCTTCAGTCCTTACAAGTGGTATCAGAGCCAATTGCTCATCTTTGAGGCTTCACTGCCTTGAGTAAGATGTCGGGGCATGTAGGGAGTGTTCCCATATTCAATGGGGAGAACTACGGGTATTGGAAGGCACGTATGCAAGCCTACCTTGAGTCCCTTGATCCGGAGATATGGATGGTGACCCATGAATCAGATGCTAATGTGAACCTTCTTGAACCTGATTTCATTAAGAACAATGCTAAGGCCAAGAATGCTTTGTTCACATGCATATCTAAGGATGTCCTTGCTAGGTTGGATGCTAGTTTGACAGCACATGGTATCTGGACTGAGATTCAGAGTACCCATGAGGGTACTAGTGATGTTAAAGAGGAAAGATACTATATGCTAAAGAACAAGTATGATAGCTTCACTAGATTTCCACATGAGAGAGCTAACACTGTGTATTCTTGTTTTCATGTTCTAGTGGAGATCAATGCTCTTGGGGATGACTTCAAGCTCAAGCATGTTGAGGTTATAAGAAGATTCTTGAGGCTTTTTAAAGACCCCAAGTATGAGTCCATCATCACCTTCACCTTCGAGGCTACCAGCTGGGGATGTATGATCCCCAACCATCCAACCTTGCTCTTCAAGCTGACAAGCAACAATCAAGCAAGAGCAAGAAGAACAACAAGAAGGCAGTCATTGAAGATGATGATGAAGAAGATGAAGATGATTGTGACTTGACCGAGGACTTGGCTCTTCTCATGAAGAAGATGAAGACCTTTAGGAACAAGTTTGCTTCCAAGTCCAGAGGCAAGTGCTTCAATTGTGGCTCAAAGAATCACTTTGTCCGAGAGTGCCCAAAGCCTAATAAAGAAGCATTCAAGTCACAATATTCAAGTGAAGAAGAAGAAGAAGTTGAAGACCCCAAAGCCAAGCAAAAGAAGAAGAGGTTCTTCAACAAGGAGAAGAGCAAAGGCAAAAGCAAAGCTTAAGACTACAAGAAGAAGTTCTCGCTCAAGGCCCTTGTTGGAGAGTGGACAAGTGACAACTCAAGTGACACATCCTCTTCCTCAAGCGATGATAAAAAAGTGGCTGGCCTAGCCATGATCGAGACCACACTTCCACAAGCTCTTTCTCCACCTCCCACGTGCCTCATGGCCGTGAGCCAATTTGGGGAGTGAGGATGAGAGCAACGATGACAACGATGATGAGGAGCTCTCTTGTGTGGAGCTATGGAGTATGCTTGAGCAAGCCCGTGACATCGCCATCAAGAAATCCAAAATGTTGAATATGGTATGAAAAGAGTGTAAGTTGGCTAAGGACCGTGTTGTTGACATTGAGAGTGAGCTCAAGGACCTTGTCACATCTCATGAGGCCCTAAACAAGAGTTATGACAAACTCAAGGGTGATCATGTAGAGCTTCATGAGAAGTACAAGGCCCTTGAGGTTACTTATGAAGCCATCAATGTTGAGAATCTTGCCTCTCCCTCCTCTAGTTCATCAAAGAGCGATGCTTCTACTATGAGTGACGAACTAACCACCTCGGTCGAGGTTTCTTCTCTTGAGCCATTTGTTTTGAGGGAATATCATAAGCTCAAGGAAGAAAGGAAGATGGTGATGGATGGCTTCGAGAGGCTCACATGTGGTAGAGCCATCCACAAGGAGATTCTTGGGAGAAACCTTATGAACAATGTCTCCCACCGTGGTCTTGGCTCATATTCCGCCTCCATTGACATCATCGGGACGAGTGATTCCATCCCCACATGGATCAAGCCCCTACTCGCCAATGACTACTATTGCGAGAGGTGTTGCAAGGATGGTCACATCACCAAGTATTGCCCATGGTGAGAAGTTCTATTGCTTTACCTAACGCTAACTTGTTCCATGAGAAAACCCATTTCAAGCTTTTTAGGAACAAGGTTGGCAAGGTGAAAGCTAAGGCTTTGGGACCACCAAACAAGAAGAGAAAGGTCAAGAGCATATGGGTGCCTAAGTGCATAGTTGATCTTGAGAGGTCAACCACATACAAGTTGGTGCCCAAGAACAAGACCTAGATGGTGGTGGTCATGGTGGACTGAGCACTTTCATGAAGATCATGTGAAGTCCACCACAAGTGACTTGGACCTCAACGTTATATCTACTCATGAGGGAGGTAACCATGTTAGTTCTTCGTAGTTGTAGTGTGTTTTTCTTTCTCTTGCATTGCATGGTAATTAGGACTTCTTTGTGACTAGTATGCTTTGCATCCATGCATGTGTAAATAACTAAAAGAACAACACATAAAAATTAGTCAATGTCTAACCCACTCAAGATAGCTATAAGCAAGGGGGAGTGCTTGACATGGTGGTTTGGCTTCTCTCAAGGCAAGGGTATGGTTTATAGTGAGTAAGCTTGAGAGGGGTTCAAACTTGACATTGTTAGGTTTCCTTTGTGTCTTGTTTTAATATTGCTTGCATTCACATGGCATGTTTACTTTTATTGCATATGTAAAATGTTTGTTGCATGCATCATGTAGGAAACACAAAGGAGGCTTTTCTCACTTGGAGATATTTGTGCCTCATGACCTATATGAGATTACATCTCCATAAGTGTGACCAAAGGAAAGGATTGTGCTTCATGCCCATTGAGCAAGCTCTTATGAACTCCAAGGTCAAACCTACTCGTGCGGTTCATAGACTAAGGCTCATACATACCCATTTGGCTCTTATTTGCCTTGGTTCTTAATTGCTCGATTCTTCATTTGGCATTTGTGAAAACTATAAGGCCATAGAGGGCCACTATTTGAAAATGAGTGTTTGAGAGTTTCCTTCATATTCCAAGTACAGTGCTTATTTGAGTGTTTAACAAGGGCACTTAGAAAATGGAGAAAATCCTTGACTCAGCAAAATTCCTGCAGTGACCATACAGTCCGGTCATTAGACCGTACAGTCCGGTCTGGGCTCTAAGCACAGTGCTTCAATCTGACTGGAAATGGAGACCGGACGGAACAGTCCCTAAAGACCATACGGTCCGGTCTGTATGATGTTTTGCTCATAGAGCCTTGATTGCTAGACAGGTTGAAGTGACCAGACGGTATGGTGTGTGGAGCAGACAGTCCGGTCACTATGTTGAGATCACGCGATACACCTCTTTTCCTAGACTGTTGATCTGCCCTTGATCTGATCTTGGCCGCATATTATATTTTGACGTAGGTCAATAATCGGAAGGACTCTTGTCTCTTCCCAATTCCAACCCCGATGCTGAGAACGTGAACCTGCCACCGACTTCGGTCTCTCCATCGCTGACATCGCCGTGCTCCACTGCCGTCGCCGATGAGCCATCGCACTGCACCACGCCGCCGCACTCCCCCGCTCACCACAACATGCAGTTGCACGCACTCGCGCAACCCTAGGCAGCACCACCGCCTCGGTCAAGCTACCGCACGCGCCGCGCCACCATCTCTAGAGCCGTCACCATCGCCTTCTTGTTGCGCGCCGCCATCATCGCCTTGCTGTCCCTCGCTGCTGCACACGCACCCAGACACCAGATCCAATTCCCCACTGCAAGGAGCTAGGGCAAAAGTTTATCTTTTCCCTTTTTCCCCTATTGGCAGTGACACTAAGTTCCAAGCTTTCCAACGATCTGTGTGTTCTTTGCGGCATTCAACGTCAATCTCCTAGGGTATAATGCTTCTAATCTCTTATTCATCGATTGATGCCCTAGTTTCTGAGAAATTAGGTTAATTGATGCAATTAGATCAATTTCCCATGCTTAGTTGCATTAATTAGCTAATTTGCTCAACCTAGCTGTAATTAATTTCATGCCTATCTGGTAATTGCCTGTCTAGGGTTTGCTCCTTGTTTAGTCTGCAGTTAGATTTATTGCACATTAGCTGACTGCACACTAGATGACTCGCACCAGCCACATATAGTCGATGATCACTGTTGTTACTTTGCATACTTGTTCGGTGATCATGTCCTTCATTTAGTTCTAGGATTTCTATTGCACATTCTTTCCTAGCACGTTTATCTTGTCTATACCTACGTGCGTGCAGTGACAGCAGTCAGCAGCAATAGAGATGGCAGGTTCTGGACAGGATAAGGGCAAGGGAAAGATGCCAGATAAGCCCAAGAGCAAGAAGAGACCAATGCTTGACCCAGAGTCAGCAAGGGCCTTGAGGGTGGCTCAACACCTTGAGGCTATGGAGATAGCGCGTAGGACCCCTGGTGCACGTTTGATTATTGGACGACCAGATAGTGAGACACAGGGTCTTAGGAGGAGCACCAGGCCGAGGATAGCACAGGGCCTGGCTACAGGGGTTGTTCCGCTATCGTGGCCGCAACGTACTCTGACTTCTCGCCAGGAGAGGTCGTCGAGAACTGCGGAGCAAGGATCCTCTAGGCAGCAGTAGGAGGAGTCTGAGGAGGAGAGTTCTGAGGAGGAGTCCTTAGAGTCAGGATCTGAGGAGTCAGAGTCAGAGGAGGAGCAGCCAGAACAGCCATAGCAGTGTAGCTATCATGATAGGCATGCCTTGTATTTCATCATTCATGTCTTGCATTGCATGTCTTTACACTTTCCTTAAAATGCTATCATAACAGGCATGCATTATCATCTAGAGTGTGCTTTTGTCTCTTTTCCTTTTAACTCTTGATGATGAATTATTGAGTAGGACCTTGTGCATTTCTCTCTTATGCTTTTGTGGTTCCTCTCAATTGTAGAGTAGCTCTTTTAACCCTGTTGTTTCTTGTTAAGATTATGATAAGTAGTGGTTCTCATCAATCACCAAAAAGGGGGAGATTGTAAGCTTCATGACCATTGATGCTGGGATCCCCGAGGTATGAATATTTTGGTTATAGATGACAACTATGAAATTGTAGGCTAATATCTACAAGAGTTTTATCTATGCAGGAATCATCTATAAACCCTATTACAAATCATATGAATGATGGTTGCCTTGGAGATTGATGACAATGACCACAAGCATGGAGGCTTGATGAGCTTGATGGAGTCCAAGGGTTGATGAAGACGGATCAAAACTGAGGACAAGCTATGCAGCAAGTGTTGGAAGCACTTGTCTAATTGTTAGGGCTTTGAGTCCATAGGAAAAACCGGACTATCAAGGGGGTCTAGGTCATTTCTCTTAAGTCATGTCTAGTCGGTGATGTGCATGTATGCTCGGTGAGATCACATGCACTAGGTGATAGTGGAGAAGCCAAGTAGTTGTTCGGAGAAGCCGGGAAACGAAGTCAAGCTAGGATGAGGAGTTTTAGCTTCTGGATGAAGTGATCGGGCAGAGGGGTCAAAGGTGACCGGACTGTACGGTCACTAAGTGGTTTTGTCTGGAGCATATAACGACTTAGTGAGGAATCTGTTTGTGCCAGAGTTCATAAAGACTGGATGGTCTGGTCTACTAACCGGACGGTCCGGTCAGTATGAGTGTCACAGGGCAGAGAGGAAGCCAAAGTCTGAAATGTTTCTGGATTAGAGAGAGAAACAGACCGGGATGGTCTGATCAGCTGACCGTACAATCTGGTCAGTGGAAGTCAGTAGAGGGGTCAGAGCCGTTGATGCTGAAGACTGCAGTGATCAGACGGTCCGGTCAGGCAGTGATCGGACAGTCCGGTCAGTAGGCCCAGAAAGTTGATTTCATGGAGCAATGACTAGTTTGAGGTTGGAAGCCTATATAACTTTGTTGCTGGGGTCTTGGAGACCTCTCTTGGCCAGTGGAATACATGAGAGCATTTGGTAAGGTCCAAGAGGAAAAGAAGAGGGCACTAGGAGGAGATATTGTATATCTTGAAAGTGCTAGTGGAGAGTAACTTGAGCATCTTGCACATCTATGGATAGGGTGTCCTTGAGGGTGTGATCTAGGCTGTTACTCTTGGTCTATGGTGAGACCTAGACCAGTTAGGTGTCGGTAATTGAGCCTATTGTGATTGGTTGTGAAGGCCGTCACACGTTTATACACGGTTTGAGCCCGCCGGTAAAAGGGGCATCAATAGTGAGCACCCATGTCGGCTCGGGGAGTCCAACAAGTTCTTGAGGGAGGCGAGCTTGTGCCTTGGTGGCAGCGGTGACGCACACCATGCCTTCACTCTAGGAGTGATTGTCGGCTCATGGGCGAGAACTCCACATTGGTGGTGGGAGGGACCATGACTCTGGCGGGAGTGGTCTGACGAGGAGTAGGGGAAGGCGCCATCCTTCCGAGACCTCGGAAAAAAATCATGAGCATTCCTTGACCCATCTTTACTATTATGTATTTGTGTGGTGTTGTTGATAGGGTGACTTGTGGGTTGCATAGGCTAGTGTGTTTAGCTTCTGCATTATGTACTATCATGAACACTACCATGTGTAGGGTCTTGGCCTACTAAAATTGCGTAGGTTGCAATGATTGTTAGGTTCTAGTGGTGTGAAACTTAAGTATTCGGATTTGTGGTAGGCTACAGATTCACCCCCCTCTAAAAAGGCCTTCGGTCCTTACAGTAAATGCGGAAAGTAATGCATCAAAGTACAAAGTAGAGTAAAAGATTGCTCATGATTTTTTTCCCCGAGGTCTCGGAAGGATGGCGCCTTCCCCTACTCCTTGTTGGACCACTCCCGCCAGAGTCCCGGTTCCTCCCGCCACCACTGTGGAGTTCTCGCCCACGAGCCCACAATCACTCCCTAAGTGAAGACACGGTGCATGTCACCGCTGCCACCAAGGCACAAGCTCGCCTCCCTCGAGAACTTGCCGGACTCCCTGAGCCGACACGGGCGCTCACTATTGATGCCCCTTTCACCAACGGGCTCAAACCATGTACAAACGTGTGACAGCCTTCACAACCAATCATGATAGGCCACAACCAATCATGATCACCGACACCTAACCAGTCTAGGTCACACCATAGACCAAGAGTAACAGCCTAGATCACACTTTCAAGGACACCCTAGCCTTGGATGTGCAAGATGCTGAAGTTATTCTCCATTAGCACTCTCAAGATATGCAATATCTCCTCCTAGTGCCCTCTTATTTTCCTCTTGGACCTTACCAAATGCTCTCAGGTATTCTACTAGCCAAGGGTGGTCTCCAAGACTCGAGAAACGAAGTTATATAGGCTTCCAACCTCCAACTAGTTGTTGCTCCACAAAATCAGCTTTCTGGGCCTACTGACCGGACTGTTCGGTCACTACCTGACCGGACCGTCCGATCATCTATAGTCTTTAGTTCTAATGGCTCTGACCCCTCAGATGACTTCCACTGACCGGACCGTC
Organism: Eleusine coracana subsp. coracana; assembly: GCA_032690845.1. NCBI lineage: Eukaryota > Viridiplantae > Streptophyta > Magnoliopsida > Poales > Poaceae > Eleusine > Eleusine coracana. Next base: position 5,859,331 of record CM064432.1, on the reverse strand, counting down.
CTATCCATTTCTCTCTCTAGTCTAGAAACAATTTCAGCACTTGCTTCCTCGCTGCCCAAAGTCACTTGTACAGACCGGACCATCCGGTCTGTAGACCAGACCGTCGGTCTCTACAAACTTCAACTCTGGCAATTTCCTCGCTGCTTGCTGTAGGCTTTGGACAAAACCTCTTAATGACCGTACAGTCCGGTCATCATTGACCCCTCTGTCCGGTCACTTCATCCAGAAGCTGAAACTTGTTGTCCTTGCTTGACTCCGTTTTCTGGCTTCTCTGAACAACTCCTTGCTTTTTCCACTGTCATCTAGTGCTTGTGATTTCATCGAGAAACCTTGCACATCACCGACTAGACATGACCTGAAGAAATGACCTAGACCCCCTTGATAGTCCGGTTTTTCCTATGTACTCAAAGCCCTAACAAATAGACAAGTGTTCCCAACACTTGCTCTATAGCTTGTCCTTAACCTTGATCCATCTTCAACAACCCTTGGACTCCATGAAGCTCATTAAGCCTCCATGCTTGTGGTCATTGCCATCAATCGCCAATGCCGCCATCAACAATCATCATAAGGTAGAAAAGGTTTCCTACACGGACTACACTCGTGTAGACATTAGTCACATTTCATATTTGTCATTCATCACCAAAACATCATACCTTGGAATGACCTCAATGGTCATGAACCTTACATGTGCCAAGCCCAGGGACGCCTTCAGTGAAGATGCCCCATGTAAATACATTTTTAACATAGAGTACTTTAAATGTTTAAATTGATTGTTTGTATAATATTATATATATCAAATATTTATAAAAGTTTACCAAAATTATAGCAGTTTCTTAAGTCTATGTTACATGTAAGTGTAATAAAAAACAAATGAATTTTTTTGATATTTTTTATCTTCAAAAATATATTGAAATTTGAACTCAATTTTGGTATGGGGTTTTTCCAAGGCATAACCAATCTCCACAATTTATGGAGAACTCTTTTGACTCTTTTTCTTTAAAGTGTGTTCAAATTCTACTCAACAATATAGAAGGTATGAGGTTTGAGATAACTGAAGAGTATTTTGAACTCGAACAAGTTTAGGAGTTTTGAAAAACAATTATACAAAATTTATGTGAAGGGTTAAATAGAAGTTGTATATATACGCAAAGTTTCATTCAAAATTTCAATTTCTTTGAAGATTTACAGGAGAGAATGTTGAATAGTGATTAATGAGTTGATGAGTCATTGCATAAGAGAGCATATTTTTCTGAGATTATAGAAAAAAAAATAATCATTGCATTTGGATTACAAACGTGAAATCTATATAACTTTAAAATTTTAAATATGAATCAAAATAAAAAACAGAACTTGATGCAAGAACGGGATCATATCGAGTCGTTATCATGTTGTCAGGCCATATTCGTGCCGTGCCGCCCGACGACCTAACATCTAGGTACGGCATGGCCTGAAACACCTCCGTGCCTTAGGCCGTGCCAAATGTACATGCCATGGACCGCCTGAATTTGGCCCGGTCCAAGTCCTAGGACTACACCTCATCGCCCCACCACTGTAGCCCCCTCCCGCCTCCGCTGAGACCCACCTAGAGCTGCGCCAGGTCACCCCGGACCTCCCCGACCGATGCCCTGCTCTTGCCCTCCCGCTATAGACCGGTCGAGCGCTTTTTTCCACGAGCCAAGGCACCATGGCCGCCTGGCTCACCCAGCCGCCCTGACCCCTCCCCGTCTCAATCGTGCTACCCCGCATCTTTGCCATGAGCCCCTCCTCTCCTCTGCATAGCCAATAGGCTTCTCCTGCTATGTCACCTGTGAATTGGGTCATCTTCCCCAAGGTCGACCGCACACTACAACAATTCCTATGATAGATGACATTTCATTTTTGTCACAGAAAGTCGAAAATACGTCATAGTTCAGGGTTTTATGACATTAACATGACAAAAATCAATTCGTCACCTATCACGCGCATCACCTCTCCGTCGATTCCTTCATCCACTGTGTGCCATCCCGTAACCTCCCCAGCAAGCTGTCCTGCTTCCTGCACATCCTCCTAGCCGTCCTCGGCTCAAGTCGTCTCTCCTGTTCGCCATAAACGCAGTCTCCGCCATCGTCGCTGTCTCAGCCTGCTGCCACGAGCCGCCCTCCTACGTCATGTCGCTTCGTGACAATGGCGCACTGCACCTGGGCCAAGTGGTCGTGGGCCACCGTGTGCTTGGGTCAGATCTGGCCGAGGGTGCCCTGTAATATTTGTGTGAATAATAAGCAAAACAATTATTTCTCAACTCCAAAAATACTTGGAATTTAAAGATGCCACTTGGGGACATGCATGGAAATGATGAATCGTACATGCATGCAAAAATTGAATATTTAATAATGCTCTTGTAATTAGTTATGAGTTTTCTTCTCTTCTCCACAAATAAATAAATTGCATAAATAATTTAGGTGTTTTGGTGAGTCTCAGTATTTTAAATTTTCTTTGATAAATTTTGAAGCCATAAATATTTATTTGGCTACTATTTAAATTAATATGGATTTACCGGGTCTTTGGGCCGGATACTGCCGTAGCCCAGTCGCCACAGGGGCGCACGACACTCCTATTTGCACTGAAGTTTGGATCGGTCCCAATAGTCAGAGGTGCAATGTGTGAATCAGTTGAGTTAGAAAAGCCCAATGGCCCAAGGGAATAAACTAGGGCCACTAGGTTTATTTTATCTCTTTCTATTTTAGTTTAGATTTTGTTTAGGAATAAATCTAGTCCGTTTACATAAGAGTCCTGGCCGAGTCGGGTCAGAACCCCTTGCACGGGGCTATAAATATGTAATATCGTCTGTACGAAGAAGATTAACACTTTCGTTCAATACAACTCGACGCATTGCCATATTTTCCTATTCGATGAAATCCTCGTCTCGTGTGGGATGCATCGGCTCCGATCTCAATGAGAGACTTGGATTAGTCAACCTTGGTAATCTCATTGACTTCAACTAGTACTTTCTCATTGATGTGATATTTTAGTTTTTATCTTTGTGATTATTAATTATTTGGTAATTAGATCTTTATTAGGTTTATTCTATAGACTTCATATCGTAGTACTATCTCGATTAGGTCCGATCTTCTGTGGTTTTGGTAGATTTTATGAGCTTGATCTGTTATTTGAGTCATCCTATTTATTTTACCTATAATTAGATTGGATCTAGTCTTATTTACTTTGTTTAGGCACTGTCTCGATTAAGTTGAATATGTCTGAACCGATGAGACTACATCAACTTTGACCTCTTACCGAGTCGATAGGGCTAGTACAATTCAATTATAGGAAGAGTCAATAGGGTTCTATTAGGATGTTTAGCCGATAGGTTATCACTGTTCAATCAAATTCATAGTGATTTATTTTATTGTTTTAATACTTTTAGAAGTCGATTGCCCCTTTTATTCAATAAGATTAGATATGTAATTTTAAGGCATATTTGTAATCTCAGCTACCAGATCAATCAACTTTCACTATCGACTGAGGATGTCTTCGCATGCTTGATTTTAGATCAATCGACTTCACTCTATCAACTTGGTACCATCAACTGAATGAGTATTTGCATGTTTACTATAGAATTATCGTCTCTGTTATTGCAATCTGGTTCTTATTGGCATTAATGATTTATAGTCTTTCATTTAATTAAATTTGCTGATAAGCCGATATAATCACTCTATTAGTTTATCTTCATTATATTATCGGATTTATAGCATCGGTTGGTTTTCACGAATAATAATTATCGACTGGTTTTCACGAACAATAATTATCGACTCTTCTCATCGGTCTGTCTGGGGCCCGTGACCTAGGAATTTGACCGTTTGTTTCTTTGTTGATTTGTAGGGAAATCAACTAACATGCTCCGATTTCCGTATTGAGCCTGCACTAGAGTAGATGCCTCAAGTCGCGCATGTGATTTTCGAGTCAATAGCTCCCTAGGCCCGAATCTGGCCTAGGCGCAGGGCCACGGCCTAAGGCCACCTCGGCCCACCCGGTTTGGCCAGGCCAAGGCTAGGCGGCATCGCGCATGGTGGCGCTGGGCAAGGCCGTCAAGGCGCGCATCGCAGGCGGCAAAAGGGGAGCAAGGCGGTTGCACAACGCGCTAAGGACGACAGAAGGGCTCACTGGAGCGGCTGCGCGAGGAGGCTTTTGATAATTAATAACCTGCACAAAGAAATGTAGAAATAATACAAGAATAACATGAGCAGGAAATTAAACCGACACCTATGTTGAGAGCTAAAGGTCTGCAATTCTAGGTGATAAACATCATTGTGATCTCTAGTAATGTAAACAAGAATAAAATAAACAAGAAAGATAGACACAACTTTATTCCGTGGACTCGGTGACTTGCCGATCACCCCTAATCCACATTGAGGTGGATTCAAGCCTTTGACTTGCTTCTCTATCAAATGTACACTTCTCCAACAAGAAGGGATCACACAAGAGCAACTTGATCTTAAGCTAAATCAATCCCTTGAACCTCTTCAAACCTCGGTTTCACTAGAGTTACCCTCTACCACTTCGGCGAGGTGAGTACAAGACATCTTACAAGAACACCGGGCCTTCTTCACAATCTTCTTGAAGGGCTCACGGTTTCCATACCACCAAACTAACTAGGAGATAGCAACCTCCAAGAGTAACAAGCCAATGTCACTGGCTTGATGAACTACTAGTGCCACAATGCTTTAATTGCTCAAGAACATGCACTAGATTCTCACACACTTGCAATGAATCAATGAAAGCTTGTGTGAGTGAGGAGAGGGCTCAAATATCTCAGGTGTACAATGCCAAGGGCCAAGAGAGCTTTCTTGCACGAGTGGGAGGAGTATATATAGGCATATCTCTAAAAACTAGCCGTTGCAAAAGCCTGTGCAGCTGGTGGTCAGACCGCGGCTCCCTAGTTCAAGGCTCATTTGAGTCAAATTCAAACAATTCAAACTTGAGTTTTAAAATTGCTATTCCTGCTTTTGTTTTTCTTCCGTTGACTGCCTAGGATGCTCATGTGACACCGTGGGTGTCACAATATCTCGCTTTTTCCTTTTTCTATTTGTGGCCCCGGGGCCGTGCTTCATGACACCAACAATAAGCATTCTTTGTCATATAATTTCTCAGTTTGTCACATATGTTGTCATCAACTTTTAAAGTTTTTTTTTTGCATCATTTAGTAAAATCTTTCTACCCCTATAAACAAAGCTGCCAATAAACCTTGGTCCCCATTCATGTTTAGGAAAAACAGATCAATTTGAGTTTAAGAAACATAAAAGATTGAAACCAATTTAATTATGTTAGTAGGTAAATTGGATAGTGTCATATTGATGACGAAAATTCTGATCAATTCTTTCCTACAGCTTTCATTTTATTGCTTAGGGGGGTAGGAAAATTAATTGCTTGGATAAGTTGTGGATGAGCAGGCGTCTTAGTTAGGTTTCTAATTATGAAAATAATTTTAAAAAATTATTTATAATTTATTTAATAAGATGCAGAACCACTCTTTTTATTCATGGTATCTTTTATTTTGGTAGAACTTAATAAAATTATAATATTTTTGTAATCATAGTTATACTTATCATTTATGATGAAATTTAAGATCAATGCAACATATGGACACTTTGCTAGTTATTTCATAATAGCAGTGGGGGGTAAATTTCTCTTCTTATTTTCTTGATTTAACATGAGATATGTGAGACACAGATACAAACATCACCAATGAATGAAAAAAAATGACAATTGGAGAGTACATGTACGCATAAAGTTGACAATAATACACAATATCAGTGGCCCCAATTACAGATACAATAAGATTTTTGATACATGCCGAACAAATTTGCCAGGAAATAAAAGCTGTTGGCGTCTAATGCTACTAGTGGCTAGCAGAGACGCGAAGCCCATTGAACTGGTCGCACCCTTGGGCCCCGATGTCGATCAGCGCCTCAGTAATCCGCGGCACAGTGTTGGCAAGCGCAAGGCAGAACCCCATGGAGCAGGGGTGCTCCAAGCTGGCCTCGGTGGCGTTCTCCTCGGCATCTAGTCTGCCGACGAGGCAGCCGCCCTCCAGATAAGCCTGGCATGCCCGGAGCACATACCTCCCACAGCAACGGAAGTGGTCCCTAACAAGGTCCTTGAATCCCGATGGCGGCCGGCACAGCAGATGTAGCATGGTCTGCAACGTGAGAAGGTAGGCGTTCTTGCTATATGGGAGCTCGTTGCGGTGGCCCACGGGGGTGACGGCCTGGATCGCGTAGCCAGCCTTGTTGTAATACGGCTGGGCCGTGAGCACGAGGCCTTGGATGGAGACAAGGACCTGGAGGAGGGTCGATGACTCTGGCGACCAGAGCTCAGTGCCGTCACCGCCAAAGGTGTTGAGTAGGCTGAGACACACCGTGCCGGACTCGTAGAGAGTATATATATAGATATACCCATAAAGTTTTATGGCTAGATTTGTCGATGCACTGAGGCGAGAGAAATTCACTGGCGTGCACTTCAAGAGATGGCAAGTGAAAGTCACTCTGTGGCTTACTGCCATGAATGTGTTCTGGGTGTCCACTGGCAAACCTATAGGCGATCTCACTGAAGATCAGGAAAAGGCCTACAATGAAGCCAACATAATATTCTTGGGCGTTGTTATTGGAGTTTTGGTAAATCCTCTTCAGGACGCCTACATCCATCATACAATCACAAAGGATATGTGGGATGCTCTGATCACTGACTGTGGTTGTTTGGATGTTGGCGCTGAATTGTATGTCATTGAGCAGTAACATGATTATAAGATGGTAGATGGCATATCTGTGGCCGCGCAGGCTCATGAGATACAGTGCATTGTGAAGGAACTCGAATTTCATAAGATCATCATACCTGAGAAGCTTGTGGCTGGAGGCAATACTGCCAAATTGCCTCCATCTTGGAGGGATTTTGCCACTTAAACATAAGAGGACGAACATATATGTTTCAGATTTGATCGCATCTCTTGATGTTGAGGAGAAAGCTCGTGATAAGGATGGACATTCTAAAGCGAACGAGGGACACACTAGTGCCAATATGGTGCATCATCCACAATAGTCTCATGGCAGTGGTGGTAAGGGCAAGGGCAAGAACAATAAGCCTAAACAAACCACTACCTTCAAGAAGAAAAACAAGGAGAAGGGAGCATGTTTTTTTTGCAATTCCAATGAGCATTGGCCAAAGAAGTGTCTAGAACGCAAAGGAAGAAAGCCCACACAGCAGAAGTCTGTGAACATGGTGACCAGTACTGGAGAAAATAGCCGGTATGGTAATTTACCATATATTTTTTTGTATGTTAATCTACTAGTTGGTGGCTTAATACTAGTGCTAATGTTTATGTGTGTGCTGATGCTTCTTTGTTTACTTCTTACCACGTCACCCGGGATGCCTCTGTCCTAATGGGGAATGGGTCACATGCTTCTGTTCATGGTGTTGGCACGATCGAGCTGAAGTTTACTTCGGAGAAGATTGTCCAATTCAAGAACGTACAACATGTCCCTTCTATCAAGAAGAACCTCGTTAGTGGCTCCCTTTTGTGTAAGGATGGTTCTAAGGTAGTGCTTGAGTCCAATAAAGTTGTCGTGTCTAAGAGTTGACAATTTATTGGTATAGGCTATGAGTGTGAAGGCTTGTTCTGCTTTTCCCTTTTAGATTATATGTCTGTGAACTATATTTGTGATGATGTTAATGAGAGTGATGCTAGTGTTTGGCATTCACGTTTATGTCATCTAAATTTTGGTTCTATGTCTCAACTTTCCAGGTTGAATTTAATTCCGAATTTTCCCATTGTCAAAGGTTCTAAGTGCTCAAGTTGTGTGCAATCTAAGCAATCTAAGTTGACTTTGATGTTGAGGAGTTGTTATGTCACATTGAGCTGCAGGTGTTGATCAATGCCGATACAACTAAAGGGCTTGATAATTTTCATAGAATAGAGAAGGCATCAAAGAATCCATTATATGATGAATCTAAGGGATGTGGTGAAGAGTTCACTGTGTTGTGTACTATACTTGAGCTGATGATGCATGGATGGTCGGACGCTAGTTTCATGGAGTTGTTGGAACTTATTTCCGATGTGTTGCCGAAGCCCAACTTGTTTCCAAGGACAACATACCTTTCGTTGGGCATGTAAAAAAATCATGCATGTCCAAATCATTGCATATTGTATCGAAAAGAGCAACAGGACGCTATGAGATGCCTAAGGTGCAAACACAGTCGTAACAAGAGGAACAATGATTGTGACACCGATGTATCATGAAGAATACAACTACGAGGAGAAAGAAGAAAAGAATTTCTATCATCGATGATAGTGATGATAGTAAGGTTCCTGCCTTAGTCATGTGGTACTTACCCATGGTCGATCGCATCAGACGCTTGTTCGCCAACCCTAGAGATGCGGCAATAATGACATGGCATGCATGCGAGGGAGACAATAAGCTTAGGCATCCTGCAGATGGAACACAGTGAAAATAGTTCGATGAGGATCATCAAGACTTCTCTAATGAGAAAAGGAACCTATGGTTTGCATTGAGTACAGATGAGATGAACCCATTCGATCAAATGAGGAATCCACATAGCACTTGGCCTGTGATACTAGCAATGTACAACATTCCATCATGGTTATGTCATAAGAGTAAGTACCTACTGGTGACCACTCTTATATTTGGGCCCAAAGAACTTGGTAATGACATAGACGTGTTCTTAGTACCATTGTTTGAAGACTATGACACCCCTGGTGTCAGGGAATCCCAAGAACCGACCCTTAGAACCATCATCACTAGCATAAGAGTAGAGAACAAAAATTTGAACTGAATGGGGTTAAATTTGAATTTAATTCAAACAATTTGAATCTCATGTGAACTACAAGTCCTAAAATTATAATAGAACTTACCCCCACAAAAAATATATGTTGAAGGCCGTGATCAAGTAGAATTTTGAGAAATTTCTCAGATTTTATTCCATCGGTTAATGCCCCAAATGAATGGTCAAAATGCCAAAAGCCATCCCTATTTAATAAATTCCTATTCCAATTTCATTAAGAACTAATGATAGTTAGCATTTTTATAAAATCAAGCATAATATGTGGATGCCATATTTTCAGTTCACCTTGGTCGGTTCCAAATTAAGTCCCACAAAAATGTAAAATACAATCAGCTGTCAGGGTTTGGAAAATAAATGAAAAATAAAAATCCATTGTGGGACCCACCTATCGGTGACTTTAATAGGAACACCACATGCGCCGTGCTCTCACCCCACAAGCGCATCGCCGTGTGGACGCCGGTGTACGGGCAATGCCCATGCCATGGACCAACGGCCCCACTCGGGCTCCCGACAACCTCCCTATCTCCCCCCCCCCCCCACCGGATGAAAAGCAACGCCATTTTTCCTCTTCTGCTTCTCTCTCTCTCTCTCTCTCATGTAGAGCACACCCCACCATGGCAGCTCGGAGCTGAGCTCTGTTGCCCTGTTGCTGCGATGCAACCCCACCCTCCCCGCGCGGCTCTGGAGCTACGCATCGACGACCCCTCCGCCCTCACCAAGACGCGTCGTCTCTTCCACAACCGTTTGCCGCCAATCGATATCGAGGACCACGGCCCTGAGCACTGCCTAGCCGCCTCGCCTGAGCTTTCTGGTGAGCCTCCAACCAATTCCCCCCCACCCCCCACATGCACGTCCTCCCAGACCCAGTGCCTCCACTCGGCCTCACTTAGCTCGGGTTAGTGTAGGATTTCTACCAGAACACCGTCATCCACACGCCACCTTCCGCCACCACCGACGAGGGCCAAGCTCCGGTTAGAGACTTGCCCCTTGCCGACACATCGTGAATCCGCCACCACCTCCCGGTCACATTCACGCTCAATGCAGGCCCCACCATCACCCTGGCCATTCATCCCACCCACGCCGCCGTGCTTGGCAACGAGCCCCCGCCTCGCGCGTGTGGTCGGCTCTGCGAAGCTGCCCTTAGGCCAGCACTCCGCTGGGCTACAAGGCCTGTGGGCCTCAGCCGCGCACAGGCCAGATCCAGCCTAGGAGCACCTCCTCCCGTGGGTTTTGGTCCGCTGGGCTGCTGGAATGCGGTCCGTGGGCATAAACATAGTTTTCTCTCGCTTTATCAATTTCCAGAAAATTGCCAAAAGTTACAAAATGCATAGTAAATTAAATACTACGAATTTCAAAGTAGTGTAAATTTTGTTGGTCTTCTCTGGACATGTACTATTTAAGTAAAAATACTGAATCCCTCCGCGTGTTAGTACTTTTATTAGAACTAAATTGAATAGCTAAATTCTGAGAGGCCAGTAAATTAATGACACATGGAAAATAATCATGTTTGGGCATATGGAACATTACTGTAAAAGCAGAAATTCTAGCTCTCTGTATTTTAGTCATAGTTAATTATTTAACCTTTTGTCTTGTTTAATTCATAAAAATTAATGGCTCATTGCATATAAGTGACACTTGGAAAATAAATCACTCATGGTATGTACTTTTTATAGTAAATCACCCATTTTATTTTGACTTCCAAAACCATGCTAAGTGGATTATTTCTCTTATAGGTCTACTATGTCACTTAACACTATAGTGTAAATTCAACATTTCATGTTAGGAGTTACTTGTTCCATATTAAACCATAACATAATAATGAAATTAATGCTATCACCAGTGCACCTAAGTGACCCGCACTTTGCACCGTGTTCACTTACCGCATTCACCCCTTTTCCTTCATTTATACCGTAAATAATCATATTAACATATTTGTTGAGAAAGTATCGTGAATCAAATATTGATCTTGTATGCATTGCATCATTTGCGTCATGTAGATCATGAGCTGAACCATGTGGAGGCTAGACCGGAACAGGAGCCAGAAGGACAAGGAGGTGATCCCACTAACCAGGAACATGCTCAAGGCAAGCCCCGGTGCATCCCACCAAGTTTTACCGCTTTTCTTTTATCACTAGTTAGGGGGAATGTAGGCTAGTCTGTGCATTAGGTTTATAGGCGTTGTTTGAAACCCTAGCATTGCAGTAGGTCCCTTTACCTTATTATAACCTCAGGATGATAGTCACTCTGCTTAATTTACGACGATCATTCGTCGAGTGGTATGGAGACCACTCATAGATCAGGAAATATTATCACTTAGGAATGATGTCAGATGAAGGAAAGTTGGAATGAGATAACAAACGAAGACCAGATAGGCAACTAGGTGGAAAGGGAAGGACAACTTTTCTTCAAGGAGGGTGTCCCGTCCGAGTCACCTAAGGCTACACCTCGTGTCCGGCCCATGGGATCAAGTTTGAATATACTATTTGCATGCTAGAGTTCTGGGCCCAGTAAACAGACGTAGCTATGACTACTACCTGGTCGGAAGATTGCCTTCTCCCGTGATGACAGAACTAGGAAAGAGAGAAGGGAGCAATCCACCCACGGATGGTGGTACGGGATGCATCATGATGGGGGACCCTTCTCGGGGGAGTCTAGACCCGGAAGACCTTGTGGTACCGTATGCGAAAGGTTGCTCCATGTGGCTTCCATGAAGCACGTATTGATCATGCAAGCACGTTTCTCCCGTAGGATGTAAATCGATTCGAGTCACTGCCCCTCACAGTAACGAGTACCACTTGATAACTCCACTGGATCGTTGTTGGAAGCCATTAATATGATGAAAGGGTTCAATATTGCTGTATGGAATTATTATTAATTGTGTCGCAATCATGATTGTTGTAGTTATAGTGCAAACTAAATTTATTATTTTGCATGTCAACTTAACTTGTTGCTAAAACATGAAAAATAAGGATTCACTCTTAGGCTGGCTTTTTGGCAACATAACCCTACCCTTAGCTTTTGCATGTCTAGGAGTTGGCTATAGATGGCCATTTTGACGGGTCAGTATTGTTGAGTAAATTAGTTACTCAGGGCATAGCTCTTTGTAGTTTTTTAGATGATCAGGGTGGCCAGTTTCTCGACTTTTGGAATGTCGAGTGGGAACCTTGTAAACCATAGGAGGAGTACTCTGTTGCTTGTCGGTACAGTGTCATGGGCGTGACACTTATCAAGACCGGATGTACTTCTATATATCGTCGTGAGAGCACGGTTGTATCTTAAGTATTTTGTCAAACCATTTCATTTATTGTTGAACTATTTTACTTCTGCACTTTTAAACTCTGATTTGTAACTTAAATTCAGATTTATGTAAAACTTTGTACTCTATCTATGTTCTTGTTGCAACTATATTATTTCTATCATGTATTGTACTATTGGGCGTCACAGCGCATGTTGCCACCCGAGAAAGATCCTGGAATAGAATCGTCTCTGTGGTAAGGCGATTCTGTTACAAAGACTTGTAGAAACTGTGGTTGGAGGGGGTATGTATATGGGAAGAGTATCTAAGAGAGTACTTCATGCTCAGAGCAATTAGTTTTTGCACGGTAAGTGATTCCCCAACACTAGGGGCGCTGTTGGGGCAGGTCAAAGGAAATGTGGCATGTTTTGTAGGCATCGATGATACATCCCATGTGTACCTTCCAGCAAGCTAGTGTATACGCGAAACCTCCGATTCTTACCAACAAAACACGGGTATCACGTGATGGCTAGATACTTTGATGGCAAAATTGAGAACGACATAGAATCTCGATGTTGGACTGGTAGGGTTGTGTTTGACCTTGTTAAAAACATCAGTGTTGTTTTTGGAAAGCTGGTGAAGGGAGTCAAAAAGGCAAAAGGTCTCATGCCATTTAAGAAGAAATCCATTTTCTTCATATATTTCAATTATTGGAAATAATTGGAAGTGAATCATGCCTTTGACTAGATACATATTGGGAAGGGTGTATTTGACAGTAGTAGCGGAATTATACTCGACCAACCTAGTAAGACAAAGGATGGACTCAGCGCACATAGAGATCTTGTAGTGATGGGAATAAGACTAGAGCTCCATCCGCAAGAAAGAGAAAATGGAAAGTACTTTCTCCCCCTGGCAGCCTACACACTTACGATTGAGGAGAAAACAACATTCTGTAAGTACCTCAGTGGGATTAAAGTACCGACGGGTTTCTCATCGAATATGAAGAATCTTGTAAACATGGAAGAGTTAAAGATAAGTGGGTACAACACTCACGATTGCCACATAATGCTTTTGGTGTTTCTGCCTATTGCTATCAAAGCTGTTAAATTGTCATGGCTGAACTTGGCTGAAACACCCCTTAGCTACTTCTTTAACACGGTATCGAAGAAGGTGATAACTAAAGATGAGTTAAATGACCGATGGACCCACATGAAGGAAACAATATGCATACTTGAGATGGTCTTCCCTCCATCCTTTTTTGATTCGATGGAACACTTCATGATTCATATTGTTGACCAGATCCCTGCATTGGGCCCCGTCTACCTGCATCACATGTTTCCGTTTGAGAGGTTCATGTCTGTATTGAAATGCTATGTACGTACTCGTTCACATCTAGAGTGTACTATGATCGAGGGCTACACAACTGAGGGGACCATCGAATGTTGCTCGGATTACATTAATGATGGTAGCAGATCAATTGGTCTCCTTGTGTCATGTCATGAGGGTACATTATTTGGAAAAGGTAAGAAATGATGTAGATCATTCATCGACCGTGACTTCAAACGAGTGGACCAAGCACATTTCAGCGTATTGCAATAGACAAAGATTGTGGGACCATACTTTGAGAAACATTTGTTAGAGCTCCACTGGAACAACAAGGATGCCATGGATAAATGGATCATAGATGAGCACAAGCGCTCTTGCACATGATGGTTTATGTCCATAGTCCTTCCAAGTGGCGAGTCCATGGAAGAGAAAATGTTGAGAAAGTTAGCTAACCACCCGAGAAGAACTGTGGTTACATTTCAAGCATATGACATCAATGGTTTTACCTTCTACACCCAACAAAAGGATAAGAAGTTTAAGTGTCAAAACAGCGGTGTTCGAGTAGAAGACATTAACGAAGAGGACCAGATGACCTCGTACTATGGATACATTGAGGAAATATGGGAACTAGACTACGATGCAAATTTATAGGTTCCCATATTTAAATGCAAATGGGTGAAGCACCCTAATGGCATCGAGGTGAATGAATATGATTTCACTATTGTTGATCTTAACAATGTCGGTCACAAAGATGATCCTTGGATACTTGCCAAGACCTTGGAACATGTGTTTTATGTACTTGATCCAAAGGACGAGAGGAAATACATTATTGTTCCAGGTAAACAATGAATCGTTGGAGTGGAGAATGTGGAGGATCGAGATGATTACAATCAATATGACGAGGTGCCATTTTTCATAGATCCAAAAAAGTTTGAACTCATAGAGCAAGACTCTCCTATACTGGAGGAATGCCCTACATGAGCACCGATCAATGCCAACGTAAAGTCGTTCAAGGCTAATTCAAGCATTATGTAATTTTATTTTTGAAGTATCATTCATTACGAGAACCTTATATTATGTTCTATGTAACTTATCCTTATTTGAATAAAAAGAGTGCAAGCAAAAAATTAGGACTAAAAATATAATTATAAAAAAATAGGACTGAAATATATTCATAAAAAGTATGGGGTTATTTCTGCATAAGTTTAGGATGGCAAAATCATGTGGCAAGATTGGCGCCAAGTCCCGGATGGCAGAAAAGACGATATGTGGGCTGACATCACGGCAACCATCCAGTTCCAGCCAACAGATCTCGAGAGAGCCAAGAAGGCCATGATGTCCACTCTCAATCACATCTTTTGGGATTACAAGTCCAAGCTCAACTGCCAATACGTAAAGGAAAATCGAACCCTATTCGACAAGCATTGAAATATCAGTCAGCAGGAATGGGATGAGTTTGTTGAGCTGAAGACGAACAGTGCTTCGATGGAGCTCAGTGAAAAGATAGTTGAGCTGAACAAGCAAAACAAGTACAAGCCGCGGTTAGGTCCTGGCAGATACAAAAAGAATATTCTGATCTGGAGAGAGACGGAAGCCAAGCTCCACGTGGAAGGAAAACCTGATCCTTTGCCAAACACCAATGAGCATACCTGGAATTGGGTATATGGTCGCTCTGAGTTAACCTATGAAGGAGAGATTATTGTGAAGGTGTTGACACGAAAATCACCACAAGTGACCTGGGAGATCTGCTTAACTCCAGTGCTGGCTTAATACAAGAAACTGGGCGTGGTAGTCGATTTTCCCTGCAAATCGACAAAGAGACAAACGGTCAAATTACATGGGTCATCGGCCCAGAATAGACTGATGAAGAAAGCCGATAGTCACTGTTCATAAAACCAGCTGATGCTATTATATGAATAAAAAAGTAGGAAAAATTAAACTAATCGGTTGATTATATCGGCTTATCGACAAAATTTAATTCAGTAAACAGTTTTAAGTGGTAGATGCCAATAAGAAATCAAAACAACAAGCTAGAGTTGATAAACCCATAGTATTCATGAAACAACTAGCCAAGTTGAAGCAACAAACTAAAGTCGATAGAGCTGAGTCCATAGATCTACAATGCAAATATGGGAAATATGGGAACTAGACTACGGTGCAAATTTACAGGTTCCCATATTTAAATGCAAATGGGTGAAGCACCCTAATGGCATCGAGGTGAATGAATATGGTTTCACAATTGTTGATCTTAACAGTGTTCGTCACAAAGATGATCCTTGGATACTTGCCAAGACCGTGGAATAGGTGTTTTATGTACTTGATCCAAAGGATGAGAAGAAATACATTGTTGTTCCAGGTAAACAATGAATCGTTGGAGTGGAGAATGTGGAGGATCGAGATGATTACAATCAATATGATGAGGTGCCATTTTTCATAGATCCAAAAAAGTTTAAACTCATAGAGAAAGACTCTCCTATACTGGAGGAATGCTCTACATGCGCACCGTCAAGGCTAATTCAAGTATTATGTAATTTTATTTTTGAAGTTCCGTTCATTATGAGAACCTTATATTATGTTCTATGTAACTTATGCTTATTTGAAAACAAAGAGTGCAAGCAAAAAATTAGGACTAAAAATATAATTATAAAAAATTAGGACTGAAATATATTCATAAAAAGTATAGGTGTTGACACCAGAATTTGGATGGGCCCAGAAGATAGCCGCGCAAGTGGGATTCGATCGAGGTCTGCGAAGCCAACGACTGAAGAAGAAGAAGTGGACCCGTGTAGGGTTAGTTTATAGTTTTATATGTCCAACTTTCTTTTTTATTTAGTAGTTTAAAGTATTTTTTTTAGGAATAAGCCAAGTCGGTTTGTTTAGGAGTTGTGACCGAGTCAGGTCAGAACCTCTTGCATGAGGTTATAAATATGTAATAGGATCTGTAGTCAAGGCAACACTTTTTTGTTCAATACAATTCGTTGCATTGCCAACCTTTCCTACTCGACGAAACCCCCGTCTCGCACGGGCTGCATCGGCTCCGATCTTGGCGAGAGACTTGGATTAGTCACTTTTGGTAATTCTATCAATCTCAACTAGTACTTTCTCATTAATTTGATAGTCTAGTTGCTATCATTAGAATTGCTAGTTATCTAGTAATTAGATCTATCTAGTACTTGTTTTATCAACTGTGATTGTGGTATTGTCTCGGTTAGGTCCGATCTATCGCAATTTAGTAGGTTTTGCGGATACTATCTAGGTCTATTATTCGAGTCACTCTATTGATTTTATTTATAAAGAGATTAAATCTAGCTATATTTGTTGTGTTTGAACACTGTCTTGGTTAAGTTCGATCTGTTCAAATCTACGAGGCTGCATCGACTTTGATCTCTCGTTGGGTCGATATAGCTAGATCGGATTTGTTTATAGGTGAAGTCGATAGAGTTCTATCGGAGTGTTTAGCCGATAGGTTATTACGGTTCAATCGATTCAAGGTAATTAAACTTAATTATTTTCAATATCTAAGAATCAATTGCCCCCGTATTGTGATAAGATAGATCATTGATTTAAAGGCATATTTGCAATACCGGCTACCAGATCTATCAACTTAGCACTATCGACAGGGTGGGTTTTGTGCATACACTGTAGTTCTATCAACTCTGCGCTATCGACTCAGCAAGCACTGGCATGGTTTTCATTTATCCTATCGATCTTGTTGTGTTTAATTCAAACCTTTATCGACACTACAATGAGTAATGTTTTATGTATTTAATTCGCTGATAAGTCGATATATTCAGCTGATTAGTTCATATTATCTTATAATTACTCCTGAAACAATATCGGCTGATTTCACTCACAGAGTTATTATCGGCTTACTTCATCGGCCTGTCCCAGGCCGGTGGCCCATAAAATCTAACCGTTTGTATCTTTGTCGATTTGCAGGGAAAATCGACTGGCACGCCTCGGTTTCTTGTATTGAGCCTCCACTGGAGCTAAGCAGATCTCTCAGGTCACGTGTGAAGATGTTCGTGTCAACACGCTTTTTGGCACGCCCAATGGACAAAGAACTTCAAACTCACATCATGTCTAAACTCGGAATGCCAAAGGACGGTGAAACGGTACAGCGAAAGAATAATATCAGTTCAGATCTTAAGGGTGAACATATGCTACCTGTCAATAAGGATGAGTTGAGTGATGATGCAAAGGCACAAGTTAGTATGAAAGTCTCATGTTGAGTACTTTTAGTAAGACAAGGAACAGCAAGATCATCCAAAAAGGGAAGTTACCAGTTGCCGCATTGATTGAAGATGCAACAGAAGAGTCATGTACTAAGAAGCTGATAGAGTACATTGATGAAGCAACTTTGCATAACATGATCCATACAACTATGCATCATGCATTGATCAACCAGTCACCTGTGTTGGTTAATACATTGAGGACCTTAATTATTCAGACTGTGAGGGGTACCTATTTGAAGATTCACCTCATGGGCCGGTGTACTTTTACGTAACAGATAGCGTTCCTCGGCCTGCCAATAGAGCATCTACTTCACAGCAACATGATGAGAATGCGACACAGCCTGTCTTGGGTTCAGGTACATCTACCTCTGAAGTGCCCAAGGGTCAGAATAATGCTGATGGTGGAACATTACCCCAGAGGATAATACTGCAAAAATCTACACCATAGACACATCCACAACATTATAGGCAAGAGACTACCGAGCCAAACGTTACATACAGTACTGCACCTAATGTGGAACCTAGCATGTTTGGAATGCCATCATCGTCTGCTCTGCCAGGAGAACTAGGATGCCAGCATATGTTTGTTAATTTTGGCAACAACCATCAACATCTGGTCTTCCATCGACTGTTCCAAATATCAATGTGTCGATCGATGACTGGGCTTCGAAGATTGCTGAGGTGATGAGGGAGCAATTTGGACTGAAACCGAAGCAATAGACGTATGTGTATCAACCACCGTATCCTCCGAGCTATGATTTGATTCCAATACCGAGTCGATATAGACCTCCAGAATTCACCAAGTTTACAGAAGAGGATAGTACTACTACAATTGAGCATATAAGACAATTTTCAGTATAGTGCGGGGAAGCTGGTAACACCGAAGCTTTCAAAATTAGGCTATTTCCATTATCCTTGTCTGGGTTAGCATTTTTTTTGGTTTGCATCATTGCCCCCGGATTCAATTGTTACTTGGGCCGATCTCGAACAGAAGTTTCATAAATATTTCTTTGCTGAAACTAGAGAATTGAGGTTGTCTGATTTGATTGCTGTGAGACAGAAGGCTGGGGAGTCTGCGCATGATTATGTGCAAAGATTCAGAGATGTACGCAGCAAGTGTTTCAGCCTGTAATTGACTAATAACCAAATGGCAGAGATAGCTTTCAATGGTTTAGTGGCGCCATTAAGGGAGAAATTTCCTTCAGTCGAATTTGAGAGCCTGTCCCAGTTGGTGCAAAAGGTTTCGATTAAAGAGAATCTGACTCGGGGGGAGGGGGGGCATGATCAAGGCCGATCTAGATCAATTTTAATGATTATGACTCTGAATCTGATGAAGAAGTTGTCAAAGTCGATATGGCAGAATGGACTAGGAACAAGAATGTGTTGTTGTGCCCATGGGTAAAACAGAATGATTTATATATCACCAAGGCCGACAAGATATTTGACATGCTGCTGTAGGAGAAACATATTCAGTTACCGTCTAATCATGTGATTCCTCCTGCTGAAGAATTAAAGAAGATGAGATATTGTAAGTGGCATAATTCTCTTTCTCATAGTACTAATGATTACAAAGTGTTTAGGAGACAAATTCAGATGGCAATTGAACAAGGCAAGATCAAATTCACCAAGGGTACTATGAAAATTGATGGGCATCCATTCCCTACAAATGTCAACATGGCCAGTATCGATAGTGTGGAGAAATTTATAAAGCGGTATCAGAAGAAAAGGGAAAGAGTGGCGAAGGAATCACGGTTTGATCCACATTGGGAATGTCCTTTATTTCAGTATTGCTAGGATAACAATATGAAGTTGCCATCAATCAATAATTGTTCGAGATGCAGCTGGCGTGCAAATCAGTTGTACAGGGAGGCCGCAATGAGTCGTCGATACCAGTACTATACAATCGATTCCAAAGAGTCGATGGTGGGCTTGGCCGAACAACGGCCTAGGGTTTCTGTGTTTGATCGACTTGGAGCAAAGAAGAGTGAAGAAGCCAGATTTGAAAAGGAAGTTGATAGAGAGCTGCAACAGCAAGAACAGAATAATCAGTTGTGTCCATCTGGTATATTCTCCAGGAGTCAGAAATGCAGAATTCAAAGGATGCGTTGCAGGCAAATAAGGGTTGGCAAATATTTTTATGAAGAAGAAAGACAATCAATCACCCAAAAAAGTTTGGAGACCAAAGGTGAAGTCACAAGAACAGATGCGAAGCACTTCTGTGAATATGGTGATGATTTTGCCTCAGGAGTTTATGGCTATAGAGAGGGAACTGATTGCTGCTAGAGAGTGTGAACCTCAGCTTGTTTTCAATACCCAGCAAGCAGTGTTCGACAAACTAGATAAGTCTAAGCATCGACACTTGAAGGCTTTGTACCTAAGAGGTTTCGTTAATGGGACGCCGATGGGGAAGATGATGGTCGATGGAGGCGCTGCAGTGAACATCATGCCTATGACCACTGTTAGAAAATTGGGGAAGACTCAGGAAGATCTGATTGATACTAATATGATTCTGAGAGATTATGGTGGTCATACTGCAGCGGCTAAAGGAGTTCTGAATGTGGAGCTTACAATCGGCAGTAAAACCTTGTCAGTTACCTTCTTTGTTATTGATGGGAAGGGGTCCTACAGCCTGCTATTGGATAGCGACTGGATACATGCTAACTGTTGTGTTCCATCGACGATGCACCAATCGTTGACCCAATGAATTGGTGATCAGGTAGATGTGATCATGGCCGACGAAACCGTCAATGTTGCTTCGGCCGATTTAGTTCCATGGCACGGTGATGATATGGAGTGTTTGTCTGGCAAGATATGGGATGGGGACTATGTCAAGATTACTACACGGGGTCTTGAAGTAGTGGACCAATCAAGTTCTAAACTATTTTTCTGACAATCACCCCAGTGAAATTTACAAAAGACAGAAGCTAAGAAGAGGATTTGTGTTGGTCAATGGATTACAAAGTTGATAGGAAGCGGCGATAATCTAAAGACCAGCACGAAGGAAGGTTTGGGACCATGAAGCAGCAAATAAGTAAAAGTTGCATTCGAACGTCTGGATTAACTCATGTTCTCGGGTGTTTAATTATGGCCGATGTAAGACATCATCCTTAGCAAAAAAAATATAAAGGAAAATAAAGAAGAATGATAGTCGATGAAGTTATCATTGTCTTCAGATGGCCGATATCACAGGTGTCGCCCTTAGTTCAAAATATTACAAGATAAAATATTAAGTTTATACAGGCTACTCTGGCATACATCTATTCTTGAGGGCAATAAAAGTCAATGAGGTCAATGGCCTGGAAGCGAAGCAGATCGATTTCTGTGATGACGATGATGTCTTCTTCACTGGACCCGGGAACACTGGATGTCACGTTCCACAAGGTATTGGCTTGCTCATAAGCTCAAACAATGACGGTTTCCTGTGCCACAATCTCCTCAGGTACATTGGTGAGAGTCATTTCCACATTGGCTATTTCTTTGTTCTTTGCATCCAGTGCGGCTTGGATTTCTTCGCGTTCTTTCTTCAAACCCTCCAGCTTTGTATCAAGTTCAGCTGATTTGGAGATCAGAGATGTGTATTTTTCTTGTTCTTCGATCGCCTTTTTATTAGCTGCTTCTGCTTGGCTTCTATGTTCCCATCTTTTTTTGATGCGAGCTTTTGCTTCAAGCACTCGGAGTTGATGGAACTCGATGAAGGCTGATGGGTGAAGTACCGAGGCAAGGCCGGGGGGCAAAGTGTCCTTGATCTCCAGGTATTGTTGTCTTATGGGGGTTGCATGAAGAACCAGCTGCTCAATAGGAATCCCATCGAGACGTTGATGAATCTCAAAGAGGGTGGCTCTAGTCTCTGGAGGAAGAACAATTGAAGACGTACGCCGAGCAGCTTGAACCTGAGGATAGACAGGATTAGAAGAGAGGTAATGAATATCAAGGAAGTAAAAGAAAAGTGATGCATACTATTGATTCCAAAGTCAGTTGGGGCATTGAAACATCATGTACGGGAGTCGATGGAGATGACGGAATATTCAAAGGGTTATGGATATATGCACCGACGGCTGAAGATCGAAATTCCTGGATATCAAAGGATTAGGAAATGAAAATGGAAGCAATTAAACTAAAGATGGTGTGTTGATACCTGTGGATCAATCCATGGTACAATGTCCAGTGCTGATGAAGATGGGACCACAGTTGGAACGGCTGAGTTTTCTTCGGAACATGTTGAATCGATATTGTCAGGGTCGATAGGTACTGCATGTGCCAAAGCGATATTTGATAGCGTTGCACTACTAGATCAATTGTCAGAGTTATGGGTGGGTTCCTAAAAAAGGGGGGTTTGAAGTTCAAAAGTTTGTTGAGACGACTCTTTAATTATAAATGAAGATTTGTACCTCAATCATGGAAGAAGGATGCTTTGTCGGCTCTGGAAGTGTCGATTCATCTTGGTGAGCTGAAGCCACCTAAGTCGATGGAACTGCTGGAGTCAATGAAGGGACCTAGAAGAAGAAAAGTATAAGGTAAAAAGGGCATAGAAGGTGATATAACAACAATCATGATACATGTACAGAGCGGGCGAGCTTGAAGACGACTTCTTGGGCCACCCTCGGGAGAACGACCGAAGTCGATGAGGTAAACTAATATATGAAGAAATGAATAAGGATAATAGACATGAATAAGGACATATGGAGAATTATTGAGAAATTTACTTGATGGATTGGAATTGGTGTGTCTGCTGCTAGTTTGGCCCTTTTTTGTTGCTCAACAATCAGAGTCGATGAAGGGGCACCTCTTCTTTTGGCTACCGCTCTGCGAAGTTTATTCAAGCTCTGGCCGCTGAGAATCCAGGCAGGGGTCGGGTCGCCACATCCAATGATTGGGTTGTTGGTAGTTCGCAGATATCTGATCGGCTTCCCGCTATTGCTCACTGTTGGAGGGGTGGCGGACGGTTCCTACATTCAAAAGAGAGTTAGTCGCAGTGATCGATAAAGGTGGAATGAAAGCAACTGTGAGGAAAGTAAGCTTACCGTATCTTCAAAGTTGATGAGATGATCAGATAAAGAACAACAAAAAAGATGTTTTCTGCATTTGTTCCACCAATTCTTCAACAAAGTTGTGCTGAATGGACTCAGCTAAATATCAACTAGATTACCCATCAGGATCTCTTGAGCCATGTCATAGATTCTCTTGTATTCTAGCACACTCTTAAGTTCTTGGTGGGCCCGGAGACGTCTGAAGAAAAAGGAGCTGGCAGGCAGCCAGGTGAATCCGTGTTGACAAGGAAATGCGGCAGAGTTATAAAATTTGTATGAAAATCGACGGGCAGAATGCCAGGTCTGATGCAAGTTTCAAGAATAAGAGTCGATTCTTCATCCTGCAGGGGATTGTCTGGATGGAAGATAGAGGGATTTTCAAATTCCAGCTCATGATACGGGAACCATATCCGCTTATCCGACTAGAGTCCATTATAGAAGATGACAAAGGAGGAGTTGAAATTTTCCACGGTCATCCATTGCCCAGATATCATCATGGCTGCTTCTCCAAGTGACGTGCAGTGACAAGTCGGGATCTCTTCACCTTCTGGGGCATTTTCTGATGGGAATGAGCTCTCTGTGACGGGTACCAGATTCATAGCTCAGGAATAGTAGACTGTGAGCCATAATTGAATGAACCACCATGGGCCCCCTGCTGGAATAGGTTGGTTGGTTTGAAGGCATACAAAGGTACGGTGTAGGAGTTTATACACAAACCCTAATAAAAATATGCCCAAGGGAAATTTGTTGCCACTAGCCAGGATGTCAGCCATGCCAAGGAAATTCGTGGTGGGCATGCAAGAGGAGCCGCAAAAGACGAAATGTTCAAGCCAAAGATTCAGGAAGGCAGATAACTCTCGATCAGAGACAAATCTGGTTCTATGGTGATCCATGATGTACGCGGGCCATCTTTTTAAATCTTTGGCCACGAACTTTCAATTTTTATGGTTGTTCAGGATGCGGAATGGATCATAATATCGACTGACGTTTATGCCAGTCAACATCATCACATCCATCAGAGAAGGAGACATGGGTCCCTGGTTGAACATGAAGGCGTTTAGGGCATTAGACCATAAGTAAGCGGCTACTGCAAACAATGGTTCATTCTTGGCCATATCAACCAAAGACAGAGGAAGGGAAAAGTCGATTTGGGCATCAATGAGAATGGAGGAACAAGCAGAAGTGATTCTACGGTACCAGTTTCTCCAACTTGGGATTGATAATGGCCATGACGTAAAAGCATTTTTCCAAGGGTTGGGGCTGGCTAAGGCTGACTTACAGGGGAGCCGGTTGGTTTCACAATTGATGAACTCCGTTGGGTCAAAATCACCGCAAGGGCCTAAGAGAAAACGGTGTTGATCACCATTAAAAGGGATGCAGATCTGGTTCTTGAGTTCCTAGTGCAAATACAAGAAGAAAGGTGCTATTAAAATTGGATCTAATGATTCTAAAAGGGGTTGACAAAGAAATAAAGGTACTGAGAGATTTATCATGAGCATGGTGGAAACAAGAAAATAGTGGATTGAATCTAACCTAGCAACAGAAGGAAGAGGAAACGAATTACCTCGGGAACATGTTCTAAAGTCTCCATTGCTGAGGGAAGGCCCGTGGATGTTCGTCGGCATTCGAAGCTGAGAGCACCACAACGTAGACAGTGCGCCAGTGAAGCAGAAGAGAAGGGAAGGTGAAAAGCTTGAGCTCGGGTGAAAGTAAAAGGAGGAAGAAGGTGCATTTATAAGGTTGGGACACCGGTAGGTTACGGTAAAAGAGCACGGTAAATGAGGAGATAAAATTCGGTGCACAAAGGATTTCGTACCCCGGACTCGAGGGGCATGTGTTGATAGGTTGGGCCCAGAAGACAGCTGCGCAAGTGGGATTCGACCGAGGTATGCGAAGCCAACGGCTGAAGAAGAAGAAGTGGACCCGTGTAGGATCAGTTTATATTTTTATATGTTATGTTTTCTTTTCTATTTATTAGTTTAAAGTATTGTTTTTAGGAATAAGCCAAGTCGGTTTGTTTAGGAGTCGTGATCGAGTCGGGTCAGAACCTCTTGCATGAGGTTATAAATATGTAATAGGATCTGTAGTCAAGACAACACTTTTTGTTCAATACAATTTGACGCATCGCCAACCTTTCCTACTCGACAAAACCGTCATCTTGTGCGGGCTGCATCGGCTCCGATCTCGACGAGAGACTTGGATTAGTCACTTTCGGTAATTCTATCAATCTCAACTAGTACTTTCTCATTAATTTGATATTCTAGTTGCTATCGTTAGAATTGCTAGTTATCCGGTTATTATATCTATCCAGTACTTGTTTTATCAACTGTGATTATGGTACTGTCTCAGTTAGGTCCGATCTATCGCAATTTAGTAGGTTTTGCAGATACTATCTAGGTCTATTATTCGAGTCACTCTATTGATTTTATTTATAAATAGATTAAATCTAGCTATATTTGCCATGTTTGAACACTGTCTCGGTTAAGTTTGATCTGTTCAAATCTATGAGATTGCATCGACTTTGATCTCTCGTTGGGTCGATATAGCTAGATCCAATTTGTTTATAGGTGAAGTCGATAGAGTTCCATCGGAGTGTTTAGCCGATAGGTTGTCACGATTCGATCGATTCAAGGTACTTAAACTTGATTATTTTCAATATCTAAGAGTCGATTGCCCCCATATTGCGATAAGATAGATCATTGATTTAAAGGCATATTTGCAATACCAGCTACCAGATCTATCGACTTAGCACTATCGACAGGGTGGGTTTTGCGCATACACTGTAGTTCTATCAACTCTGCGCTATCGACTCTGCCTATTGACTCAGCAAGCACTGGCATGTTTTCTTTTATCCTATTGATCTTACTGTGTTTAATTCAAACCTTTATCAGCACTACAATGAGTAATGCTTTATATATTTAAATTATCGATAAGTCGATATATTCAGCCGATTAGTTCATATTATCTTATAATTACTCCTGAAATGATATTGGCTGATTTCACTCACAAAGTGATTATCGGCTTTCTTCATTGGCCTGTCCCAGGCCGGTGGCCCATAAAATCTAATTGTTTGTATCTTTGTCGATTTGCAGGGAAAATTGACTAGCATGTCCCGGTTTCTTGTATTGAGCCTGCACTGGAGCTAAGCAGATCTCCTAGGTCACGCGTGAAGATTTTTGTGTCAACAATAGGGTTATTTCTGCAAAAGTTTAGGATGGCAAAATCACGGGGCAAGATTGGCGCAAAGTCCCGGATGGTAGAAATGACGATATGTGGGCTGACGTCGCGGCAACCATCCAGTTCCAGCCAGCAGATCTCGAGAGAGCCTAGAAGGCCACGATGTCCACTCTCAATCACATATTTTGAGATTACAAGTCCAAGCTCAACTGCCAATACATAAAAGAAAATTGAACCCCATTCGACAAGCATGAAAATATCAGTCAGCAGGAATGGGATGAGTTTGTTGAGCTGAAGATGAACAGTGCTTCAATGGAGCTCAGTGAACAAGCGGAACAAGTATAGGCCGCGGTTTGGTCCGGGCAGATACAAAAAGAAGATTTCGATGTGGAGAGAGACGGAAGCCAAGCTCCACATAGAAGGAAAACATGATCCTTTGCCAAACACCAATGAGCATACCAGGAATGGGTATATGGCCGCTCCAAGTTAACCTATGAAGGAGAGAATATTGTGAAGGTGTTGACATAAAAATCACCACGTGTGACATACGAGATCTACTTAACTCCAGTACTGGATCAATACAAGAAACCGGGGCATGGCGGTCGATTTTCCCTGCAAATCAACAAAGAGACAAACGGTCAAATTACACGGGTCACCGGCCTAGAATAGGCCGATGAAGAAAGCCAATAGTCATTGTTTGTGAAACCAGCCGATGCTATAATATGAATAAATAAAATAGGAAAAATTAAACTAATCAGTTGATTATATCGGCTTATCGACAAAATTTAGTTCAGTAAACTGTTTTAAGTCATAGATGCCAATAAGAAATCAAAACGACAAGCTAGAGTCGATAAACCCATAGTATTCATGAAACAACTAGCCAAGTCTCTCGCCAAGATCAAAGCCGACGCAGCCCGCACGAGACGAGGATTTCGTCGAGTAGGAAATTTTGGTGATGCGTTGAATTGCATTGAATGAAAGCGTTATTTTTCTTATATAGATCCTATTACATATTTATAACCCCATGCAAGGGGTTCAGGACCGACTCGGTCAGGACTCTTAAACAAACCACCTAGGATTATTTCTAAACTAATTTTAAACTTAAAATTGATAAAGACAAAACAACCCTAAACTGGCTCACTTTTTCCTTTTGGCCGTTGAATTCCGTTGACCTTGGCCGATTCCGACTCTTCACAACTGACCACTAGGACCGATCAAATTCTAGTGCCAACACATGCCCCACAAGTCTTGTGTACAAAATCTTTTGTGCACTGGATTTTATACCTTGTTTCCTGTGCGCTTTCATCGCACATGCAGTCACACAGGAGCCACCCACCATCATATTTCATCTTTTAGTATAGCTCCCATCCACTCATGACCCTTTTAGTTGCAGCCTATTGTTTTTCTGTGCCGCCTCCACTGCTCATTTTTACTTTTTGACCATCTTCGTTCTTATCCTTTCCTCACAAGGCTCATCGATTCCTATTCTCCCGATTAATGTTGAGCAGTGTTTGGATTCCTCAAAGGTCAAGTCCCGATTAATGTTGACCTTCTTTTTCTCATCTTGACACTTCAACCATGGGTCTTCTACTAAGAGCTTTGATGGAAACATACCATCTATCTCTGAATCTGCTAAGCGTATTATGGCGAATACTCTTCGTCTCTTTTGTCCCCAGAGTGATCCTTTCAATACAAAGTCTGCAGCTACCTCCACCCAGAAATCAACTCACTAGTTGCCTTTAGAAGGTGACACATGGGTCAAGAATGGCATCAGCGGGGCGGCCCTCTCTTCCCCTGGTTCGGCGGGTGTTGTCTGATGACGATGTTATTCTTCCAGGGAAGAAAAGGAAGCTGCTAACGTATTTTATCTTCCAACTATGTACTCCTTTTCTTGTATTTGGGATGATAATAATTACATTTTCATCCCCTAGCTACTATAGAAGAATAGATCATCACTAAAATTGACTACCTACGAGTAATCGTCTTGTCCTCATCCTTTAACGTTGTTTGTCTATAACTGATGAAAACCTCCTTGGTTATGTACATATTCAGCATGTTGCGCTTTTTACCTTCATAAGTTTTTTGCTAAGGGCAATATTCCCAATATCGGCTATCTCAAGTCAACACATCACCATCGGTTCTCACCATTTAAGTGCGATACTCAAAATATCATCTGTTGATCGGCAACGAGATAACGAGTCAATCCAAACACTCGGATGACACTTTTTCAAATATTTTCCATTAATTGCTCTTCCAAACTCTTCTCCATCCAATCCTTGTAAAAAATACGCATTGCCCGACGCATATCGGCTCACTTTGAACGGACCCTCATGATGTGGACAAGGGTTCCCGATCTTCCAAAAGGTTCTGGATACGTTGATTTGGTCAGAGGCGACACACAAATCGATCCAGCTTCAGAACAGCACGTTCTAAACCCCGCAATCGCAGCACGACGTCTCCTCTGGTTATCAACCGTCCTAAAACGATTGACCTCGCCGAGAAGGCTAATCCCTGCCTGCGAATCAAGAACACAAGCAAGAACAAAGAAGAAAGCAACACAATTGCAGATGTATTATGAATCTTACGAAGTTGGGGTCTCACAAACCGTGATGACGGTGAAACTGTTATGAACAGAATAATCTAAGCAAAACCCAAACCCTAATAGTGCAGCGGCGGCTGTATATAAAGACCCTAGGGTCGTGCAAGACCCTCTGGATGCGCCCCTAATTGGGCTCAACTAGATACAAAGCCCAAAGGCCAAAAACAGGCGACGCAGCACTGAAACAGATTCTGGACTCTCTCTTGTTTTGACGATTCCCGATGACTCCGGATGAATTTTGATATGATACTGATGGCATTGGAAAGGTCTTCTTCTTATCTTTTCGTGCATATGTAGAACATCCAAATCCGAGTCCGTATGCGTCCTGGGACTCCATTTTAGTACAGACTGATCCTGAGCCCCAAAACAGACTCGAAGTCGGTTTTGGTTGGGCCTCCACCTTGGCTTTCACGTCCTTGCTGGTCCTCCACGTCTCCAAGTCCTTCTCCCATCATCTCTTGATCCTCTCCATGGTTCCCAATTATAATATAATCATTAGGTAGCAAACCTGATGAGAACATCACCATGCTGGATACGCGCATATCATGGCCTTCCCCAAGTTACAAGTCGTCACCAACTCGGTCGCCGCGTTCGTCTCGGATTCAGCCGACACCCCTTCACGGTTTTGATGATATCTTCCACATCTGACGTCCAAACGAGGCGTTTTTTGATGCGTTGGAAAGAGGACGATGACGCCGTCGTTTTGGTTCTGGTCCTAGCTCCAGAAGGGTCGTGAGTCATAATATATGACCATGACAAGGTGTTATACCACCTATTTTGGGCCAACTTGGCCATGTATCGTGTCGGGCCTTAAGCCCATGTTGTGGGCGCCCCTCCCCTGGTCGCCCCCAACCCTAGGACGTATTTGTTTCCTACATAAAATCAGTAGCTACCGTCTTTTAGTTAAGGGTTTTGTTTAGTTCAGTTTTCCAGAGAGAAACTTGATCGAATTATTGTAACTGTGGCGACAAGTCCTTTTACAGTAATCCAGGGCCCCTGTTCTTATTCTACACCACTGTGGCGATTAGTCTTTTTGTGATCAGAGCCTGAACCTTATCTTGTGATTCACTTCATTCATATTTGCAATTTCAGATTGCGTGTTTATCCTCTCTTGCTTGTGTTCTCGATTTCGCTTGCAGGAACAATCAAGTTGTGCTTGGTGTAACGGTTGCGGGGTTGAATCGTGTCTGATTCACGCCGGGTCATCGACGCCGAGTTCCCTAAATTCGAGTTTATCCCCTTACCTCTCGGAAGATCGGGCCATATCTACATCAAAACCATTCTCAAAAGTGACATATAATGAAGAATATAGGAACAAGCTCACCTCTAAATTTAGTCGTCGTGCACGAGCTCTAGTCATTGGACCTTGCAAGTCTAGAATTGGAGGAGTGTTGCATGTATCCTTAGGAGTGATGTCCTCATCATCTTCCCCCTCTTGAACTGGAGTCGTCCGCGACTCAAGCTCATTCTCTTCTCCCAAGTATGGTTTCAAATCTGAAATGTTAAAAGTAGGACTAACTCCGAACTCGGGAGGCAACTCAAGTTTGTATGCATTATCATTAATCTTCTCAATTATTTTGAAAGGACCATCAGCTCTAGGCATTAATTTAGACTTTCTCAAATCTGGAAATCTATCCTTTCTCAAGTGTAACCATACTAAATCTCCTACATCAAGTTTTACTTCTTTTCTACCTTTACTACCAGCAATTTTATACTTTTCATTCATCTTTTCAATGCTAAGTCTAGTGGTCTCATGCATTTTCAAAATAAATTCAGCACGCTCCGTAGCATCAACATGAACTCTCTCATGAATAGGTAAAGGAAGTATATAAAGTGGAGTACGGGGATCAAAACCATACACTACCTTGAAAGGACTTACCTTGGTAGTAGAATGTGTTGCCCGATTATATGCAAACTCAACATGAGGCAAACATTTTTCCCATTGCTTCAAATTTTTTTCTCAAAATAGCTCTCAACATAGTACCCAAAGTGCGGTTCACCACCTCAGTTTGTCCATCAGTTTGTGGGTGACAAGTGGTAGAAAATAACAACTTTGTACCCAACTTATTCCAAAGCGTGCACCAAAAGTGACTCAAGAATTTTGCATCACGATCTGAAACAATAGTAGAAGGCATACCATGCAAACGTACAATTTCTTTGAAAAAGAGGTCAGCAATATAACTAGCATCATCAGTCTTATGACATGGTATAAAGTGTGCCATCTTAGAAAATCTATCCACAACAACAAAAATACTATCACTCCCCCTCTTAGTCCTAGGCAGTCCTAAAACAAAGTCCATAGAAATATCCGCCCAAGGAATAGAAGGAACAGGAAGTGGCATGTATAAACCATGTGGATTCAAGCGAGACTTAGCTTTTTGACATGTAGTGCAGCAAGCAATAAAACGCTCAACATCTTTCCTCATCCTTGTCCAAAAGAAGTGTGTGGCCAAAATATCCTCCGTCTTCTTGGCACCAAAATGACCCATCAATCCACCTCCATGCGCCTCCTATAACAACAAAAGACGAACGGAACCAACTGGAATGCATAGGCGGTTAACTCTAAACAAGAAGCCATCAGTCAACACAAATTTGTTCCATGCACGACCTTCTTTACAATGCAGTAATACATCTTTAAAATCAACATCAGCAGCATATTGTTCTTTAATTACCTCAAGTCCAAAAATTCTACAATCAAGTTGAGACAATAAAGTATAGCGCCTAGATAAAGCATCAGCGATCACATTATCCTTCCCTTTCTTATGTTTAATAATGTAAGGAAAAGACTCAATAAACTCAATCCATTTAGCATGTCTACGGTTCAAATTACATTAAGAACGAATATACTTAAGTGATTCATGATCAGAATGAATAACAAATTCTTTGGGCAACAAATAATGACGCCACGTCTCTAAACAACGTATAAGTGCATACAATTCCTTATCATACATGGAGTAATTCAAAACAGGCCCAGTAATTTTCTCACTAAAGTATGCAACAGGTTTACTATCTTGCATCAAAACACCACCAATGCCTATACCACTAGCATCACATTCAAGCTCAAAAATCTTATCAAAATTAGGTAATTGCAGCAATGGTGCATGTGTCAGTTTATCCTTCAAAGCATCAAAAGACTCATGATGTACCTTACCCCAATGGAAATCAACGCCCTTCTTTGTCAACTCATGCAAAGGTGCAGCAATGGTGCTGAAATCTTTGACAAAGCAGCGGTAGAAACCTGCAAGATCAAGAAAACTCTTCACCTATGTGATAGTTTTTGGTACAGGCCAGCTCTTTATGGCTTCAATCTTCGCCTCATCCACCTCAATTCCCTGTGGAGTCAAAACATAGCCAAGAAAAGAGACTCGATCCGTGCAAAAGGTGCACTTCTCAAGGTCACCAAATAAACGTGCATCTCGTAAAGCATCAAAAACAGCACGCAAATGATGCATATGTTCATCTATGGATTTGCTATAAATCAATATATCATCAAAGTAAACTACCACAAATTTGCCAATGAAAGCTCTTAAAACCTCATTCATCAAGCGCATGAAAGTACTAGGTGCATTAGTTAAACCAAAAGGCATTACTAACCACTCATATAATCCAAATTTGGTTTTGAAAGCTGTTTTCCATTCGTCTCCAAGTTTCATTCTAATTTGATGGTAGCCACTACGCAAATCAATTTTAGTGAAAATTATAGCACCACATAACTCATCAAGCATGTCGTCTAGCCTAGGAATAGGATGACGATACCTAATAGTAATATTATTAATGGCTCTACAATCTACACACATACGCCAAGTACCATCTTTCTTAGGAACCAAAAGTACAGGGACAACACAAGGACTAAGTGATTGACGAACATACCCACGATCCAAAAGGTCTTGAACTTGTTGGTGTATCTTCTTAGTCTCCTCAGGGTTGGTCCTATAAGCAGCACGGTTTGGCAAAGTAGCACCCGGAATCAAATCAATTTGATGCTCAATTCCTCTCAAAGGTGGCAATCCCGGGGGTATCTCAGCTGGAAAAACATCCTCATACTCCTGCAAAAGATTAGTGACAGCAGGAGACAAAGCACTAGAAGGAATATCATTAAGTGAAAACAAAGCTTCTTTGCATATCAAAGCATAGCAAATATCATCTTTATCAGAAATTTCAGCAAGCTCAGATTTTGTTGCAAGACATGAACGACCTTGTAATTTAATTCCAGCACCCTTAGAACTTGAAGAATCATTAACATTACTAGGTGTAGAATTAGAATTAATAGGTTGTTGAATTTCAGGACCTTTATTTTTCAAACTAGCAGCTCTTTCTAAATCAGCTTGTACAATTTCAGCAGGGGTCATTGGTAACAAAGTAATTTTAGTTCCTTTATGCATAAAAATGTACTTATTACTTCTACCATGGTGTACAGCATCATTATCAAATTCCCAAGGTCTACCCAATAAAAGTGAACATGCTTGCATGGGTACAACATCACAATCAACAAAATCCACATAAGAACCAATGGAAAAAGGAACTCTGCAAGTTTGTATTACCTTAGCTTTTTCAGAGTCGTTTAACCACTGAATATAGTATGGATGTGGATGTGGGCGTGTGATCAAAGCAAGCTTGTTGACCACATCAGAACTCACCAAGTTATTGCAGCTCCCTCCATCAATGATGACACATGCTCGGCGGTTCTTGATGATGAAGAAAATCTGAAACAAGTTATGGCGCTGCATCATCGCGGGCTGATGAACTTGAGTACTAAGGACACATTGAACAATAATGTTCATGTATCCCGTGGTGTCTCTGCCTCCAAGGACAAGGTCACTGCTGGTGGCAGCGACGTCCTCCTCCTCATCCTCCACGTCGGAGGTGCTCATGTAACCGCCATCGTCTGTTGCCACATATGCCCGTCTACTTGGACAATCTTTCTGCACATGACCAAGTCCATGGCAGCGGTGGCACTGAATCCCTGTAGTGCACCCCGTTGAAGCAACAGAGGAGGCACTACTAGCTGGTACCTACATAGAAGTTTTACTTGAGCGCATAGAAGGTGCAGGGGCTGATCTTGGGGCTGCAGAAACAACACTGGTTCCCTTGGTAGCTGCTGGTGGGGGCGGCCGGAAAGATGGCCTGGGCAGCCCCGAAGTCCCCGTCGAGCGTGGGGGGTAGGAGTTCCTTGACTTACTGTACTCCTCAAAAGCCTGGAAAAGTCCCTGTGATTCTTTCTCTGCAAGCATAGCATACTGGAAACACTGGGTGAGGGTATAATATTCTTTATAATCAAGAATGTCCTAAATTTATTTTCTTAAACCAGAATAAAAGCGACAAATCTAATCCTCTACTTTTTCAACTACGGCACAACGAATCAAACCCTTCTGAAGCTCACTAAAGTACTCCTGAACAGTTTTATCTCCTTGTTCTAAACGCTGCAGTTTATTATGAATCTCTCTATAAAAAGGAGAAACAAAACGATCATGCATTGCTACCTTAAGTTTTTCCCAAGTAGTAGGCAAATCAGTTTCAGCAGCTAGACCACTCCACCAAACAATAGCAAAGTCTTTAAACTCACTAGTAGCTTGTCTAACTCTATGTTGTTCAGGAACAAGGTGGGCATTAAATTTTTGTTCTACAGTCATCTCCCAATCAAGATAAACATCACCATCATACTGACCCAAAAATGAAGGAATTGAAAACTTAATTTTAGCATACGGGTCATCTGGAGCATAGTTACCGTGTGGACGACGATTGTAGTTATGGAAACCACCCATACCTTGAGTATTATGGTGCAAACGACATCGTAATCTTGCGGTCCTTGTAGCTGACCTATCCACGATGCCATCAGCCTTATACACCGTGTCTTCATCATGGACGTCGTCAACGTCGTGGTTATTAGTGTTCATATCATTGGTCTTGGGGGCGGTCTCCAACGCGACAACCTGATCGGTTAACTTAGAAACCTGCTTCTCCAACTGCTCGATGCTTTCTCCGATGTGAAGCTTGCTGACCGCATCAGTAACGGCTCTGGTGATCGTCTCTGCAAAATCACTCTGAGCAGTCTGCAAAGCCTTCTGGAGCAGCTCTTGGCTCACGCACTCAGCAAATTGTGAGGGGGAAGCCATCTCTCCGTCGTCAGTTCCTGCCATCACAAACACCAAAACAGAAAACAAACAGTAAAAGTTATTCCTATAAAACAACTAAGCAGTGGTGCCTCTCAACACAGCAAAAGGAAACTCCTTACAAAGCTCTTGCAAAGTTCTGAAAAGCAAAGAAAAGGATACCAGGGAGGTGTGTTCCACGATTGCAAGGGTCACAAAAGAACCTATGTGCTGTCCAGAAGAAAGATGTAGAGCTAGGAAGGCCAAATATATATATGTGAGTGGAACACAAATCAAAAACAGATAGTAAAGTTGAATAAGTGCCCAAGTAACTTGTCCCTAGATGCTGGTCTAAGTATGTCCTAGAACAGTAGTGATAGCAAAGTAGAAACAAGGAGACAAAGGCACACAGGCGATAAAAGGGGGCTAAGTGCAAAACAGCCAAATCCAGAAATTTCACGGGGCTAGATGTAGCACTAGTAGAAATCCCAAATTTCTTTTTTTTTGATTTTATTTTTTTGATATTTTTCTCCAACTCACCAACAATGGGGGAGAATCTACAAAAAATTTTAGCTCAAACAGAGGTAGGATGTGGCCTACAGAAAATCTTGAAGTTGCAGAAAACATCGGGTTTAAACTTAAATCAATTTTTTCTTTATCTTCCCGATTTTTTTTTGAATTTTTTGACAAGGGCACACAGGACGTAGCCTATTGTGGGTATGCTCAACTTTGAGTTAAGAATCTCCTGTAAAAATTTTAGCCAAAACGGATAACCGAGCGAAAAGTTATGCCCGTTTTATCGAAGGGGGGTCGGAGTCGGTTTTCCAGAAACCCGACTCGGGTTAGGGGTCGGGTTTGGAATCGGGTAAGATTTTTTTTTTCGTGGCGTGGATGCAGCGGAAAGTGGAATTTGTGGGGATTGGTCTGAGGTGTTTGAGGGTGGGTTTAGGGTGGGATTAGGGTGGGTGTATCGATCAATCAACCCTAGCACACAAAGCCGATAGAACAAAGGATGGTGAAGGGGATGGCGGCTAGGGTTGCAAGGGAAACACTACTGATGACAAAAACACAAACTAAACCAGCGATAAAACAAGAACTAGGGCACAAACTCAACACTACGGACTCTGAAATTGAAATATGCAAAGGCTAAACACGTGGTTATGGGCTTAGGGGAATTTTTTTTTTGGCTTTTCTGTGGATGATAGGATGAACACAAAAACAAAATTAACTAAGGGTAGTGTGAACCTAATGGTGCACCTGAAGCTCTGATTACCACTTGATGTAGACAAGGGTTCCCAATCTTTCAAAAGGTTCTGGATACGTTGATTTGGTCGGAGGCGACACACAAATCGATCCGGCTTCAGAACAGCACGTTCTAAACCCCGCAATCGCAGCACGACGTCTCCTCTGGTTATCAACCGTCCTAAAACAATTGACCTCACCGAGAAGGCTAATCCCTGCCTGTGAATCAAGAACACAAGCAAGAACAAAGAAGAAAGCAACACAATTGCAGATGTATTATGAATCTCACGAAGTTGGGGTCTCACAAACCGTGATGACAGCGAAACTGTTATGAACAGAATAATCTAAGCAAAACCCGAACCCTAATAGTGCAGCGGTGGATGTATATAAAGACCCTAGGGTCGTGCAAGACCCTCTGGACACGCCCCTAATTGGGCTCAACTAGATAGAAAGCCCAAAGGCCAAAAACAGGCGACGCAGCACTGAAACAGATTCTGGACTCTCTCTTGTTTTGACGATTTCCGATGACTCCCGATGAATTTTGATATGAGACCAGTGGCATTGGAAAGGTCTTCTTCTTATCTTTCCGTGCATATGTAGAACATCCAAATCCGAGTCCGTATGCGTTTTGGGCCTCCGTTTTAGTGCAGACTGGTCCTGAGCCCCAAAACAGACTCGAAGTCGGTTTTGGTTGGGCCTCCACCTTGGCTTCCACGTCCTTGCTAGTCCTCCACGTCTCCAAGTCCTTCTCCCATCATCTCCTGATACTCTCCATGGTTCCCAATTACAATATAATCATTAGATAGCAAACCATTCTCAAAAGTGACATATAATGAAGAATATAGGAACAAGCTCACCTCTAAATTTAGTCGTCGTGCACGAGCTCTAGTCATTGGACCTTGCAAGTCC
The DNA here is from genome assembly GCA_032690845.1 of Eleusine coracana subsp. coracana. Classification (NCBI taxonomy): domain Eukaryota; kingdom Viridiplantae; phylum Streptophyta; class Magnoliopsida; order Poales; family Poaceae; genus Eleusine; species Eleusine coracana. Next base: position 5,822,660 of record CM064432.1, on the reverse strand, counting down.
AGAATTGGAGGAGTGTTGCATGTATCCTTAGGAGTGATGTCCTCATCACCTCCCATGTTGGTGACCATTTTCCAAAATAATTATCTTTAGAGCTGATGGGCATAATTAATTTCCAGACAAGATCTCCTTCCGAAAAATTCTTGGGCACTACTTTTGTATTATAAAATGTTGACACTCGAGCCTTATTTTCTTGAATTCTCTCTAGGGCCCTCATCTGGTGTTGTGATACATCCTCTAATTCATCCAACATAACTTGTCTATAATCATCGGCCATCAACTGATCTTGCATCTCCGTTCTTCTAGACCCTACATTTGTTTTTCATGGTAAAACTGCTTCATGCCCATAAACTAACTGATAAGGTGGCATCTTTATTGATCCATGACAAGCCATCATGTATGCCCATAAAGACTCAACCGGTATGCCATTTCTTAGGCCGTTCATCTATCTTCCTCTTAATCAACTTAATCAGACTCTTGTTAGATGCTTCTGCTTGACCATTAGCTTGAGCATAATAAGATGATGAATTTAAAAGCCTGATTCCCATACTATCAGCGAAGCTCTGAAACTCTTCCGAAATAAATACAGAACCTTGATCAGTTGTAATAGTTTGTGGTGCACCAAATATGTATACAATATGTTCCTTCATAAAATTGATCACATCACTAGTTGTAACATTCTTCATAGGCACCGCTTCAACCCACTTTATAAAGTAATCTATAGCTGCCATAATATATTTATGACATTTGATTGATGCTGGGTAAATTTGGCCAATCATATCTATACCCCAACTTCTAAAAGGCCACGGCTTAATAATTGGATTCATAGCCGACGCTGATGCTCTCTGTATTTCTCCAAATTTCTGACAATCTTAACAACCTTTATAATACTTAAAGCAATCTTCCAGCATAGTCGGCCAATAATACCCTATCCTCTTTAACAACCACCTCATCTTATGGGCTGATTGATGTGTACCACATATACCCTCGTGAATTTCATAAATAACGACTTTGGCTTCCTCTTGATTTAAACATCTTAATAACACACCATTAATTGTCAGATAATAAAGTTTTTCTTCCAATAAAACATACCTCAGTGTCATGTACCGAATTTTTCGAGGTACAGGTTGAGTCGGATCCCTAAGATATTGAGTAATCTTGGATCTCCAATCATCTTCATATCAGCTGTATCAACAATAACACCACTAGTGTTCAATTGACAATCCGATGCCTTTTATACTAGACATTCGCTTCCATATTTTGTTCTCTTGAGATATGCTTGAATCTCACTGTTTTGAAGTATTGCAGAACCTCCTGACACTCGGCATAAAACATTCTTAATATATCATCTTTACATTCAAATTCTCCTGCCAGCTGCCCGAGCACCACTAGCGAATCTCCAACGACTTCAACACAATCGACGCTAGCTTACTTCAATATCTGCAACCCTTTAAGCACAACTCTATACTCAACTTGATTATTAGTGGATACCTCTACAAAAAACGCAAACTCAAACCTTGCCCCTGAGGTGATATGACCACGAGACCAATACCACATCCACTCTTGCAAAGAAAATTATCATAATTGTTTGCTTATGGATTCCATTTTTATATATGGACCTCAAATATGTACTCCTCTGTTTTTTTAATACTATCATTCGGACAGCCCACTGTAGTTGTTTTGTAAATACAGGCCTTTTTTGTTGTCGTGCTATTCAATTGCACAAGACCTGGCCACCAAACTCACGAGTACAAATAGACTTTTTAACTCTGACATGGGTTCTAGTGAACCGAATCATCGTTGTTGCCCTAGAACACTCGTAAAAGTCGATTTTACTCAGGCGAGTCATGCGCTTCCGTTCGCACCACCGTTGCTGGTGCTCTTATGTTAGTAGCTAGAACTTTCATTCCTGAACTCTGAGACTTCTGTTAATCTGGTTAAACGATGTAATTTCATTGCTTCAAGTAATGAAATTCCAGGAGGTGTCTTGTTATGAAGAAAAAAAAACAACTGTCAGTAAATTAATTGATCAACAAATAATGATCAAGTTGCAAATATCGCATTTCCTCCATAACAATATCGCACAATCCGATCCATGTATATAGAAGCCAATACACGAATCAAATATCACCCGTAGCCGTAGGGGGAGGACACGGAACCGGATTCAGGACCTGGTTCTAGTAGGATCCAAATAACTTCTGGATTCCGAATAAGTTTCGCTTGTTGTGTTTCAAACCAACATACATCCCGCGTGCGCGTACCAAATTAATTAATCGATCAAGTTGTTCAAGCATAGAAGAATCAAATCAAAGGCTCAGCGACCATGGAGGACGCGATGGGGCAGATCATCTGCTATCACGACCTTGTGATGCTTATGAACAAGTCGACGGCGGCACACGGCGACCGCGGCATGGTACTCAGGTGTCTTCTGGACCGCAAGCTCGTCGTGCAGCGCGTCGACGGTGCTTCGACCACCGAGGCGGCCCGTGACATGGCCGTCGTGGACCGCAGCTATTTCTGCACTGGCATTGTCGTGGCGCGGGCGTCGGACCGCGGCGGCGGCCAGCTCGGGGTCGTCATGGGCGCCGCCACCGCGCTCGACCTCTCCGACGGAGACGGCGTGGTCGTGGCTAGCGGTGTGCCGACGGCCGAGGTGCGGCGTGTCAGGGAGCTCTGCCTCGGCGACTACGTCGTCGTCCCGTCCGGATGGCTCGGCCGCGTCGTCGAGCAGGACCTCGACGTCGACGTGCTCTTCGACGGCGGCGCCGCCGTGTGCCGGGTCACGCGGGCCGACAGCAAGCTGAGCACGTTGCAGGAAGACTGCCTGAACAGCCACACCAACAGCTGCTTCTACCCGGGCCAGCGCGTCGTGGAAGGCATACGCGGCAACGTCTTCTGGTCCGCTCGGTGGCTCAACGGATACTGGAAGCCATCTATGTGGAGGGGACCGTCACCAAGGTCCACACGGCCGTACGGCCGTCGTGAAGGTCCATTGGGTCGCGTCGTCATCATCATCATTATCACCGGATGAGCCACCACCGGCAGACCAGCTTCCTGAAAACCTGACACTTTTCTGTCTTGGAGATGACCTGAACTTCTGGGGTGCGGGTGACCGCTGCTTCTTTTGCAACACTTGTTCTTCTCGTAGCAATAATAATGCCGTAGGCAATAATAACCCGTTGTTTGAACGGCCAATGTGCGTCTGTGACACCCGCACGACGGTGGACGTGGTGTGGCAGGACGGGTCGCGGCAGCGCGGCGTGCCGTCGGCGTCGCTGACCGCCGTCGTGGCGCTGCACGGCCATGAGTTCTTCCCAGGCCAGCGCGTCGTCGTCCACGCTCCAGCCGGTACCGGTGCCGATGACGACGATGCCCATCGTGTTGGCGTGGTCAGAAGCTTCAGTTGCGAGGATCAGACTGTACGCGTGGCCATGGAGGAGTCTGCCGCCGAGATGGAGTTCAGCGCATACGATGTGAGCATCAATAATTCCGAGGACGATGCATTCTACGGAGATATTGTAGTTCGCCGCCGGCAGCCAATGATGGACGGTGGTAATGATCTTTCATGGGTCGGCCAAATAGTTGACCTTTCATGTGATCAAATTAAGTGGGGTGACGGCACTACGTCAAAGGTGTCGCTTCATGAGGTGGGTGTCATCAAATTCACAGGCGTTGGTGAGATGCTTGAAGAAATTGATCTTCTAGAGGGCACTTCATCTGCAGCTATTGTGCTATATTCTGCAACCGCGAGGATGACAAAACGGGTGGGTGCATTCGTCCAAGCAGTTTTCCGACTAGTAACTAGTAAAGTGCTTGGTCAAGGCAGGAGGTATCTGGCAGAAGCATCTTCATCAACCTCAAACGACGAGGTTGTAGCCACTGATGACAAGGAAGAAGGGACCTCTGATGTCGTTGGGGAGGGCATGGCAAAGGCACATGCTACCGACGGCGGTGACAAGGAGTCATTATTTCAATTCCCACAGTTTGACGTCGTGCAGAGCCCATCAGATCACCATTACCTTGACACCAAGGAGCGGGAGGTCCAATATATCCACCACGTTCTTCTTAATTTATTTTTTAATACATTTCACTCACCATACATTGCATTACCGCTAACTTATCCATGTGTATGTAAACTAATCAATTACAGGGCACTGCTGGTGGAACTAGGATGTGGAACAAAAGAGTGCAGAAGGAATGGAAAATTCTGAAGAACGACTTACCAGCGGGCACCATCTACGTGCGAGCATTCGAGGACCGCATGGACCTGCTCCGGGCGGCAATGGTGGGCGCTTGCGGGACGCCGTACCATGACGGCCTCTTCTTCTTCGACCTGCACCTGCCGCCGTCGTACCCGGACTCGCCACCGCAGGTGAGCTACCGCTCGTTCGGCCTCCGAGTGAACCCCAACCTCTACAAGTCCGGCACGGTGTGCCTCAGCCTACTCAACACCTTTGGCGGCGATGGCACCGAGCTCTGGTCGCCAGAGTCGTCGACCCTCCTCCAGGTCCTTGTCTCCATCCAGGGCCTCGTGCTCACGGCCCAGCCGTATTACAACGAGACTGGGTACTTAATCCAGGCCGGCACCCCTGTGGGCCACCGCAACGAGCTCCCATACTGCGAGAACACCTACCTGCTCACGCTACAGACCATGCTGCACCTGCTCCGCCGGCCGCCGTTAGGGTTCGAGGACCTTGTCGGGGACCACTTCCGCCGTCGTGGGAGGTACGTGCTCCGGGCATGCCAGGCTTATCTGGAGGGCGGCTGCCTCATCGGCACACTAGACGCCGAGGCGAATGCCACTGAGGCCAGCTCCGTGCGCCCGTGCTCCGCGGGGTTCCGCCTCGCGCTTGCCAACATTGTGCCGCGGATTGCTGAGGCAGTGATTGATATCGGCGCCCAAGGGTGCGAGCAGTTCGACGGCCTTCGGGTGTCTGCTAGCGACTAGTGGCGTTAGAGGCCAGGAGCTTTTGTTTCCTGGCAAATTTGTTCGGCTTGTATCTAAAATCATATTGTATCTGTAATTGGGACCACTGATATTGTGTTTTATCATCAACTTTATGCGTACATGTACTCTCCAATTGTCATTCTTTTTTTCATTCATTAATGATGTCTGTATTTGTCTCACATAAATCATGTTAAATCAAGAAAATAAGAAGAGAAATTTACTCACCACCATTATTATGAAATAACTAGTAAAGTGTCCATGCGTTGCTAGGATCTTAAATTTCATTATAAATGATAAGTATAAATATGATTACAAAAATATTATAATTTTACTAAGTTATTAACAAAATAAAAGAAATCATGAATACATGGAATGGTTCCGCACCTTGTTAAAAAATTATAAATACTTTTTTAAAATTCTTTTCATAATTAGAAACCTAACTAAGAGACCTCCTCATCCACAACTTACCCAAGCAATTAATTCTTTCCTACCCCTAAGCAATAAAATCAAAGCTGTAGGAAAGAATTTGATCAGAATTTTCATCATGAATATGACACTCTCAAATTTACCTACTAACATAATTAAATTGGTTTCAATCTTTTGTGTTTCTTAAACTGAAATTGATTAGTTTTTCCTAAACGTGAATGGGGACCAAGGTTTGTTGGCAACTTTATTTATAGGGGTACAGAGATTTTACTAAATGATTCAAAGAAACTTAAAAGTTTTTTATTCACTTTTAAACTTTAAAAGTATTTTTGTAATCATGGTTATACTTATCATTTATGATGAAATTTAAGACCGTACGCACAACCACTTTGCTAGTTATTTTATAATAGCAGTGGTGGGTAAATTTCTTTTCTTATTTTTTTGATTTAACATGAGATATTGATGATGAAACTTTAAAAGTTGATGACAACATATGTGATAAACTGAGAAATTATATGACAAAGAATGCTTATTGTTGGTGTCATGAAGCGCGAGCTTCGGGGCAATGAACAGAAGAAGGAAAAAGCGAGATATTGTGACATCCATGGTGTCACATGAGCATCCTAGGCAGTCAAGGGAAGAAAAACAAAAGCAGGAATAGCAATTTTAAAACTCAAGTTTGAATTTAACTCAAATGAGCCTTGAACAAGAAATTCTAATTTTCTAATATAAGAGACCAATTAAATTTCATAATCTTGATCCATGATTCAAACAAGAAGTTTGGAGAATATTTAGTGATTTTACCTCATTGGAAAGTAGGTCCAATAAATCAAACAAAGCTCAGAAACAGTGTAACTTCAAAAATTCAAATTTCCAAATTTATAAGGAACCATTGAACGATCACACCCATAATTGAGATCCAATTTTTATGAACCACATAAAAGTTTTTCTTGATTTAAAAATATTAGGAAGAGTGACTTTTGAAATTTTTATTAAAATAAAGTTTTCTAAGTAGATTTCAGCCTTGTCAGCCAAGCAAGTTTGAAATTGAATGACTCTTACATAATTTCATTTCCAGAATGGAATCATCAATTTTTAGTTACAACAAACCTTGTTCTTCATGGATGTGAAACCCATTTAAATTTGGACCTCATTTCATGCCCCAAATTGAATTTACAAACTGCTTAAGTGTTAAGGAAAATTCTAGACTTCAAATTCTCTCTAATCAGCAAGCCCACTTCAAAGTCGAATATCTCATAGATCTGACCGTAGATTTTCTGCATTTCTTCACCATTCTCTTCTCCGCACTTTACTCTAAATATTGGTGTAATTAGAATTTTCTGCAAAATTCATTTGGTGCTCCAAATTATTATGGCTTCAAAAAATTCAAACCCATGCGGGCCCCACATGTAAGCAGCTCAGAAGAAACACACGCACAGTAATGCCGACCTACTCGGTCGCTCATTGCCGCGTGGCTGCCGGTGTATGGTCCGACCGGCACTTGGTCGGAGGTATGGCGTCGGGGAGGGTAATCAGGATGGGCTCCACACCCCTTTTCTTTTTCATTTAATATCAAAACTACAAACTTGCTAATTTCATATCTTTAATTATATAGCTCCCCTACATAAAATAAAAATATGTGCGTGTTTATTATGATGTGCTCTAATTTATAAAAATAAGAGCATTTGATCTTGGAATAAAAATCTTAGATATTTTTCAAAATTATTTTTTATCATCACCTACAACATATATTTTTGGTGGCACTATGTTATGTTCAAATTGTTTGACTTGTAGTTCAAATGTTGTTTGAATTTAATTTAATTCCATTTGACTTGAATTCAAAGTAAGTTGTATGAGTTCCTAATCATGTCAAAGTTGTATCTAGGGTGCTTTCCTAGGAATCTTTGACACTAGGAGTGTTACAGGGCTGCAAGGGCCAGAGCCGACAAGAGTCAAAGTGATGCGTCAGGTCCAGGGAGGCCATCAGCGAGGGGAATCGAAGAAGGGCTCACCCGAGAGGGAATGTGACGGCGAAACACGGGGGCAGGGGAGCTCGATTCACCGTGCTCGGTGCGCGCGTGTGAGAGAGAGAGAGAGAGAGAGAGAGAGAGAGAGAGAGAGAGAAGAGAGTGAGAGAGAGAGAGGGGGGGTGGGGGTAAGCATCTCGTAGGTGGGGATGGCGATCTGACCAGGTGCTAGTCGGACCGTACACCGACGTCCATGTGGCGACGAGTAACCGGCAGGGCGGCGTTATTGTGCATGTGTTTCTTCTGAGCCGCTGACAGGTGAGACCCACTGGGTTTGAAGTTTCTAGAAAATATGATTTTTAAGCGACTTTAATAACACTTTTAAAACATCAAAACAGGTCCAAATTCAAATACCTTTCCACCATCTGCTAGAGCATAGTTTGTAGCAGCCATTTTGATTAACATGCACCAAAATGAGGAAGAAGGAAATGGAAGATATTGAAATTTGAAAATACTATGATGGCCAGGGAAACTTGGATTTTTAGGGCCTGGTTTTGCTTATCATTTAGGCAGTTTGTAAATTCAATTTGAGGCATCAAATTAGGTCAAAATGTAAATGGGGTTTCACATTCATGAAGAACAAGGTTTATAGCAACTAAAAATATATGATGTAGTTCTGGGAGTGAAAGAATGTCAAAGTTATTCAACTTCAAACTTGCCTAAATGACAAGGCTGAAACACCCTATTCAAACTTGTTTTTGATAAAAATTCCAAAAGTCTATCTTCCTTACTTTGTTAATTCAGGCCAAAATTATATGTTGCTCATGAATATTGGATTAATTTATGGGTATGATCTGGTTCAAAGTTTTCTTATAAAATTTGAATTTTGAATTTTTAAAGTAACAATGTTTCTGAACTTTGTTTGATTTATTTGACCTACTTACCTATGAGATAAAATCACCAACAATTCTCCCAAATTCTTATATGTGGCTTTGATCAAGATTATGAAATTTAATTGGGCCACCAATATTGAAAAATTGTAACTTCTATTTCAAGGCATATTTGAACCAAATTCAAATAAATTCTAAACTTCAGTTTTAAATTGTTACTCCTGCTTTTGTTTTCTTTCCTTGGCTGCCTATGATGCTAAGCTGACACCATGGGTGTCACATTTGAACTCTAGACGTAACTTATCGCTTCTAGAGTTCCGCTTTTATCAAAGACTTGGTTTGTAACATCAACTCAGTTTTATGTTAAACTCTAATATTTGATCCATCTGCGTGTTCTAAATTATTTTACTCATGATGTCTTGTGTTATTGGATGCCACAACACGTGTGTGTCACCCGAGGTCAATCCTGATGTTCAGTGTTGTCTCCTTGTGGGATGGTTCTACAGACATATACATATTTGTAATTGGAACAAGCACCTAAATGCGAGAAACATATTGAATAGCTAAAGTTGTAGCACCTAAATAGCTCGAGTTCAAGTCCTGGCTCTGCCTTAATATTCTCTGGTATGCCTCTCGGATTTTCATATGCCCTATATGGTAACAGAAAAAACGCCAAAAGTAGTACATGTAGTCATAAAGTTGACAATAAAACTCAATCGGTGACCACAATTACAGATGCAATTTGATTTTAGATACAAGCCCATTAACTTTATAGGAAATAATGCTACTATAGTGGCTAGCAGACATAATGGTCGGGACATGGCGGCACAGGGAGCTGGTTGAACTGCTCGCACCCTTCAGCACCGATATTCATGAACGCCTCAACAAGCCGCGAGACAACATTGGTAAGCGCCAGATGGAACCCCGCGGAGCATGAGCGCGTGGAGCCGGCCTCCGTCGCATTCCCCTCGGCATCTAGGGTGCCGACGAGGCAGCCACCCTCTAGATATGCCTCGCACGCATGGAGCACATGGTGCCCAGGGCGGCGGAAGTGGTCTCTGGCAAGGTCCTCGATCGAACCCTAATGGCGGCCGGCGCAGCAGGTGCAGCATGGTCTGTAGCGTGAGGAGGTAGGCATTCTCACTGCATGGGAGCTCGTTGTGGTGGCTGACGGGGGTGCCGACGTGGGAGATCGTCCTAGATGTGCCACAGGCGGTCCACGTTGGCGTGGGTGCGAGTACAAGGCAGGGTATTGGCCCACCGTGCTGAAGAAGCCCATGTCGTTGCTCCGGTGTCTACGCCGGTGTGCGCTCGTGCTGTCCGTTCGACACGACCCGACTCAGGCATGAAATGACACGACCCATTTAATTACGGATCGGCACATCACAAAATTCATTGTAGATGACCGTGCCAGTCCATGTGCCTAGGCGTTGACCCACAACACAACACGGAAGAGGCCTGTTAGGCCCATTGGCACGGAGAGAGTAGTGTCTTCTTTCTTGGCGCGGGGCAGCGCAACGACGGAAGCAGGCTTCGGGTCTTCACACGACGCAACGATGGAAGGCGGGATCGGGCCATTGCGCGGCGTGATGACGAATCGGATGGCAGTGGCGGTGCAAGCGATGGGGGGAGCCTGAAAGCAAGGGGAACTATGGCGGCACAAGAGGATGGCCAAGGTGCGGGGTTCCAAGCGGGGGCGACAAACCTAGGCGCTCACCACACAGAGGCGTCACCGGCAGCATGGCTTGGGTTACGTATTGGCGCCGAGTCGCATGGGAGAAGCTGAGAGAAGGCGACTCATATAAAATTTTATTAAATGACCAAAACTTTACTTTTATTATTAGTTCATTACTTAAATTGAAACTATAAGTGTCATTACAAAATTTATATGTTTCATATAGTTTCATGAAACTATAAGTACAAATAAAAAATTTATGAATAATGTTACTATAGGTATGGCGGATAAACAAATAACCAAAATAAAAGTTGTAGATCTTCAGAAGTTATACAACGTTATAGTTGAACACTTTTCAATTTGAATTAACCTTGTCAACAAGAACTATGTTTGAATTTTTAAATTTGAAAATGTGAATTTTTCAAATGATCTTAGATGAAGAAGTAGTAAAAAAAAAGTTGTAGATCTCAAAAAGTTATGAAACTATTGAATAGCTAAAGTTGTAGCACTATTAAAACTATTCTAACTTCAGTTTTTAATGTCAATGTTCTAGTAGTCAGTCAATGACCATACTTGAAGATCTTGTTTATTTACTTAAAAATATTATATGTTCCTGCCCAATAACTAGTTTGAAGAAAGGTACGGAGTACTCTTCAATAGTTACATACGAAGAAAATCCAACATCTCAGCAAGTGACTACTCAAGGCTTCTATTAACCATTGTTTCTGTAACTAGTGGATTATCTTGCTCAGGCATGTGATGGTTACCAGAAATCGTAGTTAGGTGCAGCTTTTACCTGAAGATACACATTAAGCAACCAAAAGTCAACAGATATGAAGAAACAAAGGAATGTTGGAGCATACTGTAGCTCCCATGTTACCAGAAGCAGTTATTCCAAGAATAGCACGTCTCTCATCTCATCAGATTCTTTCATGCCATTTGAGAAAAGATAACACAAATGACAAGATCTGTAAGTCCACTAACTGCACTAACTGTCATCGAGTAAGACATGAAACAATTCTCTGTTCAGCAGAACTTGTTTCCTGACAAGGTTTGGTATTCAATTTTCAATGTAGATACAAATGCACAGGGCAATAATAGCAATCAGGTAAACATGAACGTCTGATAATCACAAATTAATCACAGCAAAATATAGCGGCCGGTGGGCTAGAGATGGAGCTTAAAGGATGCAAAATCTAGCTGCCTGAACCAACAAAACATCAGAACATACAGAGCAAATTAACCAGAGGCAGGAATCAGAGCAGAAAACCAGCAACACCAACAATGATAACCATCCAGGGCAGAGTACATCTGATCCATTCAAAAATCAACGGAACCAGTAAAATAGTCTGCGCACGATTCTCAGAACCTATTCACACTGCCTAACATGCTGAAACCCCTACTGCAGTCTACAGCTGCTCCAAACTCGAACATCCCTAAGGAGTCAGATCTTCACTGGTCTGGTTACAGATTGTTGTGTCAAGCATTGGCTCATTCAAAAGCCCACTGGTTCTCCCTCTTCATGTAGTTCGTATCTCCTCTTGACTCCACCACTTGATCATGTCCGCAACGGTCTGGCAGGTCGGTCCAGCAACAGCTTGATGTCCAGCAAGTTTACAGCCTGCCAAGTGCATAACAAGCATGTAAGACGCCTCAAATGCAAAATCAAATACGAACGCACTGGATGAGATATAAGCAAAACAGAACACTTCATAACTAAGAAACCATTGTCATAAGAATTAAAAATACCTATGCAGTGCTATTTTGGTCCAATTAAACAGACAGGAATTGTAGAACGGAATATGCATAGAACAGAGGCAATAACATTCCAGTGAGCCTGGAAACAACAGTTTGATTAGTATACAAGAAGACAACCTGGGCAGTTGTTAAACTCCAAAATAGAACTAAACTGTTGCAATGAACGCACATAATCGTAGAACGAATCAGAGTCAGGGTTCAACGGGCGGGCAGGGTGTGAGCGTGCGGTTGGTTCTTACCAGTTAGCCCGCCCTGGAAGGCGACGCGCCCCCGGCGCGGCGAGAGAGGGAGGCAGCGGCCCCGACGAGGACGGCGACCGTGGCGACGACGATGAGAACCGCCGCGAGTCCTGGCGCGCGCAGGATAGCGATGCGAAGAGCCGCGAACGCGCGAGACGGGAGCACGACCAGGTCCGCGGCACGGAGCAGAGGCAGTGCGGCGTGGCCTGGCGCGCGACGGCGAAGCAGAACGAGGGGGCGCGCCGCGGCGATGAGGAGGACGAAGGTGGCCTGAATCGAGACCCGGTACACAAGCCGGGGGATCCCAACCACCTCCGCGGCGGTGGCGGCCGCGGCGCAGAGCAGCATGAGGGCCGCGCGCCCCGGCGTGTCGGGGAGAAGGCCTGCAAGACGATTCCAGAGGCGGAGGCTGAATCCCCTTGCGATGGGAAGGGGGTCCTGGCACGCGCGCAGCAGGAGCCCCGCCACGCGGACGAGAAGGTCGTGGCCGACCTGAATCGCGGGCCCGTACACGTGCGGGGGGATCCAGAGCACCTCGGCGGCGGTGGCGGCCGCGGCGACGAGCAGGTTCATGGTCGCCCGCCCTGGCGAGGCGGGGAGAAGGACGGCCAGAGCCAGAGGGCGGGGGACTCGGAGGAGGAGGCGTACCATTGGAATCCTGGCTGGATCAGGGTTGGCGAGCGGTGGGTCGACGTCGGCGGCGGCGGGGTCGGCCTCGTCGTGCGCCTCCAGAGCGGGGTCGGCCTCATCGAGCGCCTCCGGGGCGACGGGGTCGGGGAGGTCCGCGGCGGCAGGGTCGGGGAGGTCCGCGGCGGCGGGGTCGGGGACGTCGGCAGCGGCGGGCTCGGGGAGGTCCGCGGCGGCGGGGTCGGGGACGTCCGCGGCGGCGGGGTCGGGGACGTCGGCAGCGGCGGGGTCGAGGACGTCGGCAGCGGCGGGGTCGGGGACGTCCGCAGCGGCGGGTTCGTGGACGTTCGCGGCGGCGGGGTCGGCCTCGTCGTGCGCCTCCGGGGCGAGGTCGGGGTCGTCTGCGGCGGCGGGGTCGGGGACGTTGGCGGCGGCGGCGGGGGGGTTGGCCTCGACGATGAGATCAGGCATCACGTCTGGTGTCCTTCTCCGGAAGATTACGTGGGGGCGGCGCGCTCGCCTTCTCTCGCTGCGGCTAGCCGCTGGTGCCTGGTGGTGGTGGCGGTGGTGGTGGTGGGTGGCCGTGCTTGTGCTGTGCTGCTTCTGCTTTTATTTGGTTCCGTTGGGAGCGATGGGGAGATTTGGGGAAAAGGGGGGAAAAGTGGCGAAGCCGGCGCTGCTGTTAGTCTGTTACCACCCGCATGCGCCGCTAACGGGTCTGTTTCTTCATTTTCGGCCCAACAACGCTGGCATGCTACAGCCTCTTCGGTCCATTTATCTTAGAAATGCGAACCCATGGAGCCTGAAAAAAATAAAGCAATGCCACCGCATCAGTTATATCCGTCTCATAAAAAAAAAGTTCAAACTATTCACAAGTTATTTCCATCAAATAACTTGTTGAGCAATTTAACAAGTCAAGAGTTCCATAGACTAAGATGAAATATTCCAACTTAATATAAGTAGTTTCATGGATTAAGATAAAAAAAGTTATATTTTCAATAAAACAAAATTTCATATATTAAGATAAAAAATTCCATGTTTAAAATATACGCATCAAAAACATTTAGTTACAAATTCCATAGATTATGACAAAAACTAGCATAATCAATAGAAGATTGTTGGTAGGTTACACTACCGGAAATGTCATATTTGTCGAGTGTAACACTCGGCAAAGCACACTTGACACAACTCGGCAAAGAGATCTTTACAGAGTGACTACCGTCGTGCACTTGGCAAAGGTTTTGTTGAGTGTCACCTCAACTCTCAGTAAAAAACATCTCAACTAACGGCTAACGGTCGCTTTGCCGAGTGTCTCGTCAAGCACTCGACAACCCTGCCACAGTTAGCCAAGGGCCTAAGCCAACACTCGACAAATACTAGAGACGTTTGCTGAGTGGCGTATAGTGCACTCGGCAAAGAAGCTCCCCTTTGCCGAGTGTGTTGGTCATAACACTCGGCAAAGTGTTAAAGGTTTGTCCAGCGTTATGGTCAATACACTCGGCAAATGCTCTATACAATTTCTGGTTTTATTTGCCCGTCGTCAAAGCCATGGATCACAGATAAAACAGTACAAACATATGACAGTCATTTCATATCCATCACATTAAACATCACAAACAACTCATACGCCCACAACAACAAATCCACAAATAGTTCACTAGTTTGTTCACAAATTCATAAAATCAAAAATCAATAAGGTCACAAATTTGTTTACAACCAAGCTAGGGAGTTCATGAACCAGAAACACATTGAATGGACAAATCACTGAGGAGGGGTGAACAGATTGTGGCGGAGCAACCTATTTTGGTCTTGAGGCTCATTCGACGCTGCTGACAGAGGAAGGTTCTGCACAAGCCTTGCATGTAGCTATAGAACTGTCATCTGTTGCTAACTCTGCGCCATCTGCTGCTCCATCAGCCTCTCTAGATCCTCCCGTTTCTTCTTCTCTTCTTCAAATTAGGCCTAAAATATTCTATCCGATGTTAACCTGGAGTTTGTGCATCTTAATGTTATAAATGAACAAATCACGAATAAATGAAAAATAACCTGAAGTGTCTGCGTCTCCAACTGTACCACAGTTGGTCTTGGACGTATGGTTGGACCAGCGCTTGTGCTACGTGCTCGAATCTGACGGAGCATGAGAGTACTCGCCGTGTCAAGTGTGTTATCACCAAGATAGTACCGCTCATGCATCTTGCCTACTCCCGTACTCATGATGACTTTTCCATCAAGGTCGTGTGCCCTCAGATCAAAGTCTGACCCATTGACCTCCTATGTAACCTCTGAGTATGACACGAGGCGGTTGTGGATGGTGTTGTACGCCTCAGGAGGGTCCTCTCGGTTGTACTAGATATCTGATATCGCCTTGCCCTTGTGAGACAAAGAAAATGCTTCGAACATGGGTTCATTATTCGTATATGAACATCATTTCTGTCTTGCTTGTTGCCATCAGCCTTCCAACAAACTGTGATTTATTCTCCATGAAAAAGCACTGTACATTATTGTCATACGTGAGACGTGACATCACCCTGCAGTTAGTTTGTGTCAGACATCGTCGTTCTTGGCCGACAGCGCCCCACATTCCAGCGGCATGAACGCCGCCACCTTCCTCGCCACCAGCCGCGTCACGAGCGCCTCCCACCATGCCTTCACCCTGGGCAACCCCTCCACCAACGCTGTCCCGTACTCGGTGCCGCCCATCAGTTAGTACATCACCAGGAAGTGGCTGAGGTCAGCAAGGCTGACGTCACCCCCGCCGGCCAGGTATCTTACCCTAATCTTCTCAGGTCCGGTGTGTATCTCCTTGCTCTGCTTCCCCTGCTAGCAATCCAGTCCATATGGATTCAGAATGAAAAAGCAAAAAAGGATTATTATGCGAGGACGTACGCGAGGTGGACTCGGTGGAACTGATCGGACTACGTCTCAACCGATGAAATGAACGAAGAAACACGTATGCTTCAACACCAACGACCAAGCGACACCAAAAACGGGTGCAAAGACGACCACACCTAATAATCTATATACACCTTATTAATTTAGATGAGTCTGATTACCCCATGTTTTAGTGTTAATTCAGTATTAGCTGTCTTGCGTTGGACATCAAACCATCCTACAATCGAATCAGACTCGTGTACGTAAACTGGACAACCAGCCGTTGTCATCGCTCCGCATCCGCATGTATCTGTACCTGCACTTGTGGTGGATCAAACACCAGCTACGCTTCTGCTTCATGGCGCTAGCCTAAGGCCCCTCACGTGGTAGGATTATTGATCCTACATGAATTGAATTGAAGAGTAACAGGATGTAACAGAGAAGTACGCCGGGCAGGATTCATTGTCTTGATGCCAGGATCTGTTCGATGAAGTGAGGAAGGATGATGTTGTGGACTGGAACTCGGCCGTAGTGGTGGTATCGTGCCGCACGCTGAGATTGCTTATGCCGTGAGGATTATTCTTGAAGAGGCGTCAGATATAGGAGGTATATGCTAAGTCCTCTTATGATTGCTAGGATTAACAAAAAGGTGTTTACCTATCCTATGCCCACCCTAGTGTTTATGTTGTCTTTGTTAACAAAGAGTCCTATAACCATGATTGGTAGCCAAAAACTGGATTAGCTACTTGCGTAGGCAAGGGTAGATATACATTTGAGTTGGACAGGATGCACAGAGGTATTACTCGACTTGTTAAATAATGTCATTTCCTCTCTGTTATGTATAGGTATTTTACATGCTTCCCTTGTTTTTTTGCAGCTGAAGCAGTATCTTTTGAAATATTACCTTGTAGTTTATTGATTAAAGGGTTTTTGATT
Source organism: Eleusine coracana subsp. coracana (assembly GCA_032690845.1). NCBI lineage: Eukaryota > Viridiplantae > Streptophyta > Magnoliopsida > Poales > Poaceae > Eleusine > Eleusine coracana. The sequence continues at coordinate 5,806,326 of CM064432.1, read as the reverse complement.
AGTTGGAGAACGGCCAACATGGTAAACTTGCTGATGGCTGATACAAAAAAAAAACAATCATTGTGAAAATTGCACTGTAGCCCTTTCTAATTTCGTAAGCTATGTCTCTCCAGGCCATCAGGCCATCATCTACGATCATAATATGTGTAGGTTAATTTAGGTTTACGTTTCAAGTTTTACTCCTCGCTTTGCATGTGTAAACAACACGACAAGTGATTCTTCTCTCTACATTTCAACATGTGTTTGTTCTGCTTACTGCAATATCCCTGCTTGATTTTGTTTGAAGCAAGCATAGGTGTTAATATGCATTATGAATTAATCAACGGATCATAGCACACTCTTGAGGCTCCTACAAAAGGAAACCCACAGGGAGCTCATCATCAATATTTGCCTTATGTTGGAGGTGGTGACCATAAGCATCTTCGCAACTCATGGATGGCCACTGCGACATATACTGTCCTATTACTGTTCTTTGTCATATCTTTGAATTATTGAACCTCAATTCTGTAATAAGTTGACTATGCAGCCATATGCAAGTCATTGCAAAAGGTTGGAATTTTTTCCTTTGTCTAAAAAAAATAGCACACTCTTGATTCACCTTTAAAAATTTTGTACTGATATAGTGCATTGATTGATATACTTAAATAAGATGAAAAAGTTCATATAGTATACTTTTCTCTATCTATACTACATAACATCACATAAATAGAAAGAATATAAATATTCTCTAAAATTGTGTATCATATTTAATCTTCTCTTAAAAATAAAAGGACATATAGTTTTTTTTTTAACTCATAGCAACGCACGGGCACTTTGCTAGTTTATTATATATATTAGTTTGGATTAGGTATGTCTCCCGAGTTCTGAAGAACCATCCTGAGTTCGAGTCCTGTGGCTCTGCCTTAATATTCTCTCATCTGCCTCTCCGATTTTCATATGCACTATGGTAACAGAAAAACGCCAAAAGTAGTAAAATTGACAATAAAACTCAATCGGTGATGTCAATTGCAGATGCAATTTGATTTTAGATACAAGCCAATTAACTTTCTAGGAAATGAAAGCCACCGGGCAATAACGCTACTTTAGTGGCTAGCATACAGAATGGCCGGGACGTGGAGGCACCCAGAGCTGGTTGAACTGCTCGCACCCTTCGGCGCCGATATTCATGAATGCCTCAACAAGCCGCGAGACAACATTGGTAAGCGCCAGATAGAACCCTACGGAGCACGGGCATGCGGAGCTGGCCTCCGTCGCATTCCCCTCGGCATCTAGGGTGCCGACGAGGCAGCCACCCTCTAGATATGCCTCGCATGCACGGAGCACATGGTGCCCACGACGGCGGAAGTGGTCTCTGACAAGGTCCTCAAACCCTAACGGTGGTCGGCGCAGCAGGTGCAGCATGGTCTGCAGCGTGAGCAGGTAGGCGTTCTCGGTACATGGGAGCTCGTTGCGGTGGCCCACGGGGGTGCCGGCGTGAGCCGCGTAGCCGGTCTCGTTGTAATACGGATGGGCCGTGAGCACAAGGCCTTGGATGGAGACGAGGACCTGGAGGAGGGTTGAGGAGTCCGGTGACCAGAGCTCGGTACTATTGCCATTGACGGTGTTGAGCAGGCTGAGGCACACCATGCCGGATTCAAGCAGGTTGGGGTTCACGCGGAGGCCGAATGAGTGGTAGCTCACCTGCGGTGGCGAGTCTGGGTACGACGACGGCAGGTGCAGGTCGAAGAAGAAGAGGCCATCATGGTACGGCGTACCCCAAGCACCCACCATTGCCACCCGAAGCAGGTCCGTGCGGTCCTCGAATGCTCGCACGTAGATGGTGCCTGCTGGCAAGTCGTTCTTCAAAATTTTCCATTCCTTGTGCACTCTTTTTGTCCATTTCCTGCTTAAGCCACTAATGCCCTGTAATTGATATGTTTACATATGGATAAGTTAGCGGAAATGAAATAGATGGTGATCAGTGAAATGCAATATAAATAAATTTATAACAAAGGGGTACGGTGGATATATATGGACCTGCATCTCCTTGGTGTCGATGTAATGATGATCCGATGGGCTCTGCACGACGTCAAACTGTCCGAAATTAAATATTTCGTCCTTAGCATTGGCCTTTGGCAGGCCCTCCCCAACGACATCTGAGGTCCCTTCTTCCTTGTCATCAGTGCCTGCAATCTCGTCGTCTAACCATGATGTTGCTTCCGCCATTGCCGCCTCCTGATACCTCGTATCTTGGACAAGCACTTTACTGGTTACTAGCCGGAACATTGCTTGGACGAATGCGCCAACCCATTTCGTCATCCTCACGGTTACAGAATATAGCGCATTGGCTGCAGATGAGGTGGCCTCTCGATGACCAATTTCTTGGAGCATCTCACTAACATATGTGTGTTTGACGACAACTATCTCATCAAGCGACACCTTTGACGTAGTGCCGTCACCCCACTTAACTTGAACATCATCATCACATGGAAGGTCAACTACTTTTCCGACCCATGAAAGATTATTACCACCATACATCATTGGCTGCCGACGGCGAACGGCAATATTTCCATAGAATGCATCGTGAGATTTCAGATCGTATGCGCTGAACTCCATCTCTGCGGCACACTCCTCCACAGCCACGCGTACGGTCCGGTCCTCACAACTGAAGCTTCTTACCACGCCAACACGATTGACATTATCATCATCGGCACCAGCCGGAACGTGGTGGACGACGACGCGCTGGCCGGGGAAGAACCAGTTCAGTGCCACGGTTGGGATCAGCGACGCCGATGGTAAGCCACGCTGACGCGACCCATCTTGCCACGCCACATCCACCGTCGTATGGGTGTTGGTGACGCGCATTGCCCGCTCGAACAAGGGGTTATTGCCAACAACAGCATTGGTACTAGAAGAACAAGTGTTGCGAAAAAAACAGCGGTCACCCACACTCCAGGAGCTGAGCTCGTCTCCGGGACAGAAGAATGTCACGTTGTCAATAAGCTGGTACGCCGGTGGCGGCTTTTTGACGTGTGATGTTGATGATGATAATGATGATGCGACCCAGTGGACGAGCACGGCAGACGTGTGGACCTTGGAGACGGTGCCCTCCACATTGGATGGCTTCCAGTTTCCTTTGAGCCACAGGGCAGAGCAGAAGACGTCGCCGCCTATGCCATCGACCACACGCTGACCCGGGTAGAAGCGGCTGTTGGTTCGGCGGCTCAGGCAGTCTTTCTGCAACGTCCTCATCTGCTTGCTATCGGCATGCATGACCCGGCACACGGCTGCGCCGCCGTCGAAGAGCACGTCAACGTCGAGAAACACCTTGAAGACCCGGCCGAGCCATCCGGACGCGACGACGACGTAGTCGCCGAGGCAGAGCTCTCTGACCCGTCGCACCTCGGCCGGCGGCACGCCGTTAGCCACGACCACGCCGTCTTCGTCGGACAGGTCGAGCGCAGTGGCGGTGCTCATGACGGCGCCGACCTGGCCGCCGCCGCCGTCCGATGCCCTTGCCACGACCCTGCCCGGGCGGAGGAAGCAGCGGTCTACGACGGCCATGTCACAGGCCGCCTCCGTGGTCGAGGCGCCGTCGACGCGCTGCAGGACGAGCTTGCTGTCCGGAAGACACCTGAGCACCATGCCGCGGTTGCCCTGCGCCGCCGTGGACTTGCTGCTGTTCATAAGCATCACAAGGTCGTAACAGTAGATGATCTGCCCCGTCGCGTCCACCACCATGGTCGATCGAGGCCGACGACGAGCCCTTGGTTTGATTCTTCTGTGCCTTCAATTCGAGGTTGAACTACTTGATCGATCAATTAATTTGGCACGCGCACGGGATGCATATATGTTATTTTGAAATACATACAACAAGAAGCAGAATTTATAGAGCGCCCGCACGAGTTACGTTGTCTTCTGTTCGGAATCGGGAGTTGGAACCTACTAGAACCAGATCCTGAACCAGACTCCACGTCGCTGAATATCCCAAGGCCTTGTTTGATACTAAACAATACACTCCAATCCATATAGTTTGAGAGAGATTGAAGGAGAATTTAGTTCATTTTTCACCTCAATCCACTCCAATCCATATAGATTGAGATTACCCAAACAAGGCCTTATAATCCCAAATAAAATATCCCAATCAAAAAAAAAAACAGCAGCCCAGAACTCCAATCCCCTCCGGCGCTTCTAAACCACTCATCATCTACACGAGTGCACCACAGTTATTCGCCTTCGCCGCCAGTCCGCCACCTGCATGCGATCGTTTGGCTGTTCATGTCAAGCTCGCGTCCCGCGCCAAGAGATCGATCGATGGTGACGAAGAGCGCAACCAACACAGAAACAACAAGTTATTGGCCACGCCTCCTCTATGTCCATCGCCACTGTCCCACAGCCGGTGTCGCGCTGCATCCCCGGCCACTCCCATCACCATTGTCGGCGTGGCTCAAGTCACTGTCCCCGAAGCTCAACCGTCACCGTACGTAGTTCCAGTGGTTTCTGCTGCAGCCCGCAAGATCCCCCGTTGCCGTCGTCGCAGTGATACATGCGGCCCCTGCAAGCTGCAAGGTCTCCCCGTGGTCGTCGTCCAAAAGATGTCGCGAAAATTCTCCGATCCTCGCGGTAGTCGATGCACAGGCCGACATCGAGGTAGGCCACAAGAGACATGGAAGCCGCGGGCTGCACTTGGGCTGTGAGCAGCACTCGAGCGCGCACCCGTTGCTGCTTTCACAGATGTAGCACACCTGCTTGGTGAACCGGTGGGCAGGCACGCGGGCGCAGTACGTCGACGCCGTCGCCGTCGCCGAACACGCGCTTCTTGGCCATCAGCAGCGGCAGGAAGGCACGGACTCGACCCGGGATCGGCGGTGTTGACGAAAGCCCTCAAACCTAGCTAGGGGTGGTCGATGTCGCCGCCCACCCCTACGTGTACGTCATCGAAGCGAACACGTCTTCCCCCGGCTGCTGGACTGTGTGACCACGAGCGTGTCGCCGGGCCGGGTGCCGCCGCGCTGAATAAATGTTGGCGAAGCGAAGCTCCCGCCGTACTCGACCTACTGCGCGCATGCGACCTCCGGTGCCACGTTGATGACCACGTACGAAGAACTAACTTTGCGTCCTTCCCGGGGTCGAACTCGACGGCGCCGAACACCAGCTCCTGCAGCTTCGCCCTTCCTCACCTCGTTGCGCTCCCACCCGCAGCGTCAACGGGAACACCGTACCGGGGCCGGCATGCGGGCCCGCGCAGCGCCTGTCGCGGTGGTGGTGTGTTCGGGGAGCCAAGCCACAGGTGCGAGTACAATAATGCAAGGCCGGGTCGCGTGCCGAATAACGCCTCTGGCTCACCTCCGACGACGACGGGGAGGAGCCGTACGGGTGGCACGAGAGGTGGAGGTCCATGATCTTGCATTTTGCCGCCCCGGAGGCAGACGTCCGTGCCCGACTCGGCAGCGAGGTTTGTTGAGGCCTCAGACAGGCGAGCACTGCATGCAGAACATGGCGCTTCGTTCTCGGGCGTGCTCGCATTCCTGGCGTGGCGAGCGAGGCATATGGGCATGCGAAGCGGAGGGGGGTCAGGTCACACTCTCGTGGGGAACAGGAGGTCTGCTGTGGCCTGTGGGAGGGATGTGCGAGTGTTGTTGTGTGAAGGTCGTGTTCCAGTAGTGCCACCTCTATACGAGTAGCTGTACGCGTGGCACACCGCACACGGCCTGTTGTAACAAGGACGACAAGCCAAACGAGGAGACGGCATATGCACCAGGTCGTCGCCTGTTTTTGTTGTTGCTCCGGCCGCGTACGGCTTATGTCCCATTGTGTCCAAATTGTTGGTTTAGTTTTCTGTTGACCGGCAAGTCAACAACAGATCCGAAAATAGGAATTTTATCTCCTGTGGATTTCGAATCTGGCCAATAGATTTGTTTCCGTTTTTCTTTTTGCCTTGATCGGGAGGCAAGTTAGAGATAGAAACGGATCCGGCCCCGTGGCTACAGTGCTATATAAAGGAGGCATCACCTAGGGCGAAATCATCCAATCTTAGTCCACCCAACCAATCATTGAGGGCACTGAAAGTCACGGAAGACTGACGTCCAGCCCAAGGGCATCGCCGCTACCGCCCCGAAGATCTTCGCCCTCGCAAGAAGACGCGCCTACGCTACATCCCTGACGACGCTCTCGTCACCGAGTCTGCCACCTCTGCATCGACGCCAATGGACTCCTCCACCAGCGCTGGTAACAGATCCGAACCAATATTCCGTATTAGTTTACTATGTTAGATGTGATCTAAGTCGACTAGTGATCCTGAGTTATTAGCATTGTTAATTAAGTATTAATTAGTTCTAACAATTGGTATCAGTTAGCCTAAACTAGTCAGTTTAGATCCGCTAGATTAGTTAGTGGTTCGGTTAGTACTAGATTAGTTTTCTAGTCATGTTTTAATGTCAGAGGTGATTAGTTAGATCAATTTTCTAGTCATGTTTTAGATCAGTAAAGTTTACTCATGCCTAGATTAGTTAGATCAGTAAGTTAAATTAACATGTTTTTAGCTTAGAATTAATGATGTTAGGGTTTTGGTTAAGGAAAATTAGGCCATGTCACGGTTAGATCTTATCACAGAAAAGGGGAAGGGGATTGCGGAAAACACCAAATCAAATAAGCACACACACCCGCCGATCCCTAACCCTAACCCTAGATCTAAGAACCCTAACCCTAAGTTTAGAGAGAACTCACCTCTCGTCACTGTCGCTCCGTACCATGCACTCAGATTCCGCATGCGTGGGCGGCGGCGCCATCATCTCCCAACTCGCCGACGAGGCTGCACGGCGTCAGATCTCGCCATGCGTGCCACTCGCCGACATCAGATCCAGTCGTGCGGCATACGACGCCACGCGCGGACGCCGGCACGCGCCCGGCCTTGCGCCGGTGTCGCCGTCGCCGCCTCCCCTCCGGCCGCCGACGAGGAGCCGTGCATCAGATCTGCACGCCCTCCCTCGACGAGACCAGATTGGTCGTGCGGCATCAGCTGCCGCACGCCCGCATCCGCCGTCGCCCTCTTGCATCGTTGACGGGATGCCGCCGCCACGGTGTCGCCGCTCGCCTCCGCGCATGCCTCGGCCGACGAAAAGAGCACCACAGACACACCCCTCGATGATGCCGCGCGTGCCCTAGTTGCACGCACGCGCCGGCGAGAGGCGCGGCCATGGTGCCGGTGGCGCGTAGCTCGTCACGAAAGGGCTCGCCGACCGCCGTTGAGCGCGCTGCGAGCAGAGCGGCGGGGGAGAGGAGTGAGGACAGAGAGTGAGAAATGAGGGAATGGGCGAGCTAGGGTTTCGCCCGCCCTTTTAAGTGAGCAGCGGCCGCGCTCGTCCGTCGATGCAGATGGACAGATCAGATCGCTGCTGGGGGGGGGGGGGGGGGGGGAGGGAGGCGTGCGCGTCACGCATGGGCCGAATTGACGGCCTGCCCGTTGGTTGACTCGGCCCACTTAGCTGAGCCGAGCCGCTACCCCGCATGAGCCGCGGTGCCGCCTGTGTCGAGCCGCTGGCCAAGCCGCCGGTCGAGCCGCGCGCGATGAGCCGAGCCGCTGAGTCGCGCTGCGCTGAGCCGCTTAGCCACGTGCGCTGAGCCGCTGGGCCATGTTCTGCACTTGGGCCGGTTGCCGGGCCTCGCTGCGCGCGCGCTGGGCCGTGCGGCTGCGCTCGTTCGCTGGGCCGCCTACGCGAAATAAGGCCGCGGGCCGAATTAGCTGAAGTTAGAGGCCGAATTTTAATTCATTTTATTATTAAGTTTTAAGTTTTTTATTTTAGTTAATTGCTTAATTACTTTTCTGTTTTAGTTAAGTAATTTAATTTAAGTTTCATTGTTTTAAGTGTTGGTGTTTTAAGTCATTATATTTTAATTTTAAGTATTAATCCACCAATGTACTTTGAGATGCCTCTAAATAAATGGAACCACCGAGAAGTTTATTTAGAGTAAACTTGTGATTATTTCTGACCATCGTTGTTTAATCATGAGTATTAAGATGAATTTCGTTTATTTTCCCCACCGGTGATGCAAATTGACATTCAATTATATGATTATAATCAGACCACCGTAGGGTTATTTTCATACACTAATTCGTATTTCACTGTATATGATTACTAAGTTGAGTTTTTTTTTCTTGCTTTGCTTTTCAGTGAGTAATGTTAATGTTGTTGCTTCCTACCTCAACAACATCGAGCCACTCAACGGAGCCAACTATCCGGACTAGAGGGGTAAGGTCATCACATGCTTGGCATGGAATGATCTCGATGTTGCACTGAGGGTGGATAAGCCTGCTGCCCCTGCTAATGGAGCTGCACCTTCTCCCGCTTTTGAGAAGTGGGAGAGATCTGATCGGATGGCTACCATGGTTATTCTTCAGACCATAAGTCCTGGTATTAAGGGTGCCATCCCAACTAAGAATGCAAATGGAGTTGATCTAACTGCACGGGAACTGCTGGCCACGATTGAGGAGAACTTTAAGAGCATGAAGTTGGTGGGTTGTCAGTATAATGGTCAGACTGGCATAAGGGAGCACATTCTTCATATGTGTGACATGACCAATAATCTTAAAGATATGAAGATGGAGTTCTCTGATGGTTTCCTTGTTCATTTTATTATGACCTCACTCCCACCTCAGTATGCTCCATTCAAAATCAGCTACAACACCAACAAGAACACATGGTCTATCACTGACCTCATAAGTTATTATGTTGAAGAAGAGGAGAGGCTAAAAACTGAGAAGATGAAGGAGAATATTGTGAACATGGTTGGCAACCTTAGTCTCGACAATACTCCTAAGAATCAGCATGAGGCAAGCAACAACAAGCAAGGCCAAAGGAAGAAGAAGAAGAATGGGAACAAGAATGGGCCCAAGAACAACAACAACTTCAAGAACCACCAGCCTAAGGGTGGTAAGTCATGCTCTTTCTGTGGCTCACCCAAGCACCTTCAGAAGGCTTGGCTTTAAGGAGTGGTTGAAGGAGCAAGGTAATGATAAGTTTGATGTTGTTTTTTTCATTAATGAGTTATTCTTAGCGGATTTTTTCCCTAATACTTGGTGGATTGACTCAGGTGCCACTGTGCACATCTCTAATTCATTACAGGTATTCCGTTCGATCCGAACTATAAGAAGGGGGGAGCGAAGCCTAAGGAACGTCGTCCAAGTTGAAGGCGTTGGGAGCTTCCACTTAGAGTTGCCAGGTGGCTTGCAGCTTAATTTAGATGATGTTCTTTATGTTCCTAGTTTAAAGAGAAATTTAATTTCTGTATCAGCCTTAGATGATTCGGGACATGTTTGTGAGTTTGGCAACAATAAGTGTGTTATCAAGTTTAATTCAATAAATGTCGGTCTTGCAGTTAGGCAAGGCAAGCTTTATATGCTCTCTCTTAATGATTCTGTGATGAATGTTGCTAGTATTTCACATAAGCGTAAATGTGATGATGAGACTTCTTCAAAATTGTAGCATTGTCGCCTCGACCACATTTCGAGGGGGAGAATAGAACGTCTCATTAAAGATGAAATACTATATCAATTAGACTTCTCCGATTCAGAGCAGTGCATCGACTGCATTAAAGGAAAATACGCTAAGACAATTAAGAAAGGAGCTACTAGAAGTACGGGCGTATTAGAAATAATACACACAGATATCTATGGCCCGCTCTCAGTAACGTCTGTAGATGGCTATGATTCATTCATAATATTTACCGATGATTATTCTTGTTATGGACATATTTACCCCATTAAGAAGCGTTCAGATGCGCTAGAAATATTTAAGATTTTTAAGTTGGAAGTTGAGAAACAACATAACGCTTCCATTAAAATAGTAAGATCAGATCGTGGGGGAGAATATTACGGGAAACATGCAATATATGGTTAAATTAAGAGACCGTTTGCTAAGTATTTAGAAGAAAATGACATAAGAGCGCAGTACTCCATGCCAGGAGAACCACAACAAAATGGAGTTGTTGAGCGACACAATCGCACGTTATTAGATATGGTGCGTAGCATGCTCAGTCATTCTAATTTGCCTGTTGAGCTGTGGATGGAAGCATTAAAAACAGCTGCTCATATTCTTAATCGGGTTCCATCTAAGTCAGTTCCCAAGACACCTTTTGAGTTGTGGAATGGGAGGAAACCGTCACTAAGTTATTTGAAAGTGTGGGGTTGTCCCGCTGAGGCTAAGCTATTTGATCCACAACATAAGAAACTGGATTCTAAGACAGTGAGTTGTCATTTTATCGGATACCTAGATAAGTGAAAGGGATACCGATTCTACTGTCCTGGTCGCTCTAGTAAGTTCGTTGAGACAAGACAGGCTGTGTTTCTAGAGGACTCAGGATCTAGTGGAAGTTCTGCTAAGAGGGATATAAGTCTCGAAGAATTATGGGTTGATCTTCCAACTCCGGATTTCCTAGAGCCTACGGAGGTATATCAGTTTGTACCGCCAATTACCTCAGTCAAGCAGCACTATGGCAGCCACTCAGGAACAGGCGCCGCCTACTGGGGCTCATGCACCAAACTTTGATGTACAAGTTCCAGCTCAGGAGGAACCTGTGCAGAAGAACAGCCTCAGCCTGATCCTGAACCGGCTGTGAACGAACCATTAAGACGTTCACATCGGGAAAGGAGACGGGCAATTCCTGATATTTATGAGACATATTTAAGTGAGGATCAGTATGATGTCAGGAAAATAAATGACCCTGTAGATTGTAGAGAGGCAGTTGAAAGTGAGAATTCCACTAAATGGATTGAAGCCATGGAAGAAGAGCTTAAGTCTATGAGTTCTAATCAGGTTTGAGATTTAGTAGAAATTCCTAATGGAGTCAAAACAGTAGGCTATAAATGGGTCTACAAGACTAAACGTGATTCCAAAGGGAAGGTCGAAAGATTCAAAGCAAGACTCGTAGCTAAAAGGTTTACACCACGAGAGGGAGTTGATTACAATGAGACTTTTTCTCTTGTGTCTACTAAAGATTCTTTAAGAATAGTCATGGCACTTGTAGCTCATTTTGATATGGAGTTACATCAGATGGATGTTAAGACTGCATTCCTTAATGGAAATTTGGATGAGACCATTTATATGGCTCAACCAGAAGGTTTTGCCATTAAGGGTAAGGAACATATGGGATGCAGATTAAGAAAATCTATTTATAGACTTAAGCAAGCATCCAGACAGTGGAACCTTAAATTCAATAAAGTCATTAAGAGATTCGGATTTAGGGAGAATGATGCAGATAAATGCATCTACATTAAGGAAAAGGGTGGAAAATTGATAATTCTGGTATTGTATGTGGATGACATATTGTTAGCATGCAACGATAAGAACATGTTATATGAGACTAAGAATTTTCTATCATCTCATTTTGATATGAAGGGTCTTGGTGAAGCCTCGTATGTACTTGGCATTGAGATACACCGAGATAGAGCCCAAGGAATACTAGGATTATCTCAGAAAGCTTACATTGAGAAAATGCTTAAGAGATATAAGTTAGATAAGTGCAACACATCACCTGTTCTGATTCAAAAGGGCGATAAGTTGAATGGAAGTCATTGCCCTAAGAATGATTTAGAAAGAAAGAAAATGGAGAATGTTTCCTATGCATCAGCTATTGGAAGTTTGATGTATGCACAAGTCTGTACGCATCCAGACTTGGCATTTGTGACCGGAGTACTTAGCAGATATGAGTCTAATCTAGGATGGGCTCACTGGGTAGGTGTCAAGAAGGCATTAAGATATTGCCAAGGCACCAAGGATTACATGCTCACATATAAGAGATCAGATAATCTTGAGATTGAGTGCTACACTGATGCTGACTTTGCTGGTGATGAAGATGAAAGGAAGTCAACTTCTGGATATGTCTTTACGTTAGCAGGGGGAGCAATTTCATGGAGAAGTTGCAAGCAGAGTGTAACTGCTGCATCTACAATGCAAGCAGAATTTGTGTCATGTTATCATGCTACGAGACAGGTAGTATGGATTAAGAGTTTTATTCTGGGATTAAGAGTTGTTGATAGTATCTCGAGACCTATCACAATATACTGCGATAATCAATCCACAGTTTTCTTTTGCGCAAACGATAAATTAAGTGGTGCTTCCAAGTACATTGATCTTAAATATCGTGTCGTGAAAGAAAGAAATCAGGACAATACGCTAAAGATTAAGCATATAAGTGCTAAGGATAATATAGCGGATCCGCTCACAAAAGGTTTACCACCAATCCTATTTCAGAAACATGTCCTAGGCATGGGCCTGGTAAATACCTTTTGATCAGTCCTGATTTTAGAGCCATTTTAATTTTCCTAAATAAGAGTAAGAGTTCTGACAAGGTTTCTCAGTAAGACTGTGGGTAATGTTGTCCCAGTATGCCGTGGTGCTGCTGATGACGCATTGGTCTGGTACTTGCTGATTTTCTGAGAAAAAGCTTAAGTTAAGAATAAGTTTAAGTTGTTGACCTTTTGGTCAGGGGGAGAATGTTGGTTTAGTTTTCTGTTGACCGGCAAGTCAACAACAGATCCGAAAATAGGAATTTTATCTACTATGGATTTCGGATCTGGCCAACAGATTTGTTTCTGTTTTTTGTGCCTTGATCGGGAGGCAAGTTAGAGGTAGAAATGGACCCGGCCCCGTGGCTACAGTGCTATATAAAGGAGGCATCACCCCAGGACGAAATCATCCAATTTTAGTCCACCCAACCGATCATTGAGGGCACTGGAAGTCACGGAAGACCGACGTCCAGCCCAAGGGCATCGCCGCTACCGCCCCGAAGGTCTTCGCCCTCGCAAGAAGACCCTCAAGGAGCGCCTACGCTACATCCCTGACGACGCTCTCGTCACCGAATCTACCACCTCTGTACCGACGCCAATGGACTCCTCCACCAGCGCCGGTAACAGATTTGAACCTATATTCCGCATTAGTTTACTATGCTAGATGTGATCTAAGTCGACTAATGATCCTGAGTTATTAGCATTATTAATTAAGTGTTAATTAGTTCTAACACAAATAAAATCCAAATAAAAGTTTACGTGCGTAGGCCTTGTTTAATTAGCTTAGAGCGTACTAGTATATGCTAATCACTAAGCTTGCCATCTACGCAAGGCCGTTCCTGAGATTTTATGGAACTAGGGCCAAACAAAAAACTGCGAAGGGCCCGAAAAACATCCTAGGTTAGTTCTCTATGTCTGTGAGGTTTTGTTATCCTAATTTGCAGCCATCTTTATCCCTCCTTCAGCCATGAATGCAAGCTCAAAGTTTCAGCCATGGCGGACACCGTGCGTGCGCGATGAAGGCGATTCCCTCCGTACCCGTTCACCTGTTGGGTTTTTATTTTGTGTTTCTGGGCTTTTGTTTTGTTTGTGGGTTGTTTTCTTTGTGGGCTTCCAGTCGCTTTCATTGTACCCTGCCTATGTTTTTTCTTCATGGGCTGCTTCGCACCAGAACAAAAGTCCAGAGTTGCCTCACCCATGTTTTTTTTATTCTTTCCAACTTCATATCCTCACGATGTCTTTTCTTTTTGTGCATTTGTCTTTCTTATTTCTTAATAACATGTCAATTAATTCTTAAAATATTCTACTTCCGAAGATCTGGCAATTCAGATTGACATCACAAAATAACATGTCAAACTAATATCCAGAAAATTGCCCGTTAAAATTGTCAAACTGATATCCAAAAAAAATTGATATTTTAATACATGTGTTTGTATTCATCTCTCAAGCAAAACATTGTATTAAAGTATTTATTATTATTAATATTATTTTAAAAGATATATGTAATCCAATAATAATTAAAAAGCTATTATTTAAAGATTTAAAATGTTCAAACCCGTAGCAACGCACGGACATTTTGCTAGTAGTTATTAATATTAGCACTTCTGTGTTCTTTTAAATTAAATGAGTTTGTTCCACCATGGCAACTATTATGATCAAAGTATTTATATATGTTGTAATACTCTTTAAAATAACTATCAGTATCCCTGTTCTGGGATCCTGTCACTACTACATGCGTGGTTTCTATCCGATTGAAACATGTTGAAATAAAACTCAAACAAATGAAGCAATAAATCCCAAACTTGTGTCCAAACGCACGGAGGAACAGAGTTTACGTACGTAGGGCTTGTTTAGCTTAGATTGTAGTATATGCTAATCACTAAGCTTGCCACGTACGATCAAGTTAGAGGTGGCACGCATGTTTTTTTTTCTTTTTACTGTGTATCTGGTTGCTACCGCAACTGAGAGTCTGCGTATAACTTAGCTTCCGAGTTGCATAGCCCACCAGCCCACCACATACCGCATACAATACTGAAACCCGACGTTTGTCGAGTGTAAGTGTATTTTTGTTGGCCACTCGATAAGAAGGCTCTTTGTTCACGCCGGATGTACGTAGATGCAGGGCCGTTCCTGGAATTTTGGAGGCCCAGGGCAAACCTAAATGCTGGGGTCCTTCAAAAAAAAATTAGTTGGGTATTGCCAACTTATTTGGATTCCTTGAAGCACTCCAATTACGCTTAACAATTTGTCCATGGCCCCTTTGTTTGATTATCTGAAATCATACTCTTGTTTCCTCTATTTTTTTTCATTCCATAATGCTTATTTTCTAGTTAACATGATGTTCTTAAAAATTGTAAAAATAATTGATCAATCAATTAGTCTGGAGGCCACTTGCGGTTTATTGGACCAGTATGAATGGACAAGCACATACTATGGGTAGGGCCCTTCAGAACCGGAGGCCCTAGGCGCCCGCCCTGCCAGCCCCCCCCCCCCCCCTCTCTGGGCCGACCCTGCGTAGATGTAGCACACCTTGGTGAACCGGCGGTGGGCGGGCATGTGGGAGCAGTCGACGCCATCACGGAACATGATGTGCTCTCGCATGCAGCGTAGATCACGCCATCGCGCTCCTCCCCTGGGTCCTTGCTCCCACTCTTGTTTGTGTGCGGTGCGGGGCCTACGTAGCATCGTCAGACACTTGGACGGATTTCTCGCACACTTCCAACTCCGCACCGCTCTCGCTCTCACGCCACATCATCAGCTCGATTCCAAGACACTTCAACCCTAGTGAGGCCTCGTTCGTTTCGACCTGTAATGGTCTGGGAACGAAGTATAATAGCCTGAATGGGTTGGGCTGTAACAAAAACCAGCCCAATGTGTAATGACTGTTGGGTTAGGCCCAATATGGTTTCAATACCGACCTAACCCATTCATTCCCGGGAACGTATCCTATGAGAGCTAACTTCGTGTGAGAACTATGAGAACTCCAATCAATATCACAGTATCCTTATCTGATGGTCAGATTATTTTGTACTTAAATCCCTCACTTATCTCATCTAATCCCTTATTTTACAAATAACCCTCAGCTAAAATAACCCACCTCTATCCCTAGCCATCGGATGAGGATCCTGTGATCTTGGTTGGAGTTCTCATAGTTTTTGTTGGTACTTCCTAAGTGCCCCTTTTATATGTGACTATAACTTCAATGAGAGCATAATTGATGCTAATTTAGGCCATTCACGTGTAATTTTGCCTATATATTTGTATATATGTTATTTTGGAGCTTTATTGCAGAAACAGGTGAAATTGGTGATTGAAGTGATGCCGGAAGAGGACAGGAGTCCAGACGCGACGAAAAGCACTGAAGAAGCCCAGTGCGCCGATCGGCGCAACCCATGAGCCGATCGGTGCAAGGATGTTTTGGCCCATAGAAGTCACCGAGGCCCATTTCACATGTTTTGGCGCAATACACTTGAAGATATTTGCCTAGAAGATTTATGGAACTTCAAGATCTTGACGTGCAGTACAAGACTTTATCTCGAAGGAAAAGGCCCACATGGCAGCTGTGGAAGACAGAGGAACCGACTCAAAAGAGAAACCAGAGAAGACACGGCTTGCGCCGATCGGCGCAACCGCCTAATTTGCTAGAAACCGAGTCCTTTAAGAGTAGAACCTCTATAAATACTTGTAAACCCCTGGTCGCGAGAAGACACGAAGGAGGCGTTGGAGGGACAACAGATCCGTGAGTTAGAGCCACCGGGGTTTGCCCCGTTAAAATAAATCTCTAGTTGAGTTTCAAGAACTATTGGTGTAAGAGTTGATCCATCAAGATAGGCCATCTCGGCGGTGATAAATCTTACTCTATGTATCTCAAGGATGATCAAATATGTTGATGATGATTTTAATGATTTGTCTATCTTGATTCTGTAATCATGCGTGTGCTTATTCCAATTGCTTAGTTCTAGGCTAAGTAAGTCGATATTATCTTGATCGTGGTGATTAGGATAGTATTCCGATATTGTATTGATTATGGTTGCTTGATGATGCTAGTAGTGTGGTTTAGCGGTGACAGCACTAAACCTGCGTAGCACTATTGGATAGTCGAGTAGGGTAAGATACTCACGCGATTAAGGGTTTTCGCTCGGCAGCGATAAATCGGGAGCCGTTCGGAAAGGTGGGTGGTCTTATCCATTATAGGTTTTTATTGATCCATATAATTACCATTATGATGCTATTTGATTAGACTTTCTGGTTACGATCTCACTAGTAGATATCTGGCTACTCACTTAACAGCTTAGGCTTACAAAGCATCAGGCGCACTTTGGCTTAGATTCGTTCGTGTGCCGATCAGCTCAACTCCAGCGCCGATCGGCGCAATCACATATTCGCTAGTGTGCCGATCGGCTCAACCCTGCGCCGATCGGCACAACGACAGATTTGCTGTCTGGCGCATCTTTACGCTGGCCAGTCTCCCCTCATGCAACTCGAACTCGACAGTAGCTTTGACTAGATCTTTAACTGTTAACTTTATTTAATAATCTATAAGGTCCCAGTAGATACGATAAACTTTGGAATACTCAATTCAAGGGAAAAATTGCTACAATCGTACACCGTCCTCTTGCGGTATATAAGTGGGTGTGTAGTTACGACCAACAGTTCTCACATAAAGTTAGTTCTCATAGGATATATTCCCTTCATTCCCAGCTCTCTCACCCTTGTAACAAAACCAAATCTCAGAACCCTTGGAACGAACCCACAGAGACGAGCGGCGGCGGCGGTAGAAGGGAGGCGAAGGGCACGAGGACGGCACGGGGAGCCAAGGCAGCGGCGTGAGGCTCACCGGTAAAGGCGTGAGGCAGTCACAACAGTGGTGTCTTCGAGCGACACAAGTGGAGGCGGCAGTAGGCGCAGGCATGACTCGGCGTGGAGGCGTGACGGCACGGCGATCAATAAGCTTCTGGCAACGACACCCATACTCGTTGGCTGCGTGCTTCTCTCCTGTAAGATCGTTGCCCCTTCCCCTCTTTCTTTTCTCCCAACATTTCGATGGCATGGATAGATCTTGTGATTTCTAGGCCATGGCAGCGGCACTGCTGGGTACGGCACACGTGCGTTGACGAGCGCATCAGCTGACCTTTTTGGCCATCATCCAATCCGCTGCCGAGCCTCACAGCCGAGCATCATCGCAAGGCAAAACAAAATAGTGGAGGACGGTCCGCTTCCATCCCGTTTAGCTCATGATTCACGCAAGGCCACATGCATAAGCAACATGTAGATGCAGGAGTATTCGCTACTTCATTCAACAATGCATATCTTTTATTTTCCTAAAAAAGAAGAAAATACTCCTTTCCCCCTTCCCAAGATTTAGCCCTATTCATGCATGATTATGAGCATCTCGTTCCTGCGTGTGTAGATGTGAAAGTTTTCAGCAAAAACAAGTAGAACATAATTTTATCTTGGCATAATCTTGAAAGAAATACACAGAATGTTTTTTTTTTTCATTTTAGCTTAGTTGTGGTTTGTCATCAAGTGATGATTGCTTGTGCGTGATAGGTTGCATGGGCATATTTGACAAAGGTCTAAGCAGAATACCGCTGGATTGCATTACTTGTGCATGACAATTAGCATGCTCATTTTGTTCAGTGTTCAATTTTGGTCAGATATATCTTTTTATTTTATTTTGGTGTCATAGCAGTACTAGAAAGTATCCCCCAATTCATAATAGGCTATTATATGTCTTGAATGTTCGATAACTGCTAGTTCTTTATTTTGTCATGGTTCTTTGATCAGGTTGCTATGTCCTAAACTGGTTATATTAGTCACTGTTTTGTATTCTAAAAGACTAAAACTATTGCTTGACTTTACCTAGCTTCTTTTTTGCATCTATCCTGAAACTATATTCTTTTTACTTCATTGTTGTACACTTTTATCTGATAAAGGTCTCATACCTCTATGTTTTTCTATGATCATCTACAACTCCTAGCTCATCTATCCCAAATGATCCTAGATCTTCTTTGATATAGTACTAGCAGCATACTCATTTATGCTAGTTCATTATTTAACTATGTTCTAGTTGACTAATTTGTGTACTGTGTTATCTAAACTAGAATTCCAGTTTACTAATTTGTGTCTTGTGTTGTTGTAGATCCCCCAGCCGTTCCTAAAGTTGGAGAGGACGAGCGAGCCTCCCCCATCTTGGGATCCCGTGCTTGCACCGAAAGGTATATTTCTCTTTACTAAGTTCCTCTTAATTACCTGTTATTACGATTGTGCATATTGCACTTCTGCACTTTTATTCTTCTATCAGAGTAGAGCCAATCTTGAACTAGCATGTTCTAAAACTTCAATTTTTCTAATTTCTGAAAGCTATCTTATAACTGCTCATTTTCTCCAGCTCACCATATTTAATTTATTTGTCTTAATTAGCATTGTTCTGTTCATGTTCTATGCCTTTTAATATCAATAAAGATCAAGAGGCTGCTATGATGTGGCTGAGGAGTAAAATGACGTAGCAGGTATTATTCCTATTAGAGTACAGCCCATCGTGAACTAGCCTATACTTCTATGAACATAAGATATATTGACTATTAAGCAGTAGTACATGTTGGTGGTTTTTTAATTCTCTGTTCTTAATTCTGGAAGCTTTTTTTATTTGCACAACTTGATTGGATATCCTTTAACTTTGTAGGTGGTGTACATGGTCAAGTCCTCTAATCGGCATTCAAGTTGTCTTAGATCGTCTTGTTTTCACTGTTAAATCTTCTAATTCTTGTTTTTATGTAGAGGGATATAGAGATGCCATTATAAATATCAGTTTGACTTTGGTGGTTATTTGCTTCAAGAGAATAATATGTAACTTGAATTATAATGCTTTTGTCAAACATAGTTACTAGACCTATATGGTGTAACTAGCAATTCGTCTATTTTCATATGTTTGGTCTTGACATTCTATAGCAACAAATGACTAGCTTTTGTTTTAAATAATGGTTTGGTTCTGCTATGTTGCATCATTCAACAACGAATGGTTGGCTTTTGTTTCAAATAATGGTTTGGTTTTATTATGTTGCATAATCCAGCAATGAATGGTTGACTTTTGTTTTCAATAATAGTTTTGTTTTCATATGTTGCACTATCCAGTAACAAAAGATATATACATGTTTTCAACACATGTCTACCGAATGCAAGTTTTGTAATCAAAGTTTTGGTTCCACGAGTGGTTTTGAAAACATGCTGGTATTGAGTGGTTTTAGTGACACACTTGTATTCATCTAAACCATACATGTAAACAAACCATGCTGATAATTAAAACATGGCTGCCGAACAAGGCCTGATGTGTGGACCATCGTTGCAGGCGCACCGGGAACGGACCATGCAGCGGCATTCTTCCCGGTCGATGGCTCGTGGACGCGGTTCATGGCCACGCCGGGGCCGAACCAGCGGTGTCCTTCCGTGGCGACGGCCCGTGGACCCGGTTCTTGGCCGGTAGGCTCACCGGGATCAAACCGTCGCCGTGGCTGCGGCGCTTGGACGTGCTTCTTAGCTGGGACGCAGGTAGGATAGGACCAAGCGACCGGATCCGGCAGCGGCCTATAGGGCTGCTTCTTTGCCGGAACGCACGCCGGCGTGACAGCATCCTGAGGCGGCAGGTGGCGCGTTTCTTGGCGGGGAGCCACACCGCACACTGGGGTGGCGTCCTCTGCCGGCGCGCGTCACAATGGCCCATTTGGCCCTCTTCTTTTGCAGGCAGGCGGCGGGAACACGCGCTTCTTGGCCGACAGCGGCAGGCACGGACCCGAACCGGGATGGGCGGTGTTGACGAACTTGAATCGCTTCGAAGGCGGCAGATCCCGGATGCTACCGCTCGCAATGCCGTCCCTGGCGAGGTCGAACACCAGGAAGCCGCGCGCTGTCAATCTCGGAACACCGAGAGTATGCCTCCACGCCACGAAGCGCGCCACCGGCTCCGGATGCTGTTACGCCCTTCCTTGCCTCGCGCGTCGACCTCAGCAGGCCGGCAGCACCGGGGAGCTGCTCCTCCGCGTGCAGGACCTCGCGGACACGGACGTGGACGGCCGCGGCGTCTCGTCACGTCGTAGAAGACGAAGCTGGTGTCCAGTCACACACACACACCGGCCGGGTCACCACTTGGTTGTACTTTTGTACCGATCGATGTTGCTCAACGGCAACGGGGTCGCCCCCCTTGCTTGTTGATGTAGTCGGGTCCCGCTCGGCGACGCACAGCGGCGAGGCGGCGTCCTTGAACATCTCCGGCAGCGCCTTGCCTTGCCGGACGTCGCGTCCCAGTTCCAGTACGGCAGCGCAGGATGCGCTCGTACAAGTAGAGGTACGCGAAGACCCACGACAAGTGAACGTCGAACGCCGACGGCGGCATCGGGCGCCAGCCTGCAGTACTTCTCCATGAGGGATGAGGCCCGCGTCGGTGAGGTGTGCCGGCTGACATCGTCCCGGACTCTCGGTCAGGCGGCGTGAAGGGAGAAACGGGACGGCGGCGGCGGGGGCGGGGCGCACGGGGAGGAGCCGTACGTACGGGGTGACATGACAGGTGGAGGTCTATGATCTTGTCGCTCACGGGGAAGAGGTGGTGGTGGCAGGCTGCTGCGGCGTTTGCCATGCTGTGGGAAAGTGTTGTGTGAAGGTCGTGTTCGAGTGCCACCTCTACACGAAGCCCGTACGTGGCCTGTTGTAACCAGGGCGACCGGATCCGGCAGCGGCGTATAGGGCCGCTTCACTACCGGAAAATGAAAGTTTGCCGTGTGTCAAATACTTTGTCATGAGCAATCCGTCGGTTACACCAGCTTCACCGTGTGTTTTTTGACGTGGACATGACAAAGTACAGCTTCACCGTGTGTTTAATACATGACACATGGTAAAAGTCTATTTGCCGTGTGCGTAAAATTAGGCACATGGCAAAGAGGGGAGTTTGCCGTGTGCCAAAGTTTGACACACGACAAACTCCCCTCTTTGTCGTGTGTCATCTCAAGGCACACGGCAATGAGAAAAAAAATAATGTTATTTACGCCCCACATTTTTTCTCTAGATCACATATAATACTTGGTACTCTATGTTCCAATTTGAGGCATGTCTAGCTCTCTTTACTATATTTAACCATTTTATTTCATTCAAAAGATTTTTTTCGCGTAAGTCAAATTTAAACTGCAAGTGTATGAAATAATAGAAGAAAGTAAGTCAAAAAAATTATATTCATGATACTTAGACTAGTGTAAGGCCATATCTAGTAGTTGAAATGAAATTTCAAAAGTTGTATTCACAAAATTTTGCCTCAAACGTAGGGTCAAATAGTATTTAAATTTGCCCTGAATTTAAACAAAGTCTTAAATTCATGAGATTTGTCGGTATATCTTTTTATCATACATGGATTCTATGATAAATAAATGAATAGGTTTTGCATATTTTGTCACGTACGATGCTTATAAACTGAAGTTTTCCCGAAGAAGTTTCATAAAGAATAGAGAAGATGTTGATGCAATATACGTTTGAATTAGAATTTAAATTGATGACTTTTCCTATAGACAATAAAATAATTCACCTTAAATTTTTTAATATTTTTGAGACTCATTTAATAATTCCAATGTATTAACTATAATTATATTATTTTTTATATTTGTTTACCGTGCATCCTGATTATGGTACACGGCAAAGAGACCTCTTTGCCGTATATCAAGGTGGACACACGACAAATAAAATTTTTGCCGTGTGTCTTGGATCCTGACACACGGCGAATTCTTTTTTCGTCGTGTGATTTAGATCTAGGTGCACGGTAAAGAGGAGATTCGGATTTAACTCTCACGCGTGCACTCCTCTCTCTCACTCTCACTCGCTCCTTTCCTCACCAACGATGCCGCGTTGCCATGCTACCCCGCCCCGACGCTCCCGCCGTCACCACCCTTCCCGACCTCCGGCCCCGGCGCCGCTCCGCCCCTGCCCTCCCTGCCTTCGACCCCGGCGTCGCGCCGCCCCACCCCACCTCAAGTGGACCAGGAGGGGCAGCTGCCTCCGCTCCATTCACTGCTATGTCGAGACTTAATCTCGGCAATAGACATAGGTAGTTCACCTATGAGGATTTATATGTGGGATAGGGGTGTATGCGCAAGATCGAGAGACGATGGTAACACAAGACGTCGATTTATACAGGTTCGGGCCTCCTGGAGGATAATAACTCTATGTTCTGTGTTCTGTGGTGTTTGTATTCATATGTCTAGATCTAATGATCTAGACGAGGAGGGTAGACCTATACGATGATGTCTAGTTGTGTCTAATCTATGTCCTGTGCGGGATCTCTAGTTGAGGACTTGTCTATCGCTTGTCCCTTGAGGAGGACCCCCTGCCCCTTCTTATATATCCGCGGGGGGGGGGGGGGGGGGGGGGGACAGGGTTACATGGCGGAGTGCTAGTCGGTCTACTATACATATCCAAGTAGGAGTTTACTTTGCTTTCCTTATCTCTGAGGTACTCCGATGGTATGTATCATCGACAAGCCCCCGAGAGTCTTGCAAGCTGGATGATAATCTTCAGTAGCTTCCCGACTGGTTCGTGCCATATATAATGCTTCAGCTTTATATCAGCGAGCTTGTAAGGGTCTCAAAGATCTGAAGATGTCTTCGAGAAATCCACTGTTGCGCCGAATAGGTGCACCTAATTAGGTGTAGCCCCCGACTCTTGTATCATTTGGAAACTGCAAATAATGCAAGAGTCCAAATTAAGAATAGTCATGTTGGATCTCTTTAAGGAAAAATTGCTCAAATCATCAAATTTGAGTGATAAATAGCTCAGTAGAGTGACATCAATCACTACTGAGTGATAAATGATTCAGACAAGTGACTTCAATCACCGCTGAGTGGTTGATGACTCAAACCAATGACTTCAATCATTATAGAGTGCTATACAATATACTCGGATAACATCGATTATAGCCGAGTGAACGAGGCTTATGACATCAATCATAGCCAAGTACTAAGTTATCATGACTTCAATCATGATTAAGTAACCTTTCCTTAAGAATAATAATCACTCATATCTTTGAGCTTTATTTTCACTATCATAGACTGACTTCAATCAGCCGAGTATGACCATCAAGTCATAGCGACATCATCATCAAATCATGTTTTGAATGATTATGGCAACAACCATTTTTGATAATGCACTTCTCATCAAAGAAGCACATACTGATAGAGTGACAATCAAGCCACTGTCATATGATCATCAAATCATATATTTATATATTATAGCATCAACCATAAATTTGATAGAAAGTGCTTCTCTTCAAAGAAGCCCCCGAGACAATCGCCATTATGAGTATATGTAACAGAACCGCCTTACCACGGAGACGATTCCGTTCCAGGATCTTCTCGGGTGGTGACATGCGCTGTGACGCCCAATAGTACCACACATGATAGGGAATATAATTATAACAAGAATATAGATAGAGTACATAGTTTTATATAAATCCGAATTTAAATTTTACAAACCAAAGTTTTTAGTAAATGCGGAAGTGAAATAATCTACAAAATGGATGGCTCGATAGAACAAGTAAGATACATTCGTCCTCTCACGACGATTCAAACAGCATATCCAGCTTTGTAGGTGTTTGCCCAAACACCGTGCCGACAATCAACGGTCTACTCCTCCTCATCATCGGTGCACCGTTCCCACTCGATGTTCCAGCAGTCAGGTCGCTGGCCTTCCTAGTGGAACCTTCCACCACAGTGGCAGTCTCCACCCTGGTCATCTGAAAACCACATAGAACGTCGCCCTGAGTAACTAGTTTACTCAGCAAGACTGACCCATCAAGGTGGCCAACTACAGCAGACTCCTAGACTTGCACAGGCTATGGGCGGGGTTTATGTGCCAAAAAGCCAGCCTAAGAGTGGGTCCTTACTTTTTAAGTTTTAGCATCAAGTTAAGTTGTCATGGGAAATGATAAATTTAGTTTGCACTAAACTACCACAATCATGGTTGCAATGCAATTAATAAGGATTTCCAAATAGCAATATTAAACCCTTTCAACAAATTAATGGCTTCCGACACTGTTCTGGTGGAGTTATCAAGTGGTACTCGTTACTATGAGGGGCAGCGACTCGAATCGATTTACATCCTGCAGGAGAAACCTGCCTGCACTATCCATATGCGCTTCATGGAAGCCGCATGGAGCAACCTTTCGCATACGGTACTGTAGGGTCTTCCGAGCCTGGCTCCTTCGAGAAGGGTCTCCCACACGATGCGCCCCATGCCGCCATCCGTGGGTAGATTCTTGCCTCCTCTCATCTCGAGTGCCGCCTTAAGAAGTAGGGTATCTTCCAACCAAGCAGTAGTCGTAGCTACATCGGTTTACTGGGCCCATATCTCCAGCATGCAAATAGTACGTTTAAACTTGATCCCGTGGGCCGGACACGAGGCGTAGCCTTAGATGACTCGGATGGGGCTACCTTCTTGAAGACAAGCTGTCCTTCCCTTTCCATCTAGTTGCCTGTCCGGTCTTCATTTGTGATCCCATCCAACTTTCTTTCATTCGATGTTGTTTCCCCGGTGACAATATTTGATAACCTACGAGCGGTCTCTATACCACTCGACGAATATTCGTCCTAAATTAAGCAGAGCGACTACCGTCCTGTGGCTAATACCGGGTAAGGGGGGATCCTACTGCAATTCTAGGTTTTCAAACATCTCCTATACACCTAATGCACAGGCAAGCCTACACACACTATCTAGTGATTTAAATAGAAAACAATAAAACTTGGTGGGATGCACCGGGGCTTGCCTTGACTGGATTCCTGGTTAGTTGGATCACCACCGGGTCCGTCTGACTCCTGCTCTGGTCCTGGCTCCACGTGGTTCACCTCGTGGCCATATGATGCGGATTATATGATGCATGAAGATATTATTCAATTCATGGCACTTCCTCAACAAATACGTTCTAATAACAATATTTCATGTCGGAGTGAATGGGATATGTTGAATAGTTCAGTACTATAACACATATGGTCGAGACAGATCATGGCCACGTTTAGTGTATTTCCTTCATGGACTCCAGAAACTAAAAGTGGAAATTTTGTACAAAAAGTACGGGGTGTTGCCCATCGAAACTGCTACTCAGCGCTTAATAGGGTTTACGGACCGCCGAGTTTTGGAAAAGAGTTAACATTTTAGCATGGTTCTGGAAGTCAATTGCATATGGGTGATTTACTGTAAATAGAACATGAGAGAGATAATATATTGGCAAATTTTCACTTACATGCATTGAGCCATTAATTTTATATAATTAAAACTATGCTTAAGGTTGAATAATTAATTGTAACTAAGTTACAGAGAAATGAGACTCATGGTTTTACAGGAAGGTCTAACAATTCAAAACATGATTTTTCACCAAGTATCAAGAATTTACTAAACATGTATAATTAAAACTAAATTTATTAATGTTTTGGCCATTTAATTTAGTATGGATAAAAATACTAACATGCAGGGAGATTTACTAATTTTGTTAAATAGTACATGTCCAGAGAACGCCAACACAATTTATTTTACTTCAAAATCCACTGTATTTATTTTCCTATGCATTTTTGAAGTGTACAGCTATTTCTGGAAATGGAAATTAATTAAACGAATTTTTGTTTCGGCTCCGTGGGCCGGATCTGCCAATCGGCCCAGCAGATCCGCGTGAGGGAAAATGGACCCGGGCCAGACCTGGCCCGAGTGGGCATTCCCAGCCCACCACCTCAAGCGGCCTAGCAGCCGGCTTGGCCAAGCCGGGCCCCTAGCACGGGCGCGCATGCGCGGCACATGATGGCGGCCACCCGGCCGCCATGCCGGAGCAGCGGTGGCGGAGGCATTGAGCTCGCCGAGGGTCGGGGGTGTAGGGCGGGTGTGCGGCATGCGGAAAACAGGTGAGGGAGGCGCTGCATGCAAGGAAAACGGGGTGGCGAGGTAGCGCGTGATGGAGCCGGAGCAGGCATCGGCGGCGGTCATCATGTTCTGAGACCAGTGCGGCTCGTTTGCGAGCCGAGGTGAGTCCGGGAGGTGCGCGACCGAAAGAAGAAGTTGTCGGAGAGGTTAACCGAAAGATGGCTTACCAGAGAGCACGCGCGAGGCAGCGGAGTGATGGTCGGAGGCTAGGAAGGGAGGTTCGATTCTGGTCGGCTCGGTACAGGAGGGGAGGAGCGACTTCGTGTGGAGACCGAGGGAGTCAGGGCGGAGCTCTGAATGTCGACGGCCGGGGCGGGGAGACGGTGTAGCGGCTGGGCGACGGAGCTTAGCCAGTCGGCCGGCGGTGTTGAGCGAGGGCAAGAGAGAAAGGACCGAGAGAGAGAGAATGGGTGGCTTTCAGACAAGGGGGGGGGGGGGCAGGACGGGTGGTCGGGAGCCGGGTGGGGCAGTCGATCCGTGGGAGGGGCTGTTGCCCGGTCGCCGACGCCCACGCGGCGCGCGGGCAGGCGGGAGAGCGGGGCGGCACCTGTGTGTTTGTTTGAAGTCCCTAACGGGTGGGCCCGTAGGAGTTTTTCTTTTTCACTATTTTCAAGATCCTGACAATAGACTCTGTTTGTTATTTTTGTGGCATTTAATCCGTGGCTAATCAGCACAAACCAAAAATATGGGTGAGCTCTATATAATGTGCTAGGTTTTATAAAAATACTAACTATCAGTAGCTCCTAACCAAATTTAAATAGGAATTTTGTGAATAGGGCTAGTTTTGGACCATTTTACCATTTATTTGGGGCATCTATTGATGGAATACAATTCTGAAAAATTCCTCAAAATTCTAGCTGGTCATGACCTTCAACATATATTTTTGGTAGATATGAGTCATGTGGAAATATTTGGACTTGTAGTTTAAATGCTATGCAAATTTTGCTCAAATTTCATTCAATTTGAATTCAAAGTAAGATTTAAATTTTTATCTTAAGCCCCTGTGATTTCTTAGGTGTTGATCGTGACACCAAGGTGTCACAGCTCTCCCCCCTTAAAGAAATCTCGTCCCGAGATTAAAGGAGGGGAAAAAGTTATGGGCATGATGCTAAAAACCAAATGAACTGTTAGGGTGTAGCCTCGAGTAGGGACACGTACCAGCTACTACCGGTCGGTGCCTAGGGATTTTCTCCATGGTGTTGTTGTTCACATGGCCAGTCCTGCCTTGATCGCGGTTGTTGCTTTGTTGTTGTTCCTCTGCGGGTTCTGGCCCATATTCTTCTTGGAGTAGGTGCACTCCCTTGAGAAGTGTCCAAGACGACCACAATTGTAACAGGGAAGAAGTCCTGTCTGAGTGTTCTGCTGCTGTGGCGGGCGGTATCCTCCTTGGCTTTGCTGTGGTCGGGGTGTAGTCATCGGGGTGGAGCGGTACTTCTGGCTGGAGGCGTCAGTGTAGACCATCCGATACTTCTGTGGGGGTCCACCGGATGGCCCCATTCCACTAGCAGATCTCTTTCGTTCCGCCATAACTTTGTGATATCCATCTCCTGTTATAATTGCATTGTTGACAAACTCAGCGAACGTACCGCCCATGTTGAGGTGGAGGCGGTCCTGCAGTTCTGCACTTAGTCCCTCCAAGAAACATGCCTTGCACTTAGCTGTGGTGTCCACTTGTTGTGGAGCATATAGTGCCAAGCGGTTGAACTCCTCAGAATACTCCTCAACGCTGCGGTTACCTTGTTTCAGTGTAGCGAATTCTCTTGACTTCTTGCGAATGAGACCTGCAGGAATGTGGTGGGCGCGGAACGCTTCCTTAAAATCATCCCAAGTGACTTGTGGATCAGCGCCCACTGATGCGACATGGTTGGCCCACCATGCCCCAGCTGCACCATGCAGCTGTTGTGCGGCATACAATGTCTTCTGCGCAGGCGTGAAGTTAAGAAGCCCAAACTTGGACTCGAGTGAACGGAGAAAGTTGTCCGCTTCCATCGTGTTTAGTGGTTGAGCTGAACGTGGGTGGCCTAGTGGCGAGGAAATCGGTGTAGGTGCTGTTCTGTGCTGCGTCGTCGTTGTTGCCCCTAGCATTCCTGTTGGCCACATTCTGCTATGCCAAGTCCCGCATGAACTCCGCTTGTTGTTGCTGGTTCTCCATCATGCTGGCGAAGAACTGCGCCATCATCTGCATAGGGTTGGGAGGTGGTGGTGGAGTCCCCTATCGAGCGTCATCATCTTTAGCCCTGGATCCTTTGGGCTGCTCGCCGTGGAGCTCGTTGGTATTGCGAGTGCGAACCATTCTGAAATCCAAGCATTAGGGTACCATTAGTTACTTATCCAATAAGATCATACGGGAACACAAATGCAAGGGTACGTAGGATGCTCCAAATGTAGAAAAATGTAGTTCAGCAAGAAAAACAAATATACTGGTGGTGATTACTTATCCAAATCATTTCCACATCGAGAAGTAGACTTGTCCAAAAAATTTCAGAATGCGATTCAGTTCTGTCATATCGGTACAACAGTCACTAAATCTAGCTTTTAAGCAAACTTGCCTACTAAATCTGGACACACAATGAATACCAAAGTTGTAGAGAATTTCAACACCTTTCCAACGAGTATTTACTCAACTTCATCTCACAAGGGGTTCAGAAGATGGGAATTTTCCAAGTTGACTGTCAGTTCTGAAATTCTGTTCCCTGCCAAATCTGTTGCCCTACCGACAGATGACACGAAAGCGTAAACTGCTCCTAATGTGAGGAAAATTAGTCATTTGGGCTCATACCAAAGTTGTATAGGACTCTCTCACCTTTACAACACATATTTACTCACCCTCATCGGATAAGCGATTTAGGATAAATCGCTACGAATTTTCTAAGTCACAGTACAAAATCTGAAAATTCGATATGACAGGGCTATGTTTGGTCTGAAAAATGGGCTGAAGTCCCGTTTTCTTTTCATTTAACCATAGAAGTAAACTATCAACTTTGTGGAGAGTTTTTACCTCTTTCTAACGTATATTTACACGCCTCCAACTAGTTCTTAGGACTCAAGATATACAACTTACACAACCGGTAAATTTTCTGAGCCGAGTTTCTAGACATAACTGGGTGACTCTGAATATTTGCTCATAGAACTATCTTCCAGGTTCCAAACCCAAAAACTTAAGCTACCAAAGTTATAGAGCATTTCATAAACTTTTTAGGGAGTGCTCATACAACCTCAGAGGTGGTCCGAGCAAAACGTTATGAATTTTACAAGATAGGTGATGAATCTGAATTTCAGATCGACGTCACTTCAAAGTGCTGACTCGGACATACCCAAAATGGCATTATCCGGACAATTTGAAAACAAAACTCTTTGCTGGATGTAGAGAGGGTTTGTTCATAATTTCGACAAGTATTTATTTGCATGAATTTGACTTTCGAGTGAGGAGATAGGTGTGACGAGGGTTACCAGGACTTGGCTAACGGTATGGTTTCTACCGAATGCAAGAAAATGGTTAAGGACATGATTTACGAGGCGCGCATCCAGACTGTGGTCACATACAATGCTAAAGTGAATAAGTTGAAAATCACCAAAAAGGAAGCCAGAAATAAGTGGCTCACTAAGGAGCAATACGAAATGGTAAATATGATACTGTCATTACTTCTGTTGTTAACTATGCATAACTTGACCATAATACTTATGCACTTGATAATGTGTAGGTGATTCCGTGGTGGGCTACTAAGGATCAGCCAGCCTGGAGTGCTTTGGTTGAAGAGTTGTGGTGCAAACCCGGTTGGGAGGAGGAGCACTTTGCGGCGCGGAGCGACATCTGATGATGCAAGGTCTAGCACATCATCAGGGCAGTAGTACACTCAGCGAGTACATGGCTACATGGGTAAGCGAATCCACATTTCTTGTTATTTCATGAATTACTCAATTGATTATGTACATTACATGTAATAAGCATAACTTCCTATGTTTTTTTTATTTTGCAGTCGTCGTCACATGGTGGCCAGCCTTTGGGCAGTTTGAAGGGATGGGCTTTGGCCCATAAGGGCAAGGCGACGTTGAGCGTCGATTTCAACCCCGACGATGGTTCCGAGACGTACAACAATCCTACTGTCCACAACCACATTAGTGAGTACACATCAATGGCAAGGGAGGTACATGGGCCAGAGTGGGATCCAAGCACCGCGAACATTGATGGCGAGCTGGCGATGAGGCTGGGAGGAGGAAAGAAGCACGGACGGTACTACATTGGTGACAACGTCATTGACACAACCGCTACTCCCTCTCTCTCCCAGATTCGAGCCAGGAGCACGAGCTCGAGCCTGGCTATACGCACTCGGCCCAGCAGTACCATGTCCCAACTGCAGGCACTCTAGGTTAGATCACTGTTGTTCGTCGTTCATTGTTTCCTACACATGTTTCTCTTGCGTTGTAACAATTGGGTGAAATTTTGTAGGCCAAGCTGGATGAAGTGACCCGCCAACGCGAGGAGGATCGACGGAGGGCCGAGGAGAACCAACAACGGTTGATCCAATGGATGGCGTCGCAGATGGGTACAACACCTCCACCAAACTTGTTCGCACTGTTCGCACCGTCTCCAGCATCTATTCCTGCTTTTACTCTGTTCATTCTTCATTTACTAGTAGTAATAGCATTTCATTGGCCTAGCTTCATTTATTAGTGATAATACCATTTCCTCCTCCCAGTCACTTAGTAGTAACAATATAATTCACATCTCATTCGCTTCATTTATGTATTCATTTGTGTAGAACCTATGGCAACATCAAATGAAGGGCCACAAGACCAATGCTCGCCATGGGACAAAGCCGCGCCTGATTGGCGCCCCTAGGACCACTGATCTTGTATGTTTGTGATGCTTTTGTGATGACCAATGCTCGTTCATGTTTTGTGACAAAGATACTTCTGGAATGTTTGTGTTGGTACTATGTTTAATCCATGTGATGATATTAGGTGTTGTGGATGCTCGTTGTGATATTTGAATGCTGCCTGTGATGAATATTATGCAATTTTAATGCCTGTGATGAATATTTTGTTTTGGATGATCTGGGGCTGCTAAATCCATTTTTTTGTGGCAGGTTATTACCTCTGTGCTGTGTGCCTTGGTCATGGCACATGGCACAGAGGCCATAATCTGGCAACCTGGGCTTAACTGTGCCGTGTGACATGGCCATGACACACGGCACAATCCTAATATGTGCCGTGTGCCTGCAATGGGGCACATGACACAATATAAATCTGTGCCGTGTGCCAGACGAGGGCACACGACACATTTGGTTTTACATCGACTTGTGCTGGCGTGCAACTTTTTTGTGCCGTTGGCTCCATGGCACACGGTATAACATCGAACAACTGTGCCGTGTACCCGACATATTACTCACGATACAGATTTTGTGCCATCTAATTTTATGCCGTCAGTGTTGTGCCGTGTGTTGCACACGGCATAATGTGTGCTGTCGGCCAGACGTCTTATGCCGTGTGCCTTGGGCACACGGCAAACTTCGAGTTTCCCGTAGTGGCTCCGGCTGCTGCTGCTGATGATGATGATGATGGTGCCAACAATCAAGCTGCGCGTGTTGGTGTGGTAAGGAGCTTCAATTGCGAAGACCAGACTGTACGCGTAGTTGTGGAGGAGTCTGTCGTAGAGATGGAGTTCAGTGCGTACGAATGTGGGCAAAAAAAATTCCAATGATGCATTCTACGGAAATATGGTCGTTCGCCGTCGGCAGCCAACGATGGACGGTAGTAATGATCTTTCATGGGTCGGAAAAATAGTTGACCTATCATCTGATGTCGGAGTCAAGTGGGATGACGGCACTACGTCAAAGGTGTCGCTTGATGAGATAGATGTCGTCAAACACACAGGCGTTGGTCAGATGCTCCAGGAAAATAGTCATCGAGAGGCCACCTCATATACAGCCAATGTGCTATATTCTGTAACTGCAAGGATGACGAAATGGGTAGGCGCATTCGTCCAAGCAGTGTTCCGGATAGTAACCAGTACAATGCTTGCCCAAGATAGGAGTTATCATCTGGAGGCGGCAATGGAGGAAGCATCATCAAACTCAGACAATGAGGTTGCAGGCACTAATGACAAGGAAGAAGGGACCTCAGATGTCGTTGGGGAGGGGATGCCAAAGGTAGTGTAGTCCAGCAGCTAGTGCTAGTTTTCAATCTCCCCCCCTCCCTACTGTAAAAACAATGTAATGGCTGCACAACGGCCTTTTTTGGTTCACTTGACCCCTAGTCAGGTTGCCACATTAATCAAAGGTTCAAGTGGGTGTCTCAACACTCACCGTAGATTCCTCAAAAAAAAAAAAAAAAAAAAGAACCGCATCCAGGAGCCGTCTATCCAAAAGGACGCCGCCGCTGGTGTGGGGTCCCGGTGTGTGTGCCTGGCAACCAAGAAGCGGGTCACCGCTGGCCGTGTGGTCCCGTGTGCCCGACTTCATGCATGGTGCGTGTGACATCCCTCGTGTCATGGTGTTCTAAAACCCACACCTTAAAACCCTTCCACACAAGCATGAGGACTTAGAACAAAAGTTTGAACTGAAATTGAGCAAATTTGAATTTAATCCAAGCAAATTTGAATGTCATTTGAATTACAATTCCAAATGTTTCAGCATAACTTTGACCCAATAAAAATATATGTGGTGGTTCCTG
The DNA here is from genome assembly GCA_032690845.1 of Eleusine coracana subsp. coracana. Lineage (NCBI taxonomy): Eukaryota > Viridiplantae > Streptophyta > Magnoliopsida > Poales > Poaceae > Eleusine > Eleusine coracana. The sequence continues at coordinate 5,773,457 of CM064432.1, read as the reverse complement.
GTTAAATAAATTTTTTTCAAATTTCTCAGATTTTTATCCCTTCATTTTCTGCCCCAAATAAATGCTCAAAACATTTAGAACTACCCTTCGGTGAAAAATTTATATTAGAATTCAATTGGCAACTGCTGAGCATTATCATTTTTATAATTTAGAGCAAATCATAGTGAGCACACACATATTTTTATATTGTTCTCCAGATCTATATTTGTAAATCTATCAAAATAACAAAAGCAATACGTTTGAAATTTTTGAAAAGAATAAATCCCCACAGGCCCCACCCGTCAGCTTCCCCGGTCGGCTTCTCCCTCAGCGTATCGGGCGTCCCGGGCGGCCGCCGCGCACCTGGCCAATCGCGCGCCCCTGCGCTCACCTGGTCGGGTGACCGGCTCCAAAAACCGGGAACCAGCCCCCGTTTTGCTTTCCCCCTCTCCATTTCCGGCTCCCCATTTTTGCTTCCACGCTTTCTCTTCTCTCTCGCAGCTGTGCAGAGCTCGCCACTTCTGCCACCACTCTGCTTCACCGTCCCATGCCACTGTTGCCTCCCAGTTCTCGCACAGTCCCCCAAAGCAAGCGTCAGGAACGACCTTACCTCTCCCGAGAACCCAGTCTCGAGCCCCTGTGTGCGCACGCCGGATTTGGGAAACTGCCGATGAGCCCCTGCTCAGTGTGCATGTCGAGGGAGACCCAAGATCCACAGTCCCTGGTAAGTCTTGCGAGCATCTTCTTGCTTGCATGCAAGCTTAGCCTACTAGCGCAGCTCCCTGGCCATCTTTTACCTCTGGATTTGGCGACGAGGAGGCCACTGTTCTAAGCTTTCTTTCCGCCACCGTGCTTCGCCTGCGAGCTCACCGCCGACAGCCTTCCTCCAGCCGTCTCGCCGAGATTGAACCCCACGCCGGTGTCGTTCGTTCCTCGGTGAAGCTCCCCATCGAGGAAGGCGACGTCGCCGTCACTCGCATTGTCGCCACGGGGTCGCGGAAGCTGCTCCACCTTCGCCACTCGCCGTCGCTTCTTCCGGTGAGCCCCCTTTCCTCGCCGTCATCACCTCCATGCGCGTCGTCCCGAGCGCCTTAAAGCGACGTGCCTCGCGCCGCGCGCGGCCCAACTCCGGCGGCGGCGCCGCCCGGTTCCGGCGTGGCCTGGTGGTGCCGCATCGCAGGCCACATGGCCCAGGATCCGGTGTGGCTGTGCATGGATCTGGTCCCTTTGTGCCGTGGTCCTCTATGTGGCTGCGATTTCAGTGGCCGGAGCTGTTTTCCATTTTCCAGTGATTTAAATAAATTCTCAGAAAACCTTATTACCTTCTAAATTCCATAACTAAATAAATAATAGGTGTTTTGAGGCAAACTAAAATTCTATAAGATCCTGTAACCTTGTGGTATTTTCTGAAAATACTAGCACACCATGCATATTAATATAATTACCAGATCTAAAGTTAATAGGAAAAACACAAATAAATTCATATATTGGTTTATGAAATTTGTAAATTCCTGGACTTTGTCATGTGGTCAGTGTTAGTCATTCCTGAGCTCCATAAAATATCCCATGTTTTGATCTTCATTATTTTGGTATGTAGGAATTATTTAGCATTTACACTAATTTAATTATTTAACATTATTGGCTCAATGCATGTCCATGAAACTCAGCCCATAAATTACCCCTAGCATGTTCTACTTACAGTAAATCATCCACTTAAAAATTCAACTTCTAGAACCATGTTAAAATAATTATTTGTCTGATAGAATTAATATTTCAATTAACTATATACTTATTAAGTAAGCAGTTTATCTTAGGTGTTTAATCCTTGCAAAGCAACATTTTCATATGCCGAGAGATTTATTATAATCAGTACCTCCTCTTGTTCATGCACTTTGCACAGTTACGTCAAACGTGATTGACACACACCGTACCCTTGTACACTGTTATCGATATAACTTTCTGGAGTTCATGAAGGAAATTTACCAGCTAAACCTACCGTATATCTCTGGTCCAAGCTGAACCGTTCATTTACACATCGCATCATCGTGTTAAATATTTGTTCAGTAATGCCATGAATCCTCTCTCATGCACATCATCGCATTTGCATCATGTAGATAACGAGGTGAATCACGTGGAGGCGAGATAGGAGCAGGAGCCAGAAGAGCTAGGAGGGAATTCCGCTGACCAGGAACCCACTCAAGGCAAGCCCCGGTGCATCCCACCAAGTTTTAACCTTTTTATCTTATCACTAGATAGTGTGATATAGGCTTGCCTGTGCATTAAGTTTATAGGAGTTGTTTGGAAACCTAGCATTACAGTAGGTCCCCTTTACCTGATATTAGCCTCAGGACGGTAGTTGCTCTGTTTAATTTAGGACGAATATTCATTGAGTGGTATAGAGACTGCTCGTAGGTTAGGAAATATTGTCACCGGGGAAACAACATCGAATGAAGGAAAGTTGGATGGGATCACAAATGAAGACCGGACGGACAACTAGGTGGAAAGGGAAGGACAGCTTGTCTTAGGAGGTAGCCCCGTCCGAGTCACTTAAGGCTACGCCTCGTGTCCGGTCCTATGAGGTCAAGTTTGAACGTACTGTTTACATGCTGGAGATATGGGCCCAATAAACCGATATAGCTACGACTACTGCGTGGTTGGAAGATACCCTACTTCTTAAGGCGGCACTCGGGATGAGAGGAGGGAAGAATCTACCCACGGATGGCGGCACGGGGCGCATCGCGTGGGGGACCCTTCTCGAAGGAGCCAGGCTCGGAAGACCCTGCAGTACCGTATGCGAAAGGTTGCTCCATGCGGCTTCCATGAAGCGCGTATGAATTGTTCAAGCAGGTTTCTCCTGCAGGATGTAAATCGATTCGAGTCGTTACCCCTTACAGTAACAAGTACCACTTGATCGCTATTCCGGAACAGTGTCGGGAGCCATTAATTTGTTGAAAGAGTTTAATATTGTTGTTTGGAAATTCTTATTAATTGCATTACAACCATGATTGTGGTAGTTTAGTGCAAACTAAATTTATCATTTCCCATGACAACTTAACTGGATGCTAAAACTTAAAAAGTAAGGACCCACTCTTAGGCTGGCTTTTTGGCAAAATAAACCCCGCCCATAGCCTGTGCATGTCTAGGAGTCGGTTGTATATGGCAGATTATGGACTTCAGTTCCGTGTTGAAGTCGCCCGTTAAGGCCACTACGTTGCAGCCGTTCTTGGGCGCAGAATCCACCGCTCTCAAGTCCCAGCAGATAAAATTTGTTCGCTGCTGCTGTTCTGCAGACTACAGACCCATAGCTGTTGCTTCGGTTGAGCTTCCACTATAGGAAAACCCTTATGTGCCGTGTGCCTGTGGCACACGGCATAACCCTCCTGGCCCATAGCGCCGTGTTTGCCATGGGCCGCCCACGGCACAAAGCTGGCGGCACCTCTTAGATGGCAAATAAATTTGTGCCATGTGCGAGATGTCGGACATACGGCACAATCTGTGCCGTGGGTCAAGACGGCCGACGGTGAAAGGCAGATGGGCCGTTAGGTCTGACGGTCGAACCCACTCTATGTCACGTGCCCTCTGCTAGGACACACGACACAAATAGAATTTGTGTCGTGTGCCGGCTGCCTGGACACACGACCCAAATTGAATTTATGTCGTATGCTATGGTATCTGCACACGGCACAAATGGTTCCCAGTAACTGCATCTGTGCCATGTATCATGGTTTTTGCACACAACACATATGCTAAATACAGCCATAAATTATTAAATATTAGCATCCCCGGTTGGCCCGGCAGTTTCCCCACTGCGGATGGAGCCTCGCGGGACCCGACCCTATCGGGACAGGGATGGGGCAGGATTTTCCCCTGCGGGGCCCCGAAACATATCGGGGCGGGGACGGGGCTGGGATTTGGCCCGTGGAGCTCCATGGAGCTTCGATAACAGGAAAAAATAGTCCAACCATAACAGTCGACCCAATAGCACATCCAGTGAAGATTTGGCCCAATAGCCCATATTTCTAACCCTAACTTCTCTGATTCTCTTCACTCTCCAACCTCCTGGCGTCCGTGCTGCAATCGCCCATCACCGCCCCTCACTCTGAGCACCGTTACGTGCTACTTTGCTTCTCTCCCCCTCCTCTCATGCTGCCGCCTCGTGCATCCCCTCCGCGAGCACCACCGCCCCGTGCCTCTCCCTCCACTTATGCCGCCGCCTCGCGCCTCCTCCTCCGCAAGCACAGCCGTCGCCTCGCGCCTCTCCTTCCCCGAGGGCCGCCGCCTCTCACGCCTCCCCCTCCGTGAGCACCGCTGCCGGCGCACTGTGTGCCTCCCCTCTCCCTCCTTCATCTGGTTCCTGCGCAATTGTGTCCTCACCAGTCACCACCGGCCGCCATCACCAACTCGACATCATCCCCCGCGGCGCCCCGTTGGGGATCGGGGATTCTTCGGGGACGGGGATGGGGCAAGGTATTAGCTGATAAGTTAACGGGGCCGGGGTGGGGACAGGGATGAACCCTAACAGGGCGGGGCTGGTAGCTCCTCTCCTGCGGAGATGATCCCCGTTGCCGGGGCGAGTCCCCGGATCATCCAAAACACACATACAATATATATCACATTCAACATTCAAATACGATCACATTCAACATCCATCACAAATATCCATTAGAAACATGTAAATAAACAAAGTATCATCACAAACTCCATCACAAACATGAAACTAGCTTAGTGGCTCCCCAACGATCGTTGCTGCTGGCGGTTCATTCGATGCCGCCGAGGGATTCTACACAAGTGAACGCACACAAAGAGAGGTATTGAACAAGTTAATGTTATTATCACTAACAAATGAAGAAATGAGTGTTGAAAACTATTATCACTACTAAATGAATAAGTGAGAAGTGAATACTATTATCACTAAATGAAGCTATTGTCACTACTATTTGTCACTACTTCCGAGCTGCCCTTGAAACAAGGTAAGGCTCGAATCATTTACACCCTTATTGTAATGAGGGAATGGCTTATGCATGCTAGGAAGGTTGTCAACGTAGTACTTTGTTGTGAAGTTTGAAACCTCCTCGAGAATGGATGCCTCTGCAATGGATGCTTCAATTTTGCATTTATTTTTACATTTTGTTTGGAGAACCTTTAAACATCTCTCAATTGGATAGCACCAACGGTTTTGTACGGGACCACCCATTCGCACCTCATATGGAAGGTGCAGTATCATATGTTGCATCGATCTGAAGAAGCCGGGTGGAAAGATCTTCGCCAATTTATAGAGCAACACAGGTGCCATTTTTTCTATGTCTGCAACCACTTTCTTTGATACCTCCTAAGCACAAAGCTGGCGGAAGAAATAGCTCAACTCTGCGAGCACTTGCCACACATGATCTAGGACATATCCTCGAACCATCACCAGAAGAAGCCGCTCAAGCCATATGTGGTAGTCATGACTCTTGAGCCTGTTAATTTTCATAGTACTTAAGTTCACTCCCCTACTCAGATTTCCTACATACCCATCAGGAAACTTTAACGTTTGGAACCATAGTAGCACTTCCCTCCTTTGTTGCCTCGACAGGACAAAATCGGCTTTAGGCTTTTTCCATGTCTTTCTGCCGCCTCCAGGAGGCAACATGTTTAACTTTGGTCTATTGCATAGCTTTTCTTGATCTATTCTTGCCTTAACGTTATCTCTTGTCTTACCAACAATATCCATGATTGTTGCAAAGAGTACTGCGCCGATATTAGCTTCGGTGTGTATTGGGTCAATGTTATGGGGAAGAATGATGTCCTGCATATAGGAAAGCCTCCACAAGACTGATTGTTGATTCCACAAAACAGCATTTTACTTTATCCACCTTGAGGGTCGTTACCTGGGCACGGATGTGGGCACAGGTCATGAGCTGCGGTGCAGGGTTCTTAACTACGACACCCTTCATAAAGTTCTTTTTGTCTCTTCTAAAGGGATGGTCAAGAGCGAGGAACTATCAATGTTTGTTGAATGGAGACCACTTATGACCCTTATTCAAATAATCAAACTTCAGAGTTCCCTTACACACTGGACAAGGGAACTTCCCGTGAACACACCAGCCATAGAATGTCCCATACACCAAGAGGTCATGTATAGAGTATCCATACAAGACATGCATGTTGAAGTTTGTCTTTGTAGCTCGATCGTACGCCCGCACTCCTTGTCAATGAGGCTCCATGTACACGCTCATTTTCTCTTTGGGGTTTCCAGGAATTATCAATGATAGGAATATGTTCTATCGTTGCATGATGACGCCGGGGGGGGGGGGGGGGGAGGGAGGGAGGAGAGATTGAGGGGTATTACGAACATAGGCCAGCAAGAGTAGGGTGCAGCCCCCATTCCATAAGGTTGAAACCCATCTGTTGCTAGTGCCACACGTACATTACGAGCGTCTAGTGCTTTATCATGATGGATGCCATCAAAATGTTTCCAGGATTCGGCATCGGCTGGATGTACAAGCTTCTCAGGATGGTACCTTACTCCGTCTTTGTGCCATGTCATCTGTTTCACGGACTCCTCGGTCATGTAAAGATGCGGAAGCCTCGGTATGAATGGAAGGTAGTGTAGGATATTCACGGATACTTTACTCTGCCACTTCTGACCATCAGCAAAGTCTACCTCAAAGTATCTAGATGATTTACACTTTGGACAGTACTTTGCTTCTGCATGTTCTTTCCTAAACAAGACGCATCCTTTTGGACAAGCATGTATCTTCTCATATGGCATCTTCAGTGCACGGAGTACTTTCTGTGATTCATACATGTTCTTTGGCAGAATGTGACCTTCAGGAAGGAAGCCGCTGATGACTTTCAACATGGCATCGAAGGCGGCTCGACTCATGCTAAACTGAGACTTCACGCCAATTAAGCGTGCGATGGCATCCAATTTAGAAACTTTGGTATGCCTGTGAAGGGGTTGTTGTGCCGCCTCCAACATCTCGTAATACGCCTTCGCGGTTGGCTCTGGCTCCTCCTCCTCCCTAGGTGCTTCTTCTTCTTTCTTGAAATGTGCTTGACGATAGTCATCTAACATGTCTCCTACTCTGACATCAGAATCACAATCAGCAATGTGTTGTCTCACAACCTCACGCCTCGTACGATCGACTTCTCCATGTAAGGTCCACCTGGTATAGTTTGGAGTAAATCCATACTTGGCAAGATGAGACACCATTGTTAACTTTTCTTGTCGGCGTGTGTTTCCACATCTATTGTAGGGACACCAAGTGACACCTAGTTTCTTACGCTTGGCAAATGCTCATTCCACGAAAGCATCGGTCTTCTCAACCCATTCTTCGGTATACTTATGTCCAGGTGCCCACTCCTTATACATCCACTCACGGTCACCATCTTGTAACATATCAGTGAGCAATAAATCATTCTAGCAACAACATGATGCTTACACTGTCTAATAGGTAAGGATAGGTCCTAATCCCACCTGAGGATGCATAGACAAGGTTACTTTCCATGGTCCACTCTGGTCCGAGACAGAATTTCAGCAGCACCTCCCCGCTGTTCTCCAGATGCACGTCCTGCAAAGGAGATTGAGTATCCAGAGAACAACAGGGAGGTGCTGCCAAAATTCTGTCACGGACCGGAGTGGACCTTGGAAACTAACCTCGTATACACATCCTCGGGCTGTCCAAAAAACGTAGACAATTCAAAACAGATACAACCAAAGATATGCAAAGATCTACATATCTCCAATCGTATCTATTTCGAACGGGAGACAACTAGGTTACGCAAACTACAAATATTGACGGAACCAAACATGAATGAAAAAGGCGGTCTTTATGTCTAACCTTGTGGTCCTGCAAAGTGACGAGTTGATGACGGTGGAACCTTGGCTCCTCCCTGGCCCGTCTCTCCGAACACTGTAATAACCCCTATGAAGACACACGGCAAAGAGCAAACACCGTCAACTTCCACTCCCATCGACGCCAAGTTCATTAAGCTAACCCTAATTACTAACAGACAGACCCAAGGAAACTAATCTACCAATAAAATTAACGCTAAAATATTACTAACATGCACTAAAATATTACTGCAATTAATTAACACTAAAATTATTACTACAATTAATTAACACTAAAACTATTACTAAAACTAAGCTAACCTTAACACTAAGCTTAACACTAAGCTAACACTAACACTAACACTAAGCTAACACTAACACTAAGCTAACACTAGCACTAACACTAAGCTTAACACTAACACTAAGCTAACCCTAATACTAAGCTAACACTAACACTTAGCTAACACTAACACTAAGCTTAACACTAAGCTAACACTAACCTGTTATTAAAAAAAATACCTCAGTTCAGCATGGCGGCCGTGCTCGGGGTTGAGGAGGCGGCTTCGAGGTGGCGGTTGTCGGCCGTGCTCAGAGAGGCAGGCCAGGAGAGGAGCGAGGCCAGGGGAGGAAGCGGCCGTCGTCGGAGGCAGCCCGGCGGTCGTCGTCGGAGGCAGGCCGGGGGAGGAGTGAGGCCGGGGGAGCATGGGCTTCGGCGGCGCGAAGGACGGGAGGCGGCGACGCGGAGGACCGGAGGTGGCAGGGATGGCGGAGGCGGCCGCGCGGCGGACCGAAGGCGGCGGCATGGAGGACCGGAGCGTGGGGCCGGACGGCGGGGAGGGCAGAGGACCGGAGGCGGCGGCGGAGAATTTTGTTGCGCAGGGCAAGGTGATAGGCATGCAGGCGAGGTGAGAGGCAGTGGCGTAGGGCCACGCGACCGTTAAGTGCCATGAGCCAGGACCACCTTTTGTGCCGTGTGCCACAGATCTGGACACATGGCACGAATTGTGCCATGAGCCAGGACCACTGGCACACGGCACAGTTCTATCCAGTTTGAAATTATATGTCAAATTTTATATAATTTTTTATGTAACTTGAAAATAACTTGCTAAATGCTTCACAAAATTAATATATGAGAATTCATAAAAATAAACCTATTATTTCATGCACTTTCCTCTCAATTTGAATGTTCTATGACTAAAATACTATATTTGTAAAAATAAATTAAAAATTTCAAAAATATCTGAAAAAATACCCAAACTTTGACATGACACATTTCACCCATGTGATTTATGACCTACATAAAAATACTTGTCTTCAAATTCAAAGTAGACTGTCAAAAAGTTTCTGAATCACAAGAATGCTTCTCACCAACTCTGAAACTTATACGGAGATTGTTCGTTTCGTAAGCAACACACATGACAACTTGTGCGAAACTTTATCAACTTTTTACCATAATATCTATGCATGAAATAATGATGTCAGGTGTAATATCATGATTTTAATACTATATTTGTATTTTCTACAATTTAAACACTGTTGGAGAACACGTTGGTCGCAATATTTCATGCAAAAGATTAGCAACATTTGCTCTAATTACATGTATACGGCTTTAAATCAGTGTTACGAACATGAATTAAAGTTTGTTCCTATTATACTTCAATATTTCAAACACTTGCGGTTCAAGTTTAAATTATCACAAAAAAACACCAATAATGAAATAAATGCATCAAACATATCAAATTATGCTAGAAATACACATATTTATAGTATGAGCTACCACATAGAGCCTATACATCACACAAAAAATTGGAGAGGAAAGAAGCTAAAAAAACAAAAAAAATTGTGCCGTGTGTCTACATAATACACACACACAATTTCTTTTGTGCCGTGTGTCATCAAACGGGCACACGACAAAGAGCTAACGCTGTTCAATTTCTCAAACGGTAGCAATGTATGTTGTGTGTCCCATATGTGGCACACGGCACACCTTTATTTGTGCCGTGTGCTCCTTTTTTACTCACGGCAAAGGATGTTATGTCGTGTGCATTTATTATGCTGTGTGTTATTTTTGTTGCACACAGCATAAGGTGCCTTGTGCCTGATGGAATGCACACGGCACAAAGTTTGACACACTGCACATAGCCGTTTTCCCGTAGTGTTCAATCCATCGATCACCGTGTCAATTTGCTGTCGTGTTCATGATAAGCAAAAATTGGTGATTTCTACTATGCACACATAAGAATCGTATCAAGAGTTTGTGATTTTTCTTATTCATTGTTGTGTGTTGTGTGCGTGCGAAGTTGGTTTCTGGCCAGAGTTGCTAAAGCGCACATGAAGACCAGGAAGTTGGGTTCTGGTTTGTTTGGTGGATATACACTAGTGTATTTATGAGTCTGCAGATTTTGCTTCAGACATCTGAAGTGTTCCAGTGAAGCTGCAGATTTAATGCTGTTAATTTTTCTTCGGCATGGTTCTTACCAAGTCTTATATTTCGTTGCAAGACTGTGATAACAGTTTGTTATTTGGACCAATAATGGTTATGGCTCTGTTACTTTTGCTCAAAGTAACAGTTTTGATGTACTCTCACCATAGAGTATTAAGCACTTCGTTGGAAGTGGAGTTATGAAGTTTGAGTGATGCTCAAGCTTGATTGGTGCTACCGTTTGAGTCCTAGTGACTCGTTGGCTTCTGGTGTTATTTATCGTTGAAAGGAGTTCATTGATGATTCTTCATTTGCTACAAGATGGAATTCATCTCAAGGTGGAGTTTGTTGAAATATGATCTGAATTATAGAGTCCTTACTAGAGACGTCTAGGAGGGTTGAGAGGCGGAGTCCTCTCATGTTATGGTTCATATTGTTTAGGGAGTCTATCTCTAGTTTTCACCCTTATATATATATCTTGTATTGCATGAGAAGAGTTGAGAGAGAGAGACTCATTGTTATTCCTTTATGTAACTCTCCTCTAATAGTGAAGATTGTCGGTCGGCGTCCGTGGTTTTTTTTCCACGCAAGGGTTTTCCACATTAAATTTGTGTCGTGTTTCGATCTTGTTCATGCATTATTTGCTAACAAGGATGACAAAATGGATAGCGCATTCGTGCGAGCAATGTTCCGGATAGTAACCAGTACAATGTTTGCCCAAGATAGGAGGTATCATCTGGAGGCGGAAGCATCATCAAACTCAGACGACGAGGTTGCAGGCACTAATGACAAGAAAGAATGGACCTCAGATGTCATTGGGGAGGGGATGCCAAAGGCAGATGCTAATGACGGCATATTTAATGTCCCACAGTTTGACGTCGCGCAGAGCCCATCGGATTTTTTTACCTCGACACCAAGGAGCTGGAGGTGTCCACCCTGTTCTTCTTAATTTATTTTTAATTACATTTCCCTCACCATACATTGCATTACCGCTAAGTTATCCATGTGTACGTAAACTTATCAATTACAGGGCACTTCTGCTGGAAGTAGAAAGTGGACCAAAAGAGTGCAGAAGGAATGGAAAATTCTGAAGAATGACTTACCAGCGGGCACCATCTACGTGCGAGCATTCGAGGACCGCATGGATCTGCTCCCGGCAGCAATGGTGGCCGCTTGTGGGACGCCGTACCATGACGGCCTCTTCTTCTTCGACTTGCACCTGCCGCCGTCGTACCCGGACTCACCGCTGCAGGTGAGCTACCGCTCGTTCAGCCTCCGAGTGAACCCCAATCTCTATCTAGGGCCTCGTGCTCACGGCCCAACCGTATTACAACGAGGCTGGCTACACGATCCAGGCTGGCACCCCTGTGGGCCACCGCAACGAGCTCCCATACAGCGAGAACGCCTACCTGCTCACGCTGCAGACCATGCTGCACCTGTTGCGCCGGCCGCCATCGGACCTTATGGGGGACCACTTCCGCCACCCTTATCTAGAGGGTGGCTGCCTGGTCGGCACACTAGATGTCGAGGCGAATGCCACCGAGGCCAGCTTGGATCGCCCCTGCTCCGCAGCGTTCCGCCTCGCGCTTGCAAACATTGTGCCACGGATTGCTGAGGCACTGATCGATATCGGTGCCCAAGGGTGCGAACAGTTCAACCGGCTTCGCGTCTCTGCTAGCCACTAGTAGCATTAGACGCCAATGGCTTTTATTTCCTGGCACATTTGTTTGGCTTGTATCTAAAAACATATTGTATCTTCTGTAATTGGGGCCACTGATATTGTGTTTTATTTTCAACTTTATGCGTACATGTACTCTCCAATTGTCATTTTTTTCATTCATTGGTGATGTTTGTATCTGTGTCTCACATATCTCATGTTAAATCAAGAAAATAAGAAGAGAAATTTACCCACCACCTAACTAAGAGGCCTGCTCATCCACAACTTATCCAAGAAATTAATTCTTTCCTAACCCCCTATGCAATAAAATCAAAGATGTAGGAAAGAATTGATCATAATTTTCATCATCAATATGACACTATCCAATTTACCTACTAACATAATTAAATTGGTTTCAATCTTTTGTGTTTCTTAAACTCAAATTGATCAGTTTTTCCTAAACGTGAATGGGGACCAAGGTTTGTCGGCAATTTTGTTTATAGGGGTACAAAGATTTTACTAAATGATGCAAAAAAAAAACTTTAAATGTTGATGACAACATATGTGACAAACTGGGAAATTATATGACAAAGAATGCTTATTGTAGGTGTCATGAAGCGCGAGCTTCGGGGCCACGAACAGAAGAAGGAAAAAGCGAGATATTGTGACAGCCACGGTGTCACATGAGCATCCTAGGCAGTCAACGGAAGAAAAACCAAAGCAGGAATAGCAATTTTAAAACTCAAGTTTGAATTTGACTCAAATGAGCCTTGAACTAGAAGTTCAAATTTTCTAATATAAGAGACCCAGTTAAATTTCATAATCTTGATCCATGACTCAAATAAGAAGTTTAGAGAATTTTTAGTGATTTTACATCATTGGCAAGTCAGTCCAATAAATCAAACAAAGCTGAGAAACAGTGTAACTTTAAAAGTTCAAATTTCAAAATTTATAAGGAACATTGAACCAGATCACATCCATAACTGAGATCCAATCTTTATGAACCACATAAAAGTTTGGCTTGGTTTAAAAATATCAGAAAGAGTGACTTTTATAATTTTTTATCAAAATTAAGTTTTCTAAACAGATTTCAGCCTTGTCATTCAAAAGTTTGAAATTGAATAACTCCCACATAATTCCATTTCCAGAACGACATCATCAATTTTTAGTTACAAACCTTGTTCTTCTTGTATGTCAAACCCCATTTAAAGTTTGACCTCATTTCATGCCCCAAATTGAATTTGCAAACTGCCTAAGGGTTAAGAAAAATTCCAGACTTGAAATTCTCTCTGTCTAATTAGCAAGCCCACTTCAAAATCCAATATCTGACCGTAGACGGTCAGCATGTCTTAACCATTCTATTCTCCCCACTTTACTCTAAATATTGGTGTAATTGGAATTTTCTGCAAAATTCATTTGATGCTCCCAATTATGCCTTCAAAACCATTAATTTCCCTATTTCTCTGGAATTCAAACCCCTGTGGGCCCCACATGTCAGTGGCTCTAAAGAAACACACGCACAGTAATGCAGCCCTGCTCTGTCGGATTGCCGTCCCACACCAAGGCGCTGAACCCTCCTGGTCATCCTAACCTTCTCCCTCGCCCACTCATTCTCCCCCGCCTTATCTCTCTCAAGTCACCATTGCCAAGCACAGCTCGAGCTCACGTCACCCCACCACTCCACTGCCTCCCGCAATCGACTGACCTGAAGAATCTAGGCCTTAATTATAAGTTTTGGCAATTAATGAAGACTAATTTATTATGGATCACTATATCAAGATTGGAAATTCATATTTGATCAACTCATAAATATCAAAAGAACTGAAGAAGGCGGCTCAAGGAAAAGGTATAAAATAGGATTTCTATTTTACCGATCATAAGGAGCTTAGAGAGTAAAATGACCGGATTGCTAGAATACATGCCGCGGTATTAAGAGGGGTCAATGTTTTGTTGCTTGATGATTTGATAGTTGCCACTTTGTCAGAAATAATTTCCAAACCCCTGTCAAAAGCCTCTCCCAATAATTCTGTGAAAACTCCTTGTTGAAATACTCTCCAAATATTCGTTGAAGAACCTATGAGAAAATTGCCCCCAAATATCACTTGAATATCCTATGTTAAAAAAGCTCCAACATTCCTCGAAAATTCTTTGTTGGAGGACCCCTATAAAACTTACTTGAAAAATTCCTATCGAAAGGGGTGACGGTCTGACCGCGAGCTCTAGCGGTTTGACTAGGAACCTCTGGTGGTCTGAGCAAGCACCCGAGTCCAGGGAGGCACCTTTTTGTGCTTGTGACGGTCTGACTTCCGGAATGGTCCTGTCTGACCGCCAACCCTTCGCGGTCTGACCGCAACCTCTCCCTTGGTTTAAATCTTTGGTCAAAGTAGTTGTTGGGCTGCTGGCGGTCTGACCGCTAGGGAGCCGTTGTGTGACCACCAGCTGCGCCGGCTTTTGCAACGGCTATTTTTCGGAGATATGCTTATATATACTCCTCCCAGTTGTGCAAGAAAGCTCTCTTGGCCCTTGGCATTGTACACCTGAGATATTTAAGCCGTCTCCCCACTCACACAAGCTTCCATTGATTCATTGCAAGTAGGGATGAAAACGGATTGGCTCGGAGTGGATAATGTCTTTTCCATATCCTAATCCATCTTCTTACATCGGATTCGGAGCGGAGCGGATGACATGCGGATTCGGATAAGAATGTAGATTTTTTTGGATGTCAGAAATAGGACGGATCTGGACCGGATGCGGATCGGAAGCGAGAATTTAAATGTCGGATATAATACGTCTTGTAGTAGAGAATTATATGGTGATTAATAATTCAGTAAAGCATATTGAATAGCTAGGAGCACCCACATAGTATCCAAGTAAACTATACGACCCAAACTACAAGTTATCACATTTTAAAATATCAAACACACAAGTAAAAACTAAAAATTCCCAAGAAAACTCATTCAATTTCTACTTATTTCTCCGCTCTAGGCATGCCTTGCTGTCATGTTGAAGATTCATCATAACTAGACATTAGTTTTACTTACAATGTTGATACTTATCATATATTTGATGAATCGGTAGAAACATATTTGCATATATGTTTATTGAGCCTTTAATATTGTCGGATAATCCTATTTTGAACTTCAGATAATCCTCTTTAATATCTCGGATAATCCATATCCATCGGATTTGCTAATCCCATATCCTAATCCGCATCCGCACAAAATCGGATTCGGATCGGATTGGAACCACTAGGATATCTAAAATGTCATATCAAATCCTTAAAAATTGGATTCGGACCGGATCGGATCGGATAATTATCCACACCACTTTCACCCCTAATTGCAAGTGTGTAAGAATCTAGTACGTGTTCTTGAGCGATTAAAGCATTGTGGCACTAGTAGTTCATCAAGCGAGCGACATTGGCTTGTTACTCTTGGAGGTTGCTACCTCCTAGTCGGTTTGGTGGCATGGAAAACGTGAGCCCTTCAAGAAGATTGTGAAGGAGGCCCGGTGTTCTTGTAAGATGTCTTGTACTCACCTCGTCGAAGCGGTAGAGGGTAACTCTAGTGAAACCGAGGTTTGGAGAGATTCCAGGGATTGATTTAGCTTAAGATCAAGTTTCTCTTGTGTGAGCCCTTCTTGTTGGAGAAGTGTACACTTGATAGAGAAGCAAGTCAAAGGATTGAATTCACCTCAACATGGATTACGGGTGATCGACAAGTCACTGAGACCACAGAATAAAATTGTGTCTATATTTCTTGTTTACTTAATTCTTCTTTATATTACTAGAGATCACAATGATGATTATCACCTAGGATTGCAGACCTTTAGCTCTCAACATAAGTGTCAGTTTAATTTCCTGCTCCTGCTCGTGTAATTCTTGTATTATTTCCGCATTTCTTTGTGCAGGTTATTAATTATAAAAAGCCTCCTCACATGGCCGCTCTAGTGAGCCCTTTTGCCATCCTTAGCGTGCCGTGAAACCGCCTTGCTCCCCTTTTGCCGCATGCTGTGAACCGCGCCTTGCCGGCCTCGCGTTGTGCCATCGTGCGCTCGTCGCCGCCTGGCGCTGAGTGCAGACGAGCGTTGTGTGTGGCCTTGGCCTAGTCGAACCAGGTGGGCCGAGATGGCCTTAGGCCTTGGCCCTGTGCCTGAGCCAGATTCAGGCCCAGGGAGCTGTTGACGTGAAAATCACACGTGGGACCTGAGAGATCTGTTTAACTCTAGTGCAGGCTCAATACTAAAACCGGGGCATGCCAACCGATTTTTCTGCAAATCGACAAAGAAACAAATAGTCAAAGTCCGAGGTCACGGCCCTAGATAGGCCGATGAGAAGAGTTGATAATCACTATTTGTGAAAACCAGCCGATGCTATAAAACCAATTATATAAAAAAAGATAAACTAATCGGCTGATTATATCGGCTTATGGCAAATTTAATTAAATGAAAGACTATAAATCATTAATGCTGATAAGAACCAGATTGACATAGCACAGTCGATAATTCTATAGTAAACGTGCAAATACTCATTCAATCAATGGTACTAAGTCGATAGAGCGAAGTCGATACATCTAAAATCAAGCATGTGAAGACTCGCGATAGTGAAAGTCGATTGATCTGGTAGCTGGTATTGCAAATACGCCTTAAAATCACAGATCTAATCTTATTGAATAAAAGGGGCAATCGACTTCTAAAAGTATTAAAATAATCGATTAAATGACTACGAAGTCGATTGAACCATGATAACCTATCGGCTAAATGTCCCGATAGAAACCTAGTGACTCTTCCTATAATCGAATCGTACCTAGCCCTATCAACTTGGTAAGAGGTCAAAGTTGATGCAATCACACCGGTTCAGACAGATCAAACTTAACCGAGATAGTGACTAAACAAAATAAACAGGACTAGATTCGATCTAATTATAGGTAAAATCAATAGGATGACTGGAATAACAGATCCAAATCAAGCTCATAAAATCTACCAAAACCACAGAAGATCGGACCTAACCAAGACAGTATTGTGATATGAAGTCTATAGAATAAACCTGATAAAGATCTAATTACCGAATAATTAGTAATCACAAAGATAAGAACTAGAATATCACATCAATAATAAAGTACTAGTTGAAGTTGATGAGATTACCAAGGTTGACTAATCCAAGTCTCTCGCCGAGATCGGAGCCGATGCAGGCCACGCGAGACGAGGATTTCGTCGAGTAGGAAAAGATGGCAATACGTCGAGTTGTATTGAACGAACATGTTAATCTTCTTCGTACAGAATCTATTACATATTTATAGCCCCGTGCAGGGGGTTCTGACCCGACTCGGCCAGGACTCTTAGGTAAACCGACTAGATTTATTGCTCAAAAAATATAAACTAAAACAGAAAGAGATAAAATAAACCTAGTGGGCCCACTTTATTCCCTTCAGCCATTGAGCTTTGCTAACTCGGCTGATTCGCACACTACACCTCTGAACTATTGGGACCGGTCTAAATTTCAGTGCCAACAGGAGCGATGTGCGCCCCTGTGACGACTGGGCCATGGCAATAGCCAGCCCAAAGACTGGGAAAATCCATATTAATTTAAATAGTAGCCAAATAAATATTTATGGCTTCAAAATTTATCAAAGAAACTTTAAAATACTGAGACTCACCAAAACCCCTTAATTATCTATGCAATGTATTTATTGGTCGAGAAGAGAAGAAAAACTCATAACTAATTACAAGAGCACTATTAAATATCCAATTTTTGCTTGCATGCATGATTCATCATTTCCATGCATGTCACCAAGTGACATCTTTAAATTCCAAGTATTTTTAGAGTTGAGAAATAATTGTCTTGCTTATAATTCACACAAATTTTATAGGGTACCCTGGGTCAGATCTGACCCAGGCACACGGTGGCCCACGACCACTTGGCCTAGATGCAGTGGGTCGTGGTCACGACGTGACGCAACGTAGGAGGGCGGCTCGCGGCAGCGGGCCGAGACGAAGACGACGGCGGAGGCCACGAGACAATTGATAAAATCTTCCTCTTCCCAAATATACCTCTTACAAACTTTCTTGATAAAATGTTCTAATTCTTCATAATTTATTAACAAAATGTCCTAAAGGCACCAAATTATCACTTTAAATTGTCAAATCATCTTTTTTCCTATTATGATGTGGCAAGATAGAACTAAAAAGACACCTCTACCCCTTTCACTAAATTCTAATAGAATTTCAATAAATAACAAATTCAAATTCAAATTCGAATTTTCACAAATTTGCATTCTAATCTAAATTCAATTTGACTTTCTCATATCCAAATTCAAATTCCAAAATTTCAAAATCGATTTCGAACACGAAATTCAAATTCAAAAATATGAATTTCGAAATTCGAATTTGAAATCTGATTTCGATTTTTGAATTCGAAATTTGATTTCGAATTTGGAATCTGATTTCGATTTTTGAATTTCAAATTGGATTTCGAGTTTTGAATTTCGTATTTCGAATTTGAATTCGAAATGCGAAATTGAAATTTGAATATTTTATTTCCAAATTCGAATTTCGAATTTGAAATTTGATTTCGAATTCGAAATCTGATTTTGAATTTCGAATTTGAAATCTGATTTCAAAATTCGAATTTGAAATTTGATTTCGAATTTGAAATCTATTTTTGATTTTCGATTTTCGAATTTCAAATTGGATTTCGAGTTTCGAATTTCGTATTTGGAATTTGAATTCGAAATTCAAAATTGAAATTTGAATATTTTATTTCAAAATTCGAATTTGTTATTTATTAATATTCTATTAGAATTTGGTGGGGGTAGAAGTGTCTTTTTAGTTCTATGTTGCCCCATCATAATAGAAAAAAATAATTTGGCAATTTAAAGTGATGATTTGGTATCTTTAGTACATTTTGTCAATAAATTATAGAGAACTAGGACATTTATCAAGAAAGTTGGTAAGAGGGATATTTGGGAATGTGTATTTAGGAAGAAGGAGATTTTATCAATTGTCCCGGAGGCCACGTTCCTTGCAAACACGAGAGACCACTTGAGCCGTGGAGGGCTAGAAGGATGCACATGAAGCAGGACAGCTTGCCGGGGAGGGTAATCAAGGGATGGTGCACGGTGGAGGAAGGAATCGACGGAGAGGTGATGCGGCCGGCCTTGGGGAAGACGACCTGATTCGCCGGCGACACAGCAGGAGAAGCCTATCGGCTATGCAGAGGAGAGGAGGGGCTCACGGCAAAGATGCGGGGTAGCACGGTCGGGACGGGGAGGGGCCAGGGCAGCTGGGCGAGCTCGTGCAAGCTTGGCGGCCATGGCGGCTCGGCTCATGGAAGAAAGCGCTCGGCCGGTCTGTAGCGGGCAGGGGAGAGCAGGGCGCCGGTCGGGGAGGTCCAGGGTGACCTGGCGTAGCTCGAGGTGGGTCTCGGGCTCTTGGCGGAGGCGGGAGGGGGCTGCAGTGGTGGTGCGACCGACGATGAGGCTTGCTCTCGGCTTCCATGGCGGGTGTAGTCCTAGATTTGGGCCGGGCCAAATTCAAGCGGTCCATGGCACGTATGTTTGGCAAGGCCCAAGGCCCGACATGGGATGGAGGAATTTCGAGCGGTGCCGTTCCTATTTTAGGTCGTCAGGCGGGATCCTGTTAGCCTCGGACCCGTGTCAACTTGTGAACACCCTCCGCCCACCCCCCGGCTCCCACGCACGTGCCGCACCCACACAGACGTGGTTGTTTGTCATCTGTCGACACGATTGTGTTTAGACCACCCCAACCAATACAAATTTTCGTGGGCTACAACGGGCTGCTGTGTTGAGTGCCGACTGCCGAATCCGAATCCTGTGTCAACTTGAAACCGAGGAGCAATGACGTAAAGAATGGAACGGATGCAATCATGAAAAGCAAAAATCATGTGAGTATTAAGGGATGATGGATCAATTCTTTTTTTTTGAGATTACACAGTACAACTCAGACACTCATAACGCACGCACACTTACCCCTATGAATACACGTACGCAAACCCTACCCCTATAAGCATCCTCGAAGACTGAGCCGATAAATTCTTGAGATTGACGAAGTCACCATTGGCGCCTCGCTATCAACGGGAGCGTGGCCTACTACTGAAAGTACAATGCCGTTAAATTCTAGTAAATTCGCTCCCATAAGGAGAGTCGAACCCAGGACCTGAGGTGCTACTGAGACTCTTGTAACCACTAGGCTACAGGCCCTTTCACGAATGATGGAACGATTCGTACTAATACCATGCTTATTCTTAACAAAAAAAAAGTACCGTGCGAACAAAAAAGAACTATAACCAAGAGCAACGTAAAAAATAGTACGGAACGCTTAAATAAGCAGTCGAGAACTCTAAAAATTAGCAACTACTAAATGAGATTTTCAGTAGTGATATTATATGTCATCTAAAACCTGAACAATTTAGATGATACAATAGAAAATCACAAAAACCATAATCAAACAATAAAAAATTAACATGAAACATATCATTTATTATATTAAAAATAATAAAATATATGATGGAACATTTCAAATATTTTGATGGAACAATACAAAATATGGCACAAAACATGTTAACAGTACTATAGGAACATACTATGCATTCCAAATAAATTGAATCATTCAATGTAAAAATCAATTGTTCCATATAGAAGATAAATTATTCCAGGTCCTATGCGTGCAATACCTAAGCAATAGCATGGGTAACATTATTTTTTATAAATATGGCCAGCTCTAAAAAGAGTACACTACAATTTCAAAAGAGAAAGCTAGAGGACATTTATATAAGTGGACGAACAAGTGCAAAAGTAAAGGTATGTGAGTATTTTAAGGCTTGTAAAAAGGATCATATTACTAGCAACTAGAAGTTTAGTATTGTTTGATTATCAAAATAATAATACCATAGAACATCTAAAAAATTATAATGGAACAATCCAAATAATACAGTGGAACATCTTACGAATTGTAATGGAACAATCCAAGATATACAATGGAACATCTTAAAAACTATAATGGAACAATCCAAAATATATAGTGGAAGATCTTAAGAATTCTATTGGAACAATCCAAAATATTCAGTGGAACAATTAAAAAGAAAACAAAGCCCATCATGAAAAGCGACCCAAAATATACCATGCAACACATTGATAGCACTAAGGGAATAACCACACTGTTTAATAGAGATTATCTTGTAAGTGGGATGTTCCTTCCAGATAAATTATATATTTCAACTATAAAATTTAATTGTTCCAGTACTAAGCATCAGTTGTTCCAAGTCCCTATGGTAGATTGGTAGTTAGAATAGCATCAGCAATGACACATGAGTAATAAAACGAAAAACATTATAAAATAATATACATCTATTTGAAAAGTAAACTATAACAAATATACATGTAAGGAAGAATATTTATATAAAATTATCCTTATATGTTTAAATAAACAAATAGTTTTATTTAATTAAGAAAATGAAAAGAAATAATAAAATAAAACATAAAGGAATAATATGATAGCGCAACAATATGAACATATACAAGGAACGGTACAAGAAGCAATGCTTCGTTGATAGAGCAGATGAGATTTGAAGCAAGAACATGAACTTCCTGTTCAGCTAGAAAAGATAGGTGATAAATACCAATTGCAACGGACACTAGCCTAATAAGGCCCAGATCAAGCCCAATACGTAAAAAAGAGTGGACGTGGCGATGGATGGGCGGAGAGCTTATTCGCTTTGCCCTTGGCGGAGGGGAAGATCGGCGCGTCAGGCGACATGACACGACACGACTAAGACCCCACAACATGATAATAGCCCGATATGATCCCGTTCTTGCATCAAGTTCTGTTTTTTATTTTGGTTCTTATTTAAAATTTTAAAGTTATATAGATTTCACGTTTGTAATCCAAATGCAATGATTATTTTTTCTATAATCTAAAAAAAATGCTCTCTTATGCAATGACTCATCAACTCATTAATAGTCAATATTCAGCATTGTCTCCTGTAAATCTTCAAAGAAATTGAGATTTTAAATGAAACTTTGTGTATATATACAACTTCTATATAACCCTTCACAAAAATTTTGTATAATTTTTTTTCTTTGAACACACTTTAAAGAAAAAAAAATCAAAACTATTCTCCATAAATTGTGGAGATTGGTGATGGTTGAAAAAACCCCACACCAAAATTGAGTTCGAATTTCAATATAATTTTGAAGATAAAAAATAAATTTCATTTGTTTTTTATTACAATTAAATTATGATAGTTTTGGAATTCAAATTTAATGGTCACATGTAACATAGACTTAAGAAACTGCTATAATTTTGGTAAAATTTTATAAATATTTGATATATATAATATTATAAAAATAATTAATTTAAGAATTAAAGTACGCCTTCTCTATGTTAAAAACATATTTACAAGGGGCGTTTTCACTGAATTGGGTCGTGCCTGGGCTTGGCATGGCCCGACAGCAGCCTATCGTGCCTCGTGTCATGCCTGGGCCGTATTTTCGTTAGGTCAGCCAGATCGGGACGGCCCGACGTGCTACCGAGGCACGACACGAGGCGGCCCGAAGCACGATAGACCCGTGTCGTGCCAGCCCGGCATGGCCTGAGTTCCAAGACTAGGCGGGAGCACTCAAGATAAGGGGGGTGCAGAGAGAGAGAGAGAGAGAGCTCCAGTGGGAGGGATGGGCGCATCGAGGGTAGGACACTCGATCCTACCAGGAGGTCTCCCGGCCAATCGACGAAGACCACGCGGCGCACGGCAACTCTTGCAAGGCGGGCGGCAATGGTATGCTTTCTCTTGCTGACGGGGGCCCCACGTCCCTTTTATTTTTTGTTTAATTTTAACACTATAAACTTGTTAATTTCATATCTTTAATTATACTAGTACAATGCTCGTGCTAACGCCAAGGTTATAACAACTCAATAAAATTCATACGTAAGATTCACTAAAAAGGTTAAAAAAATAGTCATTACTAAGTACCTCATGCATATATAATTGTGTAAAAGTTTGTGACTGGAAATCAAATCTAGATGCGCTTTAGAAATTTATGTATAAATGTAGGAATATTCTTTATACATTCATTATTGTCATACTTCAATAGTTCCATCAAGAATTTAGTCCATACTGATTTTTTATCCTGCACATGTTATCATAGACACTACAGCAAAAACGGCTTTTAGCGGCGGCAGTAAAAACGGCGTAGCGGAGCGAGCCAATGTCGGCCGCCGCTACAGAGCCCGTAGGCACTGCCCCCACTCAAACCGCCGCTGATGACCACTATATAGCGGCGGTTGGTGTTGCCTACCGCCGCTACAGAGGAACTCATTTGTAGCGGCCATTCACAACCCCAACCGCGGCTACTTTTATAACTCTAGCGGCAGTTTGCAAACCTAACCACCGCTATAAAGTGCCTAGGCTATAAAAGCTGCGTTCAGACAGCTCTGACCCTCACTCGAACATATATAGCCTTGATTTAGGGAGTGTTTCATGAGAAAAATGAAAGAAAGCTCTCTGCCACTCAGGTGAGCTCCGGATTACAACTAAAACAAATACTTCCTTGGTGTAAAAGGGAAAATATAATAATGCCGCCAATCAAAAGAAACCAATAAATAGAGTAAGCTTCATATAATAATTTATGAGACTGGAATTCACAATGTGAATATGTTTGGAGTGAATAGAGGTAGGAGGTGTTAGGCGTTTAGCTAACAGTTCGAATTGTAGGAATAGTAAGTCCTGCAGGATACTAATGCTTTGATGGCTTTCATGTTGTATTAAAATTTTCATATGCACAGGAACAAGCAACTTAATTAACTCTTGGTCTTGATCTAACCCTAGTGGCATCAGCACAAACAATGGGCCTAAATCAGTCCCTGCTTATACATTGTTTAGGCTAGGGTCCCAATATAAAGCTGTATTACGCTGCTAACCTAAATATAAAGCTGAATCAATATGAAGCGTGATTTAGGCTAGGCTCTGAAATAAGGACAAAAAACGTATAAGCCAAACAATGTATACGTACCCTGTTTGCCTGTTCCAATCGCCTGGGCAAACTGAGAATGGATCGCCACGGGACCACTGGACGCTCGGCATTCTGCTCCTCACGATTGACAGCAGCCGCAACAAATGATCCACGGCGGCGCCTTGCTCCTGCACGGCGGCGAAGGCTGCTGCTCCACGGTGGCGCGGCAGCGACGGCGTGCTGGTCTTCGGTGTCGCGGCTGCAACGGCGTCCCGCTCCCAGCCGATCCACGACAGCAAAGGGGGTGGTGCACCCGATCCAGGGCAGCCTGCAGCGACGGTTGCTGCTCTTCGGCGTTGCGGTAGCGTCGGCATGGTGTGCTCTCAGGCCAGCATCAGCTTGCAGTCGTGTGCGAATT
Organism: Eleusine coracana subsp. coracana; assembly: GCA_032690845.1. Classification (NCBI taxonomy): domain Eukaryota; kingdom Viridiplantae; phylum Streptophyta; class Magnoliopsida; order Poales; family Poaceae; genus Eleusine; species Eleusine coracana. Next base: position 5,749,199 of record CM064432.1, on the reverse strand, counting down.
TCAGGACGAAGCTTTTTCGATCGTCACCTGCTGGTCTCAGTGATCCACGGCAACGACGCTCTGAAGGTCGGCAAGGTCGATGAGGGGGGAGAAGTGGGGAGCAGTTTCTTTTCCTACGACATAGGAACTGGCATAGAGACAGGGACGACGGGCATGCGTGGTGGAGGCGGAGGCGGTGCGCACGGTGTGGGAGGACGATGGTAGATCCGGACGTTCTGAGCCATCCGATACGACTGATTGATGTAAGACATATTATTGACCATTGAATTTGTAAATAGAAAAGTTGTGTGTACAATTAACAACAATTAACAGTGTGAACTTAGATTAGACACTATCTTAGGAGAGGTATTGGGTGCAATTAAGTGGGGGGATGTAATAAAGTTTTCACTGACGCTTTTAATGGGTGGAGATAGCTCCTCTACAAAAAATAAAAATGATGATGTTCAACAGTTGCCTCTTAAATTGAAATATGAAGTTTTCAAAGACGGGTTGTTTTTATTCCTTTGGGCATTTATTAGGGACATTTAATCAAATCTGAGATGTTTCTCAAAAATATTTTTCATCATCACCTACAACATATATTTGTGGTGGCACTATGTTATGTTCAAATTTTTTGACTTATAGTTCAAATGTTGTTTGAATTTAATTAAATTCCATTTGACTTGAATTCAAAGTAAGTTGTATGAGTTCCTAATCATGTCAGTTATACCTAGGGTGCTTTGCTAGGAATTCATGACTCGAGGGGTGTCACAGGGCTGCAAGGGCCGGAGCCGATAGGAGTCAAACTGATGCGCCAGGGTCCAAGAAGGCCATCGATGAGGGGAATCAAAAAAGGGCTCACCCGGGAGGGAATGTGACGGTGAAACATGGTGGTCGGAGGATGGGGAAGGGGAGCTCGATTCGCCGTGCTCGGAGCTAGGGAGGGGGCGAAACCGTGTAGGATGGAGGAGGAGGGGTAGGCAAACCTTGTGGCGGGGTCAGTCGAAGACGGGAGGTGGCGGAGCGGTAGGTGGACGCGAGCTCGAGCTCTCGGCTCCAATGGCGACTGAGGGAGGGAAAAATGAGGAACGAGAGAGGGGAGGGGGTAAGCGCCTTGTAGGTGGGGACGGTGATCCGACCAGGTGTCGATCGGACCGTACACCGGCGTTCACGCGGCGACGAGCAACCGGGTAGGGCGGTGTTACTGTGTGTGTTTCTTGTGAGCCGCTGATAGGTGGGACCCACCGGTTCAAAGTTCCCAGAAAACATGATTTTTAAGCGACTTTAGCAACAGTTTTAGAGCTTCAAAACAGGTCCAAATTCAAATATATTTCCACCATTTGATAGAGCATAGTTTGTAGCAGCCATTTTGATGAGATGCACAGAATGAGGAAGAAGGAAATGGAAGATATTGAAATTTAAAAATGCTATGATGGCCAGTGAAACTTAGATTTCTGGGGTCTGGTTTTGCTTATCATTTACGCAGTTTGTAAATTCAATTTGGGGAATCAAATGAGGTCAAAATTTAAATTGGGTTTCACATTCATGAAGAAAATGGTTTGTATCAACTAATAATTGATGATGTAGTTCTGGGAGTGAAACAGTGTCAAAGTTATTCCACTTCAAACTTGCCTAAATGACAAGGCTGAAATCCCCCCTATTCGAACTTGCTTTCGATAAAAATTCCAAAAGTTGATCTTCCTGAGTTTGTTAATTCAGGAAAAAATTATATGTTGTTCATGAAGATTGGAACTAATTTATGAGTATGATCTGGTTCAAAGTTTTCTTATTAAATTTGAATTTTGAATTTTTAAAATAACCCTGTTTCTGAACGTTGTTTGATTTATTTGACCTACTTACCTATGAGATAAAATCACCAACAATTCTCCTAAATTCTTATCTATGGCCTTGATCAATATTATGAAATTTAATTGGGCCACATCTATTGGAAAATTGGAACTTCTCTTTCAAGGCATATTTGAACCAAATTCAAATAAATTCCAAACTTGAGTTTTAAATTGATATTCCTGCTTTTGTTTTCTTTCCTTGGCTGCCTAGGATGCTAAGGTGATACCATGGGTGTCACGGTTGAACTCTAGATGTAACTTATCACTTCCGCTTTTATCAAAGACTCTGGTTTGCCACAACACGTGTGTGTCACCCGAGGTGGATCCTGATGTTCAGGTTGTCTCCTTGTTGGATGGTTCTATCACAACATGTACATATTTGTAATTAGAATGAGCACCTAAATGCAAAAAACATATTGAATAGCTAAAGTTGAAGCACTATAAAAACTCTTCTAACTTCAGTTTTTACTGTCAATGTTCTAGTAGTCACTCAATGACCATACTTCAAGATCTTGTTTATTTACTTAACAATAATATATGTTCCTGCTCAATAATTAGTGTATCAGTTATGCCAATTGAAGAAAGGTACGAAGTACTGTTCAATAATTACATACGCAGAAAATCCAACATCTCAGCAAGTGACTACTACTCAAGGTTTCTATTAACCATTGTTTCTGTAACTAGTGAATTATCTTGCCCAGGCATCTGATGGTTACCAGAAATCATAGTTAGGTGCAGCTTTTACCTGAACATACACATTAATAAGCAACCAAAAGTCAACAGACATGAAGAAACAGAAGAATGTTGGAGCGTACTGTAGCTCCCATGTTACCAGATGCAGTTGTTCTAAGAATAGCATGACTCTCATCAGACTCTTTCATGCCATTTGAGAAAAAGCTAACACAAATGACAAGATCTGCAAGTCCACTAAATACACTAACTGTCATCCAGTAAGGCCTGAAACAATTCTCTGAAAAGACATCAGAACATACAGAGGAAACCAGAGACAGCAATCAGAGCAGAATAACCAGCAACAATGTTAAGCAATCAGAGCACATCTGATCGATCCAAAAATCAACGGAGCCAGCAAAATAGTCTGCGCATGATCCTCAGAACCTGTACACAATTCGGGACATGCATAAACCCACGGCTGTCTATAGCTGCTCCAAACTGGAACATCCCTAAGGAGTCATATCTCCACTGGTGTGGTTACAGATTGCTGTTGCATGCATTGGCTCATTCAAAAGCCCACTTCATGTAGTTCGTATCTCCTCTTGACTCCACCTCTTGATCATGTCCGCAACGGTCTGAAAGGCCAGGTCCTGCAGTAGCTTGATGTCCGGGACGTTTGTATCCTGCCAAGTGCATAACAAGCATGTAAGACGCCTCAAATGCAAAATCAAATACGAACGTATTGGATGAAATACAAGGAAAACAGAACAATTCATAACTAAGAAACCATTGTCCCAAGAATTAAAAACATCTACAATGCTATTTTGGGTCCATTTAAACAGACAAGAATTGCACGCACATGCCAAGAACGGAATATGCATAGAACAGAACCCTTAACATAGCAGTGAGCCTGGAAACAACTGTTTGATTAGTGTAGAACAAGACAACGTGGGCAGTTGTTAAACTCCAAGATACAATTAAACTGTTGCAATGAACGCACATTATCATCGGCATGTTACTTTATTTGCATGAAAACAGCTACTCGATTCGGTCAAAGAATCGCATAACGAATCAGGATCAGGAATCAGAGGGCGGGCAGGGTGTGAGCGTGCGGTTGGTTCTTACCAGTTAGCCCGGCCTGGAAGGCGACGCGCCCCCGGCGCGGCGAGAGAGGGAGGCAGCGGCCGCGACGAGGACGGCGACCGTGGCGACGACGATGAGAACCGCCGTGAATCCAGGCGCGCGCAGGATAGCGATGCGGAGAGCCGCGAACGCGCGAGGCGGGAGCCCGACCGGGTCCGCGGCGGTGCTGGCCGCGGCACGGAGCAGAGGCAGTGCGGCGTGGCCTGGCGCGCGACGGCGAAGCAAAACGAGGGGGCGCGCCGCGGCGACGAGGAGGACGAATGTGACCTGAACCGCGAACCCGTACACAAACCGGGGGGTCCCAACCACCTCCGCGACGGTGGCGGCCGCGGCGCAGAGAAGCATGAGGGCCGCGCGCCCCGGCGTGTCTGGGAGAAGACCTGCAAGAAGATTCCAGAAGCGGAGGCTGAATCCCCTTGCGATGGGCAGGGGAGCCTGGCACGCGCGCAGCAAGAGCCCCGCCAAGCCGACGAGGAGGTCGTGGCCGACCTGAATCGCGGGCCCGTACACATGCTGGGGGATCCAGAGCACCTCGGCGGCGGTGGCGGCCGCGGCGAAGATCAGGTTCATGGCCGCCCGCCCTGGCGAGGTGGGGAGAAGGACGGCCAGAGAACGGACAACGCGCAGGAGAAATCCCTCGGTGATGCGCAGGGGAGCCTCGAACACGTGCCGCGGGATCCCGAGCGCGTCCACGGCGGTGATAGCCGCGGCGCGAACCAGCAACCACGCGGCGCGCCCCGGCGACCGGAGGAAGAGGGCAACGAGAGGCCCCGCCACGCCTACTAGGAGGCTGCGGCCGACCTGAATCGTGGCCCCGTACACATGTGGAGGGATCCAGAGCACCTCCGCGGCGGTCGCGGCCGCGGCGCCCAGAAGCACTAGGGTCGCCCGCCCTGGCGAGGCGGGGAGAAGGTCCGCGAGATGGCGGGGGACTCGGAGGAGGAGGCGTACGAGAGAAATCCGGGCCGGAGCAGGGTCGTCAAGCGGCGGTGCTCCGTCGACGTCGGCGGCGGCGCGGCCGGGGACGTAGAGCGCCGCTATGCTGGCCACGCCCTCGTCCCGCCCCTCCGGGTCCAAGCAGTTGAAGCGGCTCCCGGTTGGTGTAGCGTCCAGCGTGCGCTCTGGGGCGGTGCTGCCACCTTCTCTCGCCATGTCTGCGGACTGCGGGTGGTGATGGTGGTGGTGGCCGTGCTCCGTGTGTTGTGCTGTGCTGCTTCTGCTTTTATTTATTTGGTTCCGTTGGGGATGGGGACGACGGGGATTTGGGGGAGAAGGGGGGAAAAGTGGCGAAGCCGACGCCGTTACCACCCGCGTGCGCCGCTAACGGGTCTGTTTCTTCACTTCGGCCCAACAAACGACTCTTTTTGCCCAACAATGCCGGCATCCACAGCCCAACAATACAAGACTGTTTCTTCGGCCCATGTGGGAGGCCCAACGGGCGGCATAAATACGACCGGTTTAGCTATCGGCCTATGAAGCACAATATAAGTCTACAACCCACCAATACAAACTGTTTCTTCGCCTCGTGTCTTAGCAACGCCAACGCTAGTGTTGTCTAATCGGGCCGATCCAAAGCACGCAAATTTTGATCCAACCCAAACACAACACAATATGTTTAATTTCATGGAGGGTTGGTATAGCCCGAGGTTATAGATCGTGCTTGGGCTGAGAGGGAGGCCCAACGGGTGGTATAAACACAGCCCGTTTAGCTATCGGCATGTGAAGGACAATATAAGTCTAGTTTGGCACGGTACGAAAATGTGATATTAAAAAAAATATGTTTTCTATACCATCAACAAGAAATGATTGTTGTACCATCAACAAAAAAAATATGTTTCCTACCATCAACAAAAAACCTTAAAAACCTGTTGTCGGTATGTAAAATTCCATTACGGAATTGTGTATCGCAAATAGTGGCGCCCACCATTTTGTGCTCCATTTAAGGATTTCAAACGTTTATTTGCATAGATTTAAATCTAGAGCTCCTATGAGCAAACAAAAAATATGTGCATGACCAACATGATTTAGCCTTAATATAGAAATTGGGTTTCACCCACAACTTCATTTTAAATTTGAATTATGAAATTCTCACTTTGATAGGTTTTTGACCCTTTTAGCAATTATTTCAGGCACTTCCCAATGAAGAAACTTTGTGGGATTTCGGTTAAAATTTTATTTTGATGGATTCTGCAACATATATGTTTACTGACCCAAGTTATATTGCAAAGCTTTGAGTTGTAGTTCAAATGTGGCTCAAGTTTCATTAAATTACATTCAAAATGATTTCAAATTAGGTTCAAACTTTTTTAGTGGATTCATATTCTGTTATTGGTTGTGCCTAGGGTTGTCATGTTGTATTCTTGACACCTTGAGTGTCACACAAATAGTTTGATACTTTATAGTGTCTGCAACAATATTATTCAGTATCCTTTTTCTCATTTTTATTTTTCATTTTATCATTGAAGATAGTTTTGTTAGAACTAATGAATCAACAACTTAGTCATTAACTCAACAAAATCAACTAGTCAGACTTAGATTACTCCTAGATCAACTAATCTAATGTGGAATTTTGTGAAACCTTAGTACTTACTAGCCATATCAGTGCCTATAGCGACTGTTTAATGAGGTGTCGATGAAGAAGAACGCCTGAACGTTGATGTAGAGAGGGACACCGAGATTCCACGCCTTCCAGCACCCTTCTGGATCGGTTCAGTCAGAGGTAGAAAACCCTTGACGGCTTAACTCGTGAATTAACACACGATTAGAGAAACCTAGGGGTCTCCCTTTAGTTATATAGTACTGTAGACGTGGGGCCGGGTCCTTAAGTGGGCTGAGTTTGCCTCCCAATCAAAGGCAACTAACACGGATTAGTGTAGTATTAGAATTGGGCCTGTTGGCACAATTAGATCTGACCGAGGTCAATTCCATCATTCTCTCCCATGACCGAAGGTCAATAGCTTATTCTTTATAGTATTCATTTTATTGATCACATGTAGGTAGATACACATAGATCAACAATCTCCCACTCAATCGAAAAATATTAATCTTAAACCTAAACTTTTGTTCGCCTTATGTTCACACTCAATACCATAGCAAAACCTAGCCAATGCGTCATCGGCAGACATTATAGACATACCGGGACTTCATTAACTAAAGCCACTACAATACCTTGATAGAACACTTATTAACTTATTTTGGGAGTTTATTTATTTGACCTCATCCAGAATCATATTTTAGGTTAATCATCATATTCATACTAATTTCGCGAAAATAGGATAAGAGATAAGACCCTGAATTAGTCATATAGCTAGCTATTTTTTTAAAACATCAACATGACTTGATCCTGGGACCCTTCTTTCATAGCAATATATTTGTCAATTGGCTTGACACCATCAACTATATTTTATTACTTGAAAGGAATACTGTACTAAAAAATACAGTGACATTGAATTTAATCAATGCAAACTTAATAATAATAATTATACTGGAATATATTTTATATGTCTGTCTGAAATAAAACATGCCATGCAAGCTCACACTGTAAGAGTGAAAGATATAAAACTTAATTGTGCATATTTATATCCACACACTCTCACAAAATCTTATCTAAATAATTCTTTATTCAATAAGCATGTTATTAGGTGTATCGATCTTTAAAACACGTTCTCCAGTTGACCTTCTCTGGACTAAAACTAATAAAATTTGTCAAGCATTCCGGCTTGTCATGCTAAGTCAATTACTTATAGATCTTAGCATATTGCGTCTATTGAAGCTTTATGAATGTCTTCCTATTTATCTTATTCTCAACTTTATACTTATAATATTATTTGTCCTATAATGCAAATAAAACAGGCATAGCTGTGTATGCATTCACATATTATCATTTTAGAGCCTCACTTATCTTTCGTACTCCAATGACAATCCCAATACTCATTTTGGTCCCATCTTAGTGTCATACTCCCAATAATATAGAAAAACATCACTTAGATGTAACTTATGATATGATGAAGATTTTTCCCCTTTCTTGGAACGCATACTTATTTCTTTCAGCTTATGAAGAAAGTATTCACCTTAGAGTATCGAGATAATAAATAATCCACCTTAAGTTTATAAAATGAATCATGGTTGCCCATAAAGCATACAAACTTATATTGAGTTATGAATGTAGCTTCTTAGTTTCCTTTGGAATCACTCTTCAAATCTTGCAGACTCATTACAGCCTACTGTTTTGATTCCATCAGAAAATTTCTATGAGATAAACAATACTTATGTTCAAAATTCACAGACTCCTTTGGTTAAAATCTTAGAAATAACCGAGAGTCATTAATTTTGTGCCTAAAAACACTTAACTTATCATTAATCATTACATGTATCTGTTGTAGTTACACAACTTAATGTAGATCCTCAACAGAGTTAGGAAAAGAATGGAGGAATACTTATGGCACACAATGTATATATATGAGAAAATCATATATGTATATGTCTTAAATCATCAATATAGAAAACTTATCCTATATCTCATTAAGATTCTCTTCTCCTCCATTTCCTTCCTTCTTTGTGAGCTCCCATTGAATTATGAATAGACAGAATATTAAAAGTGTCAGCCCATAAAATTATCTGAAATAATTTATAATGGTAGCTCTCTTATATTGGTACGACATTGAACCACTGATCAACTTTCTTTACTAATATGATTAATATTTGAAAGTGCATCTAGGCCCCTAATTTTGTTTTGGTGATTGGCGTCAATACAATTAAGAATGGACTAATGTTTTTTATTGAGTATGTGTGTAGATGACTATCTCAATTGATGAATGTAATGCATTGAATCAAAAAGAGAAAAGAAGATGGTCAATTTGCCTCAAGTTGAAAGTCCATATTTCCTCAAGAAAGAAGGATCAATGATGTTTTTATTTCTAATCTTGGGTATAGGTAAACCGTACTATTAAGAGGCGTATATTTTATAAATTTGGTAAAGTCAAATGCTCAATCTTCCCAAAAATACCAGTTCTATCATCCTCTGTTTCTGCCTTTATCGGTAGTGCCAGTGATCCCCACCGGCAGTGCCGATCATCCCTCACAGAGGCGCTGTGATGTCCAGTCACTTCTCTGGGTTCTGTCTTGCCAGCACCGGCAGTGCTGATGGCCTCATCGGCAGTGCCGGTCTATCCTTCCAAAGAAGGGTGTTTCCTCTGTCACTCTAGCTGTAGCTCACCGGCATTGCCAGTCCCCTCTCCACAGAGAACTATTCTCTTGGGCTCTCTGGCTGACTGAGATCGGTAGTGTCGGTCAAGGCTTCCAGAGACCATTTGTCTTCTCTGTGGCTGCCTCACCGGCAGTGCCGATGCCCTAATCAGCAGTGCCGGTGCGGGCTGATTCCTTTGTCTGGAGATATATGACAGTGTGTCAGAAACCCTACCGGCAGTGCCGATGGCTCGATCGGCAGTGCCGGTGCGGGATGTCCAGACAGGCCAACGACTCTTTTTGAGCCTCTTGTATAAAAGGGACACCCCCCTTCGTGGATACTTCTTGGAACTCGAAAATCACTTTGCACTTTTGAGCTTCACTCTCCTCACTCTCCCTCTCCAAGCTAAAGCCTCATTCTTTGAGCTAGGGTTTGAGTGACCCATTGTTTCATAGTGAAAAGAGCATCATTCCATTCTTGAGCATTCGATTTAACCATCCTTGTGATGTATGCTTGTTACTCTTGGAGCTTTGCTCCTAGACGGTTAGCGGTGCCCGTAGAGCTCCCAACTTGTGTGGTGACACATCAGGAAGTTTGTATTACCCTCCCGCAAGGGAATCGATAGTGGAAAACTTGAGCTTGATCTTTGTCGTCGCTTGAGTGAGAATAGGGTTGAAAGAGACCCGGTCCTTTGTGAACTTCTCAACGGAGACGTAGGGTTCTTTGTGAGCCCAAACTTCGGTAACAAATCTTATGTCTTCGTGCGCCCTTTTACTTACTTGTTGTTCTTTTAATCTTCACCTAGGGTTTACACTTGTACTTGATATATTTGCTAGCTCTATTCATATAGCCCTTGTTTTATTATTCTCTTATCATTATTGTGTCTCTCTACTACTGTTGCAACAACTTGTCCACTTAGTAACTGCGGAACCACTTAAACTTAGTTTTTATACACTTTCAGTTTGCTCATCGTCACTGCCGATCCAGCATCGGCAGTGGCCATCGGCACTGCCGATCCCCCTCACCGGCACTGCCGGTCAGACTGATAAAATTGTTTAAGTCCAATTTTGCAGGATTTTAGATTTGCCTATTCACCCCCCCCCCCTCTAGGCAACTTTTAATATTCACAAAACTGCGTTGGCCAATATCATGAACATAACCATACTTCAACCATCTCTGATTCAATGTACTAATCCACAACAGCGGTGGCTAGAAATGGATAGCACAATAGAATGTGTGAAAATTATCCCGTACCCAGCGGTGGCCAGAATAAAGAACAAAAATTACAATTACTTATTTGAGGCAATTGGTTATAGTACAATAAGATGCACATAAAAGCATGAATTTTAACCCTACAGTGGTCTGGTTAAAAATCGCGCAATAAGCTTTAACTTTCATCACCGGTGGGGAAAACAAGCGAAACTTAACTTAAACTAATAATTAAAACATCAGTGATCAGAATTAATTATAAGTGTATTCTAAATGAACTTCTCGTTGGTTCCATTCAAATAGACGCATCTAAGTGTACTTAGTGGATAATCATATCTAGCATGATAAAACTGCTCTTGAACTTACTCTTATTTAACAGTGGCAGGATTAGGAAATGTTGGTCATAGTATTACTGAGACAACGTTGGTCATAGTATTACTGTGAAAACCTTTTCCTTAATATTATGCTTAAAACACTTATACTTAATTTCGTCCGTGAACTTATGGATAATGAATTATCATGGAGAGAATTATTAATTATTAAATTTTTTTTGATGAGATCAATTCTTAATTGACAAGAGCAATTCTTAATATATCATCTTAATTGGAGCATATTATTGATGATACATTCCATTCTCCCCTTCGAATTGGTGGTCTAAACGTGAGTGTGCCACATATTCGACAAGGTCTCATCACTTAACTTATAATATCTTATTCTGTATACTTAAAATAATCATAATAAAATTATGAAATTTTGCTTGTGGGAAAGCAAGAGAATAATAATAATTTAAACTTGATGATATAAGAGATAACTTCAAAACTAAGAGATAATGTACTCATAAAACACTGATATATTAAAACAAAAGTTTCACTGTGGTATATTGATGGACATCAAACTGAATGTTGAATCCACTAAGCAATTCTAAATGAAGTTGCTAACAATATGAATTTCAACTTATTTCCATCTACTAAAACTAAGAACAACACCCCTAATCTCATGGATCTCTTAATGATTTTTTAATGTAATGCTCCAGGCATGAGTCGGGAAAATCCATTCCAAGGGCCTTAAGCTCATAAGCTATGTCCCATGCGCTACTAATGTGCATTGCTAATCTACTTAGCTTATCGTAATGTGAGGTAGTAAATTTTTTCATAAGGAATTTTACAAAAACACTTATGTAACTTTCCTTTATTATGAAAAACAATTCCATAGTGGTCTTGTCATCATCATGATAAAATGCTCCCCTTGTGCCATATGAGATTTAGCGTTTGATTATTCTTTTGGCAAACTCATTATCCTCCTCCCATATATCTAGCTTGAATTGATATTCAAACATTTTCTCCTTAAAGTTCTCAATGCCAAAACGTGAGAGGAAATGGCTTGACCTCACGAAGCACATAATCAAGTTCCAGAAAACTTGAGAATGTCTTGCACCTTAGTTTTCCATAAAGGAAAATTGATGCCATTAAAGGATTTAATGGTCTTCATATAACCTGATAAGACCAAATAATAGTATTTATTCAATATCATAATCTTATAGTGCAAGTACTTATTGCAACAATAATGCGAATAATGCATTTCTTATTAACCTTAAGGCACAACAGATGGTGATGGAAAATAAATAAGCTTAAATCTGGAACTTAAAAATTCAACATTTAAAATTCAGTTATTTAGTGCACAATTGTGATGGCAAAATAATAAGCACTAAAAAAATTATTAGAATTTAATAGATCAAACTTAATATTCTCAGTGAAATAATTTGAATAAATTCGAAAACAATAATTCAAATGTCATATTCTCAAATAATGACTTAAGCATGGTGAGAAAAAGTCATCTATACTGGGCAATAACTTAATGATGAAAAGGATTCCCATCCATATTAAAATCGCAGAGAATTTGGGAGCAATCTCTTAAACTCAGAATTTTGGCAAAACACTTAATGACTAAATTAATCTTAAACTTATTCCTTAATTATCAAGGTCATTAAGATCCAATTCAATTAGAAAAATAAATTCTAATAAGACTTAATATATTGAAATACTCAAAATGACAGCAGAAGCTTAACATATAACAAAATAAAATATTGCTATAAAATTATTCCAACTAATAGTTGAAAAATTGTGCCAAAATAGACTTAGAAAATGATCCCAAATTTTGCTGCAGCAAATTATTAAAATTATTACTTATAAGTTTGCAGCAAGAAAAATTTAGTCCATGAATAGTACTTAATCTTACTTCTTAATTGCTTAATCTTAAATCAGGAATTAATTGAGTAATTAATCAAAAGAACACTTAAAACTTAATAATAAAGCGAATCAAAACTCAGCCGGTCTGTGAACCTTATTGCGTGGGTGGCCCAGAAGCCGGCCCAGAACGCGTGTACGGCGGCATCGGGTGCAGTCCACGAATGGCCCAACAGCGCACGTGGCCCAGCGGCTTGGCCTACGCTCGCGGTGGCTCGGCTCGGCAAGCAGGCGACTAGGCGCGCGCTCTCGATCGGCTCAGCGTGGGCGGCTCGGGCTCGGCATATCAGTCGGCAAAGGCGCGCGGCTCACGGAGCGATGGCAGCTCCGGCTTGGCTGTGGCTTGCGCGCGATGGGCCGAAACAACCGACGAACAGGGCATCAGTTCGGCCCAGCAGCGGCGCGCGTGTGCCCCGACCCCGCGTGAATCTGAGCCGTCCGTCAAGATCGGACGGACCAGCGCGATGGCGGCTCACGCAAAACCAAAAAATCGGCTGGGGAAGGAAACCCTAATCTCATTTCCTCCCTCACTCACTTCCACCGCGCCTGACTCACTCCCCTCCCCTCTTTGCTCACTCTGGCGAGCGCATGGTAGCGGCCAGCGAGCCCCCTCCCCCCCCCCCCCCCCCCCTGCGTGATGAGCCACGCACCGCCGGCACCATGGCCGCGCCTCCCGCCGACGCGCGCATGCTGATAGGTCGCGCGCGGCATCATCGAGGGGTGCCTCCATGGTGCTTCTTTCGGTCAGCCAAAGCGCGCGCGAGGGCGAGCTCCGGCGTCCTGGCGGCGGCATCCCGGCGACCCGGGGTTGCTCGCGTGCGGTATGTTACGCCGCGCGGCCGATCCGGTCCCGACAAGGCTTGCGGGCAGATCTGTTGTGCGCAGATCCTTGTCGGTCGACCGGTGAGGAGGGTGGCGCCGCCATCCACGCGAGCCTGATCTTATTGCGCGGCGGAACGACGGCGACAGAGAGGTAGGTCCTCTGAACTTAGGGTTAGGGTTGTTAGATCTAGGGTTAGGGTTTGACTAATGGTAGGGTTTTGGTGTGGGAAAAAAACATGTGTGTACTTAATTCGTGGTTAAACAGGTTAGCAAGGACCCTCCTTAGGCAATATAGCTTAATTAATTGATAACCCAAAAACCCTAGCTAAGTTATCTTAATCTAATCATGAAAATTACTTAGAAAACCTTGTTGTTCTGATGATCTAATCATGAAAACAATACTGATATTAATTCAATCCTAACTTAAAATATGATTAGATCCATGTTAATCACCTCTCCTAGATCTAGATCAGCTTAATTAACTTATATCATGATCTGATCTAGCACTTACAACACTGGGAGATCTAATTGACTAGTGTTTTGCTCTGATACCAATTATTAGAACTAATGAATCAACAACTTAGTTATTAACTTAACAGAATCAACTAGTCAGACTTAGATTACTCCTAGATCAACTAATCTAATGTAGAATTTTGTGAAACCTTAGTATTTACTAGCCATATCAGTGTCTGTAGCGACTGTTTAATGAGGTGTAGATGATGAAGAACGCCTGAACGTTGATGTAGAGAGGGACACCGAGCTTCTATGCCTTCCAACACCCATCTGGATCGGTTAGGTCAGAGGTAGAAAACCTCTGATGGCTTAACTCATGAATTAACACACGATTAGGAAAATCTAGGGATCTCCCTTTAGTTATATAGTACTGTAGACGTGGGGTCGGGCCCTTAAGTGGGCTGAGTTTGCCTCCCAATTAAAAGAAAACTAATAGGAACTAGTGTAAGATTAGAATTAGGCCTGCTAGCCCAATTAGATCTGACTGAGGTCAATTCTAACAAGTTTGTCCAGATTGAGTTTTCTATGAAAGAGTAATTGGAGACGCGGGCTTCTGCATCTCCAATAAGAGACGCAAACTTGGAGCAACAAAAATGTGTCTTCATTACTTTTGAGCGATTGGGGAACAGTTTGAGGTATGCGGCCTAGCGTCACCCTGAAGTCCTTCTGTTTTTCTTTTTTTTCTATTCCTGCAGATCACTTGAGACCGAAGGGGAAAAGAAGTTCTTGTCGGCCTAGTACGATGAGGTCATCCGGGAGGAACGAGGTGCCCCGCCAGGACAGACCAGGCAAAGATATTACGGAGTCTAGCGACAACCTAGTGAACGTTACCTAGGGATAGGTTCCAAAAGGGAAAATATATAAATGATGACCAAAATGACTCCATACGGACATTTTAGTTAGAGGCATTTTGATGAGGCAAAAAAACACCCTGGCCTGGGCTATAAAAGGATGCTCATGGGGTCCCTGTAAACGACTGACATCTGGAGTAATAGAGTCCTGATCACGTTGATCCTGGCTCATTACTTGGATGCTCATGTTTTAATGGAATGAAACAAGGGATTCGGTTTCTGTGTATCGCTTTCTCTGTTCGTAAACTTTACTTCGCACTTAACATGTTGTGTTGCTCGCTAGTGAGACTCACCATCGTGATTCTCGGTGATCCCTAGCGGCCAACAGTCTCTAATGAAAAATTTTGTACATAGTGTGTCATATTTTTATGCATAGTGTTATCTACTGCTACTTTCAAAATGATACGTATTGTTTAGACTCCTCAGACGGCACTTGTTTTATACAGAGTAATTATAATTTTTATTTGAGACACAGATAGAAACATCATCAATGAGTGAAAAAAAATAGTGGCAACTAGAGAGTACATGTATCCATAAAGTTGACAATCGAACACAATCAATGGCCACAGTAGCAGATACAATATGATTACAGGAAATAAAAGTCGTTGGCGTCTAACGCTACTAGTGGCTAGCAGAGACGCAAAGCCTGTTGAACTGGTCGCACCCTTGGGCGCCGATATCGATCAGTGCATCACCAATCCGCGGCACAATGTTAGCAAGCGCGAGGCGGAACCCCGCGGAGCACGGGCGCTCCAAGCTGGCCTCGGTGGCGTTCGCTTCGGCATCTAGTGTGCCGACCAGGCAGCCACCCTCTAGATAAGCCTGGCACGCCCGGAGCACGTACCTCCCACGGTGGCGGAAGTGGTCCTCCATAAGGTCCTCGAATCCTGATGGCGGCCGGCGCAGCAGGTGCAGCATGGTCTGCAGCGTGAGCAGGTAGGCGTTCTCGCTGTATGGGAGCTCGTTGCGGTGGCCCACAGGGGTGCCAGCCTGGATCGCGTAGCCAGCCTCGTTGTAATAGGGTTGGGCCGTGAGCACGAGGCCCTGGATGGAGATGAGGACCTGGAGGAGGGTCGACGAGTCCGGTGACCAGAGCTCGGTGCCGTTGCCGCCGAAGGTGTTGAGTAGGCTGAGGCACACCGTGCCGGACTCGTAGAGGTTAGGGTTCACGCGGAGGCCGAACGAGCGGTAGCTCACCTGCGGTGGCGAGGCTGGGTACGATGGTGGCAAGTGCAGGTCAAAGAAGAAGAGGCCGTCATGGTATGGCGTCCCGCAAGCGCCCACTATTGCCGCCCGGAGCAGGTCCATGCGGTCCTCGAATGCTCGCACGTAGATGGTGCCCGCTGGTAAGTCATTCTTCAGAATTTTCCATTCCTTCTGCACTCTTTTGGTCCACTTTCTACTTCCAGCAGAAGTGCCCTGTAATTGATCAGTTTACATACACATGGATAAGTTAGCGGTAATGCAATGTATGGTGAATGAAATGTAGTTAAAAATAAATTAAGAAGAACGGGGTGGACACCTCCAGCTCCTTGGTGTCGAGGTAATGATGATCCGATGGGCTCTGCGTGACATCAAACTGTAGGAAATTAAATATGTCGTCATTAGCATCTGCCTTTGGCATCCCTTCCCCAATGACATCTGAGGTCCCTTCTTCCTTGTCATTAGTGCCTGCAACCTCGTCGTCTGAGTTTGATGATGCTTCCTCCATTGCCGCCTCCAGATGATGCCTCCTATCTTGGGCAAGCATTGTACTGGTTACTGTCCGGAACACTGCTTGGACGAATGCGCCTACCCATTTTGTCATCCTCGCGGTTACGGAATATAGCGCATTGGCTGTAGATGAGGTGGCCTCTCGACGACTAATTTCGTGGAGCATCTGACCAACGCCTGTGTGTTTGACGACCGCTATCTCATCAAGCGACACCTTTGACGTAGTGCCGTCACCCCACTTGACTCCAACATCAGATGAAAGGTCAACTATTTTTCCGACCCATGAAAGATCATTACTACCGTCCATCGTTGGCTGCCGACGGCGAACGACAATATTTCCGTAGAATGCATCGTTGGAATTTTTTATGCCCACATCGTACGCACTGAACTCCATCTCTACGGCAGACTCCTCCACAACTACGCATACAGTCTGGTCCTCGCAATTGAAGCTCCTGACCACGCCAACACGCGCAGCATGATTGTTGGCACCATCATCATCAGAAGCAGCAGCTGGAGCGCGGACAATGACGCGCTGGCCCGGGAAGAAGTCGTGCGCCACGGTGCGGCTGGGGATCAGTGACACCGACGGCATGCCGCACTGCCGAGACCTGTCCTGCCACACCACGTCCACCGTCGTGTGGGTGTCCGTGACGCACATTGCCCGCTCGAACAACGGGTTATTATTGCCTACGGCATTATTGCTACGAGAAGAGGAACAAGTGTTTCGAAAGAAGCAGCGGTCACCCGCACCCCAGATGTTGAGCTCGTCTCCGGGACCGAAGAATGTCACGTTGTCAATAAGCTGGTATGCCCGTGGTGGCTTTTTGACATGTAATGTTGATGATGATAATGATGATGCGACCCAGTGGACAAGCACGGCAGCCGTGTGGACCTTGTAGACGGTGCCCTCCACATAGGATGGCTTCCAGTATCCTTTGAGCCACAGGGCGGACCAGAACACATCGCCGCCATCGACCACACGCTGCCCCGGGTAGAAGCAGCTGTTAGTGTGGCTGTTCAGGCAGTCTTTCTGCAAGGTGCTCATCTGCTTGCTGTCGGCATGCATGACCCGGCACACGGCTGCGCCGCCGTCGAAGAGCACGTCAACGTCGAGAAACACCTTGAAGACCCGGCCGAGCCATCCGGACTTGATGACGATGTAGTCGCCGAGGCAGAGCTCCCTGACCCGCCGCACCTCGGCCGTCGGCACACCACTAGCCACGACCACGCCATCTTCGTCGCGCAGATCGAGCGCGGTGGCAGCGCCCGTGACGACCCCGACCTGGCCGCCGCCACGGTCCGAAGCCCGCGCCACGACCATGCCCGGGTAGAAGTAGCTGCGGTCCACGACGGCCACGTCACGGGCCGCCTCCGTCAACGAGGCGCCGTCCACGCGCTGCACGACGACCCTGCGCCCCGGGAGAGACCTGATCGTCATCGCGCGGTCGCCCTGCTGATCATGCGTCGACTTGCTGTTCATAAGCTTCACAAGGTCGTGACTGCAGATAAGCTGCTGGCCCGTCGCGTCCTCCATTGTCGCGATCGATCGAGGTCGACGACGACGAGTTAATTTCAACGACCTGATCGATTGATTAACTTTTGGTACGCGCATGCACACGGGATGCGTGTTATTTTGGAATACAATTAAGAAGCAAAACTTATATAGTCGGCACAAATTAAGCTGTCGCAAGTTCGGAATCAGGAGTTGGATCCACTTAGAAGTTAGTTAGAACCAGACTCGGCGGCGCTGAATATCCCAATTGTAGTTCTAAAAAAATATCCCAATAAAAAAAAAGAAAAAATCAGCAGCCCAGAACTCCGATCCCCTCCGGCGCTTCTAAACCACTCATCATCTACACGACTACACCGCCACCTGCGATCCTTGCTGTTCAGGTTAAGCTCGGGTCGACATGCATAATGCATGCTATGACAAGATGCATGTAAACCACTCATCAAATACCTACCATGATGCACAATACATGACACGCATAATGTGATACAAAATAAAAACTTTGAAACATAGGAGTGCATCGGGGCTTGCCTTACTTCAGATCATAGTTAGCACTCTTAGAAGGATTAAACTCAGCTCTGGGCTCCTCCGGAACTATCTCCACCTCCACGTTCCTGTCATTGAGTCCTATGGTTGAAATGCAATGCAAGTAAGGATAAACGAGTAGTCATGGTACTTCCTCAACAAATGCATGCTATGATATGATGCATGTATAAAAACGCAGGAGGTGCAGGAGGGATTGATTTTGGTAAATTCTTACATTTCTTTTATTTAGTTTTGCATAAAGCGAACAAGCATTTTTGGTAATGATGGTGCAAAACATGAATTGTGTTTAAACTAACTAGATGAGCCCATCGTGATGATTGGAGGACATTGAATGCCACTCAAAATCTAAGAGAACAGGGAGAAAACCATACAGGCCATTACTATACAAAGCTATAGGTTCTAAATAATTATATTCGTAATTGTACCATTTATTAGGAATGAATTAAAATTATTATGATTACATATGGTTCTGAAAGATGAAAGCCAGTGAGAAAAATATATGTTGTGTGGGACAGTGATCAAGATTTTTCTACCAACATTCATGGACAGAATATGTACCAATATTACCTATTAATTAAAATGGTGCAAACACTAGAATATTCATTGCAGGTACAATACTAGGAATTTAAATAGGCCATTTGGTAAGATGAATGATGTTGGCAAAACAAACATCCATGCAAAATTTGAGGTTTATTGTACACTCTGATAATTAGTTATAATTTAATTTTTATGTTTTCTTATTACATGCACTCATAAATAAATTTGAAGTTTCAGTGTGCTTCAACATTTGATTAAGACAGTACCTATTTAGGAGAGCACAAAAAGTATTTATTTGTAATTTTCTATGAAGTGGAACTTTCTATGTGGATTTTTAAAGTTCAAACCCTTTTTTTCTTTACCCAATATAACATGCATAAATAAATATTTGAGGCTTCTATGGTTTAGAAATTTTATAAAATATTACATATTACTATAAGTCCATAAACTATTTTTGTGAATTTTTATCCCAAGCATATTTGTCTGTGTGGATTTTTCAAGGTTGGAAACAATTCTTTTGACTATATTTAAATTTCAGAGAAAAAATACCTGGCTGTTGGGCGAAAAGAAACAGGCATAGCAGATGACAACTCAGGGGAAAGGCTCCCTAGGCCAGATCTGGCCCAGATAGCACGACCAAGCCAGAGGCCAAATTGGCCCAGGCGGGCTGGCGAGTTCACACCATGGCCAGCGCGGTCACGTGTGTGCGCCAAGGGTGAGCGACGTTGACGTGGCGGGGAAGGGCAAGGTCAAGGACGTCTCCAGCTGGCTCAGGTGGCAGCATGAGGTTCTAGCGGAGGCGCGGTGCATGGAGGACGATGAGGATCTGGCCCGCAGACACTACGCGATGCGGAGGGGCGGCTCACGGGTGGAGCCAGGCGACCAGCGGCGGCGTCAACGGTGTTTCCATGGTGGCGCTGCAAATCTCGGAGCCGACTAGAGTAAAGGAGAAGTGCAAGGATCAAGGGAGGTCGTCGGAGAGGGGAATCGAAGAATGCCTCACCAGAGGAAAACGAGACGTCAGAGGGCGGTGGTTGGAGTTGGGGAAGGAGGAGTCTGATTCGCGGCGCTCCTTTCGCGGCGCTCCTGAAAGTGCATCTAGGCCCCTAGTGGGTTTTGGTGAGTTGATTGACAAAATGATTAAAGGACTAATATGTTTATTGAGATGATGAGCAGGAATTTAATTGTGATACTATTATAGACCATCATTCACATATGCGCTTATGGATATTATCTTTGATGAAGATCACATATTCCATGAGACAATTTGTTGTATATGACAAACAAGTGAACAATGAAGAAAAGAGATATGGGTGCACAATCTTATCTTTACACGCCTCTACCATGATAACTGAAAAATGAAGATGAATATCATGTTGACAAGGAAATATCAATCAAAATTCATTCAATCAAATAAAGAAAAAGAAGTATGGCTTATTGTGAGACACAACATGATATGTGGATTAGGGTGGTAGGAAGACGAAGGAATAACATGACTTGGCTGCGACAGATCATACATTGGAGAAGGGCAAGCAAGAGGCTTGGCACCGAAGGACCATTGTGATGGTGAAGAGCAAGTGGAGTTGATTCCGATGGATCTTTGAAGCCATGGGAAGTCACATATCATTTAGTGTGAATCATGAAGAAAGAATGAAAAGATGTGCTATGAATGGAAAGTGCAACATTGATCAAGAGGATTCAATATTCGTAGACATCAGCTCAAGGTGGATGTGCTCAGATTTCTATCCATGTTGATGACCCCAACTGAAGCAAAATTGATCAAATGGCAAAGTGACAAGACTACAAGCTCAAGAAGTGAAAAATGTATCTTTGTCTTAAATCTTGAGTATAGGTTTGCTGATCTATCAAGGGGGATGCAACATAGTGCTTCTACTAGTACAAAATGCTCAAAGTCCTATGTGAGAAGCCATAAGAGAAAACCCTGAAAACCTAACCCTGTTGTGCTATCCTGCACAAAACAGGTCTGACCGGTTTTGCAAACAGGTCAGACCGGTTTTGGAAATCTTGAGCTTAGGGTCTAGTTTTGGTGTGGGAGTCTTGTAGACTTTGTTTAGAGCCTATAGACAATTTTTGGTGATATGAGATCAAAATAAAAGGGAGGGGAGCGTCTTTTTGGTGTTCTGAACAAAACAGGTCAGACCGGTTTCTGAAACCGGTCAGACCGATTTTGGCTGACAGAGCCAATGGCTAGTTTTTCAGAAAGTGTTTAAATAGCCTCCCTTCCCCTCCTTCATCAGCTGCTGGTTCCAGAGCATCTCATAACATTCCAACGGCCATATTGAGCTCTCCCCAACACCTCTTTGTGAGACTTGAGTGATTTTGTGAAAATCTTTGAGTTGGGTTGAGAGATTTGAGCTAAGTGAGCATTAGTGAGCAAATCCAAGCCTTGAGCACTTTATGGCTACGTCGAGCATTTCGTGAAGCATTTGTTACTCTTGGAGGTGAAGCCTCCTAGACGGCTAGGTGTTACCCACGAGCTCCCAAGTTGTGGTGAGTCACGGGTCAGTTTGTGAGGGCTGCGATCTTGCCTCCGGAAGGAAAAAGATCAAGCTAGTGGACCGGGGAAAGTGGTTAAAAGAGACCTGGCTTGGAGTTGACTTTTGAGCGGATCAAGCTTCCTCCACAGAGACGTAGGATTCACGGGGTGAATCTGAACTTCGGCAAACAAACGCTTATATCTCCTCATTCGATTTGCTTTTCTTATTTGTTTTCTAACTCATTTTGTGCTTCCGCTTTGATCTACTTGGGTGTGCTTACTTGTGTTGCGCAGAGGCTAAGTGCATATGTGAGGAACATCTACTGGAGCACCACTTCGAGTATTGGTTTGAGTTAGAGCCAACAATCTGCATTTTTGCATTCCCTGTCAAAACAGGTCTGACCTGTTTGCCAAACCGGTCTGACCAGTTTTGGACTAATCTTTGTTTTAAGTTTTAAAACTGTAGGTTTCACCTATTCACCCCGCCCCCCTCTGGGCGATATCGCCATGCGGGGAAGAGGAGGTGGTACGGTGGCAGGCTGCTACATGCGGCGTTCGCCATGCTGTGGGAGAGTGTTGTGTGAAGGTCGTGTTCAAGTACCACCTCTATATATACGAAGCACGTAACGTGGCCTGTTGTAACAAGGACGACCCGCTGTAGGTCCAAGCAACCGGATCCGGCAGCAGCGTATAGGGCCGCTTCTTGGCTGCCGGAAGTCACGATGGCGATGATAGCATCATCCTTAGCCGGTGGAGCTTTTCTTTTCTTGGCGGGGAGGCACACCACACACTGAGGTTCTTTTCTATGTGGAAGGCACCGTCTCCAAGGTCCAGAAGGCAATCGTGTGGATCTTAGAGACGGTGCCCTCCACATAGGATGGCTTCCAGTATCCTTTGAGCCACAGGGCGGACCAGAAGACGTCGCCGCCTTTGCCATCGATGACACGCTGCCCCGGGTAGAAGCAGCTGTTGGTTCGGCGGTTCAGGCAGTCTTCCTGCAACGTGCTCAGCTTGCTGTCAGTGTGCATAACCCGGCACACGGCTTCGCTGCCGTCGAAGACCACGTCAACATCGAGAAACACCTTGTAGACCTGGCCGAGCCATCCGGACGCGACGACGATGTAGTCACCAAGGCAGAGCTCCCTGACCTGCCACACCTCGGCCTATTATCCTCTTTTTAGACTGGTCCGGTATACATCATGCGTCTCCAAAAATTCATCAGTACAACCATAATTGGACGTAGGCCTATTATCCTCTTGGAGGCCTCAACTTGTATATGTTATGCATCATAAGAGCATCTCCAAGAGTTTCCCTAAAATTTGATCCCGAAAAACTAGTTTTAGAGACAGCCCAAAAACTATTGGGGTCAAAATATATGTCCTTCTCTAACAGTTCCCCTAAAAGTATATGTATTCTAATTTAAATTGGGCCATGTGGCCTGTTAAAATTTCCTGTGTACATCGTGACCGTGGTCGTAGCCTCTGTGCCGCTCGCCGCCGCAACTTGTCAAGGCGATCGCCTCCAGCGTAGCCAGACGACGAAGCAGAAGGGCGACGATCCTACGCTATCGCGCCTAGGTCCTCGCGTGTCATAGCCTCCGTTGGCAGCTCGCGTGAATTGCCCTTAGATGCAGCTGGCGCTGGACTGCCTCTACAGCTCGCGCACGAGAGGAGATCAAGCAAGCGTGTTCCAGTCATTAGGTACAAACGCCTTAATCCTTTATCCTTCAAGATTTTCAATCATTGTTCAGATTGTTCTTATGCTTGTGAGCAGACTACATGCTGAATTACAGGAGACGGAGGCTTAGAAAGAAGCTGAGTCGCAGCATGTGAAAGCTCAAAAAGAAGAAACAGTGATGAAGCTGATAGAGGAGAATGTCAGACTGAATTTCAAGGTTTATAAGAAGGAAGCTCAGCTTCACGAGCTGAGAGAGCAGCTCAAGTTCATGGCACTGAACCACCCCAACGAACAGAGCGGTGTACCAAATAAAAGACAGATAACTCTTTGGTCCCAGCGCTGTAATTCATTGGGTATTTCTGCTTGTACAACCGTGGTGACCACGGGCTGCTCTCCCCACTGCATCATCTCCACGTGCCAGGCCGTTGTCGCCGCTCTGGCATGCTGGCTTGCGCTTCCTGGATGGCGACGACACCGCCTGGCTTGTGTTCCAGGCAAGCAAGCACATGGAGCAAATCAGGCCTTGATTGAGCCCTGCAAGGCACAAGCAGCAGAGAAAGCACATCGCCGTGATTTGGAATGGCACTTAAAACACCACGACAACCGATCAAAATAGGGGCGAGAGCTTCAGAAAGCATACCAGGAGAAGCAACCGTCGGTGGTACTCGACGTTTTGGTGCGGCACGGGACTGGCGAGGCAGCGCGGGACTGGCGAGACGGAGCCGCGGGGCACGAGCGAGCAGCTCGCCGTGGGGAGCGCTCCGCGTGCAGCGGCGCGGCGGGAGAAATACGACCGAACGGTTCGGCGCGAGTGGCTTGCCGGGGGAGGAGCGAGACGGCGGGGTGGGGCCAATCCAGCGTCCAAAGGCGGCGGGATGAGCTTTTTTGGACGGAGAATGGAGTGAATATTGTCGTGAGGCGAGAGGAGCAGGATTGGGGAGCCCAATTTGTTACCTAGTTTTATCTACAATTAAGGGGAATTTAGGGAGGGGATAAAAACAGAGAGGTGTTTATGGGAGCTGTTGGAGAATGATTTTTATAATAAATCCCAATAATTTGATTTAGGGATACTTACTGGGGATCTCTTGGAGATGCTCCAAATCGACTAATGAGGCGCAGCAGGTGCAGCATGGTCTGCAGCATGAGCAGGTAGGTGTTCTCGGTACATGGGAGCTCGTTGCAGTGGCCCATGGGGGTGCCGGCGTGGGCTGCATAGCCGGCCTCATTGTAATATGGATGGGCCGTGAGCACAAGGCCCTGGATGGAGATGAGGACCTGGAGGAGGGTTGAGGAGTCCGGTGACCAGAGCTCGGTATTGTTGCCTCTTACAGTGTTGAGCAGGCTGAGGCACACCATGCCGGATTCAAGCTGGTTGGGGTTCATGTGGAGGCCGAATGAGTGGTAGCTCTCCTGCGGCGGCAAGTCTAGGTACGACGACATCAGGTGCAGGTCGAAGAAGAAGAGGCCGTCATGGCACGACGTCCCCAAGCTCCCACCATTGCCACCCGAAGCAGGTCCATGCGGTCCTCAAATGCTCCCACGTAGATGGTGCCTGCTAGCAAGTTCTTCAAAATTTTCCATTCCTTGTGCACTCTTTTTGTCCACTTCCAGCTACCGCCACTAGTGCCCTGTAATTGTTCAGTTTACACATGGATAAGTTAGCGGAAATGAAATAGATGATGATCAGTGAAAAGAAATATAAATAAATTTAGAAGAAAGGGGTGGATATATATGGACATGCAGCTCCTTGGTGTCGAGGTAATGATGATCCGTTGGGCTCTGCACGACGTTAAACTGTGGGAAATTAAACATTTCGTCCTTAGCATCTACCTTTGGCATGCCCTCCTGAACGACATCTGAGGTCCCTTCTTCCTTGTCATCAGTGCCTGCAACCTCATCATCTGAGCATGATTGCTTCCGCCATTGCCGCCTCCTGATACCTCCTATCTTGTGCAAGCACTTTACCGGCTACTAGCCAGAACACTGCTTGGATGAATGCGCCCACCCATTTCGTAATCCTTGCGGTTATACAATATTGCACATTGGCTGTAGATGAGGTGGCCTCTCGACTATACCTAGCCAAGTGGGCTGGGCTAAATGGGCTGGCATGAGGCCCGCTATTTTGGTCCGGTCCGAGCATGGCATGGCCCGAAGCTAGATGAGCCATGCTGGCCTGTGGCCCATCATGGGCCATGCCTAGGCCTAGCCACAGGCTCGTCGTGTCAACCCGAGCACGACCCATTTAGCGTGGCCCACTTAGCCCGTGAGGTAGCTCATTTAGCCCATGAAGCCCGGCACAACCCATAAAAAATGATTAATATTTTAATATTTATACTCAAAATCATATTTTTAGTTTAAATTTATTGATAAAAAATATTTTATCTATAAAAATATTAATTTTTGGAGAAAATCAGGTACATAAATTTTAAGTGGGCTCTAGGCCAGCCCAGCCCAAATAGCCCACTGGGCTGACAGGCCGGCATGCCCGTGTAAGATGAGTTGTGCTGTGCTTGGGCTTCGATGTAGGCCCATCTGGCCGGCACGACATGACCTGTTAATTAGAAGGGTCGTGTCGGCCCGTCAAGGAAATGGCTCGGCCCTTTGCCCAGGTATACTCTCTGTGACATCCCCACCCCACGAATAAGGGGTAGTCAAAGGATCGAACATCGGGTGACATCTTGACGAAGCAAGAGTGCAAAAGTACACACATAAGAGCATGATAGAATAGTGTGAAATGTTAAAATTTAATTATTACAACTTTGGTTCAGATTTGAGTATTGTAAAGAAGTTTGAAATTCAATTACACAAATAGTGGAAGTGATATATCTCATGTTATAATCCTATCATTAAACACATGAAGCCCGTAGACATGCCTCATTATCAAGAAGAACACTTGCACAAAATAACATAGAGAAAAGCACTGAGCAACTAATACTCAACAAGACTTAACTGTCAAAATGGCATGCTAAGGCCGACCCCTAGCATGCAAGGGGCTGACCAAAGGTTTCTAGAATAGTTACAAAAACCGCACTAATAATTGATCCTTATTTTCACATTTTAGCCAAATTAATATGGTTCTTGCATTAAATAAATGTTGTGCAACTATACTATAGAAATGATGGTTGTAATATAATTAATAGAAATACAACAAGTATAATCATCATCATCATTTCACTTTTTACTTTGATGTGACAGTGATTGTTGGTCGTAACTATGCACCCACTTATATATCGTAAGAGGACGGTGTACGACTGTAGCACTTTTTCCCTTGAATTAAGTATTCCAAGGTTTATCGAATCCACAGGAACCTTAGGGATTATTAAATAAAGTTAACAGTAAAAGATCTAATCAAAGCTACTATAAGATTCAGGCTGCATGAGGGGAGACTGGCCAGCGCAAAGGTGCGCTAGACAGTAAACCTGTCGTTGCGCCGATCGGCGCAGGTGTTGCGCCGATCGACACACTAGTAAATCTAAGTCAAAGTGCCCGGATACCTTGTAAGCCTATGTTGTTAAGTGAGTAGCCAGATATCTACTAGTGAGATCATAACCAAAAAATCTAATTAAATAGCATCATAATGTGTAATTACATGGATCAATAAAAACCTATAATGAATAAGACCACTCTGCTTTCTAAGCGGCTCTCGATTTATCGCTGCCAAGAGAAAACCCTTAATCACGTGAGTATCTTACCCTACTCAACTATCCAATAGTGCTGCGCAGGCTTAGTGCTGTCACCGTAAAACCACACTACTAGCATCATCAAGCAACCATAATCAATACAATATCCAAATACTATCCTAATCACCACGATCAAGATAATATCTACTTACTTAGCCTAGAACTAAGCAATTGGAATAAATACATGCATGATTATAGAATCAAGATAGACAAATCACCAAAACCATCATCAAAATATTCAATCATCCTTGAGATATATAGAGTAAGATTCATCCCCGTCGAGATGGCCTACCTTGACGGATCAACTCTTAACACCACTGGTTCTTGAAACTCAACTAGAGATCTGTTCTAACGGGGCAAGCATCGGTGGCTCTAACTCATGGACCTATTGTTCCTCAGTCGTCTCCTTCTGTTGCGGCTGGGGCTTACAAGTATTTATAGGGGTTCTACTCGTAATGGACTCGGTTAATAGCAAATAAGGCGGTTGCGCCGATCGGCGCAGTATTGCCCTGTTCGACGCAAGCCATGTCTTCTCTGGTTTCTTCTCCGAGTCAGTTCCTCTATCTTCAACAGCTACCATGTGGGCCTTTTCCTTTGAGATAAAGTCTTGTACTGCATGTCGAGATCTTGAAGTTCCATAAATCTTCTAGGCAAACATCTTCAAGTGTCTTGTGCAGATAAACTTCCATAAACATGTGGAATGGGCCTCGGTCACTTCTGTGGGCCAAAACACCCTTGCACTGACCAGCTCATGGACTGCGCCAATCGGTGCACTGGGCTTCTTCAGTGCTTTTCGTCGGTTCTGGATTCCTGTCCTCTCCAGCATCACTTTATTCACCAATTTTACCTGTTTCTACAATAAAGCTCCAAAATAATGTATATACAAATATATAGACAATATTATAGGTAAATGGCCTAAATTAGTATCAATTATGCTCTAATTATAAAAGGGGCACTTGGGGAGTGCCAACAGCGATCACAAGTGGTACTCAATAATCGCGAGGGACGGTGACTCGAATCGCTTTACATCCTGTAGGAGAAAGCCAAGCACACGACGTACACACACTCATGAGGAGTCACGTACAACCACCTTTCACGAGACACCATAGAGTTGGTCCGGGGCCACCTCTCTCGAGTACACGTCACCCTATGCGATGCTCCTGTCGGAGCCATCCCTGGGTAGCCCATGCACTCTCCCTTTGAACACATACCCCAATTCCATCATATCCTTCTTCATCAACAAAAGAGAGGTCGGGATGCCATCCAATCACTACGATTGTCAAGTTACGTCGGGTTACCAGTTCCTATGTAAAGGTATGTACTTGGTACTGTTCAAACATGCTCTAACGGGGCCACACTCGAAACAGTTCTTAATCGACACAAATGGGGCTATGGCAAACGAGGGACAACCTTGTCATCTCAACCTACACATGCATTTCCTCATTCGGTCTCAATTTAATTTCTTTCTCATCATGAACTCAGCAAGGTAACAGTGATCAACTACCATATATCGAGTAATCCCCAGACTACTCGATGCTTGCTATCGAGGCTCATAATTAAGCTTAGCATTTCTAACGGGGCTTGAACAACTGAACTCATGCCCATAGGATTTTTTTTTCCTACATGCAACTAGGCTTCAATCAAATGCCTACACATAATGCACAATACATGACACGCATAATGTGATACAAAATAAAAACTTTGAAACATAGGAGTGCATCGGGGCTTGCCTTACTTCAGATCATAGTTAGCACTCTCAGAAGGATTAAACTCAGCTCTGGGCTCCTCCGGAACTATCTCCACCTCCACGTTCCTGTCATTGAGTCCTATGGTTGAAATGCAATGCAAGTAAGGATAAACAAGTAGTCATGGTACTTCCTCAACAAATGCATGCTATGACATGATGCATGTATATAAATGCAGGAGGTGCAGGAGGGATTGATTTTGGTAAATTCTTACATTTCTTTTATTAGTTTTGCATAAAGCGAACAAGCATTTTTGGTAATGATGGTGCAAAACATGAATTGTGTTTAAACTAACTAGATGAGCCCATCGTGATGATTGGAGGACATTGAATGCCACTCAAAATCTAAGAGAACAGGGAGAAAACCATACAGGCCATTACTATACAAAGCTATAGGTTCTAAATAATTATATTCGTAATTGTACCATTTATTAGGAATGAATTAAAATTATTATGATTACATATGGTTCTGAAAGATGAAAGCCAGTGAGAAAAATATATGTTGTGTGGGACAGTGATCAAGATTTTTCTACCAACATTCATGGACAGAATATGTACCAATATTACCTATTAATTAAAATGGTGCAAACACTAGAATATTCATTGCAGGTACAATACTAGGAATTTAAATAGGCCATTTGGTAAGATGAATGATGTTGGCAAAACAAACATCCATGCAAAATTTGAGGTTTATTGTACACTCTGATAATTAGTTATAATTTAATTTTTATGTTTTCTTATTACATGCACTCATAAATAAATTTGAAGTTTCAGTGTGCTTTAACATTTGATTAAGACAGTACCTATTTAGGAGAGCACAAAAAGTATTTATTTGTAATTTTCTATGAAGTGGAACTTTCTATGTGGATTTTTAAAGTTCAAACCCTTTTTTTTAACCAATATAACATGCATAAATAAATATTTGAGGCTTCTATGGTTTAGAAATTTTATAAAATATTACATATTACTATAAGTCCATAAACTATTTTTGTGAATTTTTATCCCAAGCATATTTGTCTGTGTGGATTTTTCAAGGTTGGAAACAATTATTTTGACTATATTTAAATCTCAGAGAAAAAAATACCTGGCTGCTGGGCGAAAAGAAACAGGCATAGCAGATGACAACTCAGGGGAAAGGCTCCCTAGGTCAGATCTGGCCCAGATAGCACGACCAAGCCAGAGGCCAAATTGGCCCAGGCGGGCTGGCGAGTTCACACCATGGCCAGCGCGGTCACGTGTGCGCGCCAAGGGTGACCGACGTTGACGTGGTGGGGAAGGGCAAGGTCGGGGACGTCTCCAGCCGGCTGAGGCGGAAGCATGAGGTTCTAGCGGAGGCGCGGTGCATGGAGGACGATGAGGATCTGGCCCGCAGACACTACGCGATGCGGAGGGGCGGCTCACGGGTGGAGCCAGGCGACCAGCGGCGGCGTCAAAGGTGTTTCCACAGTGGCGCTGCAAATCTCGGAGCCAACTGGAGTAAAGGAGAAGTGCAAGGATCAAGGGAGGCCGCCGGAGAGGGGAATCGAAGAATGCCTCACTAGAGGAAAATGAGACGTCAGAGTGCGGTGGTTGGAGTTGGGAAAGGAGGAGTCTGATTCGCGGCGCTCCTGAAAGTGACAAGACTACAAGCTCAAGAAGTGAAAAATGTATCTTTGTCTTAAATCTTGAGTATAGGTTTGCTGATCTATCAAGGGGGATGCAACATAGTGCTTCTACTAGTACAAAGTGCTCAAAGTCCTATGTGAGAAGCCATGAGAGAAAACCCTGGAAACCTAACCATGCTGTGCTGACCTGCACAAAACAGGTCTGACCGGTTTTGCAAACAGGTCAGACCGGTTTTGGAAATCTTGAGCTTAGGGTGTGGTTTGAGTGTGGGAGTCTTGTAGACTTTGTTTAGAGCATATAGACAATTTTTCATGATATGAGATCAAACTAAAAGGGAGGGGAATGTCTTTTTGGTGTTCTGACCAAAACAGGTCAGACCGATTTCTGAAACCGGTCAGACCGGTTTTGGCTAACAGAGCCAATGACTAGTTTTTTAGAAAGTGTTTAAATAGCCTCCCTCCCCCTCCTTCATGAGCTGCTGGTTCTAGAGCATCTCATAACAGTCCAACGGCCATATTGAGCTCTCCCCAACACCTCTTTGTGAGACTTGAGTGATTTTATGTAATCATTGAGTTGGGTTGAGAGATTTGAGCTAAGTGAGCATTAGTGAGCAAATCCAAGCCTTGAGCACTTTGTGGCTACATCGAGCATTTCGTGAAGCCTTTGTTACTCTTGGAGGTGAAGCCTCCTAGACGGCTAGGCGTTACCCACGAGCTCCCAAGTTGTGGTGAGCCACGGGTCAGTTTATGAGGGCTGCGATCTTGCCTCCGGAAGGAAAAAGATCAAGCTAGTGGACCAGGGAAAGTGGTTGAAAGAGATCTGGCTTGGAGTTGGCTTTTGAGCGGCACAAGCTTCCTCAATGGAGACGTAGGATTCGCGGGGTGAATCTGAACTTCGGCAAAGAAACGCTTGTGTCTCCTCGTTCGTTTTGCTTTTCTTGTTTGTTTTCTAACTCATTTTGTGCTTCCGCTTCGATCTCCTTAGGTGTGCTTACTTGTGTTGTGCAGAGGCTAAATGCATCTATGAGGAACATCTACTGGAGCACCACTCGAGTATCGGTTTGAGTTAGAGCCAACAATCTACATTTTTGCATTCCCTGTCAAAACAGGTCTGATCAGTTTTTGACTAATCTCTGTTTTAAGTTTTAAAACTGCAGGTTTCACCTATTCACCCCCCCTCTAGGTGACATCAAGGTCCTTTCATCTCCGAGAGAGAGAGAGAGAGAGAGAGAGAGAGAGAGAGAGACGAACCGGCCTAGGGAGGGGACTGAGGCAGAGCACCAGTAGAGCTGGGTCGATGGCGGGAGGCAGCGGAGTGACGGGACGATGCGCGGAGCCCGCTCAGCTCCAATGGTGGCCAAGAGAGGAAAAGCAGGAGAGGGAGAGCAAGAATGCAAGAGAGAGAGAGAGAGAGAGCTAGGGGCATCCAGGGGTTGTATTCGGACCGCGATCCAACCAGGAGCACGGCTGGCCTTATGCCGGTGTCCACACGGCAGCAGGTGAGTTGGGCAGGGTGGGCGGCGTCGGGTGTGTTTCATTAGAGTCAATGACAGGTGGGACCCACTGGTTAAAACTCGCCAGGAAAACAGGGCAATGAAGCATTTTGAAGTCGAACATTTGAGCATTAAATCAATTTTTGTGGGGAAATCTTAAGGTACTAGCATATAGAGAAATGTGTGGAGAACAATAAAATCCAGACATGCTGAACATGCATTGGGAGATCTATGAGATATGGATTTTTGAAAATGGCTCATTGATTAGGAAACTTAAAAAATTTCAAGTCTGGAAATTTTCCTTAAATTTTAGGCACTTTGCAAATTACATTTGGGGCATCAAATTAGGTTAAAATTTAAATGGAGTTCCACAAACATGAAGATCAGTGTCTCTAGTAACTAAAAACTGATGATTTCCATTTGGAGGTGAAATTATGAAGAAGTTATTAAATTTCAAATTTACTTAATTGCTAAGGCTGAAATTTGTTCAGAAAGCTTGATTTATGAAAATTCCAAAAGTGACTCTTCTTGACTTTATTAAACCAATCCAAAATTATAGGTTTCTCCTAAAGATTGGATCTCAATTATGAGTATGATATGGTTCATTGATTCCTTGTGAATATTTAAATTTGAATTTTTGTAAATAACCCTATTTCTGAACTTTGTGTGATTTATTTGACCTACTTAACCAAGAGATAAAATTACTAAATATTCTCCAAAATTCTTGTCTATTACATAGATCAATATTATGAAACTTATTTGGGTCAGTTATATTAGAAAATTTTGAGTTCTAGTTCAAGCCATATCTGACTTCAATTCAAATAAAATCCAAGCTCGAGTTTTTAAATTGTTACTTTTCTTTTGTTACTCCTCCTTGGCTCTAGGGTTGCTAATGTGACACCAGGGGTGTCACACTCTCGATGACCAATTTCTTAGAGCATCTGAGCTATGCTTGTGTGTATAACAACAGTTATCTCATCAAGCGACACCTTTGATGTAGTGTTGTCACCCCACTTAACTCCAATGTCATCATGCCCATCGTCATCACATCAGAGGTCAACTATTTTTTGAACCCATGAAAGATTATTACCACCGTCCATCGTTGCTGCCGGTGATGAACAACAATATTTCCCTAGAATGCATCATCATATTTCTAATTGTAGGCGCTAAACTCCATTTCCGTGGAAGACTCCTCCATAGCCACGTGTATGGTCCGGTTCTCACAAGTTAAGCTTCTTACCATGCCAACACGATTGACATTATCATCACCGGCACTAGCCAGAGCGTGGTAGATGATGACATTGATGGTATGCCGTGCTGCTGTGACTTGTCTTGCCACGCGACGTCCACCATTGTATGGGTGTCGGTGACGTGCATTGCCCGCTCTAACAAGGGGTCATTGCTAGTGGCATTGCTACTAGAAGAACAAGTGTTGCGAAAAAAGCAGCGGTCACCCACACGCCAGAAGCTAAGCTCATCTCTGGGACAAAAGAATGTCAGATTGTCAAGAAGTTGGTGCACCGGTGGCTGCCTTTTGACGTGGTGCTCATCCGGTGATGTTGATGATGATAATGATGATGCGGCCCAGTGGACAAGCATTGCAATCGTGTGGACCTTGGAGACGGTACCCTCCATATAGGATGGCTTCTAGTATCCCTTGAGCCACTGGGTGGACCAGAAGACGTCATTGCCTATGCCATCGATGACATGCTGCCCCGGGTAGAAGCAGTTGTTGGTTCGGTGGTTCAGGCAGTCTTTCTGTAATGTTCTCAGCTTGCATGACCCGGCACATGGTTGCGCCGCCGTCGAAGAGCACATCAACATCGAGAAACACCTTGAATACCCAGCCAAGCCATCTGGACGCGACGATGACATAGTCATCGAGGTAGAGCTCCCTGACCCGCCGCACCTCAGCCGTTGGCATGCTGCTAGCCACGAGCACGCCGTCTTCATCGGATAGGTCGAGCACAGTGGTGGTGCCCATGATGACGCAGACCTAGCCACCACCGCCATCCGACGCATGCGCCATGATCTTGCCCGAGCACAAAAAGCTGCAGTCTACGATGTGTTATACTTGTTCGTGCCTAGGTAGCATCTAGTGATATAGATCATGGGTTGTAAGGGGTTCGGGTACGAGATCTGGAGGGAGAGTGAGAGGGGTGGTATACATACCGGATGAGAGAAAGGGTGGAGCGGCCGAGGAGGAGTCGATGGCCAGAGCCGGCGGCAGCGTCGGTTCTGGTCAAGGATGAAATCAAGGGTGGCAGAGATGGCCCAGGGTGGAGGGGATGGTGGACAAGCGGCTCTGGCTTGGTACGGTGTCGATGTATGTCGTCATGGTGGCGGCTTCCCATCACTAGTTGCACCCGTCCTTGAAATCAGGTTTTGGTTCTCTGGGAGCCGTGTGTGGCTACGTTCAACTTAGGTAAACATGCCCTAGTCGTCCTCCCTCTTTTATATGTGTAGCATGACGGGGGCCCACCAACTAGAGGAGGGTTGGGGCGCTCCTGATCAGGGCACGATTTGGCCGTTGGGCCCAACATGGAGATCTACTAAAATTCTCCCCCTAGATCTCATTTCATCATCACTTTACATTTTCCGTTTCATCATGGAGTTACACATAAAGCATGTTTCATCGTCGCAGCTAATCACCGATAGATTCAATAGCTACTATACAGATCTCTGTTCAGAAACGGATACTTTTTTGGGTCCTAAGTCTAGAATCATAAGGCTTGCCTTAACCCAATGCCGGCTACATGCTCCTTGAACATGCTGGGCAGTAAGACTTTTGTGAACCGATCCGCAAGCATTCTTTTAGTCCTTGTATGCTCGATACTTATAGTGCGATCCTAGACTTTATCTTTCACAACATAGTACTTTATGTTAATGTGCTTGGCAGCACCACTAGACTGATTATTATGAGCATACATTACTGCTGGTTTGTTGTCGTAGTATAACTTTAGTGTTTTCTCAATGCTGTCAACCACTCTTAAACCAGGTATAAATTTCTTTAGCCAGTTGACCTGTATTGTGGCTTCATAACATGCTATAAACTCGGCATACATGGTAGACCCTGTTGTAATACCCTGTTTGGAGCATTTCTATGAAATAGCTCGTCCTGCTAGGGTAAACACGTATCTTGATGTCAATTTCGTGTTATATGTAGCAAAGTCTGAATCAGAATACCCCACCACTTGGAGTGAATCTGATCTTCTATATACTAACATGAGGCCTTTTGTTCCTTGCAAGTATCACAAGATTTCCTTTATCAACTTCCAGTGCTCTAGGCCTGGATTACTCTGAAATCTGCCAAGTAACCCGGTGACAAACGCTAAATTAGGGCATGTACATACTTGCGCATACTGCAAGTTTCCCACAGCCAAAACATATGGTTTCGTTTTCATTTCATTGAGCCCATACTGATTCTAGGGTTTTTGCCAATCCCTAAATCTTTCATCCTTGACTATAGGAGTAGGTGTAGCACTGCATTTGTGCATGTTGAATTTCTTCAACACCTTCTCTATATACGTCTTTTGAGACAGCCCCAATGTGTATTTTCTTTTTACTCGGTAAATTTCAATACCCAAAACATATGATGCTTCATCAAGATCTTTTATGTCAAAATTTGAGGATAGGAATTTCTTTGTTTCTTGCAGTAGACTAATATCACTACTGGCTAGTAGAATATCATCCACATATAAAACTAGGAAATGAATTTTCCATTCTTGAACTTTGCATAGATATAATTGTTCTCAACATTTGCTTCAAATCTATATTACTTTATTGTTCCATCAAACTTCAAGTACCACTATCTTGAAGCTTGCTTTAATCCATAAATGGATCTCTTTAAATGACATCCCATTTTTCTTTTCCTTCCACAACAAACCTTTCAGTTGTGCCATGGAAACTCTTTCTTCTAAATCCCCTATTTAGGAATGTCGTTTTTGCATCCATTTGATGTAATCTAAATCATAAGCGCCATTAGTGCCATTATAGTTCTGAAAGAATCATTACAAGAGAATGTCTCATTGTAATCAATTCCGTCTCTTTTCGTGAAGCCTTTTGCCACAAGTCGTTCCTTAAACTTTTCTATATTCCTTCTAGAGTCATATTTAATCTTGTAGACCCATTTACGGCCTACTATTTTGGCCCTTTTAGGAATTTCTTCTAAGTCCCAAACTTCATTGAGACTCGTTGATTTCATTTCATCTTTCATGGCCTCCAACCATTTAGATGAGTGAGCACTTCTCATGGCTTCATTATATGAGGTGTGGTCATCCTCCATATGATATTCTCCTGTGTTATAAAATTCATAGTCAGCTGAGATGGCTGATCTTCTAGCTCTTTGAGACCTTCTAGGGGCTTCTTCATTTGGCATAGTTTTTTGTTGAGGCTCTTGCAAAGCCTGCATGTTTGGCACATCATCTATTTGAGGGTGTTGTTCCTCCCCCTCATCCGTTGCAACAATCTATGTTGGATCCTAATGAATAGGTTCCTTATTTACCACATGTGAAGTGACAACAGGTGCTGGCACTACAACGTCAGGCATCACAGGCGGAACATCAATAGGTATGTAATTAAGTTCATCACATAGATTAAATTCATCGAGAGAGTATCAATAAGTATGGGAGTTACATGACTAGATCCCCGCACCGGAGAAGAGAATATGAGACTACTCACTCATTATTCCGCTAGACATAGCAGAGAGATGAGAAATAGCGCTAGAATGCGCACGAACCAATCGGACCAAGCGTCACGCCGATCAGCGCAACCTCCCTTCTGGTGGTTCTCGTCGGTGTTGACCAACTTCCGCCGCCAATATCCTAGAACCCTAGATCTAATAATTGATTCTCGTGATTGCCGT
The DNA here is from genome assembly GCA_032690845.1 of Eleusine coracana subsp. coracana. Classification (NCBI taxonomy): domain Eukaryota; kingdom Viridiplantae; phylum Streptophyta; class Magnoliopsida; order Poales; family Poaceae; genus Eleusine; species Eleusine coracana. Next base: position 5,712,870 of record CM064432.1, on the reverse strand, counting down.
CTCCCCCGTGGCTCTTGATAATTATCTTCCTTTTATACTCGACGGGATTAGGTCAACTTCCACCGACTCTGACTCATTCTGGGCTAGGCCTTCGTCTTTCCCGGACTGGGTCATGTTTTCATCATCTTTTCCTTCCTGCGTTGATTGGCGCAGGCCCGCGCCGATTGGCACGGCTCCACATCTAGACCATCTTCGCTACTCTTTAGTTCTTTATCCATAATTGCCCTGTTTTGCACCTGTTTCCTGTGATTACATCCAAAATAGAACAACTATAAATATATGCAAATATAGGGTTAATTGTTAGTCCAAACCACCAAATTAAGACGCAAAACATCCCTTTTTGGTAGATAAAATAGGCATCTAGAAACCACCAACAGTTCCCCCACACTCAAATCATTGCTAGTCCTCGAGCAATACAAAATCAAATATGTAACAAGAATCTTCACACCATCTCTCAAGCAATAAATCTCAATCATCATTTTTACTCGTTATCCCACCACAAAGATTTTCTCTCATCTCCTTTTAACCAATAGGCATATCATACTTGAACTTAATCAAATCACCACAAAACCTTTTCAAAAACAATTTTAGTTCTCCTCGACTCATCTTTAGCATCAAATATCAAGCATTTGGTCCTCTCTAGATCTCTCAAGTGTATTTCCTTCCCTCTCCTATCTAATCAAGGATTGTATGTGGATCTTGGAGGGCTATATAACTAAATTAAACTATAAGATTAACCATGTCAACAATATGCTCAATCATGCCCACTAAGAAAGAATTTTCTTAGAAAAGAACTTTAATGGAGAAGGAGAATATAGAAGATCTAAAAAGAAAAATGTTTCAATGAGAACTATGGCAAAGAATTAGAAATAATCAGAAAGCTGCTTTCTTCGATGACCCTCTCAGGGAATATATTTTTTTCTCTGTCTCTTTTTTTATATATATATTTTTTTTCCACTATGCAACAGCGCCAATCAGCGCAACATTGCGTCGGTCGGTGCGGTCTATATATTTTTTTTCTTTTGTTTCACTCTTTTTCTATTCCCGATATGATCAGCAATTTCTGTCTTGTACTAGCAGCAAAAATTTTCTGAATTCCCTTTTATTAAGAATATAGGTTGTATCAAGGAGGAGGGAGAAATAAAGATGTATGGGTTCCATGATAGCAAGGAATTTAAATGGATACGAATGGCTAGAAATAAAGAGATACCAAATAGATCAACCTTTCCTAACTTGGTCGAAATCATGAGCAAAAAGTTGACAAAGTCACTTACAATCCAATTAGTTCAAATGTGTAGCTTGCTCTCATTCACTCGGCTAAGTAGGCATATTTAGACCTTGCTTTTGCTTTAGCTTATGATGAGTCAAAAGAAATTTTCACAAATACAAAGCTCAAAAGTTAAGTGGTGACCATCTAATTCAAGTAATCAACCAATCGATCATCAAAAAGAAAAGATAAATAGTATGGGGCACTTTCAATTTGACAATCGACACTAACTTTATTAAAAACAAAGCAATAATTCAAACTACATAAAGGACCTTGAAGCAACTCTCAACATGGCTCATGACTCCCTTAAGCACACATACAAACTTAAATAAACACTCATAAGAAAAACAAATGAGAAACTAGACTCAAAAACACTTAAAAACTATGACTAATGGCAAAGCCCTTCCCCCACACTCAAAATTTGCAATGTCCTCATTGCAAGAAAAGAAACTCAACACACTACTCATGCAGACCATGCCTGTTCAAGACTCAGAAAATTCGTCTTATATTCCTTTTGAGAAAAGTGTAATCCGCTTCGTTCATCTTGATTGTATCCTGGACTCTGTGATCCACATCCCTTTGATGCCTATAAGCATGATCTCTGTCTAGATGAAGGCGCTCAATATTTCTTCAACGGACAGGACAGCAAGTAGGCAGCTGCAGGTTATGATTTTCAACGCTGTAAGGGGAGGCACTATTGAAACTCCTCTAAGCCGACCAGCGCAAAGGTTGAGCCGATCGGCGCAGTGGTGTTCATTCACCATTGTGACTTCCTTCATCTCCCACTGCATTACCATTAACTCTTTTTGAAGTTCCTACTGCCCTGTTTTACTACATTCTGCATGTGTTCCCCAATTTTCAAACTTAGGACTACCAAAGCTTCTTCGCATATTAGAATCATCACCAAAATATCCAGACATACTAGGATCACCACTCTCCAAAGTTTCCAAATAGTATGACTGATCAAAGTCGCTATCCCATTTAGAATACTTTTGAATTGGCTTACCCGATAGTGTAGCGGATCTGCGAACCTCTAGTGTAGTCTTACACTTCTTTGTAGCAGGCTCTTCGTCTTCACTTGGCAGAGCCATCAGATCAATAAATTCAGCCATCTTTAGGTCGCGCCGATCAGCTCCAGTGCCACGTCGATCGGCGCAGCTGACAGCTTCCTTCATATACTCAGCTAACTGCTCTAAATTACGCTCTCGGATCGCCTTATTCTGCTGCCTTTGTAACATCTCATTGTTAATCTCCTTAGGCATCCTCCCTTCAGGAACAGCGCGATAGCCATCATCATATAATAATCTCTAGGTATGAAAGTTGGATCTTCCGCCAATTGGAGTTCAACCTTGCATTGAAGATCTTTAGCACAAAAGAAACACTTGCAACCCTCAATACGACTGTTCTTATGAATCTTATTTTCTTGAAAACTTTCTCAATCGGTAAGAACCCTAGGAAAGGATTCATCCCTTTTAGCATGAAGATCCTTTTCCGCATCTTGCTCGTGCATGCCTTCTTCAGCTTCCTCTCGCAGCTTGAGTTCATACTTGGCGGCAATGTCATGTTCACTATAAAGTCGGCACCTATGGATTGTGAGAGAGCTCTCCTCATCTAGCTCTTCCTTCTCTTGCTCAGTCAATGATCTTTTAAAAAATAGGAAATCATCATACGACAAGGGCTTAGCAAGATCAAGAAGACTTTCCATGGTATACCTTTGAAAAATAGATTCACTTTTAATAGGCGCTACAAATTTTCCTTTGAGCACCAATACTCTCTTCATCATCTGCCGAAGTTCATTGTCCATCTTCACCTTGTCGGCGTTCCACGCGTCAGCTTTGCTTTTCCTTATGAATTTCTTCTGCAGGTTTGACCAGACGAGAGGATCATCTTGTGTTGGCGTCAGCACTTTGTCAACTTCTTCCCAGGACCAATTTGCAGAGGGTCACGCCGATCAGTGCCGCCTTGGTTGCTGCCCAATACGCCGCCTACCATCGCTTCTGCTCCTAGGGTTTTGTTCTGGTGACGATGTAATGCAAGTTGACCCTAACCCTAGATTTCCAACTGGACTAGGACTCTATCTCTTTTCGTGGAATTTAATGAGTCTTAAAAAGGCAAGGTCCAAAACCGACTAGGAACCCAAAAGACTCCACCGCGCAGATTGGTACAGGGCTGCGCCGATCGGCGCAGCAACGCGCCGATCGGCGTGGTACACTAAATTACCAAATCAGATACAAAAAAATTACAGAAATCAAAATACATACAGAGCTTTTTTTTTACGTCATTAAGCTCGACCACACGGGGCACTAAGCAGTGAAATACACATCAAAAGATTTTAATTCAAATGTGTCAGGTTCTAGATATACCTTTAGACGTTGTCCATTCATCATGTACTTGTTTCTCTAGCCATCCATTATGATTACAGCTCCCGAAGGTAACACTGTATTCACAAGATAAGGCCCCTCCCATTTGCTTCACAGTTCGCCTTTACCAAATAATCTGAATCGCGAATTAAATAGGAGCACCCGATCTCCTTGCTTAAATTCCTTCTTCAAAAGCTTCTTATCATACCACTTCTTCATCTTCTCTTTGTATATGGCTGCATTTTGATATGCACACAATCGCATCTCTTCCAATTCACTTATTTGTATCTTTCTTTTCATGCTGGCGGCATCAAGATCCAAATTCATTCTCTTTATAGCCCAATAAGCTTTATGTTCCAATTCCACCGGTAGGTGACATGATTTCCCATAGACGAATTGATATGGTGTCATACCAATTGGTGTCTTGAATGCCGTCCTATATGCCCATAACGCTCCATTAAGCTTCGTGGCCCAATCTTTTCCTTCCTTTGTAACATTCTTCTGCAGAATTCCCTTTAATTGCTTATTCGACGTTTCTGCTTGTCCATTCGTCTGGGGATGGTAGACTGTTCCAATTCTATGCTCAACTCCAGATTTAGTTAAAAACCTAGTAAATTCTTCTCCTGTAAAATGGGATCCTCCATCTGTAATTATTACCCTTGGTACTCTATACCTAGGAAATATCTGCAGCTGAAGTATACTCCTTGATTCTCTTGTAGTATTGGCCTTGCATGCCATTGCTTCGACCCACTTGGAGACATAATCAACGGCGACCAATATGTACTCAAAACCATGAGAATTCACAAACGGTCCCATAAAATCCATACCCCAAACATCAAAGATATCGACTTGAAGATTGTACTTAAGAGGCATTGCATTCCTACTGTTAACATTCCCTATTCGTTGGCATTGAGCACATGTTGCAACATACCTTTTTGCATCTTCATGCATAGTAGGCCAATAGAATCCACTCGCCCATACCTTTGCCTGTATTCTGAAGTAGCCATAATGTCCCCCATAATCCGAAGAATGACACTTTACTAAAATGCTCGCTCTTTCTTCTCTAGGTACACATCTCCGTACAGCTCCATCCTCGCAATACCTATACAAGTATGAGTCTGTGGGATACTTGCTTTACGGGTATCCTCATACAAGGCTAAGTCGATGGCCGACTGGGTACTTCATCAACAAGGAAGCCGACCGACTCGGCTTGGAGTGCAAGACAAGAAAGATTAGACTTGCCATATAGAATCCTTGTAGAGTACGACTAGGACTCTGCCTGAACCCCCCTGCCGACCGGATATATAAGGCGGCAGGGTACCCCCCATCGAGGGAGAGGGAATTTAGACACAACTAGAGAGTAACAACATCTCGTGACAATAAATACAATACATAACACAGGACATAGGGTTTTTACTCTCATTGAGAGGGCCCGAACCTGTATAATTCGGCGTCTTGTGTAACCATTGTAGTTCTTGGTCTTGACGAAGCCCTATATATTTACTGCCGGTCTTGAGCATTGATAGTTGGCGCGCCAGGAAGGGGACAAGGCTCGCCGGGATTCTCCGTCGACTACGATGGCCAAACTTCCCATCATCCAATACTCGCCGGACTTCAAGATCTCTTTTGGATCGCTCGACTTCACGGTCGGCGACAATGGAGTCCTAGGTCTGAACGACTATAGATCAGACTCGACCGCAGCCAGTCCCATGGTGCGATCACTGAGTCCGTCTGACATTATCCCTGCATTGATCCCACTTGGATCCGAGCAGGAAGAATCTTCCTTCGGATATGACTCAGCGTCAGATCGGTCTTTTGATGAGGATACGGTCGGATCGACCTGCTCATATCCCCATACAGTCAACATGGTGGATATAGTAGATCCTGCTACTGGAAACCAGGATGAGGATCCAGATGCCAAAGAAGAAGGGAATCTAGCTGATGGTCCCCAAAACCAGCCGGTCGAAGGAGGCCGATAGGATGATAACCCGCCAGCTGATGAATTATCGGTCGATCACCGCCTTCGACCAAGAGGGTCGCGCGGATCGTGTAACGCACGCCGATTAGATCTCGGCCCTGACCTTGAAGTGGATGGTGTTAAGGTCTACCACACCCCACAGAACAACATCACTGGGGCCAAGACATTGCTTGACACTTTAATGGTTGATGCCCACTATCAAACTCCTACTATGTAGAACGCGGTGGCTATGCTCAAGGCCGCAACAGCGCAAGATGCTGCAAAGTCTCAGTCGGTTGCAAGTTCTAGCCATGTATCTCCTTAGGGTCGGCGAAGGCGCGAAGACCTGAGAAATTCTCTCAACCTCCGTGATGGACGAGACACCATGAACTCTCACCACGAGGAGCGCGCTCGGGACAACCGACGCTATGAGGAAGAACGACGTGAACGAAGGATGGATGCCCGACGGGAAGACTGATGGGACGACTGACAAGAAGACCAACGGGACAACCAACGGGACGATTGTCAGAATCCCCCTCCAAGAGACAACTACGATGACCAACGTCGACATGACGATCGGGATTGGCGCGATAATGACGGCAATCGAAGACGTCGTCATGATGAGGATGTCGGCCCACGCCATCGTTGTTGCCCAACTACGTCCCCAGACCGATAAAGGCGGTCACCAACACTGACTAACGACGAGATCGATGGCATCAAGGCTTACGTCCCTCGGCTTCGCATTGCTCGATGGCCGAAAGGATTCAAGCCGGTTCCCATCGAAAAATATGATGGACAAACCAACCCCCGAGAGTGGCTACAACTCTATAGCACAGCGATCTGGTCAGCTAGAGATGATTCCTACGTAATGGCTAATTACCTTCTGGTCTACTTAGATCCTGCCGTTCGGATATGGCTCACATCTCTACCTGAGGAGCCAGTCACATCTTGGGGAGACCTCAACAGGAAACTCATAGAAAGTTTCCAAGCAACTTGCAACCGACCGGGCAACCACTTCGACCTCACTCGGATCAAGCAGAAAGGAGACGAGCCTCTTCGCGACTACATCAAGCGGTTTTGCGCTAAGAAGACTGAGATCCCCAACGTCCCCGATCAGCAAATCATTACTGCCTTCCTGGGTGGAATTCGCAGTGACGATCTGGTCCGAGAAATTGGTCGTAGGAACCATGATCTCAAGCTCACCACTCAAGAGTGCTTTGAGATTGCTGATAAGTATGCATCAGGAGAGTCAGCACTGGATGATATCCGAGGAAAGGGCAAGGAGAAGCGGCCGGACAAGCCTGAGTCCTCCAAGAAGGACAAGAAGAGAAAACCTGACAATGCTGTCAACACAGTGGACCGGTTTCGGAAGAATCCTCGGATGAACCAGCCATCTACTGATGAGTTGCTGAGTGGCATTTGCCCTTGGCACCCCAAGGGAAACCACAAAGCAAAGGATTGCTATTATCTGAAGGGTTTTGCAATAGCTGCGCTCAAGGTGGTCAAAGATCCCCCAAGGCGCAACAACAGCAACAAAGACAAGCCCAAGGATGATAATGACAAGGATGATTTAGGAGAGTTCTAGGAGCCCCGCAAAGAAGTAAATTTCATCTTCGGAGGCCCAGATACCTATACATCCAAACGCAAGCAAAAGTTAGAGCTTCGAGAGATTAACTCGGTGGAGCCAGCTACGCCTCAGTACATGACGTGGTCTAAGATACCAATCACCTTTGATCGGTCGGACCATCCAAAACATCAACCAAAACTAGGTCGCTACCCATTGGTGCTTGCTGCGACTATGAAGGAGGTGAAGTTCAACAGAGTACTCATCGATGGAGGAAGCAGTTTGGACCTAATCTTCACCAGGACCCTTCAAGAGCTCGGTCTATCAACCAATGACCTCCAACCGAGTTCTTCACCCTTTCATAGGATTGTGCCTGGCAAGACTTCAATCCCAATTGGACAAATCACTCTGCCAGTCACCTTTGGCACTCGTGATAATTTTAGGATAGAGCGTATCCTCTTCCAGGTGGCAGACTTCGAGTCAGCATACCATGCTATCATCGCTCGACCGGCGATGGCCAGGTTTATGGCTGTTCCGCACTATCCGTATCTCACCCTCAAGATGCCAGGCCCGAACAGAATAATCTCCCTCCACTCTGATCTTCAGAATTCTTTTGATTGCGATGTCCAGAGTTGTGAGATGGCTACCAAACAGTTGATGCTGTCAGACCAAAAGGAGATCCAGAAGGCGGTCGGTATAGAGGAGCAGACTGGAACGGAGGTTCCGGCAAAGAAACCTACCAAGCACAAGATCCAGACCGATGACATCCAAACCAAGGAGATTTCGCTCGATCCTGAGGACCCCGATAAGGTGACTTATGCTGGGGTCAACCTTGATGAAAAATAGGAACTCGCGCTCACTCTTTTCCTCCAGGAAAATAGGGATATCTTTGCATGGAAACCATCTAACATGCCGGGAGTTCCTAGGGAAAAGATTGAGCACGTGTTAAGGGTACCTCTAGGGGCTACCCTCATTCGCCAAAGGCTTAGAAGATTTGCACAAGACCGCAAGGACGCTATGAAGAAGGAGATAGTTAGATTGTTAGAAGCTAAGTTTATAAAGGAGGTGTATCATCCCGACTGGTTAGCAAATCCAGTCCTTGTACCTAAAAAGAATAAAGAGTGGAGGATGTGTGTTGATTATACCAATCTCAACAAGGTCTGCCCAAAAGACCCCTTTGCTCTTCCTCGTATTGATCAGATTATAGATTCGACAGCCGGGTGTGAGCTTTTAAGCTTTCTGGATGCCTATTTGGGCTATCACCAGATCCCACTGAGAGTCGAAGATCAGATCAAGACTTCCTTTATAACAACCTTCGGCGCCTATTGCTATATCACTATGGCGTTCGGTCTGAAAAATGGTGGCGCGACTTACCAACGAGGTATTCAACGCTGCCTTGCCACTCAGATCGGTCGGAACGCTGAAGCGTATGTTGATGACATCTTGTCAAGACTCGAAAAGTCAAAGAACTTCTCTCTGACCTGGCAGAAACCTTTGACAATCTAAGACATTATTCAATGAAGCTGAATCCTAAAAAGTGTGTTTTTGGGGTTCCATCGAGAAAGTTACTCAGTTACATCATTTTGAAATGAGGTATAAAGGCTAACCCAGATAAAATCAAGGCAATCCTTGATATGAAGTTGCCTAATTCTCAAAGGGATGTTCGGAAGGTGACCGGATGCATGGCATCCTTGAGTCACTTTATTTCCCGATTGGGGGTTAGGGGGTTACCACTCTTCCGATTGCTTAAAAAGCAGGACGGCTTTGTTTGGACTGAGGAGGTGCAGTTGGCACTGGACGAATTAAAGATTCATCTCAGCAGTATTCCAGTGTTGGTGCCTCCGGAACCTGGAGAAAAACTTCAGCTTTACATCTCGGCCACAACCCAGGTTGTGAGTACTGTGTTGACAGTCGACCGAGAAGAAGAGGGACATGTGCAAAGAGTACAGCATCTGGTCTACTTTGTGAGCGAGGTTCTCAGCGCCTCTAAGACAAGGTACCAGTAGATCTTGAAGTTGTTATATGCATTATTGATCACCTCGAGGAAGTTGAAGCACTATTTCCAAGCTCATCCAATTAAAGTTCAAACTTATTTTGCACTCGGGATGGTGTTACATAACCGAGAAGCTGAAGGAAAAATAGCCAAGTGGGCAGTCAAACTTGGTCAGTATACTATTACGTTTGCACCTCGGTCGGCTATAAAGGGACAAGCGTTAGCTGAATTCGTTGCCGAGTGGACAGAGATTCAAAATCCTCCTACTGCCCAAGATATCAAGTACTGGAAAATGTACTTTGATGGTTCCCTTCAATTACAAGGGGCAGGTGCGGGAGTTGTATTTATCTCGCCTACTGGAGAAAGGCTTCGATACGTCCTTCAAATCATGTTTCGCGCGTCTAATAATGCTATGGAATATGAAGCTCTCCTACATGGTCTGTGCATTGCTATGTCACTCGGCATTAAACGCATCGACATATTTGGTGATTCGGCCTTGGTCAGTAATCAGGTCACAAAGGATTGGAATTGTGTAGATGATAACATGAGTGCTTATTGCCAAGAAGTGCAAAAACTCGAAGACAAGTTTGATGGATTGAAGTTCACACATGTTCTCCGAGATAATAACCAGGCGGCTGATGAGTTAGCTAAGATAGGATCATCTCGGTCTGTAGTACCACCGGGTGTTTTCCTACATGTTCTGGATTCCCCAACAATTTCTCCCCGGTCGGACGTATTGATGAGTATTGTTGTTGATCTTGTTGACGATGACGTCTCCAAGACCGACTGGCATGACCCACTCATTCAGTATTTGGATAAGGGAACGCTGCCCTCGGATCTTGATGAGCAGTAAAGATTGGAGATCCGATCTTGAGGATACTTGTTGGTGGGGGACCAACATTACAAAAGGGCTGGTTCCAACATTTTGATGCGATGCATCTCAATTCCTGAAGGCCAGAAGTTGGTAGAAGAGATTCATTCGGGAATATGTGGCAATCATGCGACTTCCAGGACTTTGGTCGGCAAAGCTTTCCGGCAAGGGTTTTATTGGCCCACGGCGGTCAAAGATGCACATCAAGTTGTTCGAAAGTGTGAGGGTTGTCAATTCATTGCTCAACAAACACATGTGCTTTCATAGCAACTTCACATGATACCATTGACTTGGCCTTTTGCTGTTTGGGGGCTTGATAATGTCGGTCCTTTCAAGAAAGCGCCAGGCGGGTTCACTCATTTGTTTGTTGCTATCGACAAATTCACCAAGTGGATTGAAGCGAAGCCGGTCGGCAAGATTACATCCAAGAAGGCGATCAAGTTTGTCAAAGATATATTCGCTCGGTTTGGAGTTCCGCATGATATCATTATCGATAATGGCACTCAATTCACTTCAGTAGAGTTCCGAGACTTTGCCGATGAGATGGGAATAAAGATCCACTTTGCATCAATGGCTCATCCGAAAATCCATGGGCAGGTTGAACGGGCCAATGGTATGATTCTTCAAGGATTAAAGCCGCGGATATTTGACAGACTCAAACCTTATGCCGGTCGGTGGCTCAAAGAGTTGCCTTCAGTCCTTTGGGGGCTTCGGACAAACACCAGTCGAGCTACTGAACAATCACCTTTTTCATTGGTCTATGGCTCAGAAGCTATGTTGCCCACTGACGTCAATCTTGTCTTGGCACGAGTTCAAGCGTACGATGAAAAGCTTTTTGAGGAGAACCGAGAGATTTATTTGATTGCGGTAGAGGAGTTGCGTGATCGCGCTTTGTTTCGGTCGGCACTCTACCAACAAGGCTTGCGTTGTTATTATGATAAGAACGTCCGCAGTCACCACTTTCAAGTTAGAGACCTAGTGCTTCGCCGAGTGCAATCGACAAAGAATCAGCATAAGCTCTCTCCGAAGTGGGAAGGACCGTATGTAGTGAAGGAAGTCACTCGCCCGGCGGCTTACCGACTGAAGTATGAAGACGGCGACGATATTCCAAACTCCTGGAACATAAATCAGCTACGTCATTTCTATACTTAGCTATTATTTTGTGTATTTATACATTATTTATGAATGAAACTTTGGTCTTTTTTAATAAAAGATTTTCTGATGATTTTCATTCTATATTTGTCTCAATTTCTTAATTTATGCTATTAAACAATCGAGCCAGGGGGCTAGTAATAATGTCCCATCTCGGTCTAACCATATTTTGGTTTTGGCCTATTTTTTGACCAACTTATTATCATGAGATCTTGAGATCTTGAGTTTTGGTCTTTATTATTTTGGTCTTACGCTTATACATCATGGTTAAATACTTTGTGCTGCACATCAGACTACCACTACACTAAACCCAGAGCCAAAAGTGTGAGAGGTCATGTGTTGATTGGTCAATTCTGTTTGTTACGCGGTTACGGGTTACAACCTAATATGTTATTGCAGACCGATGCAATCTTTGTTTCTCTTGACAAAAACATGTCAATGATATCTTTGTCAAACTTCTAAAGCTATAAAAGCATAAGATTAGTTTATACACAAGTATCATTACTAAAACACTACTAATTTTTCACACCATTACAGGATTATGTCTCCTTTGATGGAGAAGAAGAGTCAGTCCGAAGTTCGACCTCTAGAGTTGTTGGGGGAGTCGGCACGGTCGGATTGATTTCTATATTTTCGACCAAGGCCTAGGAAGTCTCTATCATGGAATCCAGGAGCAGCTGACATTGGTTGTCGATCAGGTCAGGGTTAAAGCCCTCTTTGATCTTGTCCAATGGCAGAGCAGGAGACTAGGATTGGCAAATCGCCAGCACTTGACTCCCGGCTTCGGTCGCCACTCGCCGAGTGTTATGAGCAATGGCTTCCGATGCTTGCTCCAACAAGTAGTCCAGAGAGTGACCGGACTGCTCTACTCGGTTAGCATGAACATAGTTCATTGCTTGCCGAGCGGCATAAGATAGAGCTGCAAATAATAATTATTGGTCAGTATGATCAACAGAAGAATCAAGCAGAAGGAAGAAGTCGAAGGCTTACTGGCGAGTTTACATTTGAAGGATTTGGAGACGGTCTTAGCCTCCTCTATCTTCGCTTCAGTTCCCTTCAGCTCCTCCTGTAGCCGAGTGATCTCGGTCTTCTGGTCTTCAACCAATTTGGAGAGGCTTTCCTTCTCAACCTTCAAGGCGTCAACGAACCTCTGCTGGTTGGAAGTCAACTTCTCCAGATCAGTAATTTTTTTATCGCGAGCTAAAAGTAAAACTTTTAGCGTTAGAGTGGTCAGCAGATTGCCTAAATATGGATGGTAGGAAAACTTACCAGCCAGATCTGCACGAACTTGGTCTAAGACCTTGTTTATCTCTTGTCGGTCGACCAATAGCTTCTTGTTTTCCTCTAGGGCCTTGGAGAGCTGCTGACCGGTGACTAGCAACACAATTAAGAAGTTAGTCTAGAACATAAAGACAAGAAGATTAGGAGACCAAGGACATATCAAAAGTTTCGGCTTCAAGATATTCCACTCTAGCCTGCTATCGCTCCACAAGAGCATACACTTTCTGATATACAGGAGATAAATGAGCTAAAAGATGAGAGCGAAGCAAGGTAAAAGCATAATGTTGAGTTACCTTGCTGGACTCCCGGTGTTGGTGCAAAATCTCCACATCCTCCATCTCAGGCCGACAAAGCATATCTACAGGAAGAGTCCTTTTACCTTTGTCAAGAGGCAAAGAGACATTAGTTGGAGTGGTCTGAGGTAGAGGCTCGGGAGTGTAGGAAGGAATCATCTTTTCAAACGGTTTATCCACTTCGGTCGGCGTGTTTGAAGACTTGCCAACCGAATGGGACACACCAGTCGGACGAGGTGGAAGCTCAGACCGAGTATCCTCGGATCCCTGAGCACTCTGAGAATCACTTGTCCAACTACCAAGAAAAAAAAACATAGAAGGAAGAGATCAGGAAATGTTAAGATCAGCAATAAGAGACAAGGAGTATAGGGTTTAAAGATTAAACCTGGGAGCCTTCTTGAGCTTGATCCGGCATAGCCTCTTCTTTGAAGAAGTCGACTGAAAATCAGTCTCCTTCCTCTTTTGAGAGGGCTGGTCAGTCTTGCCAGTCTGCACCACCTCTTCCGTTGACCTCTAAGTTGGGCTCGGGGGCTCCGGTTGGTCTGAAGGTCAGTTGGAGGTTGCAGGAGCAGGTTGACCAGCATCTGCGGCAGTATTTCTTCATTGTCATCCTGGTCCCCCACATATTGACATCGGCGCATGATAGTCCGCTTCTGGAGCTTGTCAGGGGAGGCCAGAGTAATGACGAGAGTGACGCTGACTAGCCGAGCGCCTGCGGAGGAACTTGAACCCCCAGCGCCAGTCAGTGGTGTCTTCTGGACATAATCAGGTCCCTCAGTATCGGTCTGAGGGAGCGGGGGATGAGATACATAAGTATCCAGCAGCTGCATGAAGATCAAAACATTGAGTACAATATCAAGATTGTACGCCTTTTTGACCAAAGAATGGTCCTGAAGGATGGTCGCATTGTGCTAAAGGCAGACTGAGGCTTACTCGGGCTCGTATTGTGCTCTTGTTATATGCCTTTTTGACCAAAGAATGGTCCTGAAGGATATCTCCTTCAAACATCTTCAACAAGCATCTTCGGCGGAGTTCACCACTCGGTGGGTCCGGCACCTCCCTGGTCTAATCCTTATTAACATAGTCCCATGTCGGGTGACATTGAAGCTTCAGGGGCTGAACTTGTCGGATGATAAAGCTTTTGGCAACTGTGATGCTATCGACGCCTTCAGCCTTCAGACCGGCAATTTTATTAAGCAGAGCGACCACTTGAGGATCGGTCAAATCGGACCTCTCTGTCTAATGCGCTTGGGGAATAGCCTTCGCACCAGTGAAGTCGGCAGGAACAGGGGGAGGGTTGTCACAATAGAACCACTCATCCTTCAATGGGACATTGATGTAGGCCTCCATCTTGCCTAACTAGACGCCGACTCTGCCTATGGCCACTTGGTTTTCCTTGGTTGGCAGCGGTCGGAGGACAAATAGATGGCAAAAGAGATTGAAATGGGGGAGAGTGCCAAGAAAAGCTTCGCACAAATGTACGAAGATGGCAATATGAAGGATGGAGTTGGGATTGAGGTGGACAAGCTCAATCCCATAGAAAAAAAGGAGCCCGCGCAAAAATCTGCAGCAGGGAACTCCAAAGCCATGCTCAAAGAATGAGCAAAACACTACGATCTACTGGTGAATGGGGATGGGGCAGGATTCGTGAGGTACCTTCCAGTCGATCCGAGCCTGCTCTAGAAGGACGCCATCCACCACCATCTGGTTCATGTCAGCCTGTGAAAGGCTGCTCTTCGAGAACTCCCGAAGTTGCTCCGGGATGTCAACCTCCGACGAGGATGACGCGGCGGCAGCGGCGGTGGAAGAAGCTGGGATTGAAATGGAAGTCCTCTTGCGACCCATCGCCAACAGGATTGGACGTGGTGGAGGAGTTTGAGAAACTTCGCCAAAGCTCGGGGGCTAAACACGGCGGGATCTATGGCGGCCGAAAGCGAGAAAGCTAACCCTAGCCGGAAAAACAGAGGAGTCACGAGAGCAGAGAAGGCGCAAGGAAGACGAAGAGTTCGCGGGCAAATGTGGCGTGGACTGAAGGTCAACCTGGTGCAGCCTTTTATACCCTTGCCTTTTTTGACCTAAGGGTCCTATGGGCCAGGGTGGGCCGTACTATAGTGTGACCCTAATATTAACTTAAAGGTTAATTAAGGGCTTAAGCCCATTAGGGTAACAAACCCAAAAAAAATGAGACTCGGGGGCTTCTTTGATGAGAAATACCCGAGAATTATTTCACCATATCTTTGTGATTTGATGATCATGTGGCAAAGGACTTGATGGTCATATGGTTACAAGTTCAAAGGTTATGGTACCGACTAAAGTCAAATAACCAGAATTACCAAATTTGGACTTAAACGGGTGATTGGAATTAGGGAGAAGCTATTTTATGACTAAAGTCATCTAGCTTAATGCTGAATATGACTACAGTCATAAAATTTCAACCGACCTATCACTCGGAAATAATATGTGCAACTCGGCCGGTTTCATGATCGGTCGGCAAAGTGATCACTTAGCAATAGGACCCAAGGGTTTGATAACCAGAGGTCTAAAAGATTCAAACTTGATGGTTTGAAAATCTATAAACAAATTAATAAGAGCTAATACAATTAGACTCTTGCATTATTTGTTAGTCTCCAAATTATACAAGAGTTGGGGGCTACACTTGATCAGGTGCACCTGACCGGTGCACCAGATCTATCAGAAACTTCGATAACGAGGTCTTCCTAATTTATGATCTTTAGATCATTTGGAGAACTAAAGCTCAAAATAAGAAAGCACTCGGGGATTGCTGTGGGATACTTGCTTTATGGGTATACTCATACAAGGCTAAGTCGGTGGTCGATCGGGTACTTCATCAACAAGGAAGCCGACCCACTCGGCTTGGAGTGCAAGACAAGAAAGATTAGACTTGCCATATAGAATCCTTGTAGAGTACGACTAGGACTCTGCCTGAACCCCCCTGCCGATCGGTTATATAAGGCGGCAGGGTACCCCCCCCCCCCCATTGAGGGAGAGGGAATTTAGACACAACTAGAGAGACACAACATCTCGTGACAATCAATACAATACAGAACACACGTAGGGTTTTTACTCTCATTGAGAGGGCCCGAACCTGTATAATTCGGCGTCTTGTGTAACCATCATAGTTCTTGGTCTCGACGAAGCCCTATATATTTACTGCCGGTCTTGAGCATCTATAGGGTCGGCCCATATAAATTTTCTCATTTCACTCTTAACTCTTTTCCTTGTGTTCTTGTTCATCAAATCAGTTTGTCCCTTGAAACCTTTGATAATATCCATCATCCAATTCCCTCTATGATCAAATATGGCAAACAACTGCTCTTGTTGCATTTCATCTCTTATTGGCTCAGTTGATGATGATTCAAGACGAGATAAATGGTCTGCTATAGAATTTTCTACTCCTTTCATATCTCTTATCTCCAAATCAAATTCTTGTAGCATCAATACCCATCGCATTAACCAAGGCTTAGACACGTTCTTTGAAACCAAGTATCTAATAGAAGCATGATCAGTCTATACAATCACCTTAGAATTTAGAATGTAGGATCTAAATTTCTCAAAAGCAAATATAACAGCTAATATCTCCTTCTCAGTTGTTGTATAATTGATCTGTGCCTGATTCAAAGTTTTGCTAGCATAATAAATAGCATGCATCTTACCTTCCTTCCGTTGTCCAAGAATATCTCCTACTGCATAGTCACTTGCATCACATATAATTTCAAAAGGAAAACTCCAATCAGGTAGCTGCATAATGGGTGTAGAGCATAGAGCTTCCTTTAATCTTCTGAAGGCAGAGAGTCTGTCATCGTCCATGACAAATTTTGTATCTTGCTTCAACAATTCTGTCAACAGCTTAGCAATCTTCGAATAATTCTTAACAAATCTGCGATAGAAGTTGACATGTCTAAGAAAACTCCTCAAAGTTGTAAGATCAGTAGGGGAGGTAATTTCTCAACTGTAGATACCTTTGCTTTATTAACCTCTATCCCTTTGTTAGATATGACATGACCAAGTACTACCCTTCTGTTATCATGAAGTGACACTTCTCCCAAAATTCTCCAAACAACTATCAAAATCAGTACCATGCACAGAGAAGTCATCCATAAATACCTCCGTAATGTCTTCTATGAATTTAGCGAATATTGTATTCATGCATCTATGAAATGTGGCAGACGCGTTGCAAAGACCAAATGGCATCCTTCTATATGCATATGTCTCAAAATGGCAAGTAAAAGTAGTTTTTTGCTGATCTTCTAGTCTTACCGGTATTTGAAAGAAACCACTATATCCATCCAAATAACAAAAGTATGAATTCTTTGCTAACCTTTCAAGCATCTCATCAATGAATGGAAGAGGATAGTGATCTTTCTTTGTCACCTTGTTCAAACTTCTATAATCTATGCACATTCTCCATCCAGTTACAGTCCTTTGAAGGATCAACTCATTATTCTCATTAGGCACTACTGTCAACCCTCCTTTCTTGGGCACACAATGTACTGAACTAACCCATTCATTATCAGTAATAGGGTAGATCATACATGCATTAAGCAGCTTCAAAATCTCCTTTTTAACCGCTGGCTTTATTGATTCCTTCAACCTTCGCATCCCTTCAACCACTGGTTTAGCATTCTCCTCCATGTTAATCTTGTGGGTGCAAAATGCGGAGCTAATTCCCTTGATGTCATCCAATGTTTAACCAATGGCTTTCTTATACCTTTTGAGCACAGCAAGCAGCTTCTCTGTTTCTTCTTTTGATAGGGCATTGTTCACAATAACTGGATATGTTCTATTTTTCCCTAGATATTCATAGTGTAGCTCCTTTGGAAGTTCCTTCTGTCCCACTTCTGGCACTTCATCTGGATCCAGCTCCCCGAGAGGTTCAAAATTAGGATTTTCCTGGTTGAGCCGATCGGCGCAAGCGTCACGCCAATCGGCGGGATTTTCCTGGTTGAGCCGATCGGTGCTGGCAGTATGCTTGTCAGCTCTATGCAGGATGTGGTCCAGTGGGTCTCCCATATCCCTCCCAATCTTCTCGTCTTCCTCATGGTAGAATTCCTGATAGTAAGAAGGGTCTTGATGAGATAGATCGTTAAATTGAAATTGCACTTCTTCCTCTCCTAGGTGTAGCGTAATTTGACCTTTCCCAGCATCCAGAACAGCTTGTACTAATCTTAAGAATGGCCTTCCCAGAATGATATCTTCAACCCCAGTTTCTTTATTATCTAGAACAAAGAAATCTACCAGTATTATTTTTGAGTTGATCTCAATTTCAACATTCTTGATCACTCCTAGTGGCTTGGTCTTCCCTTCATCCGCCATGATGAGCTCAAGTTCAGTCCCCATCAGCCGTTGTCGAGTTCCATAAGGCATGCTGATGAATGCAACGTAAGTCATCAAGCTAACACGGGAACCAAAGTCACACAAGGCTTTCGGAAATTTTTTCCCTGATATCTCACATGGTATGTACGGTTCTTCTGCTTCCTCTTCGGCGAGACCTACAGCATACACACCACATAATCCTTCATAGGGAGATGGCTCAAAACAACTGTCTAGCAATCTCTTCACTTGTTTCACCTCTATTCCATCAAGCTCTATATCATCCTTGTACAGCTTCCCTAAAACTCTCCCACTAATCTCTCGATCGAAAACTTCTGACTTGAGGCGATTACTTGGGAAATTATACTCAATTCCGGCTTTGGAGGCGTCTTGCGGACTGAAGGATCTTCTTATATTAAGCAACTCTTGCGAAAAATCAATAGGAATCCAGTCCATCGGCTCAAATTCGTCAAGTGGTTTAGCATTCGCCAATGTCCTATCCCCCTTTGGTTTAGCAAAGTTGCCTTCAAATTCCTTCAGGTGGTTGTCCAGAATCATAGCTTCTATCTTGGTATATTCCTTGCAACTCAACGGAGTCGTCAGAGTGATCGGTCCTCCTGTCGTCACGACAGACTACGTCGATCGGCGCACACATCAAATCCACTGAGACGGGTCTGACGGGCTTTATTTCTTTGAATTTATGCTCTGGAGCAATTATTGCTCTGCTCTCGGACATCAAGATCTGTTCAACTGGCGACTCTTCCTCTGCATAACTTCTGGGCATTGCTGATTTTGGTTCTAGATATTCTTTCCAATGCTTGTGCAAAGATTTATTATCGGCAATTTTACCTAACAATTCGATCCCTGCCTTGGTTTTCAATCTCAGAAAACTTCCTCCGGCTGATCCATCCAAATGCATCCTCGATGCCTTCTTTATAGCCATGTAGAAGGTTTGAGCACACATATTCTCATCAATGTCGAGGTCAGGTACTTGTTTCAATAATGTTTGAGAATGCGTCCAGGCTTCCGTGAGAGATTCTTCATCTTTTTGTAAGAAGTTTACTACCTCTCTTCTCAACATCTGCACCTTTGGCAAAGGAAAATAGTAGAGACAAAAATTTCCAACTAACTCACCCCACTTATATTTTGCTTCTCGAGATGCTGCCTTGTGCCACTCTTTGGCTTTTCCTCCCAAAGAGAATGGGAGAAGCAGACACCTGTAAATATTCTGAGGCACTCCTTCATGATGGAATGTTTGGCAAAGTGCCTCCAAATCTTGTAAATGAGTATATGGGTTCTCCTCTTTCGCTCCAAAGAACTTGTTCGCTCTAGCCATGCTAATGATAATGGGATCAACACATACGAGGAGGCTGTGGCCTTCTCATCTGACGATTGACGCACCAACACGTTTGGAGATGGTAGAGAAAGCTCCCTGAGCGTCAGAGAAGGTCCTGTCATACTCATCCTAAAAATTCACACAAAACATAGAAACAAAAACAACTAGAAAAGAGAGGATTAGATGTTAGTAAAATATTAATAGTAAAACAACTAGCTTGTTCCTTGGCAACGGCGCCAGAAAAAGAAGCTTGTTGGTCGTAATTACGCACCCACTTATATACCGTAAGAGGATAGTGTACAGTTGTAGCTCTTCTTCCCTCAGAGTATTCCAAGGTTATCGAATCCACAAGGAACGAGCAGAACAATTACTATTAAAGGGTTACTAACAAATTGCAATGGGTTGGTTGGTGTGAATGATGACGGTGAGAGAGTGGAGGGTGAATGTTATTGAAGAGGTAACAGGATAATGAAGGATTCTCTCCTTAGGATTGGTTCACTACCATGCAACCTTATTCTTATCAACTCGAGTAATGACTCTAATATTATACAAGACATGGTGGTTTCGTTCACCCCGGTTGTCACTACAGAGGCTATTAGCTCCCCACTAGTTTCTTGCACTATGTAATGGGCAAAAGTGTATTGGCCGATACACTAATGACAAGGATAAATAGATATGCAATTAAGTTCATCACATAGATTAAATTCATCGAGAGAGTATCAATAAGTATGGGAGTTACATGACCAAATCCCCGCATCAGAGAAGAGAATATGAGACTACTCACTCATCCTTCCGCTAGACATAGCAGAGATGAGAAATAGCGCTGGAATGCGCATGAGCCGATCGGCGCAAGCGTCGCGTCGATCAGCGCGACCTCCCTTCTGGTGGTTCTCGTCGGCGTTGACCAACTTTTTCCGCCAATATCCTAGAACCCTAGTTCTAATAACTGATTCTCGCGATTGCCGTCTCCCCCGTGGCTCTTGATAATTATCTTCCTTTTATACTCGAAGGGATTAGGTCAACTTCCACCGACTCTGACTCATTCTGGACTTGGCCTTCGCCTTTCCCGGATTGGGTCGTGTTTTCATCATCTTTTTCTTCATGCGCCAATCGTAGGCCCACGCCGATCTGGCCCATCTTTGTTACTCTTTAGTTCTTTATCCATAATTGCCCTGTTTTACACTTGTTTCCTGTGATTACATCCAAAACAGAACAACTACAAATATATGCAAATATAGGGTTAATTGTTAGTCCAAACCACTAAATTAAGACGCAAAATATCCCTTTCTGGTATATAAAAAAGGTATCTAGAAACCACCAACACCTTTATGCTACTCCATTCTCTTGTGGCACGCTCGATGTAGAATACTGAGTAACTATGTCATTTTCTTGTAGGAACCTAACAAAAGGTCCTGGGTCTTGTCCACTAGGCGTATGCCTCCCATAGTACTCTCCCTCATGGTCGGATCTTACCAATTTAATGTTTAAATCAAGTTTATTTTCTACTTTTGCTTTAAATATCTTGAATTTATCCAATGCCTCTGATATTTCTTTGATTGGATAAATATAATTGTAGCAGGAGTAATCATCTGTGAATTTTATAAACGAGTCATAACCATCCACACTCTTTATAAGAGAAGGACCATAAATATCCGTATGAATGATCTTTAATATTCCTGCGCTTCTTTTTGCGTCATTCTTAATTTTCTTTATGTATTTTCCTTTAATTCATTCAATGCATTATTCTAAGTCTGCGAAGTCCAATGGAGGAAGAATGTCATTATTTACAAGTCTCTCAATTCTCCCCCTCAAAATATGGCCTAAACAGCAATGCCATAATTTCAACGAGACCCTTGGAGTTTGTAACACCCTATTTTTCATATATATTATTTAACTAATTAATTATTATTTTTTTCTTAATTTAATTAGGGTGTTAATATTTTTATTTAGCTACAAAGATTATTTTCTTGATTTATTAAATTAGGTAATTAAATTATTTTATGTAATGTTGCATTCATGCTGGAGTAGTATGCAGTAGGATTTTATTGTGTGAAACTATGTTTTAAAAGTCGAGTAGAAATCGGTTTAGATTTAAATAAGTAGTTAAAAACAATTTTTGAAAAGAATTAGAAAAGGATATAGAAATGGAGAGAAAACATTCCCTCGCTCCTTGGGCCAAATCCCTAGCCGCAGCCCACTCTCCCTCCCCTCCCTTTCCCATTTCGGCCTGCTAGGCCCAACCCGCCTCTACCCTTCCACACCCGCGCAGCCCAGCTGCCAGCTCGCGTGCGCAGCCCAGTGCTCAGCCAGCCTAACCAGCCCCCGCGGCCCAGCAGCCGCAGCATGCAGACCAGCTCCCACCCCGCGCTCACTGACGCCCCGGCCGCGCCCCTCAGCCGCTGACAAGCGGGTCCCATCCGTCATCCTTCTCCTTCCGCCTCTCTCTCTCCCCACAGACGGCCGATGGGAAACCATCACCGATTCCCCTCCTCCCCGCCTCCTCGGCTCCCTGAAACCGACCCCGAGCACACCCAACACCTCCCCGCTTTCTCTCCCCCCTCTCTCCAGCCTTAATTGTGCCCACACACGCCCAATTCCACGAAACGGTCACCGTAGGCCATTAACTCAGGCGAAGCTCATGCCCGCTCGATTCCCCCCCTTCTTCCCGCCTATAAAACCGACCTGCGGCATCGCCCTTTCCCTGCCACATCCTCCCCTCAATTCCCCCGTCTCCGAAACCCCCAGGAGCCCTCGCCAACAAGCTCCGACATCAGCTGCTGCCTCCCTCCACCACGAAAGCCTTCTGACCCTCCCCGCGCCTGCGCGACACCATGGAGAGGACCCCCTCGCTCCCCTCTCCCTCCGTGTACTCTCGCGGTGAAGGTCCAGCCACGGGGGCGCCGTCCAAGGCCAGCTCTGACGAGCATTTTCCCAACGCCACCGCCTCTGTTGCCGCCGGCCGCCGCCCTGTCCGCTTGACCCCGCCCCCCCCCCCCCCCCCCATGACGTCCATTTGTAAACCAGCGGCCACGATTAAACACCCCGAAGGGGTATGCGCCCGGTTCATGGTGGACCGTGGACCCTTCAGTCAACGTCGGTCCACGGGACCAATGGACCCGGTCCACACCTTTTAGGATTTATTTTAAATCTGAAAAATCCCAAAATCATGCTGATTTTGCATCTAAGCCCCTCTGTTTCGACCTAATTAGTTTTTAACCCTAATTTTCTTCACAGAAGCTTTAGTAATTTATGTTTTAACCCCTGAACTTTTTATTAAAATTATTTTTAGCCCCTAATAATTTCAAAAATTATTTTGTACCTGTAATTTTATAGAAACACCCCTGAGCTTAATTTTAATTATATTTTCAGCCTTGTCTTTTTACACTTAGCCCCCTATACTTAATAATTATTATGTTTAGGTCCTAAAGTTTTGCAAAAACAACCTTATACTTTTGAGTAATTATTTTCAGTCCTAACAATTTATACTTTAGTCCCAGTAATTTTATAATTACAAATAGGTCCCTAAACCTTGCTATTTTACCTTTTAGCCCCTTGAACTTCAAACTAGCATAACTTTTTAACCGTAACTCCAATTTAGGTGATTTTTGCGCTCACGGAATCATAGGAACACGTACTATCTTTTAGTACTATTTTTATAGTCATTAGGAAATGTTTGTTGTACTGTTCCTTATTTGTTTGTGTTTTACTTTTCTGGTATTTATCGGTATTAGACGAGGAGCAGCTCCAGAATTTCCAGGACCTTGAATTTGAGCAGCAGCTAGCGGGAGAACAAGGCAAGTGTCCTTGACCATATTGCACATATTAAGGATTAGTTTATTTACATGCATGCTTGTCTAAATTTGAATCCCATGTCATTTATCCTTCCTGATTATTCTTTGTCGCCTGGGTTATGGTTTAGTGTAAGGGTTTTTGGGTACGTCTTGCTAGTGCGGTACCTTGGGGGATTAAAATTGAATAATAATAAACTTGACTAATATTTACTTGAACCTAATTATCATTTGGGTAATTTAGATGGCCCAAGCAGGAGGATGTTGAGGATGGTGCGGGTATGCACAAGTACAGGTAATGTACTGGTTGGTTTGCGGTAGTGCCTGCCTGAGGTCATATAAACCAAATTTGTGGAGCGGTCATCCAGGAAAATAGCACAAAGCACAGGACTGATATGGGTAGGCGTGGTTTAGTACTAGATGTCTTCCCAATTTTGCGGGCGTTCGAGGAAGGAGGACAAGAGGGTTACTTTCGGCCTTAGGTGATGAAGGGTTACTTCTAGCCACGGCGCCAGAGGGGGCCTCTGTAGGGATGGTTAATCCCGCATTGGTGAAACCTTAGCGTGCACATTTTGCAAGCTGGGAAGTGCTTTGAAAGATCATGTGGTGATCTCTTGGCCTCACACCTATGGTAGTGTGTTGGCAACATTGAGACTTTAGTTGCTGAATAGTGATGAAATCACCAACCTGTGGGTACATTTGTGCAACCTCTGTAGAGTATAAAACTGTTATAACAGTCGTGCTCTAGGTCAAGAGTGGCCTGGATCCTCACACGATTAGATGGATACTTGGAGTGGATCTGGTGGGTAACCAGATTTGGGTGGTAGCTGCAGGTGGGTAACCTGTAGTGAGCTGGTATGGGTGGGTAACTCATAGTTTTGCTATTGGTGGGCAACCGATAGTGTTGGACAGGTGGTTAACTTGTTGGGCTACTTTTCACCTAGTAAATAGGATGCTTGTATACTTGAGTCATAGGATGCATAGTACAATAAACCTATGTCAAGCCTATTTTTTGTTTTAGCCTGCATGTCATTACTTTCCCCTACTTATTGAGTACTTTATGTACTCACCCATTTTAGTTTTTCCTGTTTTGTTGTTGCTATATTACTGCTGCTCAGACGACACTGGCGAGATGGACTATGTTGATGAGGACTACTTCGACTAGGAGTGTGACCCCCGGTGGACTACCTGTGGCGTTATAGAGCCTTCCGCTGTTTTCTTTTATGTCTTGATGTAATCCTTGCTATGTAATAATGATACTTTGATATAATAATGACATTGGTTATTTACTGTTACTTCACATTTGTCCTATATATGTGAAAACTTGATTCCTGGGCACGTATACAGAAGCATTCGGTTTTGGCCTTAAAACCGGATGTGACAGAGTGGTACCACAGCCATGTCGACCGTAGGACGCAAGCCTAGTTAGAAATGGTTGTTTTAAAGTTTTTAACAAAACTATTTTTGGTATAAATTATAATCTCTTGCTTACTTATCCCTTCCATTGGCTTTCTTGTCTTTCCTTCATTTCTAGTAAATACTTTTCCAAAATTTGATAGATGGTATGGTCTATTTTCTAAGGTCTTCCCTTATAGATTTATAAGTTCGTTAGTTTCTTTTAGCTCTATCGAGCTTATCTGCTATGTTTTGGTGTGGTGTGCTATGTTTGATTTGGATCTTTGCTTGAGTGAAAGATTTGTTTTTCAAAAAAAAAATATTTCTTATTAGAACTTAAGACTTGGGTTAATATTAGGAATTCGATCATCTATCCAACTCTCTACTGATCATATCAGAATTCTCATCAGATGGAGAACACTAGGTGTAACAATGAGGATCCGCCATCACCACCTCCTCCTCCAACTATGGAGCAAATCCTTGCTATGCAGACTTAGCTTCTTCACACCATGCAGCAGAACATGATGCAAATGCAGCAGGGTCATAATCAGCCACCTCCACCACCTAGAGACAAGCTTGGAGAATTCCAGAGGACCAAGCTTCCCACTTTCTCTCATTCTATGGAGCCTATGGATGCTGATGATTGGCTCAAGACCATCGAGAAGAAGTTATAGGTGATGCAATGCAATAATCATGAGAAGGTTCTCTTTGCTTCTCACCAGCTTGAGGGTCCCACTGCTAATTAGTGGGATGCTTATGTTGAGGCTCATGAGGAGCCAGAAAGCATCAACTAGCAGGAATTCCGGAATAACTTTAGGTCACACCATGTGCCTCTAGGTGTGATGAAACTCAAGAAGAAGGAATTCCAAAACTTGAAGCAAGGTTCCATGTCTGTGAGCGAGTACGTCACTCGTTTCACCCAGTTTTCTCGCTATGCTCCTGATGAGGTGAACACAGATGAGAAGAAGCAGTATGCTTTATCAATGGCTTGAATGATGGTCTTGCTTATTCTCTAGAAGCTCAGGATTTCATCAATTTTCAAGATTTGGTGGACAAAGCTCTGGTGCTGGAGAACAGAAGAGGAATTATTGATCGCAAGTGCAAGAAGGTATGCCAGGGTCAGCAAGGAAGTAGCTCTAGGCCTCGTTTGGGTTCTTCATCCTCTGGACCTTCTTTCCGCCCTGGGCAGCAAAGTGGCCAGCAGAGGTCTCAACCCACTGGTCAGGGTTTCAGTACTCCTCAACGTCAGATCCAGCGTCCCAACTTTCAGACGCCTTGTACCGCTCAGCAAAACCCTCAGAGGGTGACTCCTGCTCAGAACACTAGTGGTAATGGTGCTTGTTTCCACTGTGGTCAGACGGGGCACTATGCTAACAGGTGTCCCCAGAAGCGCGCAAACCAGACTCCAGTTCAGGGTGCAAGCTCTACTCCAAGCCACAATGTTAATTCCGCAACAACTCCCACAAGGCAGAATCATGCTCATGCTCGTGTCAATCATGTTGCAATTGAGGATGCTGAGGAAGCTCCGGATGTCGTTCTGGGTATGTTCCTTGTTAATGATAATAATGCAGTCATGTTATTTGATTCTGGAGCATCTCATTCATTTATATCTGCTAGTTATGTTCAAAAACATAATCTTCCCATAGCTATGCTAAAGAATAGAATGACTGTTAGTTCCCCTGGTGGAGAGATGGATGCAAAGCATGTCTATCCTAAGGTGAACCTTAATATAAGGGGGGTAGACTTTTCTGCAAATCTCATAGTCCTTGACTCTAAGGGAATTGATGTGATCCTTGGCATGGATTGGCTAAGAAAGCATAAGGGACTTATTGATTGTGCTAAGAAGGCAGTCAAACTTACAGATAGTAGTGGAAAGGAATTGGAGTATGTGCCCGAACCACTCATCACTAGCAAAGGAGCAACAAATCGCATTGTGTTGAATCAACTTGATGCTACCTTGATTCAAGACATCAGGATTGTCAATGAGTTCCCCGATGTTTTTCCAGAGGAATTACCAGGTATGCCACCCAACCGTGACATCTAGTTCATTATTGAATTAGTCCCTTGTACTACTCCTATTTTTGAGAGACCATATAGAATGGCTGCTAACCAATTAGTTGAACTCAAAGAACAAGTCCAAGAGTTGTTGGATAAGGGTTATATTCATCCTAGTGCATCTCCATAGGGAGCCCCTGTTATCTTTGTTCCCAAGAAGGATGGTACTCAGCGGATGTGTGTTGACTATCATTCTCTCAATGAGGTCACCATCAAGAACAAGTATCCCTTGCCTAGGATTGATGACTTGTTTGACCAGCTTAAAGAAGCATGTGTTTTCTCCAAGATTGATCTCTGGTCGGGATATCATCAATTGAAGATTAGGGCAACTGACATTCCCAAGACCGCTTTCATCACTCGATATGGCTTATATGAGTATACAGTTATATCATTTGAATTGACCAATGTTCTTGCCTACTTCATGTATCTAATGAACAAGGTTTTCATGGAGTATTTGGACAAGTTTGTTGTGGTGTTCATTGAGGACATCCTTATATTCTCAAAGAATGAGGAGGAACATGAAGAACATCTTCATCTGGTATTACAAAAGCTAAGAGAGAATCAACTATATGCCAAACTTAGTAAATGTGATTTCTGGTGGAAGGAAGTCTCATTTCTTGGTCATATTATCTCTAAAGGAGGAGTGTTTGTGGACCCCGGCAAGGTTAAAGATGTGTTGAGTTGGAATACACCCCGGAGTGTTACAAACATCAGAAGTTTCCCTGGACTAGCAGGATATTACAGAAGATTCATTGAGGGATTCTCGAAGATAGCCAAGCCCATGACTGAGCTGCTAGAAAAAGGAAAGACTTTTGAGTGGACACCAAAACGTGAAGCCAGCTTCCAAGAATTAAAGAAAAGACTTACCTCAGCACCTGTCCTAACCATGCCTAACATGGAGAAGCCATTCTCAATCTATTGTGATGCTTTAGGGCAAGGTTTGGGATGTGTGCTCATGTAGGAAGGTCATGTTGTCGCCTATGCTTCAAGGCAATTGAGAAAGCATGAGGAGAAATATCCAACCCACGACTTGGAGTTAGTAGCAGTGGTTCATGCTCTCAAGATCTGGAGACACTACATCATTGGCAAGAGGTGTGAGATATATTCAGACCACAAGAGTTTGAAGTATATATTCACCCAGCCAGACTTGAACCTCAGGCAGCGAAGATGGTTGGAACTCATCAAAGATTATGATCTAGGAATCAACTACCATCCAGGCAAAGCCAATGTTGTAGCAGACGCATTGAGCAGAAGGTCTTATCTCAACATGCTATCAACACGAGAGTTGCTACCTGAATTCTGTGAAGAATTTCAGAAGCTTAACCTGGGATGGGTATCCAACACAGAAGTCATTGCAATGGAAGTTGACTCAACTCTGGAGCATGACATTCATAAAGGACAGCTTGAAGATGCTAAGATCCAAGAAATCAAGCAACTCATTGAGAAGGACAAAGCTCCAAGTTTCACAGTAGATAATGAAGGAACCTTATGGTATAAGAAAAGGTTGTGTGTGCCTGATATCAAGGAGATTAAGGAGTTGATATTAAGAGAAGCCCATGATTCAGCTTACTCCATTCTTCCAGGAAGTACCAAGATGTATCATGACCTCAAAAGTCGATACTGGTGGAACGGAATGAAGAGAGCTATAGGTGAACATGTTGCACTCTGTGTCATGTGTCAACGAGTCAAGGCATAACATCAAAGACCTGCAGGACTCTTGCAACCATTGAAGATACCAGAGTGGAAATGGGAAGAAATGTGCATGGATTTCATTGTGGGATTACCCAGGACATAAGCTCGATATGATTCGATATGGGTTATTGTGGATTGCTTGACCAAGGTTGCTCATTTGATCCCTGTCAAGACCACATACACCGGACCCAAACTTGTAGAGTTGTATATTTCCAGGATAGTATGCTTCAATGGAGTACTAAAGAAGATAGTGTCTGATAGAGCAACTCAATTCACCTCAAAGTTTTGGGAAAAGTTACACAAGTGCATGGATACAAGGCTGAATTTTAGTTCAGCCTATCATCCCCAAACTGATGGACAGACGGAAAGGGTGAACCAAATTCTTGAGGATATGTTGAGGGCATGTGCACTCAAAGATAGCAAGAGTTGGGAAAAATGTTTGTCATATGTAGACTTCTCCTACAACAACAGCTATCAAGAAAGTTTAAAGATGTCTCCATTTGAGTTCTTATATGGATGTAAATGTCGAACTCCTTTGTTCTGGAATGAGACTGGTGAGAACCAAGTCTTTGGGCTAGAGATTCTCTGTGAAGCTGAAAGACAAGTTCATATTGTTAGAGAGAACTTGAAGCTTGCACAGTCTAGACAGAAGAGCTATGTCGACCGTAGAAGAAGAGACTTGAGCTTTGAAGTTGGTGATTATGTCTATCTTAAAGAGTCTCCAATGAGAGGACTTCGTCGTTTCAAGGTTCGAGGAAAGCTTGCACCAAGGTACATTGGTCCATTCAAGATCATAGAGAAAAGAGGTGAAGTTGCTTCTCAGTTGGAACTGCCACCACAGCTGTCGGATGTGCATGATGTTTTCCACGTCCCACAGTTGCGAAAGTGCCTCCGAGTTCCAGAGGAGCAAATGCCTATAGAGCAGTTGGATATTGGTGAAGATCTTACATATCAAGAGTACCCCATCAAGATTCTGGAAATATCAGAGAGAGACACAAGAAACAAGAAGTACCGGATGTGCAAAGTACAATGGAGCAATCATTCGGAAGAAGAAGCCACATGGGAGCAAGAAGACCAGCTCAAGGCAGATTTTCCGGACTTCTTCTCTGACCAGCTCGAATCTCGAGGGCGAGATTCATATTAAGGGGGGTAAGTTTGTAACACCCTAATTTTCATATATATTAATTAATTAATTAATTATTAATTTTTCTTAATTTAATTAGGGTGTTAATATTTTTATTTAGCTACAAAGATTATTTTCTTGATTTATCAAATTAGGTAATTAAATTATGTTATGTAATGTTGCATTCATGCTAGAGTAGTATGCAGTAGGATTTTATTGTGTGAAACTATGTTTTAAAAGTCGAGTAGAAATCAGTTTAGATTTAAATTAGTAGTTAAAAACAATTTTTGAAAATAATTAAAAAGGATATAGAAAAGGAGAGAGAAAACGTTCCCTGGCTCCTTGGGCCAAATCCCTAGCCGCAGCCCACTCTCCCTCCCCTCCCTTTCCCCTTTCGTCCTGCTAGGCCCAACCTGCCTCTACCCTTCCCCACCCGCGCAGCCCAGCTGCCAGCTCGCGCGTGCAGCCTAGTGCTCGGCGAGCCCAACCAGCCCCCATGGCCCAGCAGCCGCAGCATGCAGCCCAGCTCCCACCCCACGCTCACTGACACCCTGGCCCCGCCCCTCAACCGCTGACGAGCGGGTCCCGTCCATCATCCCTCTCCTTCCGCCTCTCTCTCTCCCCACCGACGGTCAATGGGAAATCGTCACCAATTCCCCTCCTCCCCGCCTCCCCGACTAAATGAAACCGACCCCGAGCGCACCCAACACGTCCCCGCTTCCACTCCCCCCTCTCTCCAGCCTTAATTGTGCCCACACACGCCCAATACCGTGAAACGGTCGCCGCCGGCCATTAACTCAGGCGAAGCTCATGCCCGCTCGATTCCCCCCCCCCCCCTCTTCCCGCCTATAAAACTGACCCGCGGCATCGCCCCTTCCCCGCCACTTCCTCCCCTTGTTTCCCCCGTCCCCGGAACCCCCAGGAGCCCTCGCCGATGAGCTCCGACGTCAGCCGCTGCCTCCCTCCGCCATGAATGCCTTCTGACCCTCACCGCGCCTGCGCGACACCTTGGTGAGGAGCCCCTCGCTCCCCTCTCCCTTCCTGTACTCTCGCGGCGAAGGTCCAGCCACCAGAGCACCATCTAAGGCCAGCTCCAACGAGCCTTTTCCCAGCGCCGCCGCCTCTGTTGCCGCCGGCCACCGCCCTGTCCGCTTGACCCCCCCCCCCCCCCCTACCGTCCATTTATAAACTAGCGGCCACGATTAAACACCCCGAAGGGGTATGCATCCGGTTCATGGTGGACCGTGGACCCTTCGGTCAATGCCGGTCCACGGGACCAATTGACCCGGTCCACACCTTTTAGGATTTGTTTTAAATCCAAAAAATCCCAGAATCATGCTGATTTTGCATCTAAGCCCCTGTATTTCGACCTAATTAGTTTTTAACCCTAATTTTCTTCACAGAAGCTTTAGTAATTTATGTTTTAACCCCTGAACTTTTTATTAATATTATTTTTAACCCCTAATAATTTCATAAAAATTATTTTAGCCCTGTAATGTTATAGAAACACCCCTGAGCTTAATTTTAATTATATTTTGAGCCCTGCCTTTCTACACTTAGCCCCGTATACTTAATAATAATTTTGTTCAGGTCCTAAAGTTTTGCAAAAACAACCTTATACTTTTGAGTAATTATTTTCAGTCCTAATAATTTACACTTTAGTCCCTATAATTTTATAATTACAAATAGGTCCCTAAACCTTGCTATTTTTACCTTTTAGCTCCTAGAACTTCAAACTAACATAACTTTTTAACTGTAACTCTGATTTAGGTCATTTTTGCGCTCAAGGAATCATAGGAATGCGTACTATCTTTTATTACTGTTTTCATAGTCATTAGGAAATGTTTGGTGTACTGTTTCTTATTTTTTTGTGTTTTACTTTTCTGATATTTATCGGTATTAGACGAGGAGCAGCTCCAGAATTTCCACGACCTTGAGTTTGAGCAGCAGCTAGCGGGAGAACAAGGCAAGTGTCCTTGACCATATTGCACCTATTAAGGATTAGTTTATTTACATGCATCCTTGTCTAAATTTGAATCTCGTGTCATTTATCCTTCCTGATTATTCCTTGCCGCCTGGGTTATGGTTTAGTGTAAGGGTTTTTGGGTACGTCTTGCTAGTGCAGTACCTTGGGGGATTAAAATTGAATAATAATAAACTTGACTAATATTCACTTGAACCTAATTATCATTTGGGTAATTTAGATGACCCAAGCAGGAGGATATTGAGGATGGTGCGGGTATGCACAAGTACGGGTAATGTACTGGTTGGTTTGCGGTAGTGCCTGCTTGTGGTCATACAAACCAAATTCATGGAGCGGTCACCCAGGAAAATAGCGCAAAGCACAGGGCTGATATGGGTAGGCGTGGTTTAGTATTAGATGTCTTCCCAGTTTTGTAGGCGTTCGAGGAAGGAGGATGAGAGGGTTACTTTCGGCCTCAGGTGATGAAGGGTTTCTTCTAGCCACGGTGTCAGAGGGGGCCTCAGTAGGGATGGTTAATCCTGCATCGGTGAAACCTTAGCATGGACGTTTTGCAAGCTGGGAAGCGCTTTGAAAGATCATGTGGTGATCTTTTGGCCTCACACCTACGGTAGTGTGTTGGCAACATGGAGACTTTAGTCACTGAATATTGATGAAATCACCAACCTGTGGGTATATTTGTGCAACCTCCGTAGAGTGTAAAACTATTATAACAGTCGTGCTCACGGTCAAGAGCGGTCTGGATCCTCACACGATTAGATAGATACTTGGGGTGGATCTAGTGGGTAATCCGATTTGGGTGGTAGCTGCAGGTGGGTAACCTATAGTGAGCTGGTATGGGTAGGTAACTCATAGTTTTGCTATCGGTGGGCAACCGATAGTGCTGGACAAGTGGTTAACCTGTTGGGCTACTTTTCACCTAGTAAATAGGATGCTTGTATACTTGAGTCATAGGATGTGTAGTGCAGTAAACTTGTGTCAAGCCTATTTCTTGTTTTAGCCTGCATGTCATTACTTTCCTCCACTTGTTGAGTACTTTATGTACTCAAGTGTTTTAGTTTTCCCTGTTTTGTTGTTGCTACATTACTGCTGCTCAGACGATACTGGCGAGATGGACTACGGCGACGAGGACTACTTCGACTAGGAGTGCGACCCTCGGTGGACTGCCTGTGCCATTATGGAGCCTTCCGCTATTTTCTTTTATGTCTTGATGTAATCCTTGCTATGTAATAATGATACTTTAATATAATAATGATATTGGTTATTTACAGTTACTTTACTTTTGTCCTGTATATGTGAAAACTTGATTCCTGGGCATGTATACAGAAGCATTCGGTTTTGGCCTTAAAACCGGGTGTGACAGAGTTTGATGTGGACAAGGGTTCCTGATCTTCAGAAAGGTTCTTGGTAAATTGATTTGGTCGAATGCGACACACAAATCAATCTGGCTTCAGAATAGCATGTTCTAAACCCCGCAATTGTAGTATGATGTCTCCTTTGGTTATCAACCATTCTAAAACAATTGACCTCGCTGAGAAGGCTAATCCCTGCCTGTGAATCAAGAACACAAGCAAGAACAAAGAAGAATGCAACACAATGGCAGATGTATTATGAATCTCACGAAGTTGGGGTGTCACAAACCAAAGTGACGGCAAAACTGTTATGAACAGAATAATCTAAGCAAAACTCGAACCCTAATGGTGTGGTGGTAGCTGTATATGAAGACCCTAGGATTGTGCAAGACCCTCGGGACGTGCCCCTAATTGGGCTCAACTAGATACAAAGCCCAAAGGCCAAAAGCAGGCAACACAACACCAACATAGATCTGGATACTCTCTTGTTTTGACAATTTCTGATAACTCTGGACGCATTTTAACATGAGACCAGTGGCATTAGAAAGGTCTTCTTCTTATCTTTCCGTGCATATGTAGAACGTCTAAATTCGAGTCCGTATGCGTCATGGGTGTTTCTTTTAGTGCAGACTGGTCATGGGCCCCAAAACAGACTCGAAGTCGGTTTTGATTAAGCCTGCACCTTGGATTCCACGTCCTTGCTGGTCCTCCACGTCTCCAAGTCCTTCTCCCATCATCTCCTGGTCCTCTTCATGGTTCCTTATTATAATATAATCATTAGGTAGAAAACCATTCTCAAAAGTGACATATAATAAAGAACATAGGGACGAACTCACCTCTAAATTTAGTGATCATGCATGAGATCTAGTCATTGGACCTTGCAAGTCCATAATTGGAGGAGTGTTGCATATATCTATAAGAGTGATGTCCTCATCAAAGTTCTCTTTCTTTTCTTCTAACTTTAGGCGACGAGGACACATGGACATTCGTATCATGCACACTATCATTCATATCATGTATCGCATTCACATTATCACCAAGTGACAACAAATAAAGCTTATTTTGCAAAGACGCAAAACCAATGCATTATTATTGAACAAAAGTTCACATTTTCCATTACCAAAATGACAACCATATCCATCAAAGTCTATATGTGATACACTTATTAAATTTCTTTGTAATGAAGGTATATAAAAAACATCACTAAGATTAAGAATAAATCCATCTCTAAGCTCTAGGTGGAGATCCCCTACAACTTCAACTTTGGTTTCAACTCCATTAGTCACTCTGATCAAACCTTTGTTTCTTCCCATGGTTCTCGTCGTACTGAACCACTATAAACAATTTGCAACATGAATAGTCGCTCCTGAATCAATCCACCATGTGGATCTACAATAGTTAATATACAATGATTCATTTACAAATATAATTATGTTCTCACCTTGTCTCTTCATGAATAACTTCAGCCAGTTAGGACAGTTCTTATTGTAGTGTCATTTCTTCTTGCAATGGAGGCATGTATCCTTGTCCACTACAAACTGTCCTTGCTAAGGCATATGCTTCTGCTTGCCTTAAGACTTAGGGGTAGAGACCTCTTGATTTTGCTGCTTGTCCTTGCCCTTGTTATCTTTAACATAGTGGACAGAACCACCATTTTTGTCTTTGATTTTGTCATTCTCTTTGGACACTATTAGCAATGAGCTAGTCAAAGGTCCATTTCTCTGAATTCATATTGTAATTGGAGACAAAGTTGTCAAAATCTTTTGGTAAGGACAGCAGCACAAAATGAATCAGCGAGTCATCCTCAATCTTTAGGTTCATGGGCTTTAACTTTTCAGCCATGCTGCTCATCTTCAGGATGTGCTCTCTTATGCCACCTCTAGTGTATTTTTCATTCACAAGTTGTCTAACCATCTGTGTAGCATATGTCTTTGAGGACCCAGTAAACTGGTTCTCAACCCTCTAGAGATAGCCCTTGACAGTCTCTTCATTCTGGATTGAGCCCATGATAGCGGGCTCAATCGTGTTCTTGACAAGAGTCAAGCACTTCTTGTTGTCAAGGGTCCATCTTCTATGCTCCAATTGAATTCGAGCTCTCATGGGAGCATCATCCCTCTCTCTCTTTTCCCAAGCAGCATGTCTCCTCTATGCCTCTAACATGCTCAGGAGGCTCTGTGGGACATGGTGTAGTCATTACCTCATCCATAACAAAGGCAAGGTCGACCTTTCTCTTCCACTCTCCATAGTTGTCCCCTCTCAAGGTGGAATCTCCTTCGGGAAACCCATCAAGGAGATACCTGAAATTAATCATGAGATGTGAGAACAAAAATTACAGATAATTTCTAACATGTTGTGTATTAAACCAACATCATCGTTGGGCACGAAATAGGCATAATACATAACTCATCATAATATGACATTGCAATTAATAATCTTAGTCAGAAAATTACAATGACATAATCTAAAAATTAATGCTCCTAAAATTAAATTATCCCATTGGTTCAAAAATTAATTTTGGAAAACGTCATTTTTGTCAATAATCATCACTTATGTAGTCTTATAGCAGAAAACATAACATAAAAACATGCATGAACAGTAGCAAATTTTTTTTATTTTCTCTCTATAAAAAATTATCTTGTTGGTTCAAAATTTTAAAGTGGTAAAAATCATCAAAATTCAGTCATAAATCATTCATAATTGAGCAAGAATAGTCAAATTCTAATTAAAATAGCTATTGTTCATTTTCTTTTCTTTGGCCCAGGGCAGAGAAAAATTTTCTGCCCAACTATCGCGTGCGCGACCTTTTGGCCCAGCTCTTATTCGGCCCAAATCCCAGCCTTTCGGCCTCCTCGGCTGAAGCGCGCGCGGCCAGCGGCCCACGATCCAGTAGCGGATTGTTGGGTCGCCATTTCGGCCTAGCTGTACAAACGCGCTTCCCCCCGCCTCAATCTTGACCTTCCGTCATGATCGATGGCCGAGCGCAGAGATTGCGGGGTCAAAACCCCGCGCCACCGATGGTCGAAACCCTAGCGTCCACCAT
Organism: Eleusine coracana subsp. coracana; assembly: GCA_032690845.1. Taxonomy (NCBI): domain Eukaryota; kingdom Viridiplantae; phylum Streptophyta; class Magnoliopsida; order Poales; family Poaceae; genus Eleusine; species Eleusine coracana. Next base: position 5,677,039 of record CM064432.1, on the reverse strand, counting down.
TTCTTCCTTTTTGTTCTCTCTTGTCCCTTTCTCCCACACGCAACGATGGCGATAGTAGCCTCTGGCCGAAAGGGAAGAAGAAGACGGCATCACCGCTAGGCTCTTTGCCAGGGTGCGCGTCCACCTATTGGTGGGCGCGCCGCCGTCAAGCAGCTTTATGACGATGTCCACAAGTCCGCGCGTGTGACGCCATCCTGGCGGCGAGCGGCGCTCGTGCCTCTGTCCCGGGCGGACGAGCAGTGATGGCCAAGCGATGACGAGGTCTAGGTACGTGCCCAGATCCCTGGTGCCTCTCTTTCTTTTGCATCTATAATCCTAATCCTAGGGTTAGGGTTTTGGGGCTCGGGTGGGGTTTGAGATCTTGGGCTCTGATTCTATGATTCGATCAAAACGGATCTCTTTGGTCTTTAAATCTTTGGCCGATCAAAAATGACATCTTCTACCTTACCTAGATCTAACCTAGGGTGCTCTAATTACCAATGTTATACTTGTCCGTGCCTAGGTAGCATCTAGTGAGATAGATCATGGGTTGTAAGGGTTTCGGGTACGAGATCTAGAGAGAGAGTGAGAGGGATGGTATACATACCGGATGAGTGAAAGGGTGGAGCGGCCGAGGAGGAGTGGATGGCCAGAGCCGAGGCAGAGCCGCCGATGACATCTGTTCTGGTCATGTCGATGGCGAGGATGAAGTCGAGGGCGACGGAGATGTCTCGGGGCAGAGGGGATGGTGACGGCAGTGTTGACATCCCTCCGGTCTCCAACGGCTCTGGCCCGGTATGGTGGTGCTGTATGGCGTCGTGGTGGTGGCTTCCCGTCGCTGGCTGTGCCTATCCTTAAGATCAGGTTAGGGTTCTGTGGGAGGGCGACATTCAACTTAGGTAAACATGCCCCGGCTGTCCTGCCTCTTTTATATGTGCAGCATGATAGGGGCCCACCAACTAGAGGAGGGTTGGGGCGCCCCTGGTCAGGGCGCGATCTGAGTGTTGGGCCATTGGACCCAATGTGCATATCTACTAACACGACGGCCATGTCACGGGCCGCTTCCATGGTCGAGGCGCCATCGACACGCTGCATGATGAGCTTGTGGTCCGGAAGACACCTGAGCACCATGCCGCGGTTGCCATGCGCCACGGTCGACTTTGCTGTTCATAAGCATCACAAGGTCGTGCCGGCAGAGAAGCTGACCCGGCACGTCCTCCATGATCGATGAGCCTTTGATTTGATTCTTCTGTGTCTGAGAGGTTGAAGAACTTGATCGATTAATTATCTAGATTGTAAGCCCGTGCAGTTGCGCAAGCAAGAGCTTACGCATCCCTAAGACACTTCAGAATACTTTATCCTTTTTTAGATGTCTACTGTCTGGTAGTATTTAGCAATACGTGTAGCCAACTGTTGGGCCATATTATTATGAGTAAAACATGTCAAGCAAGAAAGAGTTATTTAATATCTCAAATACTTGGGTAACTACTTAATTAGCATAAGATAGTGTAATATTAATAAATTCTTGTAGAATTGATGTGTTGTACTAAAATAACGATAAAAGCAGCTTCTTCCATTCTGATAGTGTTGTTGTTGATTTTCTAAGAATTGGGCTAGCTCGGACAAGAAAAGGGGGATGTATGAATTAACAATAGACAAAAGCAACAGAGTATGTACATGCTACAGTAAACAAAAATGGATATTGGTGGTATATATAATTATTTCTACTTTAAAACTCATCTTGCAAGACTGCTTTGTAGCATTATAAGTTATTCTCTTTGCCCGCCCTCAAAAAAAGAGTTATTCTCTTTCCCCGTAATAGTTGTAAAATTTATCTGATACCTCACTTAATATTTTAACAAAAAAATCACTCTTCCATCTCTCAATTAATAAATGTGGAATTGCTAGGCATTGATATATGTCTTGTACAAAATATCAATATAACAATCTGCTTTGGACGATAGCAATGTTACATATTGTCATTAATTACAACATATTATCAAAAAATTTAAAAGTATTCACACTTCTCTCATCTATAATTTAAGCAAAAATCTCCAAGTTAGCGAGTCTACCATTATTCCAATACTTATAAATGTAATCTTTCTCAACAAGAGTTAAATAATAAATTTATCTTTCAACCATTATAAAAAAATTTGTTTGTAAGTGTTGCTGCTAAAACGCTAAGCCCTAAAACCCTAATCCCTAAACCCTTTCAAAACCGGAACATCCAGTTTGGAAAACGGGAACATCCGAATTTCCCCGAGTGTTAATTTTGGTTGTCAATAGTAAGGTCCATCTATAAGACATATTAAACAAAATCCATTCAACTGTATCATAATTTCAACATAAGCTGGATTTTTTTTTTTTGGTTCTACATAAGCTTGAGATCAGTCCATCTATAAGATGCTATAAGGGCATCCCTTTGTCAAAGAAAAAAAAGAAGAGATCAGTCCATCTATTAATGCTGTAGATTAAGTTGGAATCTGAAGAGTGAGCCAAATAGTGTACTACTAAATTATGTCACAATTTCAATGGCTAAACATCTATACAAACTTTGTTTGTTTTAGAATTACATAAACACAACATCAGTCCATATATAAATGCTGTAAATTTAGGTATGTCTCTTAAGAGTAAACCAAATGGTACACTGCTATTTAAAAAATATGCTAGCTGCTAGTTAGAGAAGATCGTATGTCTTCTAATGTCGCTATTGTGATTGTTAACAAGAACATTATTGATTAATTCTAAACAGTATAGATGTTTTGATAGTGTCTCAGTTGCAATATCATCGATTTATCCAGCTAGTGATGCATGCAGAAAGATGAATACATGCACAATCATCTGAGCTTTGTAGAAGCTTTCAGCTGATACCCGTCCACCAAAATGCCGCTGCCCTTCGACATGCATCTATGTTCCACGCACGCCCATCATCTGTCGGTGGAACTCCAGCCTTCTACCACAACAATCTCCTCATCATGACCACCCAAATCTCCAACGCTTAATGTTGTGGTGGAACATAAACCAATATACAAAACACCTGAGCTTGCTAGCTTGCTTCCTGGATATGTTGATTGTCATGATGGCCGTTATAAAAATGATCTCTGTACTCTACCGTTGTCTCATGACATTGTCCCATTCTACCGCCCTTTATTGGAGACGACATTTGGGAGATGATGAATATTTCATCAATGGCTCCGCATGAAAATTTCCAGACGGATCCATGGTACATAGTTCTTTTTTGACTGAATATGCGTCTTCATTCCATCAAACCTTTCAGTCTTCTTTGCCTATGCATGCCTTCTGTGGACCTTAAACCCTAAACCCTTAAATATTTGTTGAGATGGACAACAGGAGTAGGGATGAGGTATCGTTTAAGGGCCAAATAATTGTTCAGATTGACAACATGGTACCATGAGCAGGCGCGGACATATTTAAGGGTCATACATCACTAAAAAATGCATGAAGAAATGATTATGGGCTTAGACATTGCATATCTGTCAAACCCTTAATGAAAATACTCTCAGTAATTTTAGAGGAATTTTACTGTCCAAAACACTGACCAGTAGTTTTAAGAAACTACTCGTCAGTAGTTTGATCTAACGGTATAGATTCATAATCTAAAATTATAACTACTGGCCAGTAGTTTCTCAATTTAAGGATAATATCGGGACAAATAAAAGTTGTAGATTTATAATAATTAGTTATTATTATTATTAATAAAGTTATATTAATAATCTTATTAATAACTAATATTTTATGTTTTTTTAAGATAAACTAATGTTTTGATAATTTCATAGACTTAATATTCTATCATAAAAATAAATATAATTTTATTAATTAATAGTGCAATTATGAAATTACCCTCAAACTACTGGCCAGTAGTTTTTCAAAACTACTGGCCAGTATTTTGGACAGTAAAACTCCTCTAATTTTGTTACTGTTCTTGGGAGTACGCTACTTCAACATCGCTAGACAGTTCAGATACTACCTCCATATGTTTTGCCCTTGCTTAGCATAAATTTCTATTAGTTTACATTAAGAAAAAATAGAGGTAGTTAAACATTGTTACTCCACATGTTTGGTTGATTGCTTACATTATATTATGAATTTTTTAGATTTTGGGTAATGATGGGTAATGATTTCTGCTAGTATAGCATCCATGATGTTACTCCAAATTGTTACTCCAAAATATGGGTAATGATTTCTTCTAGTATAGCATCCATAATGTACACTTTGTTTGACTACGAGAACACTATTTTGACGCTAATTCAATGTTAAATCTCAATGTACAGAAAGAGTGATTGATGATCAAAGTTTTGATACGGGGATAAACATAATTTTCAGTCATGGAATTGCATATAGAATAAATGTTAATAGAATTACAATTGACATTATTGATGTATTGAACTTACAGTGGCAGAAACTTACGCTCATCTATCAGCATTGATGACATGCGCCTGTGCCCTGTTTCCATGAGCGATTTGTTCGCAGCTGCCGATGTTGGGTGCACTTGGATCTGTAGCTATATATATCAGTTATCGGGACAAAGAGCACCGGGAGGTTCGGTTGCCAGGAATCGGGAGGACATGAGACGTGCAGGATGAGGGAATCTTTGCTGGGCGTCAGTCTTCCGTCCAGCCGGGGGTTCGTCTTCCGCCATTCTTAATTCATAGAGGAAGGTGATTAAGGGACGGATATTTTGTTTTCTTGTGAGAATTTTTAACCTACTTCTCTATTTTCTAGACAACTTGGTAGGAATATCATCTCCTTTTATTAATAAATAGATTTGGTACGCACACACAGAATCTATATTATTCTGAAATACAAGAAGCAAAACATATATAGCGCGCACGAGTTTAGTTGTCTTCTGTTTGGAATCAGATCCTGAATCAAACTCCGTGTCGCTGAGTATCCCAATAAAAAAAAAGGCCAGCAGCAAGGCGCTCCGATCCCCTCCGGCACTAGACCAGTCATCATCTACACGATTTGGTGATGCGAGCTGGTAGGAATGAAAGCAAAGTGGTAATAATCAGTTTACCGGTGCTTGTTTTTGCATTTTATCAACCGCAACACACGAAAATGGTATTCTAAAGAAATAGAAGCAAAAATGATAGTAATTCGTACAAGTGGTGGCAAAAACAAATTTGAAGTCTTCCTATCATTTCCGCAAATTTCTATTTTAATGCAGAAATTACCGTATAGCATTGTTGATAATTACTGATTTAAGTATCTTGATTATAGCTAATTTCTTTAAAAGACAAGTAATCCTTCTAGTCTAAAATAAATTATAAACTTCTCTATAGAAATTTTGTCTACTATCTATTTTTGTAGATCGAATTTATATACATTAACACACAATTATGTAATAATCAATACGTTACCTAGCTTACCCGAGTCTGGTAATCTCTGTGCAGCCTGAGGTTCGGCTATTCGCCAGCACAGGGAAATGAAGAAAAGATTGAAGTTCTAGATTTGGTTATAAACCATCGCAATAATTTATTTTCAATTTATTCTTAGATGCATAATTATGCTAGTATTATAAAAGCTTTTTTCTTATCCTACATACTTAGTTATTAAAATATTTGTTTTATTGTTATACTTCACGATTCAAGTTTCTAACTGTTAATATCAATTCCCGATTGATAACGTCCATTTTTCTTGCAATATTATCATTTCCGAGTTTATCGAAATACCAATATTAACAATTTCGCTGCCAGAAAAAAATATGAAAGCAAAAACAATTGAGCTTTCTTCCGATGGTTTCCGTCCGCTTTCATCCCTACGAGGTGGAGAGGCTCCATGTAAGGTTCAGATACTGTTCCAAAAAAAAACAGGTTCTGATACATTCCTTCGTACAGAGTTCATAGCAGGAAAGTTTGTACCTATAGACTTTTCCCCCCTTTTTTTGGAAGGGCGCAACGGCTTTGTACTTTCTATCTGAGGAACGGCACGATTTCAAAACATGGTATCAACGGAGAAATCGGTGGATATTTCCTTCCATTTTGCTCCGCCTACTTCTTTTCCTCCTCCCTCCCTCCTCTCGGTACCTCTGTTGTTCCCATCCACATTTTTCGAACTTGGAACCCCGACTTGGCATTGCCGTGATCGCAAAGCCGCCGCACGGCACTCATCCAGCTCCGGGGCTCCCATGGTCATGGGTGCAGAAGCCATGGCGATAGATCTCCCTCTCAAGGCATGTTCCTCGGCTATATCTCTACCCCCGGTCATTGTGTGCCTTGTGTTTTATATTTGTGATTGTGAAGCCAGCACCTGAATGATCGAGGCCTTGTTCACTTCTCAGATCGAGTTTTCTTGAATGGCATTTCTGTTTCCTGCTTTGTCAATGGCTTATAATTTGATCCTATTAGGTAGTAGGTACGTTCGGGTAGCGCAGATGTCTCTCCAACCTTTTTTCTTTTCGGGTATTCCTGTCTCATCTTTTACCTGCATCTCTTAAATTTCCCTTTGTTTCCCCGGTTGCTGGTGCATTGGTCTCTTCGTGAATCTGTTGACGGCTATTTATTTCTCATAGTATATCCGTTCTGAGTCTTATCTTGATCTATTCGGAACAATCTTTGATGTTTGTTGATCATTGTTTCCTTTTCATTTAAATTAGTGTGCTTTATTTTCTCAAACCTTCTTCACCACGGATAATTTTTGTTTTTAATCTTTCATGGAATTCGATTACTCACATGGGAAGAGATCTGTAGTCTCAATAATTTGATCTTTTAGTACATTCTGGCCGTTCGGTATTGAATTCGTTCCTCTGCTTTGGTCGATTTCTCTCAGAGGAAGAGAAGGAGACCAGTCCGTTTTCAGTCCGAGGAACAGACAGAGCAGAGCATGGCCTTACTAGAGAGCAGCCTCAAGAGTGACAATGATGAAGATTTTATGCCGATGGTGAGGCAGTGCTTACTGTTGTTTAGCGTGATTTATTATTTCCGTACAAGATGAGTTCCCGCATGGCTTGTAGTGCCATTTCATTGATCACTTTGTTAACTCAATCTTTTTCATGCAATAAATGTTCTGTGATTGCAGGATGATAAATGTACAATTATTTCAACTCATCGGCCTATTGCAGTTCATTATGCTTATATATACCATGCCAACGAGAAGTCCGTTCCATTAAAAGTATGCATATTGTCGCTTTGCTTCTGTTGCAGACATGGTGTCCGTATTGATAGTCCAATAGTCCAATACTTCTTTCGTCTTGTTTGGTTTTCTGCTCGCAGAGGAAGAGAGGGCGCCCACGTGGTTCTCAGGCCTCCAAGAACAAGATGAAGCAGAAGAAAGCACTGGACACTGGCGGAAGTGGGAGTGACATGAATGACAATTTCACACTTACGGTGAGGCCTTTAGTTTCGTGATTTATTATTGATGCATGCATCCAAACTGTATTCTGACGGCTATAGAGTGGTACCATTTGTTTAAGTGACTTGCTAATTTTCAGCTGACTAAAAGTTTGAGCAACTTTCAGTCACTTTATTGAGCCATTAAATCTAGATTCATTGATTTACAATTATTATACAGATAATTTTATAAAAGAAAAAATTTTGTAACTTTTAGTAGCAAACCGTTGACTAAAAGCTTTTAATTGATTGAAAGCTAGAAAATATGTTTGTTTATCAAACTGAAATGGAAAGAAACAAGAATGATGGGGTACTGCTGGCTGCTTGCTTGCTTTTAGATACCACGCACAACTACAGTCGCAGCTGTTAGAAATCTGAGCCGATTGCATCATCGTGTGTAACGAGTGTGAATTTAGTGCCGGATCCAGATAGTATGATACTCCTTTCGGATTTAAATTGTTGATGCAGTTGATTTTTTTTGTTACATTTGACCATTCATCTTCCTTCAAAAAATTTAAAAAACTATCAAATATGTTATTACGATTTGTTTTATCATTAAAGAATGTTTTAACCTAACTTATAATTTTTTATATTTGAATATATATTTTGAATAAGATGAATGATCAAATATAGCTAAAAAAGTCAACTGAATCAACAATTAAAATCTAGAGGGAGTATGTCATTAGGAGTGACCATAGCAGCTAATTGTATTTGAACACTCTCTCAAAAGTAGAACCAACTGTCCAACTCTGCAATTTATTCTTCAGAAATGTCGTGGTTCTGAAGAGTCTATGGCTGTTAGTTGATCAGTGATTCACAACTCCAATCTAAGCTTTTCTAAAAGAACAGATCCAGTGTTGTAAGCTCCCACGCTAGGTGGGGTCTAAGAAAGGATTATATGAAGGAAGTCTTACTTCTGTAATTAATTACAGAGAGGTTGCGACGAACCTAGGATCTCTTGGAACACGTGGGGTGACTTAACCACTGCACCAGCCCAATCCTTCTAAACTCACCTTTTCTCATAGATTTATTTTATATGAATATGTAAAATAGTGTCCCAAATATATTTGCTGTGTTTTTTTTGTCAATGCTCCCTAGTATTTGGAATCATAAACAGTACCCAATGTCTTATGCTTCTCATGACACCATCAAATATTTTTTCCGTTTGATCTACAATTATTAACATGACACAATGAATATTGTCTGATTGCAGGATGAGGATCTGGCTATCGTTGTTGCTGATGATTTTGATGCCGAGGACTTTATTCCTTTAGAAGTAAGTATACTTTTGTTTTAGCCATGCTACATGAACAATAAGGACCTATATTACAATCCTCATTTTACACAATGTTGCTGAGCCTTTCTGATATACGAACATCGTTATACCATAGGTCGTGAGGCCAAGGGGGACGTGTGAGGAGCAGTACATTAGCACAGGCATCCCTACCGCTACTGGAGTAAGATATAGTAGCTACTTTTATATACTACGCAGATCATATAAGAATGTTTTACAATCAAAATTAGAACCACTGTAAAGAGTTTTTTATATTTCATTTATAAAATCTAATTGCCACATGGATTTGACGTACAAAGTTTAACACTTAGGATATTTGATGCCTGACTCAAGACTTTTTTTAACTTCAGTTGAATGCCAGAAGAAGGTGCTTAAGTCAAATACCAGTGTGCATGGCAACCGAGGATCTGCTATGGGTAGAGCAAAGGAATTCCAGCATAAGTTACCAGCTGCATATCCTAGCTTTGTAAAACTTATGCTACCATCACACTGTGAACATTGTTTTTGGCTGGTAAGTGTTTCTATTGGTTTGTAGCTACCTAATTTTTACTAGGACTGATGAATAAATTGACGACATCTTCTTATAAACAATATATCAACCATAAAATGTTCGGTATCTTGAAGATCAAATTACCAAACAATTACTGTGCCCAAAAGTAAAGACTATATGTCTTAAAGCATGTGAGGGGCTTATTTTCATCCATCCACTAGGGCACGTCACAACTTGTCACTTTACAATTTTCTAAATTTGATTTGTTTTGTGTGTGTGAGCATAAATACAAATATCTAGTCTCAATGATCTAACTGTTAAGGGATTAGTAGTAATTTAGAACTCTAATTGTATAGTCCTAATCCTACTCTAGTATTGAGTCATGTAACCCATAATATATGTAACCTCTCGGAGCTATTATTATCTATCAATGCAACTCATAATATTCCTAACATGCTATAGAGCAAGGTTTAGGGTGAGGCTAACCCCATGGTAATGTTTATTCTCTATTCACAATTCATAATATTCCTAACACTTACATTGGTAACAAAGTAGATAACCACATGAGTTTTAGGAGGAATTTTCTTGTGGATCTCAATTTTTAATTCCCCACTTCATGGGAAGAAAATAGCCACCCACATAATTTTTACGAGGTACCTGATCCAATCATTTGATTTAATATTTCTTTTAGTTTGACTTTTGACTACCTATCCAGGGTATACCAGCTAAGTTTTACCAAAATCATCTCCCAAAACTCAAAACTGTATTTGAGTTAGAGGATGAGGATGGAAAGTACCACCGGACAACCTATATTGGAGACAGGAAGGCGCCGGGACTCAGTGGTGGGTGGTCACGTTTTGCAGTTGATCATGATATTAAGGTTGGCGATGCTGTGATTTTCCAGCTTGTGGAATCAACGAAATTTAAGGCAAGTTTAGTTTTTCATTTTCCAGAAGTTTTTTCAACAGGATTATATTCATGATATCCATTTTTTGAAGCACTTTTTAAGTACTGAACTTTTCAGTTATTTTACTTAGTGCTGAGTACTGTGTAAACCAATAATAATACGCTCATATGCTTTTCATTCAGGTTTATATAGTAAGAGAAAATGAATTAGAAACAACAGATGGACCACTCCGTCAACAGAATTTGAAAGGGCGCAAGAAAGGGACATCAAGTAAGTCAAGTTAGTCAATCTGCTTTTGCATTCAGGATTTTGATTGTATATACGATAACAATTAAATCTCCTAAATCTCTAGAAGAGGAAGGCAACTCTAACCAGGACGCGGACGCAACCAGTAATATACTTCAGAGTGGAGACAGTAGTGTGGTCAGTGAAGATACTACAGATGGCATAAGCTTTTCAGATTATTCTGATATCGAATTTGACCGTGTAACAAGCTTCAGCAACTTCAGCATCGTTGTGGACAGCTTGGCGATCGATTGCAAATTTCAAGAGCACCAACGGAAGTCGTACTACGACCTCTGCTGTTCCCAGAAGTCGTACCTCCACAAGCACCTGCTCGGACATTTAAATCCTACCCTTGTTGTGGGAGTGATCATGGATATAATCAACATAGCCAAAAGTATCAGGATGGGAGTTTCTCCCCGAGAAGACTTTCTGATCTGGAAAAAGACACTCGAATCCTTTGAGCTCCTGGGAATGAACGTTGCGTTCATGATCAAGCGTATCAACAATTTACTTGGCCTCCCTACTCTGTCGAGAGACCTTCCAGAGTGCAAGAAGTACAAGGATCTCAAGCTCAAGCAGGCTTGTGCCAGGGAGAAAGTGGAAGCGCTTGAGCTTCAGCTGTCAGGTGCGAAGGATGCGTTGAAAACAATGAATTTAGACATTGAGAAGATGGAGTCAAGTGCCAACAAAAGTGATCAAACATGGAACGAATTAGCCACGGCACCATGGTGACCCTGCTGCTGGCAACACACATCTTTCAGGAAAGGATGGGCTGGGGCAGAGTGAGAAATAGTCATCTAGTTTTGCAGAAGATTTGCTTCTGCATCATATCTACTCTATTCTCAAATTGTGCATTTTGGTCGAGTGTGGCTGTGCCCACATTTTGGATTTATTTATGGACCGTTTCACATCTTCAACTGTTTCTTTAATTTGGCATGTTTAATTCCCACACCCTCTTGTTGTGGTCAGAATGATCAAGTGAGACGCATGGTCCATGAGTAAGATAATAAATGGTCTAATGAGTTTTCTCTAATCCCATAGTGATTCTAGATTCTGTATTTCCTGATGTTCTAGCCCTCACAATTGCTTTTCTTTTTACACTCATTTTATTATCCAAAATACTGACTAGTAGCTTCTGTATTTCCTGGTTCGTAGTTTGGTCCAACTATGTTAATTTGATAATATATAATCATAAATATTGGTCGATATTTTATCTGTTTGAGATAATATATTGAAAAAATAAGAATGATATACTTATAATATTATTTTTTATTGTCATAAAAAATTAAATTAGTAATCTGATTATTATTGATATATTATATAAGTTTTTAAATAAACTGATCTTTTGATGATTCAGTATGATTAGTGTTCTATTGTGAAAATAAATGTAAATTCGTTAATTAATAGTGTAATTATGAATTTATTCTCAAACACCTTGCCAATATTTTGAATAATAAAACTCCTCATATTCTACCAGAAACCTCCTGGCTTCTCTGGACTCCACGTCAACATTTTCATTAAGCATATATGCAATGATCGCTGCCCTTGTTACATAGTGTTTTCATACGCTACTACGTTCGGCCGTTTAATTGTAGGAGGTTTAGCACGTTTTGAAGTCGATCCTTGACAGGCTCTTGATGGTGATGCCTTGTGTGCGCGGTAGGAGTACATCGTCACCCACCTCTAGTGGCAGCTCAGCTAACGCGGCACCACCACGTCTTCTCGCCCTTCTCACCGCCTCACGACAGGCTGGCAGAGCTCCCCACATGTTTGACCCAGTGTGGCCACACATTGTTGTCATCCTCTTGCGCCACATTGATGACCATGTCAAACCTTACGACCTCACGTCCGCATCGGGGTTGAACTTGATGCCGTCGAACATCTGACTTCTCCAGCTTGCCTTCTCCAACATGGATATGGCACCACCACATTCCTACCTTACCTTCTCTTATATGCACGCTCCCCCATGGGGGGTTGGGTGCACTGCTGTGGTTTGGGGGCAGATGGAATATGCTAGAGAGAGAGAGATGGAGTTAGGAGATTGCAAAAGAGGAGAAGCCGTTGGAGCGACGTCAATGTCAATGAGATAAAGACTGTGGCTGGGCGCGCAAGCGAGAACAGAATCGAGAGAACGTGGAGGTGCTCGAGTGATACCAGAGTTGGAACTCGGGAGAGCATGGCGGTGTGTGGGAGACGGGAAGGGTTTCTTGCCATCAGAAGTGGGTCGAACCCAGGCCACGGCTTCCCCTCGCAATAATCTTCCAAACTCATGACCTAGTTTCCCCGGGTTTCCCAACCCGGGGGCTGCCTTCCCCAAGAATGAGCCGGGATCCCCACGGGAACTGCGGTTCCCAAATGAGCCCTCATGGTTTCAGCTACAAACCATGAGAGATTATTAGAGTGAAGTAGATATATTTGGTGTCTCGTATATATATAAGCCATTTTTTAGCATAGTGTTGAGGGTTGGTTTCTTGAAAAGGGTCAAGAAAAGTTGCATTCAAAACTGCTAGAATATAATTTCAATCTTTATTAGACAAGTTGTATATAGGTTCAAAAGCTGCTAAAATGCAACTCTTTAGTCCAGAAAGTACATTACAGAATATTAACATCTTCAAATGCCACGTTTGGAGCACCTCCAATATCATAGGCTCATAGCATTCAAACAAGAATTATATCCTCCTTTTCTTGCAAATAGTTGTGTTTGGCCTTGAATGCATTCTCAGAATTTGCATGTGATATGGTAAAGCTCAATGTAGTCCAGCACAAACTTCCACAGTCAAGAATGGCCACCAGTGTAATGCAACTTCATTGATAGATCACATAATTACCATATATTATATATAGTGCAATGCAAGTGAATCAATAGATGACTTAAGTGCATAAGTATCAAATAGGCTCATTAAGGCCTGATATACTAGACTCCATAACATTTGGACAATCTTAAACATTCCATCATCTCCAAATTATGATTGAGTTTCTAGTAGAATAAAAATATACAGTTTGAGTCTCAATAGAATCAAATCAAGAAAATCCTCCATGACTTATTGTAACCAAGCATCCAAATTGTGGAACATCATGACATTCACATGAACAGATAGGAAGCTTATCCTTGTATTCATAGTCATCGATCGAGTCGTGAGGAAGCTTCAGTGACTTGATGCCCGCACACATTCCTTGCAGAGTGTTGTCCATTTGAATGTTGTAGCAATTGCGTATATCGAGGGACTCAAGGTGGGGGCAGCTGTCCAGAATGGCTGTTAGTCCTCTTTTGGTGAGGTTACTGCCAAATAGCTGGAGAGACTTGAACTTTGTCATAGCTTTTATTCCCACGACATCATTTCTGCTATATAGCTGACGAGCGTAGAAACTGTTCGCACAACATTTAAAGCGTGTGAGCTGTGGACATGACTTACCAATGGTGTTGAATACATTCTTCCCATACACATTTGAACATAGTGAAATCTCAAGGTCATCAAGTAGAGGGAACTTCTTTATTGCCCCTGCTACACCTGCATTAAAGATGGCGGAGCAAGAGATAAGACGAAGCCCCTTTAGAGACGGTGCCCTGCAAAAGTAGCACTTTTCGTATCAATGATTAAATTAATTACATATTCTTCTAAAAATGATATACGTAGTTGAAAATAAGCAACTAGCTAGGACATATAATTGTTTAGGTGACTTTAAATAATGATGAAATCAACTAGATTTAAGAATACAAATAGTTTACAAAAAATAAAAGCCTTTGGAACAATAATCTAGTGCATAAAGAGACCAAACCTGTTTCCTATATGGTTGAGTAGGTCATCCGTAACAAACCCCTTCCCCACGAATGTCTCTAGGCGGCCACATGAGCGGTCCACAGCCACCTTCGCCATGGCGCACAAGACATTGCCATCCATCTCTTCCACCACCTTGTGGTTTGACATGTCCACGGATTGCCACAGATGAGGCAACATGGCCGCGTCAAGCCAAGAATGACACACTAGCCCTGCACCCGTGATGACCTCGATGGTGCCGAGCTTTGCAAAAATCAACGAGAGGACATCGACGTGCATGTCTGACCAATTCCTGCAACGGGACATTATACTTAGTTGTTACTAGTAGGTACTAGAATTGACTCAAATACTAGGGACTGGCAACGTTCCTGTATGACCCATAAATTAGCGAACAATATGTTAAGGCTGCAAGTTTATATTGATCAATCTTCAATACTACCAATTTACCTAAAACTAAAACATTAGAAATGTGATGAGGAACATGTCATGGACTAGATTCAAGAGTCTCAGGATTTAGGGTGTTTTGCACTAAAATTTTGTGGAAACAGTAAGGAGTTGCTGATCTACACTATAAACACTCCAAAAACATTCCATTTGGGAAATATGGGACAATAATACAAACGAGATGAATTTGACCTAGACAATCCACTTGAGAGGGGGGAAAGTGTCGGAACGAATTGTACCATATAAAAATCTGGACCCCTGGATTTCAGTATTTTAATTTTGGGAAGGTACAATCTTAATAACAATCATGCAATGCTCACTACAGGATGGACTCTAGAGTGCAATTCATGTGGATCTGTCCTATAATGAAACAAAGAATTCATGTCAATCTGTCCTATAAAGATCCCAAATCTGGGATTACTAAACCGAGAAAAAGGAAAAAAAAAAATATGTCAGACTGAATTGTAAAGTCTAGAACTCCACCCTTGATCTCGGGTCTTACTATGAAAAAGGTGCACGGGATTCCAAAGTCTGACAGATGAACGAAGTGAATCATTTATTTCTCTTGAAAATGGGTTCTATTCTTTTACATACATCTTTTTTTAGGAGGTCAAACTTGCGTCGATCTACCTTGTAAAGATTCCAAAAAAACATTTCTTTTGGGGGAATTTTGGACAAGAATATATACTGACTAAATGAATTAAGTCTAGCTGATCTATGAGTCAAGAGGGTAAAAAAATACTAGAACAAATCATATCATGAAAAATTCTACCTCTAATTTTGGAAACTGTTAGGCTAGAGAACTAGGGATGATGTGCCTTTCTATAGCTTGGCCTGAGGATGAAAAGAGACTAGGGTTCAGCTAGTTACCTTTCAGCAATAGCCTCAGGGTCTGTGGTAGTGGGCTGGCGGCGGCGGCGGCAACGACGACGATGACAATGGCTCATGGCAGATCCCATCGGGCTAGGGTTAGAAATCGCACATAGTTTATTATTTTCAAGTGCGGAAGGGAGGTAGGAGAGATTGTCTGCTCTAGGATTTTTATAGCCAAAGAGTAAAAGAGGGAGCGCTTTCCGTTTTGTGGTGCTTTCATTCCATGGGCCTCCTGGGCCTAGATACGAGGTTGGCTCAACTCGAGCGCTACTTTTTTTATTATTTTTGTGAACTTTATTTTCTGATTCATAAAATAGTATACACTATATAAACTTTAATTAATAATCATTGTAAGAACCTCAAGCATTCAATAGACGACAATCTATAGATTTTTTTTAATTCTCTAGAGAAAGAAACACTTATTCATTATGACATAATGCCTTTATAAAAAGGTTCAACTTGGAAAAAACACACCGACTATGTTGTCCTTGCACCTTGTGGGGATAGTTGAGGAAAGCTGATGGCAAGCTTATCGAATTTTCTAGCTCAACAAATGCAATTTTTTTATATTCATTGAAGATAATTTTTTCATGTAACGATGCCGTTGGTGGCAGGCCGGCGCAACGTAGGACACTAACACATCCGTACAAGACGGGCCACCTCGTTTAGTCACTCCGGGTTGTCGAAGGTGCGGTGGGTCAACTCGGTGGCCCAGACATGCCATAGGCAGTCCATAGTGAGAATAAATCTATCCATGAAACCGATTTCAATTGGTTTTGAGTTGGAAAGATCAGGTTCAGTTTTTCTTCTTCTTCAGTGGCAAAAGGAAGAAGAATAAATACACAAGAAAAAAGAGGATTATGCTCAATTCTACCTACAAGAATGTTGACCCTCGTTCCCTAGGCACCTGTTGTCAGTCTATTTGCTAAGTGTTTACCTATGTGGTCATCTATATGAATCTTCATATAAGTTTAGGATTGAGTTTTGGAGTTACATACTGAGTATACTTAGTTGTTATCTCTTTATATTTTAAAGTGCTTGTAATATGAAGATATACTCGATCATTATTTAATATAATTCTTCTTTTATCTCAAAAAAAAAAGAGAGAGTAGAAGACCAGGTCGCTAGGTGTCCAAGTAGATATTTGCTCTCACACAAATTTAATTTCTTGTTTGTCTTCCATCGTGCAAAAATTTATATGTGGGAACCGTAGGGATTCATGTGTTGGTCTTGTTTGTCTTCCTCATGATGAGATGGTCTCTCGTATAAGCCATTTTTTAGTTAGTAGCATAATGAAGGTTCCTTGAAAAGGTCAAGAAAAGTTGCATATATGTTCAAAATCTGGTAAAATACAACTCTTTAGTCTAGAAAGTACATCACAGAAATACAGAATATATACATCTTAAAAAGCCTAGTTTAGAACACCCCCACTCTCACAATATTCATGCTGGATTTCTACCCTTCGTTTCTAGCAAATCGTTGCGCTCGGCATTGACTGGCTTTTCAGAATTTGCATGCCGAACGGTAAAGCTCAATGTAGTCCAGGGCAGGTCGGTTCCAAGACCAGTCCTGCTCCATGACCCTCTTGCAGAGAGACTGAAACCATTCCCGGGCATCAAACCAAGCAGTAATTGCCCTGAAATTAGAAAGCCAGGCACGTGATGAGTAACATTGCAGAATTCAGAAAATTGGTCTGGGTGACATTGTGCTTGCCTGTTCAGGACGTAATCGACGCCGTTGGTGTCAGCTCCATCAAAGCTGAATCCGTTTGGCTCCAGGCCTCGGGCTCGTGCCCGGTCCTTGTCATGTTCGACATCAAAGACAGTGTCATAGAGCCCTGTGCAGCACCGGTTATCGTTACTTTAGAGAAAAGACATTGCATAATGTGTGATGTGCAATACAATGCAGAGTAATGGCAACAGAAAAATGGCAGAGTAAGCCCTGCACTTACCTCCAGTTTTCCGCACAATGGGGATGGATCCGTACCGCATGGCAACGAGCTGAGTTAAGCCGCATGGTTCAAAAATAGATGGAACAAGGATGAAGTCGGAGCCAGCATATATCTGTTGCAGATCATGGAATCAAGCTAGACATCTAATTTCCAGTTATATTCATTGGGGGGAAGTTTATGGTGTCAACTCACCAGATGAGATAAGGGCTCATCATAGGTTAAACACATCCTCACCCTGCCGTACTTTTCACCATGGAGGGTATTAGCTAAGTTGCAAAAATCATTTTGGATTCGATGATCTGGAGCCGAACCAAGCAAAACCACCTGAAAACCAAACACATCATTTTCAATTTAAAGATGGCAGTTAGGCACAGTAGAGATGCTAAAAGTTATCAGAGATACAAGGGATGCACCTGTCCATTTCGTTCAAGAATACGATGAATTGCATGTTTAATGAGGTGGATCCCCTTCTGAGCTGTCAAGCGAGTGATGATTCCAACAATGGGCACGTCATTTTGCTGTAATCCGAGCTTCTGCTGCAATGCCTTCTTTGCAGCTCTTTTGCCTTCTACAACATTCTCCGAAGTATAATGAACCTAAAATACGATGACGTAGACAAATCAACAGGAAACCATTAGTGAAACTGCATACCAACAAAAGCATCTTGTACACATTGGTTGAAATGATTATTCAACTTCTAAGTGAACACAAATGGAAATAGTAGAAAAACTAGATAAATATACTGTTTTAACTAATGTCAATCGTTGTTTCAGTTTAGCAAGTCAAAACAGACACAGAATGTGTAGCTCTTAAAATACAAGTCAAATGTACTACTATGATTGTCAGTATACCGGTATAAAATTGTCGTTAAATGGATCCCAGATGTCTGGATCAATTCCATTTAGAATACCGAAGAATTTCCCAAGATGAGGAGCAATAGCACCATGACCAGAAACTTCCCTTGAATATGTATTAGAAACCTGCAAATAATGGAAGAAATATAAAATAAAATTATTCAAAGTAATAATGAATGATTTTTTATTGCAATAAAACATTCAAAAATCAATCACGAAATCCATAAGACAGTTTAGCACTCACAGTTGTGGCTTTATCACAGTACTTCATTGCTTTGCCAATATAATGTGCTCCAAATTCAAGATTGTGAATAGTAAATACAACTCGTGCATCTGCCAAACTGGATTGTGCATAGTGTTCCTTGCATAGCCAAGCAACTGGAGCGCTTGACCAATCGTGGCAATGTATTATATGCTGTCAGGAGGATAAAATATCAGCAGTTGTAACTGAGAAGGATATCAACCAACAAGGAACATTAAAACATTTAAAGATGAGTAGGTAGAACCACCTATAAGCATTCACACTTAAGCTGTTTGAAGAAACAGAAAAATAGTGTGACTAATATAAGTTTTAAACAGAACCCACAGCTGGTGTGGCAAATAGTTCAGAAGAAGAAGTGTTATAAGAAAAGAACAATGTCCCTAACTGTTATAACTAGCACTTACCGGAGACGATCCCCTCTGGAGGAGAAATTCTAGAGCAGAATGGCAGAAGAAGCCAAATCTACGGTCATCATTCCTTCCATATACACATCCCACGCCAAACATCCTGAATCAAGAAATCACAAGTTATTATTTTTAAAAGAAAACTCCAGGACATTTAATGCAAGAAAAGCATATTATTTCCAAAAATTATCACGGAATTTCTTTCAAAAGCCTATGGGACACTTCCATGCAGCCCGATCGCTCCATGTAGCTTCACCCTCTTCTGGCTCAAACTGATTGATGCCAATGTTCGACCAATTTGTCTCTCCGATTCTACATCTCAATTGTACACCAGCGGTGAAGCCGTTAGCCTTCTTTTCCAAAGTGTTCACACGAAGAAGAAGATGTCTGACGATCAATGGATCAGAAGCCGTCATGACTGAGAGCATCGTACTTCTTAATACAAAAACAGACAGCTCTCCTGCGTGTTCGAGAAAAAAAAAACTGAGAGCGTTGTAGCTATGGCTCTGCTTTCAGCCGTAGATGAGCACGAGACCTTGACCTAGGACGATACTAAGAATCGGGATGCAATTGCCCAGGTTCCAGCACAGATAGATGGTGAGACCATGGATGTCATAGCTCAGGCTCCGTCCCAGGCAGGTGGTGAAGCAGGGTTTTTTGAAAACCTAAGCTTGGACATTTAATTTTTGAACGAAAATACCATTATGGTAGAAATTATATGGAAGCTTTATTTGTTGGCAGCATCTAAGCAATTATATATGCAGGTACATTCCTAAGCTCTTTGTGTTTAATGAAATAAAGTAAACCTAATCTTTTTAATCTGTACAAAAAATAATTCATACCCATTTTGAGGTTCCAAGCTCTTTGTGTTTTATGAAATAAAGTAAACTTAAGCTTTTAATTCAGTGCGAAAATAAGCTGCTTCATACCCATTTTGAGGTTCCAAGAAGTAAACAAAGACGTCCTCGACTAATCCAGACCATACTCTTATTTCAGTTCCGCCCCAAGAAAAACTCTCATGTACATGTAGATTCCTCACCTGCATTGGAATATATGCAGTTAATTGATAAGGGATACAACATATCTCCATAGGTTTTTCTTATCACTTGTTACGCTGTGTTTGATCCTGTCATTCTTGCACATAAGCATGCAAATGAATAAGAGTGTTTTTGAGCTAATATAACTCACGCAAGAAAATTTCAGCATGATATATTAAGCTCTACTTTGAACATTCCTGGGCATTCCATGTAGTTAGCACAAACTAGATGGCAACAAAAGCAGTGAGTGAATGACCTACAAGCAAGTACATCCATAAAAAGTATCACAGTAGTTTTAGATGCTCATAGAATGGATATGCCAACTTGAGTTGTAGCAATAAAGCAAATATACTTGTTACGAGATGGAAGCAACATGGGATGCAGTAAAGCATTCAACTTACACAGCTTAGGTTCAAGCAGTCGTGCTTTGGTAGAATAACCTCAACCTTGTGCCCTAAATCTTGAACAGCACGTGAAAGACTTGTAACAACGTCACCAAGGCCTCCAACCTGTGATTATATTCATCGTACAAACAATGATATTAGTATTAGTATTATGAAAAGGTAGAAGTTCAAAATTGATGACATCTCACCTGTTGCTAAGCACAAAAATTCAACTTAGAAATAGGATTACCTTTGCAATGGGAGCCATCTCGACAGCAATATGGACAATATGCATGGAAGGTTCCTTTCCAATTGAACCAAAAACAGGAATATGGTAATCCAACCCATTCCTATTGTCGTAAATTCCACCTTCTTCCGACTCAGAGAAAACAAAGTCCATCACATAGGCATCCATTGGAACATTAACTGGACAAGGAGAATGTGATTATAAGAAAGAAGAATAATTGAGGGGAAATGAAATACTATATTTATTGATCTATGCTACATCGAGTTACTACAAGGTAACTGAAGTATAGTAATGTGCCACTACATGAACATTGCTGCTAAGGTTCCAAAAACAAGATGAACAGAAAGTTTGAACATTCTGGCTGATACTTAAAGACATCAAAGCAAAGCAGGACTACAATACTACGTTGAAGCCCACTGTTCCCCATGGTTAAATTTGTGCCAAAAGGATGATCAGCCAATTTTCTATAGTGGCTAGGCCCCAAAGCTGTTGTCCAGATGCTTCCTTTGTTCCAAAGCATGACCAAAGGCTAAAAAAGCATGGTTAAAAATTATAGTAGATTTACATATAATGTGGCCCTAGGGCGCGGAGATCACTTAGAGCTAGCTATTCTCTCACTTTACCCCTGTATTTACATAAAATGGGTCAAACTTTTAAAATTATAGTAGATTTATGAACTAGAAAGAGTATTAAAAAAAGGACACAGCTCCCCCGTTGTCCCATTCCTAGGTCCACTACTGATTATATTAAAGGCGTAAGAAAAATGTACCATAGGAAGGTATCAATACTAGAAACAATGACACAAGAAGCTCAAACCTGCTGCTTTTAAGTGTGACCCATTTTCTGCTTTTACCATCTTCTGGGGTGGCAATACACCACCTGGATACATCCAACGGTTGAAAGAACATCTAAACCAGACCTCTGGCTTTCCATTTAGCACTGTGTTTGAAGGATTGTAGAGCACATCGACAGTGGTTCCAGCACGTATTGCAAGTGGTTCAGTGTAAACGATGTGCTTTTGGGAAACCAGAAACATTCTCATAGTCTTTTCCTTCATCTCCGCTTTCATCTTGGCACTTAGCTCAGCCTGTGCAGGAAAATGTGGAAAACATTAACTAAAGACTCATATCCATATATGTCATAAAACATCCTTACACTAGGGATTCAGCATATCCACTATAATGTATTAGTTATGGTAAGTTACAAGTGGAATGTGTACAGTATACTGGTCATCCGAACAAAAACACGATACAAGATTGAAATGTCTCTTTCAACTGACCTTTCGTTTAACTGCCTCCTCCCTTTCTCTCCACTCTTGTTGAAGCCGTGTGTAGATTCTTTGTTCCTCTTCCATCCAATATTCTACCTCAGTCTTGTTGTTTGGAAGAATAGCATGAAAATCTTGTCTATCATTGTTGTCAAAAATCCTGGCATTTCCTGGTGGCCCATCAGCAAAAACCCAGTCCAAGACATATGCTCGTTGGGGCAAGACAACTGTACAAAAAAAGGAGCAAATTTGTAGTTAATGGAGTAAGAAACAAAATTGGAGTTAAAAACAAATTTTAAATGTCTATAAGTTACAATAACTGGCTGCAAACCTCATTTGACTGCCAACTTACAAATCCTCTTCTTGAGACTATATAAATATGGAAAAATGCTATATTCAAAGGTTCAGCATGCTAGAATTAGAGTTGTTATGATATCAAGTGCAGAGAATCATTAAATGTCATACCATCTGCAAACCACCATCCACTAACTTTGTCATCTTGTTGAGCAAGTCTTTCAGAAAATGAGAGTCCATCAATCCAATTGTTGTAGCCTCCATGAATCCAAATCTCAGTACTACGAGCAAGTGATCTCAAGCTTCTGTTATAATATAACCTAATAGTAGACTCTTGTCCTGTTGTGATAGGCTCAATGTACCACAAATTGTCAACAGATGTCTTGGCTAAACTCAATACACTGTGTAATTTATTCTTTTTCATCCCTACTTCAGCCTTTGCTTGTGCCCTGACAGCTTCATCTGCAGCCCTTTCTACCTCCCTTCGCCGTTGATCATCAGTCTGTCTTCTCCTTTCAGCTTCTTCACTTGCAAGTCTCTCGAGTTCTTTTCTCTTTTCTTCAACCAAGAAATCCTCGAACGATTGTTCATCCATGTCACTTTCTATTTGCATCACAAAATCATTGTTCCCATTATTTTCATAGACTGTGCGACCATTAAAGAACACAAAATCTAATCTGAATGCCTGCTTCGGAATGTACAGTTTACAACACCACCAGCCACCTCCGAGTTCGCTCTTGTGCAATCTTTCCGTGAAAGGCCTCCATCTCCACCCATTGAATGCTCCTTTAATGAGTACATCAGGCTCATTGGCCAAAGCTGATAGATCACGATTTAAAAGTAGATCAATAGTTGAATCAGCTTTCACTACCTCTGGATAAAGGAAAAGCATGTTTCCCAGTGAATGGTTTTTCTCGGCAAGTTCTTGAAGCATCCTCTGGTGTGCTTGTGGATCTACATCGACGTCAGACTCCCGTATTCCTAGGTCAACTGACATTGAAGTCTCATCAAGTACACGCCGTTCTTTATCCTCAATTGTACCCACTTCATCTTCAGCCTGTGATATCTCTTCCTCAGAAAGCAAATGCAGAAGTTCATCCTCATCCATTTTCACTTGAACCTCACCAACTGAAATGTCTTCCTCGGTAACAAGATACTGCTCTTCACCCAAGCTTGTTCTCTTCTGATCTTCAATCATCAGAGTATGTTTCACATCAATTTTCTTGCTAGTTGTTATATCACCTGCTTCCTCAATGATATCTTCCTTATCTTTCTGCAACAAGTTGTCAACATCAACCATTACGTTGAGTGTGTCCCCATTGTTTTTTGGGGATTTGTTAGCTTCCACTCCCTTCACATGCCATGCATCATTAATCCCAACGATGGCCACTTGCTCTGTCTCCCTGGAGGTACCAACAATTGACAAGTCTTGCTTGTGAAAACCAACGATGGATTGTTTTTGTTCAGGAAAACGAACAATTGATATGTGTTGGTTCCCAGAACTAACAATTGATTGGTTTGGTTTATTGAATCCCACGATGGACTGAGTCTGTTTTGGTGCACTGACAATGGATGCATCTTGTCTATAATAGCCAGCAATTGATTGGTCTTGTTTACGGAAACTGATGATTGATTTATCCTGTTTAGGGGAACCAACAATGTAATGATCTTTCTCAGGAAAATGAGCAATGGATAGGTCTTGTTTACGAAAACCCACGATTGACAGGTTGTGTTCATTAAAATCAGTAATCTCATGTTGTTTCTTATGGAAATCTACCACTGGCTCAAGGATTGATTCTACTTCACTAGAAATTAATTTGTTTGGTCCCTGGTCCCTGACAAGTGGCATGGGCCTACGCTTTAAAATCTCATGAGTTTCATCAATATCGTTGACCAGCTTGGATGTTTCAGACACTGATGTATATTGTTGTTCGTAGTTCACTTCCTCAGCTACAGTTTCATGTGCAGAATCCTCTGCCATATATTTTGCAATACCTGGATCACCACCTAATAAAACCATCTCATGTGCATCCTTCTCAGCACTAGCTTCATCTCCTACATCCATTTTGCCCAGTCTTGTATTGCTTGAGGAAATTCCTGATGAATACATCTCAAGTATAACTTCTTTGTCTTCACTTTTGTCAGATGCAACTACTCCTCCATATGTTCCACTGCTTGTATCATTGTATGACAAATCAACACCAAATTCCTCCTGTACAGACCCCACTTCATCAATCAAATCCACTTCTCCATCTATTGCATTGCTCGATGAAAGTCCAAACAAATCCACCTCAATTGTGTCCTCTCCAGTCCCAGCTTCATCTATTACTTCCACTACCCCCATAGCATCAATGCTGGGTCCAATTCCTGACAAATCGACAATAGCCATGTCTTTTTTAGCATTAGCTTCATCAACTGTAATCACTTCCTCCAGTGGGGCATTGCTCAGAGCCGTTCCAGACAAAGCAAACTCAAGTATGTCTTCTTTAGCCTTAGCTTCATCCACTGCATCCACTTCCCCAACTGTTAAGTTGCTCAATGGATTTGTTGGCAAATCCACTAGAAATATGTCTTCTTTAGACTTGGCTTCATCTACTACATCCACTTCTCCTACTGTTGCATTTCTCAATGCATTTCCTGGCAAATTCACCACAACTATGTCTTCATTAGCCTTAGATTTATCCATCACATTGATTTCCCCAACTCCCGTATTGCTCAATGCAATTTTTGGTAAATCCACCTCAAATTTGTCATTGTTGGGTTTAGGTTCATACGCTGCATTCACTTCCCCCACTGTTACATTGCTCAATGCATGTCCTACCAAATCCACCTCAAATACATCCTTTTTTTCCTTGACTTCATTTATTGCATCCATTTCCAATGAAAATTTTGAAAAACCCATCTCAATTTTCTCTTCTTCAGTCTCATCTTTTTCCATCTTCTCCATTGATTTATAGTCCAATACATCTCCTAGCAAATCATCCTCAAATATCTCCAGCTCAGCTTCTTCCATGTCATCCACTTCCTCTAATGTTGAACTGCTCGAAGCATTCTGGGGTGAATCCACTTCAGTAGATTCTACTTTTCTGCTACGGATCCACTCTGAGGAATCAGTACTTAAAAGCCCATTGTACGTATCGATAGGCTCTTCCTCACTGTCATGATGGTCTCTCTGAGTGCTTGACTCCACGGTGAGTCTTGGAGCATAGCCTCTAAAAGCAGTGACTTTGATCTTAGGAGACGTTATCCTCCTTGATTTCCTATTAGGACAATCTGCAAAACGCAAATACCAACAAACATGAGGTCAGCAGAACAACAAGCAGATAAATAAAGTTCCAAGAAAACGTTTCCCCAGACCTGAACTTGCTACTGTGCATCGAGTAGTCCTGCTCCTGGAATATCTGTGATTCCTCAAAAAAGACTGAAAATACAAAAACAAAACGAAGTAATATCTCTGCAGCTTAAGATGTTGCACAATAAAAGGACTTTCTTGATGATTAAACAAGTCAGAATTGTAGTTGATCATGAAAACTCACATTCTTTATTCCTCTGAGATCCTAAATACTCAAAACATTTTCACTCATTAATTCAACTGAATGCAAAATAACTACCAGATGATTCATGCTACTAAATACTAAAGAAAAGCATTTCTACTACTTTATGCCATATAATTTCTTTCTTTCTTTTTTGACTGGAAGTCTGGAACACAGTGGGAGTTTCTCCCACTGTAGATTTTATTAAATATATGTGAAAAAAAGGAAAAGAAACTTTACAAGGCCAAAGGGTCAAAGCGAAGAGAAAAGGTGCCTTAGGGGGCAAAAGAAAAAATCAAATCCATCCATGAAAGGATGTTATCTCTAGTTACAGGGCCATATAATTTATTATCCCTACTTCCCGGTAACAACAGGATAAAAGAAGGTCGTGATCCTTTTTATGACCCCTCATTTACCATAATGGGGATACACTGGCGCAAACACTAGAAAACAATCATTTTGACCACGTATATTACTAGATACAAATCAATTGAAAATTGCCATGTTGCCACATTATGCAGAAAAGAGTAGAACATATGAACAAAGGCATGCTATAGGGCATAATGTAGTCTTCTCCAAAATTAGATTCAAAGGCTTAAAAGGTCCTACAAAGGAGCTACTTGTCCAGCAGCGAACTAATCAGCACCACCCTGGATGCCCCAATCAGGAAACAATTCATTCATCATACTGACCAAGCAAAAAAAAAATCCACCTTTTCTATTCAGAAACAATTTTCAGAATGGAAACTATAAACCACGTCGTCTACATGGAGCAGCATTTCCCGAATACACCAAATCGAGGCACTGGCACTCTCGGGAACCACAAGAACAACCACCAACCCAGCGGCGCGAAATCCATCTTCATCCCCCAACGAGAAATGGTCCGGATATTCATTCTAAAAAACGAGAAATGTTCTGAATACGAAACGAATCTGAGACGCGCAAGAACCGCAACCCGAACAAGAAACGGGGAGATCGTGAATGAATCGCATGGTCCTCCTTATTAAACGCGCATCAAGGAATCAAGAATTTAGGAGAAGATAACACCGTACCTGCAGTAGGCCGCCCCCGCCAACGACGATGACGCCAGCGGCCGGTTGGACGAGGAGCGTCGGGCGGCTCTGAGGGCACGCAGGGCTCTGCGGCCGGAACGCCATCTCCATGGCCCAAAACCTTCAAAACCCCGCAAGAACCACTGCCCAGCGACGCCCGTCTCGGCTCCTCTCACGAGGTCCGAACCAAAACTAGTTCGCAATGTCCACCCGAACACTGCTGCAGCACCGCACTGAAGAAGCCTTCTTTTATTTCTTTTTCCTCAGAACTTCGATCAAACTGATTTTGATTGATGCCTCTTCTGGCCTCCAGGTTGGTTTTGTATGAGACTGGCGATGTCCTTTAGGTCCTTGGTTTTGCGGCTGTTGGTTTGCCTCTGCCTAGCGTTCACGAGAGGCATGGAAGCATGGTGCTGTGCCAGCCGGCATCACATTGCTTCGGTGGGTTTATGTTCCTGAGCTGTGCGCGTGTGCCAAGCGTAGGTGTCACACTTCGTGTTTGGGTGTTTTATACGGTCCGGCGTTACTGTTACATTGTCGACAGAGATTTTCAGGCTCCTTTATTGGAATTGTTGTTACTACGATGTGGGATCAATGTTAATTGTTAAAACTTTGGAATTTATGTTAATTCCTATTTTATTTAAGATCTCTGTCAACATAAATAAATAATTAGTTAGAAAGAAGTATCGTGTAATTGTGTTAATTTGGTTGAACATGACATTAATGTCTTATAAATTTAATTGAGGGTACCGAATAGGAAACATTGTATTGCATAACTCTAAAGATTGATCGATGAAGCTACTCACACCACTAGAGATGGAAACTGCCATTTTTTAGAGAGGAAGAAAAACATTTTTTGAGCAGGATTTCTTATCAAAAGTAATTTTATTATAAGATCGCAAACCCTCTTCCTACTTAAAATGGTTACTCGCCTATATAAAATAAAATAACCTTGAAGGAGGTGTCTTCCTTGATGACTAAAGTAGGGGACCACCGATTCTAAATCTGCTCAAGCATGTAGTTGGGTTTGTCTTACGAGACGTCACACGAGCGAACTGCAGTGCCACGATTTGACCTCTAGCTGACGGTGTGTACTCGACTCCCTTCCCACGGAGCTATCGCTTGGTTCCCTACTTGTTTCGAAAACTCCAAGGGGTTTGTTCGTTGTGAATGGATTGCGTGTTTATTGTCTTTTACTTATACCTAAAGTAATTCGAGAAGGTTCGACCTAAAATTTTTATGCATGGATACGACAAAACGACCTTGAGTGATCAACCTAACAGGACAGTTGGGGTTACTTGAGATTTGCTTGCTTGGTTCGTCCAAACACTTGTACATATTGGTTGCTGGTCATGCTGGGCCTATTTGGATTGGTCCCTAACAAATCTGCCTGGCTTATGCTTAGGCATCTGATTTCAAACGTCCAGCAGAGCAACGCGAGCCGTGTCAAACAGAGAATTCAAACACGCGTGTTGAGAGAACTAAGCATGTTAGTCACCAGTTGTTTTTATTGGCAAGCAAATGAAGTTGCCAGAGCCAATTGTCCTTCTGTTAAGCAAAAGAAAGGATGGTACAACAAGAAGGCACGGGTTGTGTTTTATCTTGTCGTTCCAGTGCACACGAGGTTGCTGTTACGTTTGGTGCTCCAAACCCGTGTGTTGTGAGAACTGAGCGTGCCCTCCAGTGGCTAGCGGTACCGGTGGCACCCAATGAATGCGAGTGTGGTTGGTGGAATCAACTTATTTTTTTCTCTCACCAGGGTTTTACTAAAGAATAATTCCATAGTCCCTTCAGATGGATGTCTGGATATGCCGTAATAGGTAATGTGATGTGCCGGTCACGCATGAGCTAGTTGTTTTCGACATAGTGTACCTCTCAACCGTGTACTCTTGTATATATCAATTATTTGTCTAACTTACGCATTAGTATGTGCATGCGTGTGAGTGTCTGCATGGGTGGTGTGAGTTGGCGTGTGAGTTAAGATACTACAACTTGTACTACAAGTCTGAGACCGTAAGAGAAAAAAACTTAGCTAAGAGAGATGGCAAGATGGATATAAAAGTCAAGAGGTCTATTTTTTTTTTTTTGAGGGGAAGACGAGCTCTTTATTCATTTAACTGTGGTATAAGAGCTACAACACCATCTAGTGGAGACAGCAGCCAGACATGCCTGCCTGTGTCTGAGCTAGCATTGCTCCTTGCTAGAGTATGAGCATCAACATTAGACTTTTTATTTTCATGAACAAAATCAACTACTAAAAAACTAGCTGCTCTAGCCCTTATCTCCTGAACGACATGGCCGTACGGTCCCATCCCCTGCTCCTTGATACTTCTAATGACCGACAAATTGTTGGATGCCAATCAAAACTTGCGCAGGGCAAGATCACTAGCCAGGACAAGTCCCTCATGGCACGCGATTGCTTCCATAGTTCTTGGGTCTGTAATCCCCGTCAAGACAATAGCAGAGGCTCCCAAGAACAAACCATTCTTGTCTCTTACCACTGCTGTTGCTGTCGCCATTCCAGTGTTTTTGGATGACGCGACGTCCACATTAATCTTCATCAATCCCTCCAGCGGCAGAATCCAGCACGGGGTAGCTACCACTGTCGTCGTCGCAACAGCTTGTACAGACTTTACGCCTTGTAGATCGGCAATGAATCAGTGGGTTGACAAAGGACTTTGGAAGACCTCTTCGTGGATTACCTTCCTGCAAGCATACCAGATTGCCCACAGGGTCACTACCACTCTTACCAGGTCCTCGTGTTGGAGAGATGACACCACCGAGAGAAGCCACCCTCTGGCGCCCTGCTGTTGGATCCCGCACAAGTGTTCTACAACCTTCTCCTTCTCCAAGGCCCAAACGCATTTGGCCATCTGACACTCAATCAAAGCATGTTTCCATGAGTCAGGTTCAACGCAAATGTTGCATCGACTATTGTCAGCCATGTTCCTATGGTATCTTACATCGCCTGTCGGTAGTGAGCGTCCCGCCAACCTCCATAAGAAAACATTGAACTTTAAAGGTACTCTAACCCTCCAAATCGACGCCCACTCCTTTTGTTCCTCCTGAGTGTTTGACCTCCCCGGCCTGGTCTATGATGCTTTCCTTCTAACCAACATTCTGTATGCAAATCGGACCATAAAGGATCCACTCTTCTCGTGATGCCACGCCAAGAAATCTTTCTGGTTCAGAGTACTCAAGGGGATATTCAAAATCACCTTGATATCCGTCGGTGTGAAGAACTGATGCAGCTTCTGTACATCCCACGTCACTTCCACCTCATTAATAAGTTCACTAACAAATTGAGGTTCATTTGAATCTCCAGTCTCGACCGGTCGATGCATAGTGTCAGTTGGCAACCATTCGCACTCCCACACCTTTGTTGTCTCCTCCGATCCAATACATCTAATGAGACCTTTGTTTCAGAACTTCTCTACCCTTGACGATAGCTCGCCATATGCGTGATAGGGAAGATCCCAGGCTCACCTGGAGGAAGTCACCACTTGGGTAGTAGACAACGCACTCAGCAACTCCCCATCCTAAAGAATACGCCAGGCCTGCTTTCCAAGCAAGGCTAAGTTGAAAAGCTCAAGGTCTCCGAATCCCATGCCTCCCATGTATTTAGGCATTACCATGTCATCCCACACAACCTAGCATGTTCTCCTCTTTCTCTCTTTGTTGCCCCACTAGAATTTTCTGATCAAGCCATTGATATGTTGGCACAAACCCTATGGAAGCTTCAAGCAAGACATTGAATATGTAGGAATTGCTTGGGCAATAGATTTTATGAGTACTTCCTTACCTCCCGCAGAGAGGCATTGCTCCATCCATCCCTAGATCTTGTTCCAAACTCTATTCTTCAAATACTAGAAAGCGCTATTTGTAGCTAACCCCACATCGGAGGGCATACCTAGGTACTTTTCACTCAAGGTATCATTATGCACATCTAGTTTTGCCTTTATATCAAATCTGACCATTTGGCTACATCCCTTGGCAAAGTGTATACAGGATTTGTAAGGGTCATGACCATTGAGGTCACCCCAAGGTATGAATTTTGTTAATGAATGACAAACATGAAATATGACTAATGTCTACACGAGTGTTGTTCGTGTAGAAAACCTTCTCTACATTATAATGATTGTTGATGGTGGCCTTGGTGATTGATGACAATGACCACAAGCATGGAGGCTTGTGAGCTTGATAGAGTCCAAGGGTTGATGGAGATGTATCAAAGCTGAGGACAAGCTATGGAACAAGTGTTGGGAACACTTGTCTAGTTGTTAGGGCTTTGAGTCCATAAAAAAAACCGGACTATCAAGAGGGTCTAGGTCATTTCTCTTAGGTCATGTATAGTCGATGATGTGCAAGGTTGCTCGATGAAATCATAGGCACTAGATGACAATGGAGAAGCCAAAGAGCTGTTCAGAGAAGCCAGGAAATGAAGCCAAGCAAAGAGGACAAGTTTTAGCTTCTGGACGAAGTGACCTGACAAAGGGGTCAATGGTGACCGGACTATACGGTCACTAAGTGGTTTTGTCCGAAGACTATAGCGACTCAGCGAGGAATCTATCTGTGCAAGGATCCATAGAGACTGAACGGTACGGTCTACTAACCGGATGGTCTGGTCAGTATGAGTTACACAAGGTAGAGAGGAAGCCGAAGGCTGATATGTTTCTGGACTGGGGAGAGAAATGGACTGGACGGTCCGGTCAGCAGGAGATCAGCAGTGGGCAGAGCTGTTGGAGCTGGATTCTGAAGTGACCGGACGGTCCGGTCAGCTAGTGACCGGACAGTCCGGTCAGGAGGCCCAGAAAGCTTATTTCGTGGAGCAACGGCTAGTTGGAGGTTGGAAGCCTATATAACTTTGTTGCTGGGATCTTGGAGACCTCTCTTGGCCAGTGAAATACCTGAGAGCATTTGGTAAGGTCCAAGAGGAAGAGAGGAGAGCACTAGGAGAAGATATTGCATATCTTGAGAGTGCTAGAGGAGAGTAACTAGAACATCTTGCACATCTAAGGCTAGGTTGTTCTTGAGGGTGTGATCTACATTGTTACTCTTGGTCTATGGTGAGACCTAGACCGGTTAGGTGTTGATGATTGAGCCTATCGTGATTTGTTATGAAGGCCATCACAAGTTTGTACCCGGTTTGAGCCCACCGGTGAAAAGGGCATCAATAGTGAGCACCCGTATCGGCTCAGGGAGTCCGACAAGTTCTCGAGAGAGGCGAGCTTATGCCTATGTGGCAGCGGTGACGTGCACCGTGTCTTCACTTTGGGAGTGATTGTGGGCTCATGGACGAGAACTCCACATCGGTAGCGGGAGGGACCGGGACTCCGGTGGGAGTGGTCCAACGAGGAGTAGTGGAAGGCGCCATCCTTTCGAGACCTCAGAAAAAGATCATGAGCCATATCTTCCTTTACTCCTTACTTTGATGCATTACTTTTCGCATTTACATATCGTGCTATTCATGCTTGTGTGCTTACATTACTCTAGTTAACTTTCTTGTAGACTTGCATGAATAGGCTTCTTTACTTGCTAGTAGTGCTTAGTCTTCATACTTGATTACTAGCATGTATAGGAGTTGCTTTGGCTTGATTGATCACCCTAGTATGTACTATGCTACTCATTCTTGTGTGCTTTCCATGTACTTGTTGTTCTAATAGCTTTTCTTGAGTAGGACTCCTTGCTAGCTAGTTGTTTGCTTCTGCATGCCTTTATCACTAGCTTGCATAGGAGTTGTATTGTCTTATGTGATATAATAGTATGCTTAGGTTGTTGTTCCTTTTATAGGTTCATTATCTCGCTAGTGTGATCACCACTAGAATTGTGTAGGAGTTGTTTTGAGTGGTCGGTTTTAGGAATTGGCGAATTTGGTACGTAGTGCGAGTTCCCGATTCACCCCCCCCCCCCCCCCCGATCACTCGGTCCTTTTAGGATTTCTCCATGTTCACCCGTTGGCTGGGCGTCTGGCAGTACAATCTTAAGACTTCCTTCACTTCCTGGACATTCTCCAAATTTGGTCTAAAAACAACAGGTTGGGCATCTGCAAAGAGAAGGTGAGAAAACGTCAGAGCCGACAGTGCCACCTTTGAGCGCTGATGATTGGTTTCTTGAATTCAAGAGGCACGAAAGGCCCTCTGCTGCTAATAATAGTAGATATGGATATATCGGGTCCCCCTGGTGAATTCCTCTAGTCGGCAGGAATTTTTAGACAATCCCCATTCAGAAGAACTAAGAACCACACCGTTGTGACCATCCTCATCACCGTATCAACCCATAATTGATGGAAATCGAGCCGCAACATGATGGCTCGAAGATACTCCCATTCAAACCGGTCATAAGCTTTCTTCATATCTAGTTTTAAGGCACAATACCTCGCTTCCCTGGTCCTCTTTTTCTTCATGAAGTGTAAACACTCATAGGCTGTGATTATGTTATCAGTAATGAGATGTCCAGGTACAAAGGCAGATTGCTCCTCCAAAACTATCTCTGGCAAAGTGATCTTCAACCTATTTGCAAGGACCTTCGAGGCAATCTTATAAAGCACGTTACAAAGGCTGATCGGCCTGAACTATCCTAGCTCCTCACGACTTGCAACCTTTGGAATCAGGACTAAGAAGGTGTTGTTGATCTCAGTTGGGTTGTCCTCTCCCTTCAAAATGCACATCACCACTGTTGCTACCTCCCTTCCACACAATAACCACTGTCTTTGAAAAAAATGGGTTGGGTACCCATCGGGACCTGGCACCTTAGTAGGGTACATTTGAAAGAGCGTTGTTTTCACCTCCTCATCCATGAATGGTTTTAGTAGCTCCTCAGTCATGAGAGGCATTACTTTGGTAGGCACCATGTTCAGGACCTCCTCCATGTCCGTCGTGCCCTCAGTCGACTACAAGTTCTTGTAAAAAATTGTCGTAGCCTCGACTACCTCCTGATCACTCGACGTGAACTGACCATCCAACTTCTTGAGTCATACAATCCTATTCTTCCTTCTCCTGTGACTCGCCCGTGTATGGAAGAAACGGGTGTTTTTATCACCTGCGGACAACCACATAATCTCCTCCCTAAAGTGTAGTTCATTTATCCTTTCCACAATCTTTAGTTCAGCATGCGTTGGGCTAGCTCGCTGTGAGTTAGCTTGTAGACGCTCTAGTTCCCCCTTCAATCGGCATAGCTCAGATCATACGTGACCGAAGGAGAGCCTATCCCATCTTCCAAGCTCGTCTGCCACATCATTTAGCTTGCCCTGCAATTCCTTCACTGAAGCCGCCGGCCCCTCCTTATGCCATGATTCAGCGAGCTTATCTGAAATGGCCTCATGGGTCTCCCACATAACCGCGTACTTGAAGCGCCTCTTACATTGTTTCTTGTGCTCCTTCTGCTTCCAATGAAGAACAATCGGATCATGATCCGATGCAGCAACAGCCAAGTGTTGCACTGAGGCGAGCGGGATATAGGAACTCTTGTCTATGGAAGCTAGAGCATGATCAAGTCGACCTTTGCAGTAGGTATCCCCGCAACTCTCTTCTCAAAGGTATAGGTTCGGCCCTCATAGCCCAGATCATTTAAACCACACACATTCATCATGTCACAGAAACCAACCATTTGTGCATAACTCTGCTCCTGCATGCCATTATGTTCCGGTTGGTGTAGAACCTCATTAAAATCACCAATGCACACCCATAGGAGGGGCAATGATGATTCAATGCACTTGAGCACATCCCATGTCTTGTGACGTTCACTAGTA
Organism: Eleusine coracana subsp. coracana; assembly: GCA_032690845.1. Taxonomy (NCBI): domain Eukaryota; kingdom Viridiplantae; phylum Streptophyta; class Magnoliopsida; order Poales; family Poaceae; genus Eleusine; species Eleusine coracana. Next base: position 5,642,612 of record CM064432.1, on the reverse strand, counting down.
TGCGCCTCCTCGTACACACACGTAAGTCTCCAAGGGTCAACATTCCCCTCTTTGATAATTGTATCTATGTGATATTATGAGTATAGTAATATAGAAATATTGATATTATTATTCCAATAAATCCCTAGGCCACGACTGCGACCTAGACTACTAACAACAAAAGCGTTATCATAACCGAGAGTTTTTTCAACCCTTCCACCTGTGTCTTGTGGACCTGTGTTTCAAGGACACATAACACTGATGGGGCAAACTTCTTCGCTAGCTCGCGAAGCCCCTTTACTGTCGTGCCATTGCCATATCTGCGACAGTTCCAACTCAAGCAACTCATTGTGGTTGGCGGCACTCCTTGAGGGAACCCGCCCCATTCTTCGCTGGAGATTTGCCACTACCCAACTTTTCCGCCTCCCGCTTAGTGCGTTTTAGATTTCGAGGAGACACATAAGCGAGGGGAGGCGGCGGAACATCACTTCCTCCCAACAACAACTTCTTCTTGGCCTTGGATGCCCCCTTCTCATGCCCCTCCCCGTAAATCTTGAGGGGATTTTGTGTTGAATCCTCTAGATCGCCATCCACACCTGCCTCCTGAGAGTCTCTCTTCCGCGTACCTGAGTGCTCACTCGCCACATCTTCCTTCTCACGCTAGACTTGGCCTCGGCCCCCACGTGGCATCCTTGCAGCGCCTCTCCCACGGGTTGAGCGCCTTGGAGCATGGTGAGGTCACCCGTTCTCACTGCTAGCTCTCTCTTTTGGACCTGTATTTGGTGTAGCCACACGCACGTGTGGTGTGCCTGGCCTCCAGGTCTGTTCCTCAGCAACCATCCACTACCCGAACTGAAGTTCCTCAGCAGTGTACTCTCCCCTGCTCCGCATTCAAGGTAAACATGACCCATCAGCCTGCAGTGAGCACAGAAGCGTGGTATCTCCTCATACTTGATTTGGAGCACAACACTTCGATTGTCATCAGACACAAGGGTGACAAAGCGGACTAGAGGTTTATCAGCGACCAGCATCACTCTGGCCCTGTGAAAATCCCCGGAACCTGAAGCCCTCGCCCGCATCTCGTGTTGAGAGAACTAAGCATATTAGTCACCAGTTATTTTTATTGGCAAGCAAACAGGGGTGGAAATGCACACATGGCCGTTGGGGCCATGGCTCTAGTCGTAGAAAAAAAACCCGAGTACCCCTCTAAAGTTTTCAGGCACAAATCTAACAATAGGCTTGGCCCAACTATGATGTGTACCTCCCACTGCCCAAAACTGATCGCACGCTGCCAGAACTACTATTGTCGTGGAAGGTAGGACGATCGAATTGATCGTGCGAGACTATGAGTCGTGACCTAGTGTTGCAATCCCATCAGCTGCCGCTGCCGTCGGCGAGCTCGCCTACTGCATGCCCCAGCCAGGATCATCCGAACTCTAAAGATGTTCTGGCAACATGACCATCAAGAGGTTGCATGCTGCAGGCAGGGGTCCAAATCGTATAGCCTTTTCTTCCTCCCTAATTGTTTTATTGATCTCTTATCTAATTGGCATTGTATTAATTTATTTGTATTGCATTTGTAGATTGTAGTAGAATTGCCTAGATGAAGAGGAACAAGACAATAGTTTTGCTGAAAGATCCACTCAGTTATTGAGGTGCATCGCATGTCTGGATCCAAGGAATTCTTTTGCTAACTTTGATGAAGATAAGCTAGTAGAACTTTCTCAGATTTATGCAGCTGACTTCTCCCAATAAGATCGTGTAGTTCTTCACAACCAATTTGAGATGTTTGTTGCCGATGCAAGAGTCGATGCAAGTTTCACATGTTGTAATGACCTTGGAGAACTTGTTGTGAAGATGGTACAAAGTGATATACATAAAGTCACATAAAGTCTTTTCGCTGGTTTATCGTCTTATTGAGTTGGCATTAATTTTGTCGGTTGCTATTGCCACAGTTGAAAGAGCCTTCTCGTCTATGAAAATTATCAAGACTAAGTTGCGAAATAAGATGGGGAATGACTGATTGAATCACGGAATGGTGTGCTATATTGACCAAGATATTTTTGCTAGCATTGCAAATGATGACATCTTACACCATTTTCAAGCATTGAAGTCTCGCATAAAAAAACTACCTAAAGAACCCTCTACTAGAGTTTGTGGTATGTTCAATAAATCTTTATTGAAGTTTTGTGCAGTCTTGAAATTGTGACATATATATCTGAAACTTTCTATTTGTTTATTTAGGTTCAAATGCTATTGTTGATGAAGGGACGACAAGTTAGGTGGGATATTCAAGATCTTCACTATTAGGTACTTGTCTTGCTTTAAATTTGTAGCATGTTAAACCAGTTAAGTGTGTGTGAATGATGCCAAAATCACTTCAAATGTTGATTTTTTGTTTTTTTATATATTAGTAGCTCGCAGGTAAAAATTATCTTGAGTAATAGTTAGTTAGTGGCCCTAGTCTTGCCGAGAGCACATTTCTACCACTGCATGCCAGAGCCATTGTCCTTCTGTTAACCAAAAGAAGGATGGTACAACAAGAAGACACGAGTCGTGTTTTATCTTGTCCTGAGTGGTTCGTTCCAGTGCACACGAGGTGGCTGTTACGTTTGGTGCTCCAAACCCGTGTGTTGTGAGAACTGAGGGTGCCCTCCAGTGGCTAGCGGTGCAGGTGTGGTTGCTGCAATCAATTTTTTTTCTCTCACCGGAGTTTTATACTCAAGAATAATTTTATAGTCCCTTCATAGGATGTTCGGATGTGCCGTAATAGGTAATGTGATATGCCGATCACGCACGAGCCAGTTGTTGACGTAGTGTATCTCTCAACCGTGTACTCTTGTATGTACTAATTATTGGTGTAACTTACGCATTAGTATGTGCATGCGTGTGAGTGTCTACGTGAGTGGTGTGAGTTGGCGCGTGAGTTAAGATAGCACAACTTGTACTACAAGTCTGAGATGATAAGAGGAAAAAAAAACCTTACCTAAGAGAGATGGCAAATGGTTATAAAAGTCGAGAGATCTAGGTGATAGTAGAAGAGCCAATAGGATCCGACAGCCCATTGTTTTTGGTCAAGCTACCTAAAGTCATCCAGACATAGCCTAATTAGGATGTGATGTAGCAGGCCAAACCGATGCGGCCCAGACAGTTGGGTGAATGGGCTGTCGAATCGGCTGACTACGTGAGGACCAATATCCCGTTTGAAGACATTAGCCCAAGTTGAACTTTCATCAAGGTGCTGTGTACAAAAAAATGAGCCCTCTCAAGGCCCAAAGAAAAATGGAGAAGAATAAAATGGTCTCGTGTGCTGTGACTACTGCTGGCTCGGGAGCCCAAAAAGAAAAGGGGAAAAAAGGGGGAGGAGGGGACAAGAATATCGTGCTGGGGATCGGCGCCGGAAAGCGAAAGGCGCTCCCCGAACTGACCTGGACTCTGCTGGAGTGCCGCGGAAAGTAGCATGCGAGAGGAACCTCGAACACGAACACGTCCCGCGCGCCCACGGTTGATTATCACCACCTCGATCGGCCTGCGCTGCGCCGCCGATCGATCTCCCGGTCGCGGCCGCGTCACGTGACACGAGCAGCGTGCACGTGGGGTTTGGTTTACGCAGTGTAGGACCAGCTGCCTCTGCCTGGCGGATGGAGCCGCCCCCGAGTCCCGACCACCTGGGGCGGTACACCTTGTCACCTTGCGTCCACGGAAGAGCTAGCTGAGCCACGCCCCGTCGCATATGGGCAGTGGCAGTGAGCTGCACGACTCGAACGCCGACGCCTAGCGCAACGGCCTTGCAACCCTCTGGTTAATTCACTCGATCGTCGAGTTTAGTATGCACTCTTGTTTTTTTTTTTCGTTACTCAAAGTAGCGTACGATGTCCTTCCGAAAAAAAAAAGTAGCTTACGATGTTGTTACTGTTATGATTTTTTTTTTCTTATGATGAAGGGTATGACTGTTAGGATATTTTCAGATATTTTGCTGGTCCTTAACATCGATATCGCTCGAGACCTTATCTATAACGTGACCGTCCCAATCCCTATACGTAACTCGTGTAAGCACACGGCCCACGTGGAGCCGTATAACGGAGTCGCGTTCAAAGGAAGCTTCCAGACCTTTTACGCCCCATTGTGTTCAATACTAGTTTGAGCTTGTGGTGGTTCATGTCCAAATTTACCAAGTACTGTACGGCTGTAGCTGTAGTAGCTTATCTTTTATTTATAATTAATTAGATATCAGATTAGCGAAAATATTAAAAGACATGTCTTCCATCTGTAAGAATCCTTTCATAAGACACTATTATATAAAACTTGACACTAGGAGTGGTTATTTTATTTCACAAGATAAAAATTAAAGACTGATGTGACACTGTTAGAAAGATCAGTGAGATGAAACTAGCATTGAGATTGGTCTTATCACAAATGGTTCAACATACTTTTTTTCCCAAAATTTATGAAGTTACCAACAGACAAACCACGATGAGTTTTAGTAGGTATTTATATATTTATCTTCATAACTATGTATACATATTGTACAAATTTACTAGAAATAAATTAAAACACATGATAGTACAAAACCTTTGATCAATCGAGAAAATAGTGAAACAATCGAGTCTAGAGATGATTTGAAATACAAGGAACCACACTTGCTTACAATTGTGCAGAGACATGCATGCTTGCTAATGCATAGAGCCATGGATAGTGCGGAGGAGATGGACCAAGATGGTGATAATACCTTGTGATTTTTTTTTTCTCTATAGGAGAAGACAATGGTGCGTGTGGACAATGAGTGGCCGGAAGGAAACCAACATTCACTCATTCACATAAGAAAGGTACTGAATGTAGATATTTCTATATGAACATTCTGAGCTGTATCATTATGTATGTTTGCTTAATTTAGCTACTTATTAGCGGGCAATGTTTTTATGATACAACTAGATTGTGCTCCACATTATGTTAGTGTTGCTACATAATAATCTGACTAGTAGCCTAAATTATCTGATTATTAAAGGAAAGTTCAACAAACTTCTTCGACTCCCCAGCCGTTGCCACGATGGGTCACATAAACCCAACCTCGACTGCTGGACCCAGCTGCCAGTGAGTCACGCCCAGTGACCCCCGTGGCAGCCACGCTTCCCGTCTGGCTAACCATGGTTAAGTTCCCAACCAGACTCCAGGGATATTCCGAGCGCGCCGCCACGCGACGCGAAGGCAAATCCGAACGAAGGCGAAGAAGCCCCATCCGCCTCTCTCGCTCTCGCGCAGGTCTCTCCAACAACCCCTGCTCCGGCCTCCGGCCCCCGTGGCCACTTGCCCCCATGTATAAAGCCGCCACCGCCCGCACCCTCCTCCTCAGATCCCTGTCCTCCTCCGCGTCATCTGCCTCCGCCTCCATCAAGCCGCGCGTCGCCGTCGCCTCCGCCCGTCTCGCGCTCTCGCGGCCGTGCGCCGCCGCCTCCTGGGCCGGACGTGGGCTCGCGTCGTCCCGGTACACCCTCGCCAGGGCGCAGATCGGGCCCGCTGCCGCCTCCTCGGCCTCCGTGCCCGCCGTCGAGCGGTTCCAGCGCAGCATGGCCACCCAAGGTGCGTCGCCGTCTTGTCGTGTGGTGTGGTGGTCACGGGTGAGCGCGTCGGTCACGCGCGCCTCGCGGTGTTGTCCTTGGATGCTTGCGCGTTTGAATTTTTTTCGGAGGGCTTCGAGCTGCAAATTCAGTCGATCGGGTTGGCTTTTGGCGCTGTGCTGCTGCTCGGAGCTCCCAACACGAAACCGGGGATGCGTTGTTGGCGTCTTGCGGATCGGGCGTGGCCAATCAGTAGTAGATTGGCTCGTGTCCCGCTTGGATTTCTTTTTTGATAATTATTCATCCAAGCAGCTGGTGCGATCTGGTGGGCAGATGCGTTCGAGCGACCCCTCCCCCCTGCCCAGTGGACAGTGGTAGTGGATGCGTTTGCTCGCTCCAGGAAGCACGTTTTGTGGGGTTGCTTATGGAGGAAGAGGTGTGTGCTGGATTCCGTTGCTACGGGTTTAGGGATCGGGGCGAATAGATTCCTGGTTACGTTTTACCTTCTTTTTTCTCCTGGATATTCCAGATGGATATTTTGCTGCTCTTTTGGGCGCTTTGATTTGATAGTTCTGTGAGGTACAAGCGACGGGCACAGTATTTGTGTGGTAGCAGATGAATCTAAGCACTCAGCTCTGGTTGCATTTTACGCTAGTGCCTTTTCTAAATACGGTGAACTGGGAATTTTGTTGGAGCTGATGTTTTGATCCCCTGATCAGCAGTTACTACAATTGACAAGCAATCGTGAAAGTTGCTATGGTTTGTTGTGGGCAGGTACTGGTGATTAGATGAGTGAGGTAGTAGTTGTGATGTGATGCCATGTTTCTTTTTGCTCCGTGGTGGTTGTGATATAGACTGATTCTTTCTGGAATCCCACCTTTCACGAATCAGCTGTTGTATCGTGGAACAATTGGCACATAAGGCATTTGTGGCTGCTAGTGTGATATGTTGTGGCCTTGGCTTTAATGGGATTATGTTCATATGATCGTCACTTAGTTAGGATTTAGTACAGTGTGATGGCTCTTCTTGCCATTTCCATTAGGCTGATGCGGACCTTCATACTGCTCCATTGTTTGCAGTGGATGATAATGGACTTTATTGTATGTGGGATGTCCCTGGTCAATATGTTGAGTTCCTATGATTTGACAATTTTTCCATAAGCTACCAACTCGATGACTCATTCAGTTGACTTTGCATCTGTTTGTTTGAATACTGATTCCTTTACAATTAATCATCCGTAAGTTACAGAAATTGAAAATGCACCTTTGTTAATTAATGGGATTAGTCATTTTGTCAGAGACCAGTCATTTATTATCAATTGATGATTCTTTTTCAAGCACAAGCCTTTCTTTTTTCTCATGTCTAGTCTTTTTGCTTTACTTACAGCTACTGAGCATCCCTTCAAGACCATTCTTACCAACCTCCCTAAGCCTGGTGGTGGTGAATATGGAAAGTTCTACAGCCTTCCTGCGCTAAATGATCCAAGGATTGGTAATTGCTCTGCTTGCATTTGAAATTTTGAATTTTCTCTTCTTTAGCCCTTCACCAACTTGTCATTAACATTTTCAGTTTGTGTATTGTATGCTGATTCTGATTCTATCATCCCAAAGTGAGGAAAAGATTGTAATACCTGCATATTGCAGGGTATAACTTCCAACTCTGAATCCATGAGGAATATATCAGTGTTTCTATTACTCTACAAATCTAGGTCATTAAAATGAAATTATGAAGCAATTCTATGTTTCTGCTTTCTTGAGAGGGCTATATATCCACATTCACTTTGGAGTTGTAAATATTTTGGATGATAACATGCCATTTGTTGTATATAGTGGGAGCCTCCCTAGACTTATCATTTGTCATTCTATCAATTGCAGTGCTATAGTTTGTGTGTTTTCTACTTTTTATTGTTGTTATCTAACAAAGGTTCCATTTGTGAACTATCAGATAAGCTTCCCTACTCCATCCACATTCTTCTAGAGTCAGCTATCCGCAACTGTGATAACTTCCAGGTTACCACAAATGATGTTGAGAAAATCATTGATTGGGAAAACACAGCTCCAAAGCTGGCTGAGATACCTTTTAAACCAGCACGAGTTCTTCTTCAGGTTTGAACTGGTAACAGAAAAAATGAGCTCCCCTGTTTCTAGATGTCTTGTGCTCAATATTGAAATTTCTCTCTAGGACTTCACTGGAGTTCCAGCAGTTGTTGATCTTGCAGCTATGCGAGATGCGATGGCTAAGTTGGGAAGTGATGCCAACAAAATCAACCCACTGGTACATATATCTTGTCTCCTTATCATCTGAAAAACTGAAAAAATCTATCGGTTTATTGTAACAGCAAGATCATCTCATATAGGCCAGAAGTTAAAAGTCCCATAGGGCATCACTTGTCTAGCCTATTGACATCTATGTCTTAATTCTGATGTGCTTATTTTTCATTTGCAATGCAGGTCCCAGTAGATCTTGTTATTGATCACTCAGTGCAGGTGGACGTAGCAAGGTCTCCCAATGCATTACAATCAAACATGGAACTGGAGTTTAGCCGTAACAATGAAAGATTTGGTTTCCTTAAATGGGGATCTACTGCTTTTCAAAATATGCTGGTTGTTCCCCCTGGTTCTGGTATTGTTCACCAGGTAACAGCTTTAGATTTCACAGAGTTATGCAGTGCTGTCATGCCTTCTATTGATGAGATTGTATTAACTTTTTTCTCTTGACACAAACAACAGGTCAACCTTGAGTATCTTGGCAGAGTTGTTTTCAACACAGATGGAATGCTCTATCCTGACAGTGTTGTTGGTACTGATTCCCACACCACTATGATTGATGGTTTGGGTGTTGCTGGTTGGGGTGTGGGTGGTATTGAAGCTGAAGCTACAATGCTTGGTCAGGTAATCGAGCCGGCTCCTTTCCGGATTGTTGTTAGCTTATCGTGCTGATGAAAAGAGTGCACTTCTGATATCTTTCCTGTACCCTAAAATCTGATACCATTTTTTAAAAATCTATTTCCTTTTATTTTAATTTCTCAAACTTGTCTTAGAATGACTTAATTTTTTAGGGGAATACATCATGAGAAGCCCCTACTATGGTTTGTGAATTATATTATGATGGAAAATTGCTTAAATAGATTCAATGTTTAGGAATGACTTGCTCACTTATGCCATGTTGATTATACCTGGGATTTAGTTAAGCAGTTACCTGAGCATTGAATGTATGTATTATTTTTGTTGTAACTCTATTTGGCCTCTTTCTTGTTGCATTATACAGCCAATGAGCATGGTTTTGCCTGGTGTGGTTGGCTTCAAGTTGACTGGAAAGTTACGGAGTGGTGTCACAGCTACTGATCTTGTTCTTACTGTGACACAAATGCTAAGGAAGCATGGTGTTGTTGGCAAATTTGTTGAGTTCTATGGTTAGTACTTAATTAGTAGATGGAAGTTGCTGCCTCTATAATTTAATCATATCTTATTGACACTTTTTTCCTGTCTCTGTTTTATCCAGGTGAAGGTATGGGCAAGCTGTCTTTGGCTGACAGGGCTACAATTGCAAACATGTCACCAGAGTACGGAGCTACCATGGGCTTCTTCCCTGTAGACCATGTGACACTGGACTACCTTAAATTGACCGGCCGGAGCGATGAAACTGTATGATTTACTATCTGCAATGTCTTTTATGTATTCCATAATAAAGTTGCAACATGTGGGCAGTGAATTTCTCAATTATTTCTTGACATTTTCCCCTTTGGGCCTTGGTATTGAATGTGAATCTTTTTACTCCTTGGGGGGATATGGTCCATACTTCCCCAGTGGGTGTTATGAGACCAATATTTGTATCCTACAATACTTCTATCTCAATAGAGATCTATCTCCCACTGTTTTCTTTTCCGTTACCTTTTTCTTAACTAAACAACCATGATCTTATGGATAGTTATATTAATGTCGCTTGTAAAATATTTGTCAGATAAGTTCCACAGATGTAACATTTACTAAATTAAATCTCGCATGTTAATTTAGGTATCAATGATTGAAGCGTATCTGAGAGCCAACAAAATGTTTGTGGATTACAATGAGGTGGACCTCTTTTGGCATTGCAGCATTTCAGTCTCAGCCTTTTTTTTGGGGTTAATTAATCAGAGTTTTGACATAGTTATATTATGATGTCAGCCTCAAACAGAACGGGTTTACTCATCTTATCTTGAGTTGGACCTTGCTGAGGTTGAGCCTTGCATCTCTGGTCCTAAGAGGTATGGTCTTAACTTTGTTCTTATTGAACTCTTTTTTGCTGCTTAAGAGGTATATTCGAGCTTTACTGTAGCGCTTTACTGTAGCCTTACAGTATTGATGAACTTGTAGGCCTCATGATCGTGTTCCTTTGAAGGAAATGAAATCAGATTGGCATGCTTGCCTGGACAACAAAGTTGGGTTTAAGGTAATTGCTTAGCATATAATTTTTCATAGCAGCATGTTATCAGATTCTAACCTAGGACAGAAATTACTAGGGTTTTGCAGTGCCAAAGGAGCAGCAGGATAAAGTTGTTAAGTTCGACTTTCATGGTCAACCTGCAGAAATCAAGCACGGCAGTGTTGTTATAGCAGCAATAACTAGCTGTACAAACACGTCAAATCCTAGTGTTATGCTTGGTGCTGGTCTTGTAGCTAAGAAAGCCTGTGAATTGGGTCTTCAGGTTTGTTCTTTCATAATTTCTTCACACATGCACACACATGGATATTGCATATTTTTCTGTTCTTTTTCTCTTGATGTAAAATGTATTTTTTGTTCAGGTGAAACCATGGGTGAAGACAAGCCTTGCCCCTGGATCTGGAGTTGTCACAAAATACTTGCTTCAGAGGTATATTTTCGTTATTTAAGAAAGAATAGTGAAACATATAGTTTTACAATGCATATTGGATGGCACTGTTGATCGGATTTTGGTGATACCAGTGGTCTTCAAGAATATTTGAATGAGCAAGGATTTCATCTTGTTGGGTATGGATGTACCACCTGCATTGGCAACTCTGGTGATCTTGATGAATCAGTGTCAGCCGCGATCACAGAAAATGGTACTGTTTGCATGGACTGTTTTTTTAGCCGCTGTGAATTTCATTTGGTCTCAACGATTGGCTTATGCTTATATTTTTTGCATAGATGTTGTTGCTGCTGCTGTTTTGTCCGGCAACCGTAACTTTGAGGGTCGTGTGCACCCTTTGACTCGGGCTAACTACCTTGCTTCCCCACCTCTTGTTGTTGCATATGCACTTGCTGGCACTGTAAGATAATATCATTTGGTCCCGCTGCTGGTTACCATCAATAACATATTTCTGTAGGGCTGATGAAGTAGATGCCAGTCTAGGTGTGCTTTTGTTGAAGACAGCTATCTTGAAATTACAACTTACTTTTCAGGTTGACATTGATTTTGAGAAAGAGCCCATTGGAGTAGGAAAGGATGGCAAGGAAGTCTACTTCAGGGATATATGGCCCTCCACTGAAGAAATTGCACAGGTACATTGTGTAGTGTAACTTCTTTGTCTATTCTGAGTTTGCCATCATAGCATTTGATTATATTGGAGATGTTTATCAGTGCCTTTTCTTGTGGCAATGACTGTTAAAAAATGATGCCGAACAGGTTGTCCAGTGCAGTGTGCTGCCTGACATGTTCAAGAGCACCTATGAGGCCATCACAAAAGGCAACCCTATGTGGAACCAGCTAACCGTCCCTGAAGCGAGTCTCTATTCATGGGACCCAAAATCTACTTACATACATGAGCCACCATACTTCAAGGACATGACAATGTCGCCACCTGGTCCCCATGCTGTGAAGAATGCCTACTGCTTGCTGAATTTTGGGGACAGCATTACAACAGATCACATCTCACCTGCAGGCAGCATTCACAAAGACAGCCCTGCTGCCAAGTATTTGCTTGACCGTGGCGTGGACCGTAAGGACTTCAATTCATATGGTAGCCGTCGTGGTAATGATGAAATAATGGCAAGAGGAACATTTGCAAACATTAGAATTGTGAACAAGTTTTTGAACGGAGAAGTTGGACCCAAGACAATTCATGTTCCTACTGGGGAGAAGCTTTACGTTTTCGATGCGGCCATGGTATGCTAGATGAACCTTGTAATGTTTGTCTCATTTCTTTTCATATTGTCTTCTAATGCTCATGTTTTTTAATGTGCTCTACTGCAGAAATACAAATCTGAGGGCCATGACACCATTGTTCTCGCTGGTGCTGAGTACGGAAGCGGCAGCTCTCGTGATTGGGCTGCCAAAGGACCGATGCTCCTGGCAAGTTCTTTTAAGGATTTTCAACACTCATAGTCCTCTTTCTTGGGAACCGTAATACTGATTATGATGTATTCGTTTGTTTTCAGGGAGTTAAAGCTGTGATTGCCAAGAGCTTTGAGCGTATCCACAGAAGCAATTTGGTGGGTATGGGAATCATTCCTCTCTGCTTCAAAGCTGGTGAGGATGCTGATTCGCTTGGCCTTACTGGACATGAACGGTACAACATTGAACTCCCTACCAACCTCAGCGAGATCCGTCCTGGCCAGGATGTGACTGTCACGACTGACAATGGGAAGTCCTTCACTTGCATTCTCCGTTTTGACACAGAGGTATGTGCATTTCAGGAACATCTTGTATCTTTCTGCTTTTTGCAGTTGCTCTAGTAAATATATATTCATTGTGCTGTTGTAGGTGGAGCTAGCATACTTCAACCATGGAGGTATCCTGCCGTACGTCATCCGCTGCTTGGCACATAACTAGGCCAAACCACATGCCATTGCGACAGTGATGACTGTGACATGCCCTTCGTTCCTGACCCGTGGATGTGTGGCCTGCACCAGTGTGGAGAACTTTGGACACCAGAGCCTTTGTTGATCACTGAATAAACTGGAAATAAAGCCGCAGGAGGCAGGAAGCACTAGCTAGTTGGTAATTGGTATACATGATTGTGGAACAATTTTGCCTGTTGTTTTGCTATTTAAGATGATGAAACTGTGTGTGGAACAAGTTTCTCTTCGGTAGAATGCCATGTACATGATACATTTCTTATCATGCTCTCGATCTCTTATGGTATCCTAGTTTCTCATATTTCCTAACTTTCAATTTCAATGCTTTGTTACTTTGTGTTTTAATTTTTTTTTAGGATTATTTGTATAATAATTATAAACCATTAGATCTAGATCTAATGACTTAAAGATACGACTGAAAAGTACCTAAACTTTTAATCATCTGAAAATTAGCAAGTCTCATAGTTTTTTCCCTTTTTGAGGAAGAATTTTTCATCTGCTCAAATTTTTTGACCTTACCTTTGATTTGTAAATTAACTTTCTCATAATCAGAAAGGGTTGGGGGAGTTGAGACAGCTCTTCGGAGTCGCTTGTATCACCTTAGGCGGGGATAAGAAAGCGATAATATAATTGACCATCCAAATGTTTTTTTTATAGATTTTGGTAGATTACACCGTGAGTTTGTGGCATGTCAACAGGTATCTGTTACCTGCCGGGTAAAAACCCTATTAGGGACTAGGATGGGTCAAAGTTTTACCTCGCAGGGAGAATAACGGGTAAAATCATTTTCCCATTGAGTATGTGGATGCGGGTATGGGATTGCATTCCTTATCCTCGTTTCCCTGCACACTTGCTAGCTGCCGCCACTTTTCCCAAATCAAATCCTTGGCTGTCCCACCCTTAATCAGTCGTCGTTGTCCCAACTCTCAGGCATGGCAAGTGGCCCAACTTATTAGATGCCTAGATCGAGAGGCGTGCAAACCGATGAGCAATGAGGAGCACATGGCAGGCATTGGCAACGAGGAGCGTGACAAGCGACGCACAGCATCGCTAGCGTGCAGGCAACAAGGAGTGGCGCGGCTATAGCGTCCCGTGGTGCACGTGGATTGTAGGGACGGGGAACCCATCAGGTACGCGATCCCGTACGGGTATAGGGATGGGGCAAAGCCGTTCCCTGGTAGCGAGGACGAGGACAACTCTTGTCGCTCGGGGATGGGATGGGAGTCTCCTACCCGCGGGGATTTTCCCCGTAGACATCCCTAAGTCATTTTCCCCGTAGACATCCCTAAGTCATGAATGTGCAGGGTGTTTTTATTTGTTTCTAATTTCTATTCACAGTAAATAGTTTGTAAAAATATTTAGTAAGTTTTATATCTATTTAATATTTTGAAATAGTTTTTTAATAATTTTTTATGTCACTATTTTTTTAAAGAAAGTCAATAATTTTATGAAAATATTGATATAAAATATCTAAAATATTAACACAATATGAATAAAATGGTGGTGATAGTTTTAATTTAAAAAATATAAAAAATTATATTGGATCCTATAGAATTAACTCTAAACAATATGATGGTTCAAACGTGGCAGAAAGTCGATCGTCCCTTTCTCCACCCACGACTTGTCTTGATGTTTTTTTTCTTCTCCACCCACGACTTGTCTTGATGTTTTTTTAGGTTAAAACAAGCCTTCCATTAATCAACCATGATCAAAGTTATAATCTAAGGGTTCCTTTGGATTGAAGGAAAAATGTAGGAATTGGAATCCTATAGAAGTTATCACTGTTCATGCCTTTGGTTCACATGAATGGAGCAAAGGAATTATACAGGAAACTTTCCTATGTCATCGATTTCACTGGAAAAAGTATAGGAAAAAAGAATCCATACCAAGCTCTTTTCTCTTCCCTCCGCGTAGGATTGAGGACAATGATCCTTGTTACCACTAATCCAACCACTCACGACATGGGAAGCAAGTGCCAGCTTTGACTGAAAGACTCGTTGTTGGGAGCCATATCCATGTTTACAAAACGAGGTTTCTATTTGTTTTGATATATGTAAAGCTAGTGATCAGTTAATGATATTTGTCTTCTTAATAGAGCTTAATTAACTAAGATACAGATCATCGACATAAATAAATCTCCAAAATTCTAGTATCTTTCCTTTGCTCATCCAAATACCAACAAAGGAAATTTTACTCCTTTTTTCAATCCTCTGTTTTATATGTGCATTCCTATCCTAGTTTTACGTTTTTCCTATTCCTATGTTTTTCAGTTACTATATTTCAAAAGAGGCCTAAAAATAGGATATCTTGCAGCACAGGTAGTAACATAGACTCCTACTGAGCCACCACGTTCTCACAAAGATACTTGTTTGGTGCACTCATGTGCGAGCTAGCAAACACAAACTGAAAATCATCAAAAACCTCACTTAATTGTTGCATTCGTCTCAGATGCGGTTCAATCAACGATCTCTGATCTCTCCCTAACACCACAGGTATATCAACGGCTAGAAATCCGTTTCCAGTACCAGCTTTCGAACTCCGTTCCTGTGTGCCAATTCCAAGCCTTCGATACATGCCAATACCTCAATCGATAATTTTTTATACACCAATGATAGGTTTTCAAAAAAAAAAAAATCTCCATTGATACAGCGTCCAAACAATGCACATACCGTATGAGAACCCCTCAACTTCTGCCCTCGTGATCTCGCACTACTACACCAGTGGCGCCAGTTTCTTCTAAGACGTTACGCAAATCTTAAACATCACCCTGTACCAAGCCTCACGCCCTCGGCCCTACATATAAGATTTTTAAAAATTTTACAGCAAGTAGCAACCGGAGTACAAAATATGGAAAGCCCACCCATTTTATACCCAGCCTGCCAGACAAATTTTGTGGGTCTCAGGCTATATATTTGTACAAGTTTCCTTTTTTGTTTTTTCCTTTCTCTGAATTGAGCCCGATCCAGTCCTGAAGAGGGTCAGAGCCACTGTGGCCCAAGGTTAGGTTTGGCTCCTCCTAAATTCTAAAGGACCCGGATTGCCCAGCCCGGACCGGACCCAGCATATCTCACCGGCACCGCCTACTCTTCTGCTCCTCTTCGTCGTCGTCTCTCTCTCTCTCTCTCTCTCGTCTCCGGTCCCAATCCCAACCCGAAGACCAAGGAAGCGGCGGCGGCGACAGAGATGGTGTGCGCCAAGTGTAAGAGCCCTTCTCCTCATCGTTCCCTCCCTCAATAGATGTCCCTTCCCCCGAATTTCGTGCATCTCTTTTTGCCCTAGAATTCCTCCTTGCTGGGATCTGTGTTATCTTCTCGATGAGAAGGGTTGACGGGGATCTTGCGTTGCAGGCGAGAAGAAGCTGGGGAAGGTGATCGTACCGGACAAGTGGAAGGAAGGCGCTAGCAACACCAACGAGAGCGGTGGCCGCAAGATCAACGAGAACAAACTCCTATCCAAGAAGAATAGGTAGGTCTCATCCTAAGCCTGATTAGTTTCTGGCCGGCCGTTCCTATATCTTTGACTGAGACCGAAGCGTCAGTTCGATTGGTGGGATGCTGAGTAGTTGATGCCTGTTGCTTGGGCTCCGATATCACTTGCTTGGCTTTCTTGTATAGATCAAGGTGGGCGCTGTGCATTTTCTTTTGAGGAAAGAGAAAAAACATAAGCGTAATAGAACCATCTTAGTGTGTGATAGACCGTTCAATGCGGGTAGTCAGTGGCCAAATTTGTAATCAAGAAATTGAACAATTTGTTTTCTGAACACGAAAATATGCTATTTCATTTAGTTAAAGTGAGTTAGGATTGTCTCTGTAGACAAACAACCACAAGATTTTGTTTCTAGAAATCATGGCACCTCTTTTATTCTCTAGTCCTTGCAACTAGGTAGATTCATTCCCCTCTGGACAATAATTTCAATCATTAAAAGTCTTGATCGTGATGAGCTTTGTATTTCTGATCACCAGAAGCATTGTAGTATAGTTTGTTGGGTGTTATTGAAAATGGCTATGTAAATAACATTTGGGTGTAAGAACAAATAACCTCTTAGACTAGTGAACCTTTCATAAAAATGTCATTGGGAAAAAAAGAGAAGATGATGAAAATGCAATATTTATCTTGAAGGATGAAAATGGGTATCAGCTATGGCTAAGTAGGTTATCAATATTTTAATTTCCATGGGTTTGTTTGACACGTCAGTTTTATATAATCTGATTTGATCTTTATGTTATGCTCTTGAATTTTTATGGATTCCTATCTACAGGGCATCCTTTTTTCAAGTCACTACTGAAACTGCATTTTATTTTCCTCACTTGCAACTGTTCAAGCTCTGTTCCTGGTTGGGTGACTGGGTTCTAACTCTGTATTAATTGTTCCTTAATCTTAGGTGGACTCCATATGGAAACACCAAATGCATAATCTGCAAGCAGCAGGTGCACCAGGACGCCAAATACTGCCACACCTGTGCTTATTCGAAAGGTAGGGAACTCACTCCTTTGAGAATGAGAATACAACCTTCTGCATTTTTTTTCTTTTTACTGTTTCTATAGCCTCGATATAAGTGCATTCACACGTAGTCTGATTTGTATTCACTTTGTTTCAGGTGTGTGCGCAATGTGTGGGAAGCAAGTGCTGGACACAAAGCTCTACAAGCAAAGCAACGTGTGATTCCCGAATGTGCTAATAACTTGTGACATCTTGTACTTGCTAATAGTTAAGAAAATGGAAATGTACTTATCTAACAATTCTGGAATATGAAACATCTCTCTCCCAGAAACTTTATACGAGTGATTTGTGTGCTTCGTCACTGGCGATGCACTGGGGATGTTGTTTCAGCTAATGTCTTGTCACAAGGACGGTGCTTACTGTTATTGTGATGGCAAAAAATCTATTAGGGCCTCCACTATGGTGCACTATACACCTATCGTTACGGTGCCACCTTGCTCTGCAACTTCTGCTTAACTAGTGCAACTTCTGCTTAACTGGTGTCAGGCCAAGGATACTGTCCACAGCAACGATCACCTATATTAAAGTACAGACCTGCAACATCCTCTCTTTCTCTCTTTTTTCTACTCATACTCCACAATGACATGTGAGACCCACAAAAACTTTAGGCAGTGTATCAAATGATGTGTTGTTTGAAGCCGTGACTTTTATCTCTGACATGGGTAGCGCTAAAAAAAACCTTTGGAGAAGCCCTTATATAGTTTTGCTTTCACAATTGGAACTCATATGTGTTATATTTTGCCTTAAAGACGTTTCTGTGAGCTCTGTGGCATACGTATATGCCGAGGCTAGAATTTATGAACGCTACCTACATACATATCATTACAAAACAGTAATGAAACATACTTATATTTGAAATCCTAATGCAAGAACTATGAAGAATCTCTCTTAATCACACGCGCAGAGAGAGAGAGAGAGAGAGAGAGAGAGAGAGAGAGAGAGAGAGAGAGAGAGAGAGAGAGAGAGAGATTTGCTTCTTGTTTACTGCTACATTATAGAACGCTACCTACATACAAATCATTACAACAGTAATGAAACATAATTATATTTGAAATCCTAATGCAAGAACTATGAAGAATCTCTCTTAATCACACGAGAGAGAGATTTGCTTCTTGTTTACTGCTACATTATAGATCCGGATGACAATACAACCTGTCGGATGTACTATTGCCAACCAACTATGGCCATGTCAGCCTACGAGGTTACAGCTAGCTACAACCAACTATGGCCATGTCAGCCTACGAGGTTACAGCTAGCTACAATCAACTATGGCCATGTCAGCCTACGAGGTTACAGCTAGCTACGCAGTCTGTGGTGTAAAAAGCTAAAAATACAAGAGACTAAGGTTACATGCTACAATGCACAAGAGATCAAAGTAAATCCAATGCTTGGAATTTATTTCTCGACGAATCTTAATTTTGGAGTTCTAAGTCTTCTGGTTGAGCACATGACGTATCTGAATCTTTTGGGTCTCCATCCGAGCTTCTAAAAGCTTTGCCTTCAGGCTCTGCTTCTGAACCAACTCCATGCAGCCTCTGAAACCCCGGTTGAGCTGACTGTTCATTGAATCCGGTGAGCTCCATTGAGCTGTACTTGGGGAGTTGAGTCCCATATCCTGATTCATGGCTTTGGTAGAATACAAAGCACTTGGAAGACTTGCATTAGATGATCTTCCCTTAATTACATCGTCAGCATCTTTCATGCGAAATTCACAACTTTTCAGAGGGGATGACTTCCAGAACTTTGATATGGCTGATTCTTTCTTCTTGAGCTGTTTGTTATCTGCCAAACACATATTGCTCAGGTCATTACATAGCTTGTTGCTATGCACACCTTCAGAATCGTTTCCACTCGTCCAGGAGATTCTGTCAAAGATCTTATTCATAGAAGGTTCACTTCCATATGGCGAACGGTTTGAGGCCTGCATCTCTTCATGGCTCATGGTTTCCCAGCTGCTGCCATCTTCTGTTTCGTTATCACCATAAGGGCTTCCATCAGGGAACAATCTGACACCGTTTTTCAGGAATATATCAGTCAATGGGGTAGCGTCCTGAATTTCTGATTCACAAGAAGCATAACTTTTCATATGGCATGGTTCAGTCTCCTTTATCTCAGTCTCTTCATTTGTATGTGATTCTTCTTTTGGGCGCAGATCTTCAAAGATGGACAGTATATCTTCTGATGCTCGTGGTGGCTCATAGGTGAACTCTACATCTTGGGATCTGACTGATCCAATGACCTGCACGATATTTTCTGCTTTTTGAATTATAGTACTGTCTCCTTGGAAAGAATTGAAAGTGGAAATGAAAGCCTCGACATGCTGTTGCAATCTGCTCAGCTGCTCATATTTTTCCTCAAGAGCAAGTTTTGCATCAACAAGTTTCATCTGCACTCGCTCCTCACGCCAGACTTCAGCCATCTGTAACAATTTCCTGTCCTCATCTACCTCTCCCCGCAGTTTGAGAGAATCATTCTTCAAAGCTTCGATCTCTGTTTTGTATTCTTCTATCTCCCTCACTAGCTTGTTGCACACCTCTTCAGTGAGTTCACGTGTCTTCCTCTCATTGTCATACTCCTGCAGCAGCTGGTTTGCAGCCCCTTTGACCTCCTTCAACTCATCAACAAGCTTCAAGTTAATAGTCTCCAACTGTCTCCGGTTCTTCTTCTCATGATCAAGATCTGCCTTTATATCTTCAAGAATTGCTTTGACCTTCTTGTGTTCTCTGTTCCGCCAAGCTGCTTTCTCCTCCACAAGTTTCTTGAACAGATGATCAAGTTGTTTCTTGGCCAAAACCCGCTCGGTTTCTAGCTTGGTCACCCTATCCCGTGCTCGCTGAAGCTCCATCTGGAGGTTAGCAACAAAACTTTCCCCTTGCTGTTCCTCCATGAGATTAAGTTCACTGGCAATCACATAGGCACCATCTGGCTCGATCCCCTTTATACTTACAGGCTCCCACCTTGTAGCATTTTCCAAGCCTGAGGCAAGGCGAAGCTGTACCTACACAAAAAGTTCACTGAATTGAGTGGCAGCATGGGAGCAATAAAAGAAACTCAGATGCAGCTGATTTCTAGCTTCACCTTGTGGAGCTCTCCACTATGTGGCTCCAGGACAGAGTTCGGGCTTGAAATATCATTCTTCAGATGCTGGTGGTTACCAAGAGGATCCTTCCTCAGAAGCTGAGCTTGTAAATGTCTTGGTATATGCTGTCATAAAAGGAAATGAAACCAAATAGTAGATATGAGTTACAGAAATACTGTCAGATAAGCAGAAAACCTAACAACGCTCTCTTTTCCAGCACATCATTTTATATAGTAGACAATAAATTCAGATAGCTCTACAGATCTACCGACCTTGAAATTACAGCGTCCACTAAGTTTTTTCTAAAACCTAACAATACATTGTCGTAAAAGATAACAAGGACACTTCTCCAACCAAAGATGAATGGTCTGTACCAGCAAACCTAAGGACACTTCTACTGGTTGGATCCTTCAGGCATTCTCACCAAATTGACAAGGAAAGCTTTTATGGGACAACATAACATCCTCAAAGACCATCACTTCTTCAATTATGCATAAATGAAAGCATCACTGTAGTCAGAACATTTAACTCAAAGACCATCACGGTAATCGCTTCTTTAATTATTCATAACCTGGTTCATATTATGACACCTGGTAAAGTTACAAACCAACAGCAGTAACTCCAGCAAACACCAGACCAAAGTACCACACAACCAGCTGCAGCGGCAGGAGACAACCCGATTACTCCCCACATCAAGAACCCTAGCAAGGTACATCCGTGCCAGCTTAATTGCACGGCGCACCGGACGATTCAATGCTTGCAGGTGGGGACCCCCCTACCCCGGCGAGGGAGTTAGGAGCAGCAGCTCACATGAGGAAGATTGGAGAAGTGCATCACAAGAAACGCGCCCAAGGCACGGCCCGATTTAATGCCCGCCCACGGCACGGGACGGGGCGCCGCCATAAATGGGGATCTGGGAGCTTCGATTCGGAAGCACCGTGCATCGGCGCCGACAACGGCTAGTAACTGCTTGGCGCCACGAGACGGAACGAACGGCGTTGTGCCCGTAGGGGGGGTGGTACACGGGCGGAGCTAGGCTGGTGGAGCTCTTTGATGGGGGCAATGGCCGTCCCGGATTCGCCTCCCCGTACAACGAATTTGAGCAAGAGTTTCCAGCAGGACCAGCTAAATTTGAGCTAAAAATTCGAACTATTTTTTTTTGTTCGTGGGGGAGCAGGGGATCTACCTCGAGGCCAACACGAGCTGCAGCGTTGCGCTCGCCGGCGGCGACTGCCTCCTCGGGTGGCCGCAGCCGCCAGACCGCCGCGGCGAGGCGCCTCACGGAGGAGGACACCGGGTCCCCGCGCGGCTTCTCCCCGCCGGCATTGCCCTCGCCGGCCTGCGCTATCCACCGCAGATGCGGGGTCGCTGGCCCGCCGCGGTGTCCGCCCCCGGCGGCGGCCGCGTGGGCGGTGGTGGTGGGCGTGGCTTTGAGCTGGCGCCGACGGAGGCGGCGGGGAGCGCGTGGGGGCCGCGGCAGACGGGCCGAGGAGGTGGCGGCGGAGCGGGAGGTGAGCGGCATTGGCTGGCTAGGGTGCCGGCGGCGCGTGGTGGAGCGAAGCGGGGAGAGCACGGGATGGGAATGGGGAGACGTTGGAGGCGGCGACGAAGTGAGAGGGAGGGGAGGAGTGAATGTGACAGAGGCAAGCAAATTAAGGGACACAGAAGAAAAAGAGAGAAATTCCGGGGGGTTTGTAAGGAAAGGGGGAATTTAATGAGCATGTCTGATGGTTTATATGATTATTATGAAACGACTCCTATGATTTGAGTAAAGGGATAGTACTATTTACTACTAGTACAATATTTCAGCTATTAGTAGTCTTTTTGTCCGGCTCCACGGAAGGCCGGATCCAAATCCTTCATAGAAACTGACATGCTGAATGTCGTTCAAGAAACCTTGCCTGATTTTGTATCAGAAGAATGGCAACATTCTGCTGCAAAAGAAACAAATACAATCGGTCTTACCAGCACAACAAGAACACGAACACCTTCGTAGTGTTTCACTTTTAAAAATGAAATTATAGTTTATTTTATTTTTAAAAATTATTC
The DNA here is from genome assembly GCA_032690845.1 of Eleusine coracana subsp. coracana. Lineage (NCBI taxonomy): Eukaryota > Viridiplantae > Streptophyta > Magnoliopsida > Poales > Poaceae > Eleusine > Eleusine coracana. The sequence goes on along the minus strand of CM064432.1, from coordinate 5,620,655 downwards.
CTGGAGTCACTCGAGGCTCACGAGAACGATAAGAGGTGAAAATGTACCATGATATACACAAAAAGAGGAGAGTGTGGAAGGATAGAAACAGAAAGAAATGCATTCGAAAAGAAAGAATGATAAATAAAAAAAAAGAGCGATAGAATGGCAACTATTATGGAATGGAGAGTTTTTTCCCCCCTAAGGTGACGTTTGGATATTGAGTTTGACTGGGTCTGGGAAATGAGATGGGGAATGAGCTTATGGGTTTAGGTGTGGGATAATAGGCTTTAATCCCAGTCCCATGTTTAGGGAGTTACGGGATAGGGATAAGGATATAAACTTGTGTCCAGAAATACCCTTGTTTTTTTAAAGAGATATACATTGTCATTTCATTTTAATGTATCAACTGTAACAATTAATAAAAAGATAAACAAAATAATATGAGCAGTAGTAATGCCTTGAAGCATGTTTCTTGCATGATCATGAGCATCAGTGAGTCATTACTAGTTTATTTTCAATAAAATATGCATGACCATGGATGTACCAGGGGGCCATCCACCCTATACACGTCCACACATATAACTGACGCTAGCTGAGAGTAGTTTCTAGTAGCAAAATATGTTGTTGCAACCTGAGTCGCCAGCACACAACAAACTAAATAGAGTGTTAGTTGCACCATGATTTTGTAGTATGTACAACCAAAAGACCATGTTAGAACATCACAATACGAATAGATCATCTATAGAACATCATACACACAAAAAAAAGAGTGTGGAAGGAAAGAGACAGGAAGAAACGCATTCGAAAAGTAAGAATGATAAAAAAAAAAGAGTGAAGAAATGCATTTGAAAAGTAAGAATGATAAAAAAAAGAGTGATAGAATGGCAGCTATTTTGAAAGGATGAGCCTTTTGTTTTGACTAGAGGTTTATAAATCTGGGTGTGGACTAAACTCTAGCAGTGCTAAAATCAGAATCTACAACATTTTTAAAGTTTATTTTGAGAACAAGAGTTAATAAGTTTGTCTCATGTCGAATTTAATGAGTTCGGCTGATGATTAAGATTGTGGTTTTAATCAAGTATTTTGTTTTGTGAGTACTGATCCTATTTGAATGGACTAAGGCTGACTCCAACAATACGATACATTCTTAGAGAGGCAAAACTTTATTTGCCTCGCAATGCATCCGACGGCATCTCCAACAGAGAGATTGCATTTAGCCTTCCTCTGCCAGCAACAGTTCTTTTCCCACCGTCCTCGCCCTGCTCCTCGCCATCCTGGGTGCATGATTGACGCCGCGTGAGCCGGCGAGGCCACTGACGAGCACCTCCACCGTGGGCTCAAAGCAGAGCCACCTCCGCGCGCTCCGCGCCGCCTCCGCTCGTGCCGTGAGCGCAACCTCGGCCGCCTCCGCGCGCGCCGGCGAGCTCGAGCGGTGCCGCCTTCCTGCGCGCAGCGAGCTTGAGCGGGGCCACCTCCATGGGCGCCGCGAGCATGAGTTCGGCCGCCTCCGCGCACGCCATGAGCGCGAGCAGGGCCATCTCCCTGCGCGCCACGAGCTCGAGCGGGGCCACCTCCGTGCGAGCTCGCCTCCACCCGCCTCGGCGCGCGAGCTGGCCTCCCAGCACGAGCTCACCTCCCCACCTCCGTGCGCGAGCTGGCGACGCCGCCCACCTGCGCGCCGGTGGCCCCGCCTCCCCGCCTTCCCGCGCGACGCCAGATCTGCCCTGTCGATTACCCGCCGGCCCGCCCGCTGCCGCCTCCGCTGCCCCCGCCGCCAATGCTCCGCCGCCTCCGCGTGCCGCTGCGCACGCCGCCGTCGAGGCGCTCCGCTGCCCTGCGCGTTGCTGCCTCCGCGCGTGCGTCGCCTGCCCCACGCTCCGCGGCCTCCACTGCGGCCGCCCCTGCGCACAACTGCCTCCGTGCGCGCCGCTGCCTCCGCTGTGCTGCCTCGCTTCACCGCGCCGAGCTCGCCTCTCACCTCCCCGCGCTTCCCGTAATGGGCCCTCCCGCGCTCCCCGCCCTGTGCTCGCAAATGCATCAGAGGAGAGAGGGAAGCTATTTTTAGCTCGCCTCTCTCCTCGGATGTAAATTGTCTCCTCTCTTTACATGCTTGTTGAGAGAGGCATATATGCATTTGCATATGCTTGTTGAAGTCAGCCTTAAACAATTAGCTGAATCGTTTGGACTTTTCTTATAAAGTTGCTCCTCTTAGTTCGATTTAATCACCTTATCTGAGTTTGGATTAACGCTTACCTAGGTGATGGTTGTTTCTTCCTGTTTGAATGAGCCAAGAACTAAAATTAGCTCGTCAACAATTAGTTTAATAGATCCAAATAATAATAATTATTATTAGCATAGTGATATATTTCATCTGAAGTGTGCTTAGTATTTTAATTATTATAACTATATAAGATTCCACTTTTACAAGAAATTATAAATATGACTGTATTTTAAGAAATAGATGGTAGAGTCAAATAGTATTTTGTCAGGAGTGAATATAGTTTTTTTTTTGCATGTGCTATAGCTGTATCTCTACAATCTATTAATTTAGATGAACATGTTCAATCTGCTGTACATCCACAAAGTTAGAGATTGAATCTAAATCGGTTTCGTACCTTCCATATCAAGCATCGAAATAAAAAAATCATAAATCTCTCGTCCGGAATTCAAATGAGGCAAATTTGGACTCTATCTCATAACCCTCGAAAAGTTCTACCAATTTGATATTCAATGTAAGTCAAGATTTCGCGATTTTGGTTTCCAAATTTATGATGTAAAAATATTTATTCTGATCGGACTCCTCTGCGCAGGTCTCTGTGCGGGACCCATATCTCCTACCTGTGAAGTCCAAATAATATGATTCATATATGTTTCGAAAAGGTCTCGATGAGGTCTACAACTTTTGTGTTTTAATTTTCTCATTAGAGCATGTTTTTAAGTTTAAAATCACGTTACAATATAGTGTTATTTCTATTCTACGTGAATTGATTTTTCCTATCGGATAAAGCTTCTAAAAATCTTTAGCCATTGAATCATGATTTTGATCTTGCATGTTGGACGTTATAGAGATCCAGTGGTGTCTTGTATACATCATGAGTTTGTGAGAATCTCTTTTTACATAATGAATTGGGCTTTATATCGGCACTTCTCATATTTAAGCATTTTTTTAATGTTATTTCACTTATTTTTGCAACATAGCACTCAAATAATACTACATGTAAAAATCGTTAATAAAGGTAAAAAAATATTTATAATAAGAATACAATGAAAAATACTAGAAAAATTATTACTTATGACATATAAAATGACACACTAAGAAACACCAACAATAATATAAATATGATCTTTCATGTAAAAACAATCAATAATTATATTGTGTAAATAATTTATGTTTAAATCATAAAGAGTGTTTTACTTTTTTAAACTCAACAACACACGTGCACTTTGCTAGTCATCAATGATAAAGTCAGGATTTATTGTAAAGTTCGGTTTGTGAACAAGATAAAGTTTAGCATTGAGCAAGTTTCATCGTAATTTTGTTAATATATGGTTCGGTTTCCATGGAAACAAGAAAGAATTTCGCCCCTCTCTTTGAGACGTTTATTTATTTATTTTTTTACTTTTATGGTTCACTTGCCTCCTCATTCTTCTACTATGATGGTGACAGGACAAGTAGGGTCACACACCGGCTAATGGGACCGGCGGGAACAGAACAGATACATTGGAGGATCGAGGCTAAGCAGCATGGTAATGAATGGTAGGGACGATGATCCGGCAATGATTGCTGGTAGCAGCGACGGTGAACGGTGTAGTTGTCGGTACGAATTCTCTCGAAGGTAATGTAGGGTGGGATTGGATGATTGCATTTGCTTTGGCCAGGCTGAGAGGATGCAGATTGTTATTGATTGGTTGGCTGCGCATACTGTTGGGCTTGCCCCCCGCATGCAAAGCAGATACCCGAGCTAGGCTCTGCGCATGCGAGAATTTTTCTCGTTTTCACGGGGCCAGGCTGGGGCGAGCGCGCTAGCTGCATGGGATGAGAGATGAGCAATACAGGATATTGTGTTCAGCAGGCCAACCAATCAACTTCACTGTATATACTGGCCATATACATACGAGCAACCAATCGTTAGCACCTTGCACGTACGGAACCTGGCTGGTGTGAGCTTGGCTCCTAGGTTCGCGTGAGCCTGACTCCTAGGTACGAATCAGGATTCTTTAATATAAGAACCAATCACACCTAGACGAAGATAAATGTTTATAAACAATATTTTGGTATATTGTCTTGTGAGTTTGAGAATATATGTACTCAAGAAAAAATAATTCTTACCCTAAAAAATAGTTCTATCCAAAATTGGGTTCTTCAGGAAGCACGCACTCCTTTGATTTGCATTGCACAAGAACATTTAATGTTAAGCAACTGCATGAGCCAGTTGTGATGGATGAGCCTTACCGGCTATTTCTATCATCAAGAACATATTCCCTTTTTAGTTTGGTCAAAATCGACAGCGCGCCTCACACCATGCTTCCAACTTTAAAAAGAGACGAGTTGGAAAAACACTCATTTATGCGTTGAATGCGATGCATCTCCTATTACTGTTCTCTGTCTTGTCACCGTTGCCTTATGATCAGCTGGCTAGTATTCTTGTTTGCGGGAGCAAAACGCCTGAAACTAAAAAGGCTGCTTTTTTCTTCTTCCTAAAGGGTGAAAAGACTGCTTGTTTTAAGTAAAACACGACCCATCATTTTAACTACGAATATGAATAGTCTTCATAAAATGGAAGATGGTATGTAAGAAATTCTGGTCCTGGCGTTCTGCCGCCATGACCTTGTGACGTTCTTGGTCTTCTTTATCATCAACGATCTGTCCTTACAACAACTCAAAATGAAGTTGTCCACATGGATTGAAAAACCGTTGGAAACCGGTCGGTTTTCACAATTTTCAGCAAAACCGGTCCGGCTCAGTTTCACCGGACGTCCGGTTTATCAGAGAAACCGAATCTAGGCATTGTAGCGAAAACAGTTTTCGGTCGGTTTTCCCGGTTTACCAATCGGTTTTCAACGAGAAAAAAAACCCGCTACTATTGCGGGTTTTGAACCCTTGGTTGTCCATGCCCATCATAGTGCTCATTCTGTTCGCTACAATTCTTGCATAGACAAAGAACAGCCTTAGGGAGATTCTCAAAAAAAAAAAAAAAAGAACAGCCTTAGGGGTCAGGCATGCACAACCGATCGTGAAGACCATGCTATCATAACCATGAAAATCGATGACCGGTAAGAGGAGATTGCAAAATTTTCTAGGGATACACTTTCCCTAGGGTATTTTGCCTCTTTCCCCAGGGATTTGTTCCTAGGGAAACCGTCGAGTACTCTGTAAATTGGAAACCTTGCTGAAGCGCAGAAACATTTGGAGCCTTTGGTTTCTAAAAAAGTGAGCTATTACGAAAGAGTTCATGTTGTAACTTTTCATCATCATACAAATGAGACTTGTTACGGTGTTTGAGAAGAACCCCAGGTTCCTACCCTTTGATTATTGTCAACCGTTGATCTAATTGCTTTTATTCACCGTCCATAGCAATGTAACGTCAGCTTATACGATAAATTAAACTCCTCCATTAGTCGGTTACGCCTGGAGGGTCGTCGCGTCGCCGTGGACTGCCCAACCACCAGCAGTCTGAATTTGCTTTCTTGCGATTAATCAAACTGGCTATTTTTCTTTTTTTTTGCTTTGCCATACATCTAATAGAGTCATGAAAAATTAAGCCTAATCGTCAGAGGCAAGCCGGATACGAGTGAACACTTTGAGCCAACCAGCAAGGAGAAGGATAGATGAGGCAGACATCACATGCAGAGATGACCATCACATGCATAGGGAGGGTCGGTGGCGGCAAGGAAGCGAAAGGCAGTGGAGGCAGCTATGGAGACCTTAGCGGGGGTGCGAGCGTCGAAGAGGCAAAACAGAGGAGTGCATGAGGGAGGCAGCGACCTGCATTGGTGGTGGCGGTGGCGGAGGACGAAACCGCTGCCATGGTCGTCGATCGATTCAACTAAAGGTGCGTTTGGCACTGTTTATACTTAAAGTGTTTATAGTGTTTTTAGTGTTTATAATGTTTATTTTTTTTTAAAACTGCTTATAGTGCTTATTGTAACATAAGCAGTCAACCCGTTTGGCAAAACTGATTATGCTTATCTATCAAAACTGTTTATACTGACCCATAAGCACTATAAGCTATATTTTGCTGCTTTGTTCAAAGTGTTTATAGCTAGTATAAAATAGCAAAGTGCATATAGGTGCTTATACCTCATAAGCACTTTGATATTTTGTTGTTTGACAGTTCAAATTGTTTATTGACTATAAACACTTCCAATAAGCAGTTCAATAAACAGTGCCAAACACACCCTAACTAAAACTAAAAAAACTAAAGTACCCCTCGTTAAATAAAAAAAAAGAAAATCATTGGTAGCTGGCCCACCAATTTTTAGTACCAGTCCACAACTTAAAGTACCTTTTAGTAGGTACCTCCTTATTTTGAACCGTCAGATCTAACTAAATGAACGGTTCTTATTAATTTCAACCATCATAACAAATCTCCATACAAATTGTCTAGGGCTGACTAAAAGACATCACATCGATAAGAGCATCATCTTTAAACCTATCTGTAGGCCACATGAATTTTAGGCTAATGAGCTGTTAAAATTATGATTCACAACATTCACATCCTAGTTCTTTAAATTGACCAATAAATTTCAGTATACAAGAATAGGAACTTCAGAGAAATATAGTTAGGAAGCTGAATGTTTGAGCTGAATAGATTCCTCTTTTTATTTTTCAAACAAACAATTGTTTTTTAGCTACCAATTGGAGGTACTACTGCAATACACGGCAGTCAGCAGAAAACTAGTATTTCTTTTTACTTGAGGGAAACCATCACCATGTAACTACAGAAAAGTAAGCTGAGCTTGAGTATCAAACACTAAGTTTTGTAATGTAACAACAAAGCTACAAAAAGCAAGCCGAGCAGCTGAGTCTGAGTATGGAACATTAACTTTTGTTGCAATGAAAATGAAGAAACTATTAAGCTGACAACCCTTTTTTCACTAAGGAACAATATATACTGATCGAGCTTTTCAATATGTTCCTAGTAAAATGCAGCTCAACCTCTGCTGAATACAGTAAGCCAGTATCAAATCAGATTCGCCAATAACAAATGTAAAACAGTCCAGATGATAGGCTGGTAGTTTGTAAGCATATTTTGAGATAAATGGATATAGTAAGACAGTATCTTATCATACTCGCCTAAATGAATTTTGCCAAGAACTAAGTATCTCAATACAGGTGACATGATGGGCAGTTTGTAAGTATATTCTCAGATAAATGGGCAAAAGAGAAATCATATTTCAACCTGGTATGGTAGTATCTGAAACTCTTACAGGTTGGAGTTGTGCTGGGAAGGATGTGTCATGAAAGTAATTTCTTTGTAACGGTTGAGTAAAAGAAACAAAATCACACCTCTCTTTTCTTATTTTTTGTTTGATTTTTTATTGCTCTTTTCCCACCTCTCTTCATCTTTGTCTTCTTTCTTTTGTTTGTTTGTTTTTGCTCTTGTGCTTGGTTTCTTCAGGGATGAAAGGCTTTGTTGTTGTTGTGGTTGAGTAGAAGAAACAAAATAACAGAGAAGTCTGACCAATACAACCTTTTAAACATTGAATCCAATGGAAACAACAACATGTTAGATATGGAAACACAAGACTGATAGATAGACAAATAGAGCAATCTCAGATGTTGGTTGTCATTTTTCAAACAAGATGACAAGTGAGGAAATAAAACTGACTTGTGTAGAAAACAACAGAAATTTGAGTAAGAAAATTGCGACTTCTTAAGCACAATCATAGGAGTCTACAGAAAATTTTCAATTTCCAGTCCGTAAGACGGTAATTGTATTGAACCCTTTTCTTTGTAAAATAATTCAATATCTAACTGTATTCTTACCTTTTTGCAGAGCCATGTGTTGTGTGTAGAGCAGCAATTTTAACCTCAATGGAAAGGAAACATGGTGATATGGCTTTCATCTGACCATTTCTGAACTTTTGACACATCTAGAAACATAAATGTAACGTCCTTTTGATATTTTTAATCTTAGTGCATTGCTTCTTTAACTCCTCACTGCAGTCCCAGACCCACAATTCTCTCAATACAGGAGGAAGGCCCATTTCTGGCATCGACTTAATATTGGGACATGACTTGATATCTAACTTACTGAGAGAGCTCACAAGATGTAGGGCATCTGGGAGAGACTGGAGATTCTCACAGCACTCTATAACAATTTCTTCCAGGGAAGATGGCAAGTGCTGCTCTTTTAAAGAAAAGATGCCCGGACAAGAAGAAATCTCTAATTTCTTTAAGGAAGAAAGACAATGCAGCTTTGCAGGCAGGGAAAGTAAAGTTTCACAACCAATGATGTAAAGTTCTTCTAGGGAAGCTGGCAGAATTACCTCTTCCAGTGACACTATGCTTTCACATAATTTTATAGCTAACTTCTTGAGGGAAGGAAGGAGATGCAATGTCGCAGGTAAAGTGCGGAGTGCTTTGTAAGAGTTAAACTCCAGCTCCTGAAGGGAAGTAAGTAGTGGGAAAGCTTCTTTCTGTTCCTCCATTGTTGAGCTATTATCTCCATCATCTTCAAAACACATAAAGCTAAGCCGCTTCAGGGATTGGAGATATTTACTGGAGTAGATTGAGAGTAGAGAGAGATCATCTGTCCAAATCCTTTCCAGTTCTGGGCAGAAGACATCAGGATCTAAACTGACCAGCTCTTGTATTGCATGACTCCAAGCACGCCAAAAACCAGGGCATCCATATATTTGAAGGGATCTTAGTCTAATGCATGTTTGTAAACCTTTTACAGACAACAATGCCCCAGACCAATGGATTCTTATCTCTTCCAGTGCTGTGCATGAACATAAATCGAGAGCTTCTAGATCTGAGCTTTCAGTTATGCCAAGCTCCTTTAAACAGGTGAGGCTTGATAGAGGCAACAACTTTTGAGCGACACCATCAAGCACCAGTTCCAGCAATGACAATGGAAGGAGGATGTTTCTGCTCATGATCTGACCTTCTTTCTCAATCTCATCACGCATCAAAGAGGACATTAGCTTGGGACAGTCTCCAATCCTCAATATCTCAAGAGAATTGAGTCCTCTAAGTCCTTCATTGTTTCCACAGGATAGATCCAAACAGCTTGCAACATGCATCTCTTTTAAAGACATCAAGGAACCAAGTGGAAATAGTAGAACGCACTCATCTGCTGCTCCTGGGCAATCTCTAAGCTCCAATTTCACCAGCGATGGTAGGAGAGACAACATATGAGCAAGCGGGGTTCCTCTGATGCAGCATGATTCAATTGTAAGCTCTTCAAGAGCTGGTAATGAATTATCTTTCTCATTGTATTGATCATCATGTTCTGTACACATTGCGAAGAGTTTTGGACATTCCACAAAGTTCAGTTTCTTCATTGATCTAAGTTGCCGGAATGCTTCCTCCCATGAGAACCAAGTGAGGTTTGCACAACTTTCGAGAGTGAGCTCTGACAAGGCTCCCAAATTATGCAGATTCAACACGCCATTTGAAGTTCTAAGATTTTCAGTCCCAACCAAGATCAGTGTCTGGTAATACTTTAAGCTTTTAAACTGATAATATGACAAACTCTCATATAATAGTGACCCAACATTAACAATAGTCATTCTCAGTACCTTATGCCCAAGAGGAAGGGGAAGCAACAGCATCAGCAAGGGGCAATCCTGTATGATAAAACGATGGAGAAGAGGGAATAAATGATTTTCTATAGTTTTAGCAGATGAGTAACATGAAAAAGGAAGCTCCCTTAGTTTGGGACAACCTTTAATTTCAAGGACATGTAGCTCTGATGCTAGCAATGACATTTTGTCTCTAATGACCCATCTTTCTAGCTCTTCAACTTCCTCAATAACAAACTCCTCTAAAGAATGGGTTGACACTTCAGGTGCACCACAAATTTTGGACAAATGTAGCTTTTTCAGGCACTTCAAATGCACAAAAGGGGGTAAAGACCTCAATGACTTGCAGTCCTCTAAATAGAGAGATCGCAAATGAATAAGTGGTGAAGCCTCTCCCAACCATGTTGGAGTTGAAGGACTCCTATACCCACTGATTTGGAGATGTTTCAGCTCTTCATGTGGTTGAAGTCCTTCAAGTACCTCCATTTCCATATCGGGACTATCATGCATCCTTTCAGCATCCCAGCTCAAGCACAAGCTTCTTAAGTGTTTCCTGTCTAGGAGCCTGGCATTGGTTGCCTCTTCCTTGGTTTCTAAATTCTCGAGACCAAAAATGGATAGCGTATCAAGCTCTAACAGATTCACCAACTGCGACATAAAACCAGCATCCTTTCTAACTTTAAACTGGCGTAGCTCCTGAAGGGAAGATAATTTACTAACTTCAGAAAGCTCTGAATGGTTTTCCTCATGACAAATAAAATGGCGTAGATTGACAAGATTGGAGAAGCGCTTTGTCAAGTTAGAAAGATAACAGTCCACTCCTACATTAAGGAATTGCAAGCGGTAAAGTCTGCACAGTTCTTGAGGGAAGTTACGATCATATCTCTCAAGCCAAGGGTTATGTTTGTCATATTCTTGTCTGGTTGCTCGAAGATAGCGAAGATGAATACATTGCCCAAATCCAGATAGAATGTCTCCATCATCTTCAATTCCAGATATCCGCAAGGAACGCAAATTGCATATCACATCAGCTGCAAAGTGAAATCTTGTGACAAATGTTGAACCAGAACTACCGAATAACATTAAGGATTTGAGTTTCTTTGTTCGTAGCATATCCAGTTGCTGTAAATCTTTCTCAAAGTCTGAATATTGTGATGAAGCAATTATAGATACATGATATATTGTTGATGGCACTGATTGGCACTGAGAACCATCCATAGTAAAGCACTCTTTCGATGAAACGCCCTGAGCTAGATCATGCATCAAGTCATGCATGATGTAGTGCATATCGGTTCTTTCTTTTTCTACTTTTTCAAAAAATCCCAAATTTACTAAATCATCCAAATATTCGAACCCAACATCTTCAAGCCTTATATTATAGCAAGCAGGATATATGAACCCTTGAGAAATCCAAAGATAAACCAAGTCCTCTGCATAAATCTGATAGCTTTTGGGAAACAATGAACAATATGAAAAGCATCGTCGCAGATGAAAGGGAAGATAGTCATAACTGAACTTAAGAATTGCTATGATTCCTTCAGTATCTTTGTGTGATATCCATTCTTTGCTCTCAAAAATTCTTGTCCAGCGCTCAAAGTTTATATCTTTCCTCAATAATCCCCCGACACTTTTAGCTGCTAGAGGGTAACCCTTTAACTTATTAGCGATTTGCCTCCCAATATAGTGCAACTTCTTGTTCCCTTTTTCTTTACCGAATGCATATTCTTTAAAGCATTCCCAGAAATCTTCCTTTTTGAGGCCACCTAATACAATTGGTTCCAATGTACAAACTGTCTTGGCAACCGAATGGTTTCGAGTTGTCACTAATATCACATTACCATTTCCTTCCTGATTAGATTCCAAGGGAGATACAAGCTTGGTCCACTCGCCTTTATCCTGTATATCCCATATATCATCTAAAACTAACAAGACTTTGCAGCCCTTCAATTCGCCCTTAACCATCTCCTGAAGAAGAGTCAAATTTACATTGCCTCCTTGGTCAGTTCCTGTTACACACTCCAGCATCTGTCTGGTAAGTTTCACAACATCAAAGTTCAGGGAGACACATGTCCATATCATAGTATCAAAATAGTCTTCAACCCTGGGATCACTGCACACATATTGTGCCAATGCAGTCTTGCCAATGCCACCATTACCCACAATAGGGAGAACTGTGATGTTTTTATCACAACGTGCATTACCCATCAATAACTCCATGATCCGGTCCCTCTCATGGTCCCTCCCATACATCTTAGTTTCAGTAAGATACGGTGTTGTCAAGCGCCTTTGGTTTTCAGGGCCACGCTTTGCCAATGCAATGTTATTTAGCTCCTCCAGCTTGAGTGCCTTACGTATGTCATCAGTGAACTGATTCAGAGAACAACTGACTTCAGATATTTGGGGCAATATCTTGCACCTGTCAAGCTCAACCCTTGCCTCAGCCCGAACAATAGCATGTCCAGATGCAGGGATCAATGTGTCGTTAATTCCATGCTCAGACACAGCTGCAAGATCAACAAGAAAAGACACGTCAGATTTTCATTAGGAATACACATCAGAATTATCATTTCTATCATCGCTACCTCCATTAATCTTGTCAGTCATCATGCTTACCGTCCTCAGTCTCATCAAGCATATCTAAATCAGCATCACACATACATCCATTAGTTACATCAATCATCTCCACATCAGGATCAAACTCTGCTCGGATGCGGAAGTAGTCAATCTCATCAAGCACCTGTTCAGCGTCGTACACCAAACTCTGCAGCTCTGGCAACGATTCCACCAGGGCCTCATTCTTGATCTCGATCTCCCAGGCAGCACCTAGCACCAGGCTGGCGTTCCTCAGTTTGTCCTCAAGGGCAACAACACCATCATGGAGCCCAACATGGGATGCAAACACCCGCAGCGGGCTGCCACCAGGTGGTGCATATGGTACCAGGGCCATTAGCAGATGATTATTGCAGAGGGCGAGAGAAGAACGAAGAAAGGTAAGACTGGCAAGAGGAACTAGAGAGGGTTACAATGGACCGGAGAGAAGTAGACCATATGGACAAGAGGGAAGAAAAGGACAATCGGATGCACTGCCAAAGGACAGAAGAGAGCTTAGTGGACACTTGACAGTGTAGAAATAGTTTTTGTACGCATAGTTTACGCCGGATTCCTTGAACCCTCCGCAGAAGTGAACAAAAGAACGATTTCGATGGAGGAAAAGAAAACCAAAAGCAGACAAACAATGCAGCGTGAAGAGTTGACTCGAGAACTCGGTGGAACGTGCGCACACAGCTAGCTACAGGCTCCGTTTCAACTCTATAGACCAACCATCATCCGTTGACCATGCCACTGACAATTAGGAGTAGACCTCCCAGTGCAAAGGAAAGAGATACATGGCATGCCCCATTTCTGAACACTGCTGTTTTTTTATCAAGTTCGTGTGCGGTGTGCCATATATATTTTACAAACGAAACATGAATGCACAATACATTCCAAGATCCTGCTTTAGAGCACCGCAAGAATCCATTCCGTTCGGGCGTTGAGTCGAGCAGGTTGCGAGCAGAGCAAGCGTCATACACTATCCGTACAATACAAGAGGTCCAAAGCAGACAGAACAAACCTCCAGAAGCGTGTCTCAGTTCGCATTGTTGGACGCTTTTCTCGCGAGAAGTCGCTTTCGGCGCCACGGCGGCCGTCCGCGGAGCCAGAGAGGCCGTGCCCCGAGCGCCATGGCGCCACGGCGGCCGGCGGCCTCGCCAAACCGACTGGGAACACGATTTCTTGAGAATGCTATTGTTTGGGCCAAGCCGGATGGATCTTTCCCCGTAGCGGGGAACTCTGGTTTCAGGATGTCTGCGGGGCCGCCCATTGATTTGTGCCACCAAAATATGAACTGATTCTAAAAAAAAAGGAAAATTCAAAATTTGAACTCAATGTTGTTTATGGTCCAAAACAAAAATTGAATTCAATATAATGCATTTTATACTCTGACAAAGCTTGTATTCAAATTTTCCCTGATAAAAGTTTGAATTCAAAATACAAAATATCTCTATGGACCTGAGATCTGTTTGGCATGGCTCTGCTCCATCTCAGAGCAACTCTGCTCCAAAACTCTAAGGTGGAGCAGCTCTACTGTACAGTTGGGGTTGTTTTTCAGGGTGTTTAACTAGAAGATTGTGTTTAGCTTAAGAAAGATTGGTTTGGAGGGTGAAAAGACTTTGTTACTCTTGATAGTACCAATGTATTATAAAAAATAATTTACATATTCTTTTCTTATAATATTAAAAAAATAAAAAAAATTCAACTTGCACAAGATCACGCTCTGCTTCCCCACCATGTCCTCGCTCACCGTCTACTGCCTCGACCCCTCCACGCTCGACGTCCTCGTGCCGCAGTGGGGGGTTAGCCTCACTAGCATCAAGCTCGTGCGTTGGCACCAGCGCCCGCCGTGAGTCAACAGCGGTGCGGATCTCGAGCCCCTACTTCGGAACTGCCCCGTGCCCAGGGCGCTCGACCTCTCCGACTTCTACTGCTAGACGGAGGACATCGTGCCCGCGCTCACCACGCATCCGACCATCGCCGCCGCGCTCACCGAGCTCGACCTCAGCCTCGCGGGCGCTGGGTTAGGGAGGCCCCCGGGTTATGAGAGGCGAGCGGAGTTGGGGAGGGCGCCGGGTTGGGGAGGCGGGGGAGGCGCCGGAGAGGGTTGGGCGGGGGCAGCTCGTCGGCCAGGGGTGGGCGTCGCCGTCGACCTGGGGGCAGGCCAGTGACGGAGGCAGGCGAGGGCCAAGGGCGGGATTTGACGACATTAGTCGGATGCAGCTCGGTCGGCCAGGGGCGAGGGCCAGGGGCAGGCGTCGACGCGGGGGGGGGGGGGGGGGGGGGATGGCGGCGGGCGTCGCCCAGGGGTGGTCGGGGCGGGGTTGAGATCTAGCCTCGCCGGACGTGCGACTGGGATAGGGAAGGAGATCGGCCAGAGGAGAGAAAAAAGAAAAAATAACGCTTCGATTTGTAATCAGTGTAAGGATGGGTAATTTTATCCCAACTCTATAACTCCACAACCTTTAGACTTGGAAAAGAGGTACTTCACTAAAATAAACTAGACCTCCTCGAACTTCAGTTGGAGCTGCTGCTCCATAGAATTTTAGAGTTATGATGTTTGGCTGGCTCTAGATAGCTCCTCTTTAGAGTTTTAGAATAAAGCCATGCAAATAGGTTCTATATATATTAAATAATTTTGATAGAGTCGGAGTCGCTTTTTGTTTGAAGGAAAGAGAGTCGGAGTCATTTACATTTGTCACTTTTTGTTTGAAGAAAACAAAGTTGGAGTCGATTACATCCAAAAACAAGTTGCGTGTGTACGTAAGTCTTCTATATTGTTGCATATATATGGGAAGATGATTTATCTATCTATAGAAAACAAATCCAACTCTAGCACCATCAGTTTGTATCAAACTCCCCGAGAGGTTTGCTTGTGGACTGTGCTACGGACACCGAACCTGGTCCTTGTGGCACTCTGCGAGACGCTGCAATGCTTTTACTGAGCAAGTCATGTTTCTTTTATTTTGGGCAGAATAATTCTGATTTTTATTCTTAAAAAATATTGATATATTGAAAATAAATCACTATTGTAATTATATGGACTTGGCTTATTAATAATTATAATAATTTCTGAAAATCTCAAATACCCATTTATGAGTAGTGGGAGTGCAAATGTTTAGTCCCACATTACTAGTGAAGGTGGAGTGAGTCCAACTTATAAAATTGGTTACTCTAGCATCTCTTACAAGTGTGTGGATGAGAGAAAGGAAGAATACACGCGCGCACTCGCTCGTCTCGTCTCGGCTCGCCAGGCGACGGGGCGGGGGTGCGGCCGCGCATCACCTGCGTGAATGGTTCGCCGAAATTTGGTCCTTTGTCTTGCGGGGCGTGGCTTCCTTTTGTACTTTTTTTTGCTGTATTTTCCATATATTTAATTATGATAACCTGCGTATCAATATAGAAACCGACTCGGTTGCGGGACGCCCAACCCTAGCGGTTCCTCCCTATAAATACGTACGGGTACTGCCGCAAATCAAATCACGCAACATATAGGGTTTTGCCTCTCGTTACTGTTGTGCCGCCAAGACTTCTCCATCTTGATCGTCAGCGTGCACCGGCGAACGGGAGAGCAGGTCTCCGGAATCGTTATTCTCTGCGATCTTGCACCGGGAGAGGGCGAATAAGGTTTTTGGAAGCGCTCTGCGCGACTGCTCGATCGCTTCCTCGTCTTCATCAAGCTCGTCGTCATGACTCGTCTTCCTCGTGGTCGAATTGGTCTCACCCGCCATTGCCAACAACGTGACGGTGCTGCACGTTGTCGTCGCCTCCTCTACCCCGTCCAGAAGGAAACGTACATACTCTCACCTCAAACCATGTCTTGTATACTAGCTTTCGTGATCTGTTTATATATGATGGATGTTGCTAGTATGGTAGATGCTATGCTTTTATCTGGCCTTGTACATCTGTCTAGATCTTGCGTAGACTTGTCTAGTTTATCATGTAATCTGTTAATTATTTTTATGATTTATTTTTGGATTAATATAAAACTAAAAGTGCTAATTTATCCAACAATCCAAAAACCTTATTGTAGGCACTTCAGTTTTATGGCTGGATTTGTCGTTGCACTAAGGCCAGAGAAATTCACTGGCGTACACTTCAAAAGATGGCAAATGAAAGTCACTTTGTGGCTTACTCCCATGAATGTATTCTGGGTGTTCACTGCCAAACCTGAAGGCGATCTCACTGCAGACCAGGAAAAGGCTTACAGTGATGCCAACATAATATTCTTGGGCGCTGTTACTGGAGTTTTTGTAGACCATCTTCAGGACGTCTATATCCATCATACAGTCGTAAAGGATATGTGGGACGCTCTGACCGCTGACTATGGTGGTTCAGATGCGTTGAACTGTATGTCATTGAGCAGTACCATGATTTTAAGATGATAGATGGCAAATCTATCATCGCACAGACTCATGTGATACTGTCGAGACTTAATCTCGGCAATAGACATAAGGTAGTTCATCTATGTGGATTTATAGGTAGGACAGGGGTATGCGCGAGATCGAGAGACGATGATAACACAAGACACCGATTTAGACAGGTTCGGGCCTCCCGGAGGATAATAACCCTACGTCCTGTATTCTATGGTATTTGTATTCATATGTCTAGGTCTAAAGATCTAGACGAGGAGGATAGACCTAGATGATGATGTCTAGTTGTGTCTAATCTATGTCCCGTGCGGGATCTCTAGTTGAGTTTGTCTATTCCTTATCCAATGTTATGGCTTGTCCTTGAGGAGGACCCCTGCCCCTCCTTATATATCCGGGGAGGGGGGGGGGGGGAGGGGACAGGGTTACATGACGGAGTCCTAGTCGGTCTACTGATATTATCCTAGTAGGAGTCTACCTCCACTTTTCTTCTATATGAGGTACCCCGGGTACAGGTCATCGACAAGCCCCCGAGAGTCTTGCAAGCTGGATGATAATCTTTAGTAGCTTTCCGACTGGTTCGTGCCATATATAATGCTTCAACTTTGTATCAACGAGCTTGTAAAAATCTCAAAGATCTGAAAATGTCCTCGAGAAATCAACTGGTGCACCGAGTAGGTGCACCTAATTAGGTGTAGCCCCCGACTCTTGTATCATTTGGAAACGACAAATAATGCAAGAGTCCAAAACAAGAATAGTCGTGTTGGCTCTCTTTAAGGAAAAATCGCTCAAATCATCAAATCCGAATGATAAATAACTCACTAGAATGACATCAATCATTACCGAGTGATAAATGACTTAATCGAGTGACTTCAATCACCGCTGAGTGGTAGATGACTCAAACCAATGACTTCAATCATTGTTGAGTGCTATATGATATACTCGAGCGATATCAATCATATCCGAGTGAACGTAAGTTTATGACATCAATCATAGCCAAATGACATAGTCTTTGGTCGAGTGGCCTATGAGTGATTTATGAATCAAACGGGTGACTTCAATCACAGCCGAATGATTATGTTCTAAATGGGTGACTTCAATCACAACCGAATGAACGAGGCTTTATTACATCAATCATAGCCAAGTACTAAGTTACCATGACTTCAATCATGATTAAGTAACCTTTCCTTAAGAATTGTAATCACTCATATCTTTGAGCTTTATTTTCACTATTGTAGACTAACCTCAATCAGTCGAGTGATGCTCGATATTTCGCGTATATGACCATCAAGTCATAGTGACATGATCATCAAATCATGCTTTGAATGATTATGGCATCAACCATTTTTGATAATGCACTTCTCATCAAAGAAGCACATTTGATAGAGTGACCATCAAGTCACTGTCATAAGATCATCAAATCATATATTTATATATTATGGCATCAACCATAAAGTGCCTCTCTTCAAAAAAGCCCCCAAGACAATCACCATTATGAGTGTCGATCGCGCTCAACTCAGAATATCATGTATGAGTGGTAGCGGTACTTAACTCATGACAATAAGGTCGAGTGAAAAAGACAGTCAAGGTTATTGTAGTTGCCGACCGCTGATGAAGTAGGAATCACTCAAAGCCGCGATGATCGAGTGAAGATGATTGTCTGACATGTGGCCAACCGATGGTGGTGGTCAGATATGATGTGACAGACCGATGGCAGCAGTCGAAACTGGTGTAGCCGACCGATGAAAGCGGTCAGAGCTGTAAACCGATCGATGAAGGCAATCGGAGCTGGCGTGGCCGACCAATGGGAGCGGTCGGAGTTGTAGGCCAACCAATGGAGGCAGTCGGAACTGGCACGGTCGACCGACGAAGGTGGTCGGAGCTATAACTCGACCGATGAAGGCGAGAAAATCACTCTATGCCGAGTGGTGTATCCGCCTATCCATCAAAATGTTTTTGACAATAAGGGAAATTAGGATAATTAGTTATAATTAACATTGTTTGCTTGAAAACTTATTTTTATAAGCCAAATAAATTAGTCGACTGAAAAGTCAGGTGTGTATCCATTTTTCTCCTGTAGGTAGACCGACTGGCGCATAGCAGTGTATTCGCGCGTTAGCCACCAGCCTGACCCACCGTAGGATACTTAGGAAAAAAATATAAAGAGCTCGGAGCTCGGTCTGCCGTAATAATATCGGTCATAATTATTCTTATGTAGCAATCAGAACCAATCGACACATGATCTCTCGCAACTTTGGCTCTGGGTTTAGTGTAGTGGCAGTCT
The DNA here is from genome assembly GCA_032690845.1 of Eleusine coracana subsp. coracana. NCBI lineage: Eukaryota > Viridiplantae > Streptophyta > Magnoliopsida > Poales > Poaceae > Eleusine > Eleusine coracana. The sequence goes on along the minus strand of CM064432.1, from coordinate 5,601,674 downwards.
GTCATGTAGCAAAAAAGTTTTATGACTTAGTCACTAGTCGGCGTAAGACCAAAAAATAAGACCAAATCGTGAATAAAATGCAATGTATCGGTCAAGGCAGAAGCCAAAGAAGAGGTGAAACTAAAACGGACGACGTAGGTCATATAGTGTCAGGGCTGAAGCACTACTGAAAGGTCACCGATCGACATGGGTCATATGGTGTCAGGGCCAAGGCACTACTGAAAGGTCACCAACTGACATGTGTACTGCTAGATTCACAAAAAAGTGGGAGAACACGTGTATAGATACACAAATAGCCCCCTGGCTCGATTGTTTAATGCGAAAAATTAAAGAACCGAGCTAATATAAAGATGAATAAAGCCATAAAAAAGAGCACTGATTTAAAAGCCTAACTTTACTCATAAAAAATCTATGACCTTCTGCTTAGAAAACAGAGATAAACAATCGTAGGGAAAAAGAATGAAGGACATGAGCCCAAAATCTCGAAAAATAAATCAAGAAAGCATAAAGATACTTAGCTTTGCTATTCAGCGAGTTAAAGATGAGCCCCCGAGCGTGCTGATGTTGTCGGCGAGTGATCGAATGTCGAAGTCGAGCCATCATGTCACCGGAAAATCAAAGCTTAGAGTGGTTGACCGAGACACTGAATCATCGAAGGTGTGGCCAAGTGGTTGAGTGGGTGAAAACCCAATGCGCCATGTCATCGCAGGTGTTGTTGAGTAGGCGAGTGGGTGAAAACCCAATGTGCCAAGTCATTGACGGCGTCGCCGAGTAGTGTAGCAATGTCGCCGAGTCATCATAGTGCAGCGATGTCGTCGAGTAGTCGAGTCGAGGCGATGTCACCAAGTGACTGAATCGAGGCGATGTCGACGAGTGACCTAGTCGAGGCGATGTCACCAAGTGACTGAATCGACGCGATGTCACCGAGTGACCGAGTCGAGGCGATGTCGTCGAGTGACCGAGTCGAGACGATGTCGTCGAGTGATCGAGTCACGGTGATTGCCGATGCGCTGAGTCATCGAAGATGTCGTCGAGCGGCCGTGTGGCCAGGTGAAGGCGGAGTAGCCCCCTGGCATGTACATGTGGTCGTGAGCGGTTAAACCATCGAGTCGTCGGAATCCGCCAAAGTATCGAGTTGTCGGAAGCATCGTCGTAATGGATGATGTCGCCGAATAGCGGTCGTCCTCGTTGAAGGTGTCATCTTGATAAAGACGTGTTGATTTGTGCGATGACATGATGCTTCAACATCGGCCTGCTCACGATTAGATCTTGAAGAAGAAATCTTTCAAAAACGCGGCGACTCATGCGCTTCAACGCCGGTCTGCTCGTGATGAAATCTTGAAGTAGTAGATTGAAACCACCGTGTTGATTTGTGCGATGACATGATGCTTCCCCTACCTGGGTAATAGACATAGGGTAGTTCATCTATGTGGATTTATAGGTAGGACAGGGGTATGCGCGAGATCGAGAGACGATGGTAACACAAGATGCCGATTTAGACAAGTTCGGGCCTCGCGGAGGATAATAACCCTACGTCCTGTGTTCTGTGATATTTGTATTCATATGTCTAGATCTAACGATCTAGACGAGAAGGGTAGACCTAGACGATGATGTCTAGTTGTGTCTAATCTATGTCCTGTACGGGATCTCTAGTTGAGTTTGTCTATTCCTTGTCCAATGTTATGGCCTGTCCTTGAGGAGGACCCCTGCCCCTCCTTATATATCCGAGGGGGGGGGGACAGGGTTACATGGCGGAGTCCTAGTCGGTCTACTGATATTAACCTAGTAGGAGTCTACCTCCACTTTCCTTCTATGTGAGGTACCCCGGGTACAGGTCATTGACAAGCGCCTCTGTGAGGGATGACCGGCACTGCCGATAAAGAGAAAAACAGAGGGCGACAGAACTGGTATTTTTGGAAAGATTGAGCATTTGACTTTACCAAATTTCTAAATTATACTCCTCTTAATAGTATGGTTTACCTATGCTCAAGATTAGAAATAAAAACATCATTCATCCTTCTTTTCTTGAGTGAAAAATGGACTTTTAATTTGAGGCAAATTGACCATCTTCTTTTCTCTTTTTTGTTTCAATGCATTTCATTCATCAATAGAGATAGTTATCTACACACATACTCAAAGAAAACATTAGTCCATTCTTAATTGTATTGACGCCAATCACCAAAACAAAATTAGGGGCCTAGATGTACTTTCAATCTCTCCCTTTTTGGTGATTGATGACAATACAACTAGATTTCATAAGAATAAGCAATAATTTCATTTTGTGATATTTAAAACTATTTGGAGCTCCCCCTAAGTGTGTGCATGATATAAATAATAATGATCAACAACAATGCACACATATAAAGAAAAACATGTGAGAGCTCCCCTTATCACGGTGCATATGTGACAATTTACAATAATTGAGCATAAGAGATAATGAGTTAAGCAAATGATGATGATTATCACACAAATGCATCTAGAAGGCGAGAAACAACAATACACCATCACAAGAGACAATAGAAGCATCCTAATCATTAGAACACAAATAGAGGTTTATAGGAACACAAGCAAACAGTTTTACAAACCACAAGCAAATTGTCCATCACTCTCACAAAATGAAAAAACAAGCTACTAGACACCAACACCAACTAAGCTTCTCCCCCTTTGGCATCACAACACCAAAAAGAGGGAAAAGAACCGCCAGAAGCTTCACTCCTCCATGGAAGCGGCGTCGTCATCATTATCATCCTCATCCTGAGCCTCCCGTACAGCCTGTGTAGCCTGAGTGTAGATACCCCAGGGATCATCATAGGAGCTCATGTCTCGTAGAGGAGTGAACTGAACTGGAGGTGGAAGCTCAACACTGGAAGTGGCGGCAAGGGTCCTCAAGTCTGACTGAACCTGAGTAAGAGCCAGCTGCTGCTCCCTGATGGCCACTGCAGAGTCCCGGCATATGCAAAACATGGACTTGATGGCACGAGTGAGCTTCGAGGACTGGCAACGAGGACGAGGGGTAGCACTAGGGCCGGCTGCCTCTCCCCCTACTGCTGCTGCTGCTGCAGACTCAAGCACAACTACCGCTGCTAGAGGAGTACTGCCGTGGGGAGGTGATGCAATGAGAGGAAACTTATTCGGCGTGATTGAGGGATGCTTGTGATCACATATGAACTGGCAGCCCACCACACGCATAATCATCATCATAAGGTATGGAGCATAGATCAAAGAAGCCTTACTAGTGTAGGAGTTGTAGAGAATCTCTGTCCAAATGAAGTCAAACACACTAAAAGGCTCCGCTCCCTCTCTCATAGCAAACATCAATGTCTTGGTGGAGCTGTGAATATGAGTGTGATCCCCCACCTTAGGAGTCAAAGTCACCCATAGCATGTTGTTGAGAACTCAAAAATATGGCTTCATGCCATGATTGGAACCAAACTCAACACCATGCTTGGGGTCAGCACAACGAGCATCATACATGAACTCCCACTCACTGTCCTCCTGAGGATCAAAGACAGTCGTCTTGGGCTTGGCTCTGTCAGTATCATCAAAGCCAAGAATTTGAGAAAAGTTGAAATAAGTGATAGTGAACCGGTTGCCCTCTATGGTCCAGTGCAGCTTGGAATCCATGTGGTTTTCCTCATCAAGCTCAATCCACATGGTAGCATAGAACCAAGCAATGATCTCATCATTCCAGTGCTGGTGCAAACCCATGATACCAGTCATGTTCTTCCTATCACACTCTAAGCGAATCAGCTGAAAAGTGAGATCATCTGCTGCTGCCATCCTATTCCAGTCCATGCACTTCATGGGTGCAACTCTGTGTGTGGTCTTCTTTAGAATGTTCTTGTACCATGCAACCTGAGTCAAGTCCCAAAATCTAACATCGGAGACACCCAGGTGCTTGGGCTCGATCCAAGGGTTTCTGTGATGGTACACTCTCATCTCATCCCTTGATGGAGCCACTGGAATCCAGAACTGATCATCCACCTGTGGAGCTAACAACTGATAGGTGATGGAGGAGTGCATTGGTCCATGGATAGGATCATGAACAACCTCATCCCTAGACTCCTCACCCGCATCATCACTGTCCTCCTCCTCCTCCCGCTGTTCATCCTCCTCTTCCTCTTCCTCTGCATTGGATTCTTCCTCCTCATCCTCACTAGGAGTAGGATCCCTCGGAGGAATAGCCTTCCCTTTGCCCTTGCCACGCCCGAGGCCAACACCACGGGAGGTGGCTTGGCCGGGGTCTCCGCCTTGACCCCGCTTTCCTCCCACACCCCAATGAGCAACGGGGGAGTCATTGGGGTCGAAATCTGTGTCCGAGTCACTAGGAGTGCCTAGATGCTTCTGACGTTTGCCACCACCCATCTGTCAAGAATAAATCAGGTGGAGTTATTAAAAGAATGCAATGAAACAGTACTATACTGTGTCTTGTTTGCCCCGATCGGCAGTGCCGATGGGAGTCATCAGCAGTGCCGGTGGGGCAATCAGAAGGCAGCCCGAGGAGACTGCTCTCTGGTTGACCCAACCGGCAGTGCTGATCAGTTCAAACCAACGCTACAATGGCAATTAGGGTTTCTGGATCTCCTGACTGGCAGTGCCGGTGGAGGCCATCGGCAGTGCCGATCAGGGGAGTGTGAAACCCTATGTCCGCTAAAAACTGAAATTTAGCCACTTAAACTCTACCAAATTGCAGGGGTGACTAAATTACTCCTAGATGAACATCTCTATCAAGTGAAATTACACAAAAACATGGGGCATTGCGAGATTCAAAAGATGGAGATTTTCAAAAAATACCTTCAAAAGTCCTTCAAATTCGAGGGAGATGGAGGAGATGAGGTCTAGGAGTTGACTTGATCCACTTCCTTCTTGATTCCACAAAGCTTGGCAAGGATTTGGAGAGGGGGAACTAGGGTTAGGGATAGAGAGAGAGGAGGGCGCGGTTGGAAACTTGTGTGAAAACTGGACTCGGTCCCATGAGGGGGCTGAGTTAAGTTCAAAACGCCCAGGCCCGCATCGGCAGTGCCGGTGTTGTGCATCGGCAGTGCTGGTGTGGGTCAACGCACAAGGTCCAGGCCCGCATCAGCAGTGCTGGTGGAGAGCAATGGCAGTGCCGATGAGGGCAGCCCGAGGAACAAAAGTTCCTAGACAGAAGCTGGCTCGGTTGGGAGCCTGACCGGCAGTGCCGGTGGTGGGACCGGCAGTGCCGATACACTGAAGAACAGACCAAACCAGAATTGAAGAGCTAGAAGTGAGAGTTCTAAAATCAAGTTTTGATGGACAAAATGCAATCTTGACATCATATGGTCAGCCAACAATCAACAATACATTACAATGACCATATTTTGACAAGATTTGATCCAATGATCAAGAAGCAACACCAATAGTAAAAAACAAGAGAATATTTGACAAAAAGCAAAGATTTTTGCAAAGATAGAACAATCACCATTTAGATGTGCATATCCTCTATACCACATTGCTAGAGTCAAGGATATTTAGCTCACTTCTAAGATAGCAAAATCTTTTCTCATCTAAGGGCTTGGTGAAAATGTCCGCTAGTTAATCTTCGGTTCACACATGACTAACTTCTATATCCCCCTTAATTGAATGATCTCTCAAGAAATGGTGGCAGATATCTATGTGCTTTGTGCGTGTATGCTCAACGGGGTTATAAGCAAGCTTTATGGCACTCTCATTGTCACATAGGAGTGGAACACGATTCAACTTGTAATCGTAATCCCTTAGAGTTTGTCTCATCCAAAGTAGTTGTGCACAAGAACTACCGGCTGCAACATACTCCGCTTCGGCGGTGGAAAGTGCAACGGAATTTTGTTTCTTGGATGACCATGACACTAGGGACCTACCCAAAAATTGGCATGTCCCGGAGGTGCTCTTTCTATCTACCTTATCCCCGTCATAATCCGCATCGGAGTAGCCTAATAAGTTGAACTTTGAACCCTATGTGTACCAAAGCCCTAGGTTGGGTGTGTGAACCAAATATCTCAAGATTCTTTTAACGGCCACCATGTGACACTCTATAGGAGCGGCTTGAAAACGAGCACACATACACACACTAAGCATGATATCGGGCCTAGATGCACAAAGATAAAGCAAAGAGCCTATCATGGAGCGGTATACCTTTTGATCAACGGGCTTGTCCCTTTTGTTGAGGTCGATGTGTCCATTTGTTGGCATGGGAGTTTTGATGGGCTTGTCCTTGTCCATGTCAAACTTCTTCAATAAGTCTTGAGTATACTTGGCTTGATATATGAAAGTGCCCTCCTTGAGTTGCTTCACTTGGAAGCCTAGAAAGTATGTCAACTCTCCCATCATGGACATCGTAAACCTCTTGGTCATTATCTTGCTAAACTCATCACAAAAGTTTTGGTTAGTAGAACCAAATATAATATCATCGACATATATTTGGTACACAAAGATATCATTGCCAAAATGTTTGGTGAAGCGAGTTGCATCGGCCTTGCCAATGACAAAACCCTTTTTAACAAGAAAATCCCTAAGGCATTCATACCATGCTCTTGGGGCTTGCTTTAGCCCATAGAGCGTCTTATGGAGCTTGAAAACATGATTAGGTAACTTTGGTTCTTCAAAGCCCGGTGGTTACTCCACATACACCTCTTCCTTGATTGGCCCATTAAGGAATGCACTTTTCACGTCCATTTGGTACAACTTAAAATCATGGTGAGTAGCAAAAGCAAGTAATATTCTAATAGATTCAAGCCTTGCTACGGGGGCATAGGTTTCATCAAAATCCAAACCTTCCACTTGTGAGTACCCCTTTGCTACGAGCCTTGCCTTGTTTCTTGTCACAACACCGTCTTCATTTTGTTTGTTGCGGAACACCCATTTGGTGCCCACAACATTCTTGTTATTTGGCCTTTCCTCTAATGTCCACACTTCATTTCTTGTGAAGTTGTTTAATTCTTCCTGCATGGCCATCACCCAATCCGAATCCTCAAGTGCTTGTTCTATCCTAAATGGCTCCATAGAAGAGACAAAAGAGTAATGCTCACAAAAATTACTAACTCGAGCAAATTACCCCCTTATCAATGTGTCCAAGAATTTTCTCGACGGGGTGATCACGTTGTATATTTTGATGCACTCTTGGGTGTGGTGGATGTGAACTTTCTTGACCACCATCTTTATCAACCTCTTGATCATGTCTTTGAGGGTCATCATTTGAGTCTTGTTCATGGTCACCAACATTTTGATCTTGATCACTTGCATGATCAATTTCTTCATTTTCATGATGTTGGTCATGACTTGAGGGAGAGGGTTGATTTTCAACACTTGAATTTTCTTGTGGTCTCACATCACCTATGACCATCCTTTTTATTGCATTTCTAGGAGCTTCATCATCTACAACATCATTAACAACTTGCTCCCCTTGAGAGCCATTTGATTCATCAAATGTCACGTCACATGAAATTTCAACATAACAGGTGGGTTTGTTGAACACACGATAGGCATGAACATTCGATCCATAACCAAGCAAGAAACCTTCATCAACTTTTGGAGCAAACTTTAAAGTCGTGGGTTTCTTGCATGGCATGCGGTGTTGACGGCTTGGGCCCAAAAACGATCGGACGCCTTGTATTCATCAAGCATTATTTTTGCCATCTCAATGAGTGTTTGGTTCTTTCGGCCACCCCATTTTGTTGAGGGGAGTAGGGTGCCGAAAATTCATGTTTAACACCTTCTTCATCAAGGTACTCCTCAACTTGAGTGTTCTTGAATTCGGTTCCGTTGTCACTTCTTATCTTCTTGATCTTGACTTCATATTCATTTTGTGCTCTTTTCATGAAAGTCTTGAGCACATCTTTTACTACACCTTTATCATGCAAAAAGAATACCCACGTGAAGCGAGAAAAATCATCAACAATTACAAGACCATATTTGTTACCACCAATGCTTATGTAGGAGACGGGGCCAAAGATATCCATGTGCAACATCTCCAACAGTCTTGTGGTTGTCATCACATTTTTGGAGGGATGTGATGCGCCAACTTGTTTTCTTGCTTGGCATGCACTACAAATTTTATCTTTCTCAAAGCAAACATTGGTTAGTCCTATGATGTGGCCGCCCTTTTGGAGTTTGTGAAGATTTCTCATACCAACATGGGCTAGCCTTCTATGCCACAACCACCCTATGTTGGACTTTGCTAATAAGCATGCACCAAGTCTAGCTTCATCCGTGGAAAAATCCACAACATAAAGTTTTCCTTTAAGCACACCCTTAAAAGCAACCGAGCCATCACTCCTCTTATAGACGGTCACACCACATTCGTTGAGTAAGCAATCATAGCCTATTTTAAAAAATTGCAAAATGGACAAAAGATTGAAGTCAACGTGATCAACAAGCATAACCTTGGAAAGTGAATTCGAGGGAGTGAGAGGGACTTTACCATAACCTAGTACTTGTCCCATTCCATTTTCACCAAACGTGATGTATTCATTGTTGTTGTGACTTAGATCAAATGATTTGAACATCTTTTTGTCTCCGGTGATATGATTAGTGCATCCACTATCAATTACCCAACTTGACCCCCCGGAGACATAGTCCTACAAAACAAGTTAAGCTTTGTTTTTAGGTACCCAAATTTGCTTGGGTCCTTTTACATTAGTCACAAGCACTTTGGGCACCCACACACAAGCTTTAGGCCTCTTGTTGCATGGCCCAACATATTTGGCAAATACACGACCATGCATGTTTCTCATGAGCACATATGAAGCATCGAAATCATGAAAGAGTGCACAACTAGCATTAGGCACATTAGCATGAGAGTCATTAACAAGAGAAGAAGAATTAGTATTCATGCTCTTGGTTTGCTTCCTTTGGTAAGAACCTTCCTTAGTGAACTTAAGGAATTCTTTCCCATTCTTGTTCTCCCTAGCATTATGTTTGGCACCCTCAACATAATCAATATCATCCATAACATGAGGCATTCTAGTATATGAGTATGCACCTCTTGCATATTTTAACTTTTCATTATCTACAACATTTTGCTCATGTTGTATTTTTCTTTCAAGAGCTTCCTCTTGCTTGTTCAAAACATCAATCAATTTCACATTAGTAGGACAAGCATCAACATCAATGTTATAGCACCTATCACATCCTTTGCTAGTGGAAGCATGAGACTTATTGGTGGAAGAGGATGTGAAGGTTGAAAGAATCCTATATTGCTCTTCTAGAGACTTATGAGTCTTTTCCAAGTCCTCATACTTCTCTTGAAGTTCATCTTTAGCACTATTGACATTCTCACAAGTGTTTTCAAATTTAGTGAGAGACATGGTTAGTTATTCATTTTCTTCCTTTCAAGTTCTAGGAGCTTCTCTAGTTCAAGGTTTCTTTTCTTTTCAAGAATAAGCAAGTCTTCTTGTTTTTCAAGAAGCTCCTCTTGTCTATCATTTTCTTCCTTTTGTTTTTCAAGTAATTCCATTAATTCAAGCATTTTAGGAAGTGAAGCACTAGCAATGTCATCATCATCATCATCATCACTACTACTAGAATATGAGGAATGTTTATGTTTAGATTTTGATACCTTAGATCCTCTTGCCATGAAGCACTTGTGAGTGTTGTCATCTTCATCATCACTCAAACTCCCAAATAGAGAAGTGTTGGTGGGAGTGACGCCGATGGCGAGTGTAGCAATGCCTCCGTCATCCGAGTCGGATTTGGAGGAGGAAGATGATGAAGAGGATGAATCATCGGAATTTCATTCTTGCCCAATGTGAGTTTCACCTCTTCTATGTTTCTTGTATTTCTTGTCCTTCTTGTGGTGCTTGTCTTTTCTTCTCTCTTCCTTGCATTTCTTCTTTGGACATTCCGCAACGAAATGTCCTTCATCACCACATTCATAACAAGTTCTCTTTGATCTTCTTGCTTTGCCTTTATCATAGGTTTTCTTCTTGTAGCCATCTTTCTTGAGAAATGACTTGAATCTTCTCACAAGTAAAGCCATCCCATCATCACTATCTTCATCACTAGAATCAATTACTTTCTTTTTCTTCTTCTTGTCTTTCTTTTCATTAGCCTCATGAGATGCTTTGAGCGCAATTTCTTTCTTTTCTTCCTCACCTTGTCCCAACAAGTTGTTCACTCTTGTTGCTTCTTCATCTCTCTCTTTATAGGTGAGCAACCTTCCTAGTACTTCATCCATACTAAAGTTCTTCAAGTTTTCTTTCTCTCTAACAAAATTGCAAGCACTTTGATTCCATGGTTGCAAGGCAAGAAGCAACCTCTTGTTGACCTCAATGGTGTCAAGCTTAATCCCTAGAGCTCTTCTCTTGTTTACAATTTCCATGAGTCTATCATGCACTTCTTGTGGCCCTTCACCGGCCTTCTTGATAAACAAGTTGTACTTGCCTCTTAGGACGTCTTCTCTTGCTTCTCTAACACCCTCGGTCCCTTCATAGATAACCTCTAGCTTTTTCCAAATGTCATGAGCTTTCTTTATTCCTATCACCTTTTCATACTCCTTTGGTGATAGGGCAGAAACAATGGGATGCGGCATGATCATTATGAGTAAGCTTGATCTCATCATTGGACATTGGATTTTCTTCATTTTCCAACTCAAACCCTTGCTTCACCATCTTCAAGATTGGTGTTCCCATAGAGCCCAAATATAGTTCCATTCTATATTTTCAATGATCATAGAATGTTCCATCGAAGTGTGGCAACTTTCCGGAACCGTTACCAACATACTCATTTTTGAACTCATTGTAGTTAAATGGTAAAGCATTGTAGCTAACTCCAGAGTCATCTTTAGTACCTTTAGTTTTGACTCCGGTTGTGTTATTTGGTGGAACTCCTTTTTCTTTCGTCATCTTTTATCTTCAAGCGGTTAAACCTTCAAGAAGATTCCCCTCTGATACCAATTGAAAGTTGCCTAGAGGGGGGTGAATAGACAAATCTAAAAATACTGCAAAATTGGACTTAAACAATTTTATCAGTCTGACCGGTAGTGCAAGTGAGGTGGATCGGCAGTGCCAATGGCCACTGCTGATGTTGGATCGACAGTGCCGATAAGCAAATAGAAGGCATATAAAATCTAAGTTTAAGTGGTTCCGCAGTTTCTAAGTAGACAAGTTGTTACAACAGTAGTAGAGAGAAACACTAATGATAAAACTAAATAATAAAACAAGAGCTATATGAATAGAACTAGCAAATATAAGAAGTACGAGTGTAAACCCTAGGTGTAGATTAAAAGAACAACAAGTAAATAAGAGAGCACACAAAGACACAAGATTTGTTACCAAAGTTCAGGCTCACAAAGAACCCTACTTCTCCTTGAGAAGTCCACAAAGGACCGGGTTTCTTTTAACCGTTTTCTCATTCAAGCGACCACAAAGATCAAGCTCAAGTTTTCCACTATCAATTCCCTTGCGGGAGGGTAATACAAACTTCCCGAGGCGTCACCACACAAGTTGGGAGCTTGAAGGACCGAGAAGGCGACTAGAGGGGGGGGGGTGAATGGGAGCCAATCAAAATTCTCGAAGAGAACTTGGCCTATATCCCAAAAACAACCTGAAGCAACCTCCGAACTGATCACCAAGACTACACACACCAACTCGTGGTGTACTAGCCCTAGGAGTGATCAACCACAGCAAAGGAACACAGCGGAAACAAAAAGGGAAGAAGCAATGCTCAACAGTTCAGAACTGAACACCCATCGGCAGTGCCGATCCCTGCCATCGACAGTGCCGGTGGGCATCGGCAGTGCCGGTCACACCTATCGGCAGTGCCGGTGCGCGTCATCGGCAGTGCCGATCCCACCTATTGGCAGTGCCGGTGCGGGATGCAGTCTCACTGGAACCTATAGACTGGTCCAATCGGCAGTGCCGGTCCTAGTCATAGGCAGTGCCGGTCGACCCCCGACAGAATAGAAAATCTCTCGAGATCTTGACAAAACTTCTCCAAAAACTAATCAAACAAACTCCAAACGATGCGATTTTTGGACTAGTGAATCCTCATCACATCACGACCCTAATCCTAGGAGATCAACTCAATTGGCTCAAGGAATCATCATGAATTTCAGATCTTGTGCCAAGAACACCAAAAAGGGGAAACTTGAGAAATCCTTCAAATCGAAGGTGCTAGAGCTATTGATTCGATCAAGGATCCATAGAGGATTGTTCTAGCTCATCCTAGCAACAAGTTTCTCAAGAAATCCGGGCCAAAAACTCGTCCAAAAGTGAGATAAAAAATCACCACGAAAATGCCTCCGAAAATAGGAAAAAGGGAATTTCGGGATTCAAGTGAAGAGGGAAATCTTGAGCACGAAAATACTTCTCATATCATAGAAAGGTGCTTACAATATCCATAGGTACAAGGCTAGGAAGCCACCCTCTTCCTCCCACTATTTGGAAGAGCAAGAGATGTCTCTCACACACGCACTACTCTCCTCTCAAACATGACGTCCTCTCCTAGCACTTTGAATAGAGTCCTAACACAAGGCTAATGGGAAGAGAGGCACCTCTCCCACTAGCCACACCTCTCCTTATATAGGCCTAGGGTCTATTTTCCATATGACCACTCTACCCTTGACCTACATAACACACCCACCTACCACCGGGGGCATAACCGTCCATCTTTTTCCTCATCGCCCGATTGCTATCGTACGCTTCACGTCTTTGCTTCATCTTGAAGCAAGCTCCGTGATGGTGCCATGTGCACCACCAACCACCTCCACTGGTTTTGAGGCCCAAACCGGGAAACCGCTTTGCATGCTTCTCAAAGCATGACTTTCGATGTCGATGCGTGTCACCTTGTCCCGCGATCCTGACCACCGGTAAGTCTCTCCCAGTCCCTGTCCATCGGGCCCCCTTGTCACTAACACCGACATCCCGTTCGCCTTGACTTGGTCAACACGCCGTCTTCATCATCACCACGGTTTTGAGGCTCAACCGCGAAACCGTCCGTGCTTCTTGCCTCTCCACGTGTACGGTGTGGATCACCCTTGACTTCACCCGACATCCCGATCGTCTAGCCCCAAGTCCCCTACTTGTGCCCGATCCTCTCGCCGTTGACCGCCAAGTTGACTCCAGTGACCTACACATCATGAGAGAAGCAAACACATTTCCCATCTCCTGCAACATCACCAATATCTCCACCAACTCCGGTTAGTCATAACCATGATATGCAAACCCATGCAATCCCTGGATTCCCGCATTTCAACTCAAACACCAAATTCGCTCAAGTCAATTACTCATCACAAATATAGCAAACCATGGCACATATCCACATGGTTTCTCAGAGCTCTACGAACACCGCTTACCGTCTAGGAGAAAAGCTCCAAGAGTAACAAGCACAAATCACAAAGATGGTTAAATCGAATGCTCAAGAGTGGAATGATGCACTTTTCACTAGGAAACAATGGCTCGCTCAAACCCTAGCTCAAGGAATGAAGCTTGGACTTATAGAGGGAGAGTGAGGAGAGTGGAGCTCAAAAGTGCAAAGTGATTATCAGGTTCCAAGAAGAGTCCACGAAGGGGTGTGTGTCCCTTTTATACAAAGGGCTCAAAAAAAGCCGTTGGCCTATCTGGACACCCCGTACTGGCACTGCCAATCGAGCCATCGGCACGACCGGTAGGGTTTCTGACTGTAGACAAGGGATCGACCTGCACTGGCACTGCCGATCAGGGCATCGGCACTGCCGGTGAGGCAGCCACAGAGAAGACAAATGGTCTCTGGCAAGCTTGACCGGCACTGCCGATCCTGAGGACCGGCACTGCCGATCTCAGACAGCCAGAGAGCCCGAGAGGATAGTTCTCTGTGGATAGGGGACCGGCACTGCCGATCGGGTGGACCGGAACTGCCGGTGAGCTATAGCCAGAGAGACAGAGGAAACACCCTTCTCTTGGAGAGTAGACTGACACTGCCGATGAGCCCCATCGGCACTGCCGGTGCTAGCAAGATAGATGCCAGAGAAGGTCTGGACATCACAGCGTCTCTATGAGGGATGACCGGCACTGTCGATGAGGACCACCGGCACTGCCGATAAAGGGAAAAATAGAGGGTGACAGAACTGGTATTTTTGGAAAGATTGAGCATTTGACTTTACCAAATTTGTAAATTATACCCCTCTTAATAGTATGGTTTATCTTTGCTCAAGATTAGAAATAAAAACATCATTCATCCTTCTTTTCTTGAGTGAAAAATGGACTTTCAATTTGAGGCAAATTGACCATCTTCTTTTCTCTTTTTTGTTTCAATGCATTTCTTTCATCAATAGAGATAGTCATCTACACACATACTCAATGAAAACATTAGTCCATTCTTAATTGTATTGACGCCAATCACCAAAACAAAATTAGGGGCCTAGGTGCACTTTCAACCTTGATTGACTTGGTTAATTCCATGTTAGACACTGCTGGATTATCTAAGGCATGGTGGCGGGAGGCTTTATTGACATCATGTCATGTCCTAAATAGAATTCCCATGAAGAATAAGGAGAAGACACCATATGAGGAATGATTGGTAGAAAGCCATCGCTCTTTTACTTATGCACATGGGGTTGTTTAGCCAAAGTTAACGTACCAATTAACAAGAAGCGTAAGTTAGGACCTAAAACTCTAGATTGTATCTTTCTTGGATATGCTAATCATAGCATTGCCTATAGATATTTAGTGGTTAAATCAGAGGTTCCTGATGTTCATATTAATTTATTAATGGAGTCTCGTGATGTTACTTTCTTTGAGAACATATTTCCTATGAAAGATTTATATAGCATGTCTAGATTATCTTCTGATGTGATTGCTGAAACAACTCCTGAACGTAGTGCATTTTCTGATCATGCTGAACAAACACTTGAACCAGTCCATGAGGAGATTGATAGTGAAGCTCCTAGGAGGAGCAAGAGACAAAGGACTGCAAAGTCTTTTGGTGATGATTTCTCTGTTTATCTTGTAGATGACACTCCTAGAACCATTTTAGAGACATATGCATCTCCTGATGCAAATGACTGGAAAGAAGCTGTCCATAGTGAGACGGACTCTATTCTTTCTAATGGAACTTGGGAAGTTGTCGATAGACCATATGGTTGCAAACCTGTGGGTTGCAAATGGGTGTTCAAGAAAAAGCTTAAGCATGATGGTACTATTGACAAGTATAAGGCTCGGCTTGTGGCTAAGGGTTATACTCAGAAAGAAGGCGAAGATTTCTTTGACACTTATTCACCAGTTGCTAGATTGACCACTATTTGTGTATTACTTGCTCTGGCTGCCTCACATGGTCTTATCGTTCATCAGATGGATGTTAAGACAGCTTTCCTTAATGGAGAGTTGGATGAGGAAATATCTATGGATCAGCCAGATGAATTTGTAATTAAGGGTCAAGAAGACAAGGTGTGTAAGTTGTTGAAGTCTTTGTATGGTCTGAAACAAGCTCCTAAGCAGTGGCATGAGAAATTTGATTCAACACTTCTATCAGTAGGCTTTTCGGTTAATGAAGCTGATAAATGTGTGTACTACCGCCATGGTGGGGGTCAGGGAGTTATATTTTGCTTGTATGTTGATGACATACTCATCTTTGGAACAAATCTTGACGTGATCAATGAGGTTAAGACTTTTCTGTGCCAAAGCTTTGATATGAACAATTTGGGTGAGGCTGATGTTATCTTAAATATCAAGCTAATCAAAGGAGAGAATGGGATTACTCTTACACAGTCTCATTATGTTGAGAAGCTCTTAAACCATTTTGGTTACAAGGATAGCAAGCCTTCTCCAACACCTTATGATTCCAGCTTGATTCTTCGAAAGAATAAGAGAATTGGCAGAGACCAATTAAGATATTCTCAGATTATTGGATCACTTATGTATTTAGCTAGTGCTACTAGGCCTAACGTCTCGTTTACTGTGAGCAAACTGAGCCGGTTTACTTCTTGTCCGGGAGATGATCATTGACGTGCGCTTGAGCAGGTAATGCACTACTTTGTTGGTACTATGGATTATGGAATTCATTATTCTGGATATCCAGCAGTACTAGAGGGTTATAGTGATTCCAATTGGATATCTGATTCTGATGAGCTGTATGCCACGAGTGGATATGCATTTACTCTTGGTGGTGCTGCTGTTTCATGGAGGTCATGCAAACAGACCATCTTGACGAGGTCTACCATGGAAGCAGAGCTTATCGCACTAGATACAGCTATAGTTGAGGCCGATTGGCTATGTGAGCTCTTGATGGACTTGCCTATTGTCGAGAAACCTATGCCAGCAATCCTCATAAATTGTGACAATCAAACTGTGATAGTCAAAGTGAAAAATTCTAAGGACAATATGAAGTCATCAAGACATATTAAGACGTTTGAAGTCTGTCAGGAAAATGAGAAACTCCGGAGTTATATCAGTAGAATATATTTCAACTGGTGAGAACCTGGCAGATCAATTCACCAAGGGGCTATCACGTAATGTGATAGACAGTGCATCGAAGGAGATGGGTATGAGACCCATATGTGCTATTTCATAGTGGTAACCCAACCTATGTGATCGGAGATCCCGTGAAGTAGGACCTGGGAAGAACAAGCTATTGGTTAGCATTAGAGTAACCTTTTTATAACCCACTCGAGAAGCGATACATTACTCTTGATATCTGTATGGCAGGTTGGTTGTTGCCTTAATGTATTCAGTTAGCTTTAGATAGCGAAGATGTTGTCCGACAGAACATTCTTGAATGAATACACCTATATGAGCCCGATTGTTGAAAGGTCGTAATCTATGAGATTTGGGTGATCTCTATTAAGCTCATGAAAGACCAAGGGAGTATGACCTATATGCTCCACCCGCGGAGAAGCCTACTGGAGGTCTAGTATCAGTTATGACAGTAAGTGAAACTTGTTTGCACAAAACTTGCAATTAAAGGCATAGTCCATTGTTCAAGTTGTGAATGAGTGTAGCTTATTGTTCTAGGTGGAAGTTCAACTTAACAGTCTTCACTGAAAACACTGGTATATTAAACAACAGTGGGGTGGGGTAAATTCTAGCTAGGACTTTGAGATCTGGTGGGGGATTGTTGGAATTATATGGGCTTGGCCCATTAATAATCATAATAATTCCTGAAAATCTCAAAGGCCCATTCATGAGTGTTGGGAGTGCAAATGTATAGTCCCACATTGCTAGTGGAGGTGGAGGGGGTCCAACTTATAAGGCTGGTTGCTCTAGCATCTCTTGCAAGTGTGTGGATGGGAGGAAGGACGAACACACATGCGCGCTCGCCTCGCCTCGCGTCGCCTCGCCCCACCTCACCGGAAGGGGCGGGGCGGTGCGGGACGGGGCATAGGCGATGGGCGCGGCCGCGCATCACCTACGTGAATGATCCGCCGAAATTTGGTCCCTTGCCTTATGGGAGCGCGGCTTTCTTTTGCACTTTCTTTTTGCTATGTTTTCCATATATTTAATTATGGAAACCTACGTATCAATATGGAAACCGACTCGGTTGAGGGACGCCTAACCCTAGCGGTTCCTCCCTATAAATACGTACTGGTATTGCCGCAAATCAAATCACGCAATCGTATAGGGTTTTGCCGCTCGCTACTATTGTGCCGCCAAGACTTCTCCATCCCGATCGTCGGCGTGCACCGGCGAAAGGGAGAGCAGGTCTCCATAACTGTCGTCCTCTACGATCCTGCACCGGGTGAGGGCGAATAAGGTTTTTGGGAAGCACTCTGTGCGACTGCTCGATCGCTTCCTCGTCTTCGTCAAGCTCGTTGTCATGGCTCGTCTTCCTCGTCGTCGAATTGGTCTCACCCGTCGTCGCCAACAATGTGATGGTGCTGCACATCATCGCAACGTCCTCTACCCCGTCTAGAAGGAAACGTACATACTCTCACCGTAAACCATGTCTTCTATACTAGCTTTCATGGTCTTTTTATATATGATGGATGTTGCTAGTATGGTACATGCTATGCTTTTATCTGGCCTTATAGACCTGTCTAGATCTTGCGTAGACTTGTCTAATACATCGTGGAATCTGTTAATCATGCTTATGATTTATTTTGGATTAATATAAAACTAAAAGTGCTAATTTATCAAACAATCACTGCTACGCATTTACAAATATGTTACTCAACTCTGCAACTACAACTTGTAAATTAATGTTTCGATTCATGAATTAACAAAGGTGATCTAATGACATTAGTTTTAATGTAACTTGTAACATACAGACTAATTGCTAGTATAAGAATAAATCAAAAGGAACAAACTGGATTGTGAGTAGTAATTAAATGGATTGACCGAGTAAGAAACTCAAACCTTAGATAAAAAGAAAAAGTAACTTGAACCTATGTTTGAATCATCGATACTGAATGCTGTAATAATAATCTTATTGCACTTGATTTTGAAACTGTTATACATAATCTCTAACTTATTAAGAGAGGTGAGGTCGTCTAGACGAAGAATTTCGTGTCCACGGAAGCTGTACGCTCGCCTCATGTCTTCATTTTTTTGTTTGGAATTAGGTTTTATATCCAACACTGTATCGACCGATTTAGCCGACACCGAACCGATTCTGATGAATAATATGTAACTAAGTTTCCTGTGTATGTAGTGTGGTCCTGTGGGATACTTGCTCTACGGGTATCCTCAGACAAGACTAAGTCGGCAGCCGACCGGGTACTTCATCAACAAGGAAGCCGACCGACTCGACTTGGAGCACAAGGCATTTAGAGATAGACTTTCCATGTAAATCTTTATGGATTACGACTAGGACTCTTCATGTACACACCTGCCGACTGGATATATAAGGCAGCAGGGTACCCCCATCGAGGGAGAAGACACAAAACACATCAGATTACAATCAATACACAGAACACAGGACGTAGGGTTTTTACTCTCAACAAGAGGGCCCAAACCTGTTTAACTTGGTGTCTTGTGTTACCATCGTAGTTCTTAGTCTCGACATAGCCCTATATATTTACTACCGATCTCAAGCTTCGACAGTTGGCACGCCAGGAATAGGACAAGGCTCGCCGGGATTCTCCGTCGACTATGATGGCTGAAATTCCCATCATTCAGTACTCACCAGACTTCAAGATCTCATTTGGATCACTCGACTTCACGGTCGGTGACAACGGAGCCCTAGGTTTGGAAAACCGCAGATTCGACTCGGCCGCAGCCGTGTCCATGGCACGAGCACCGAGTTTGTCTGACACGATCCCCGCATTGGTTCTACTCAGATCTGAGGAA
Source organism: Eleusine coracana subsp. coracana (assembly GCA_032690845.1). NCBI lineage: Eukaryota > Viridiplantae > Streptophyta > Magnoliopsida > Poales > Poaceae > Eleusine > Eleusine coracana. The sequence continues at coordinate 5,582,478 of CM064432.1, read as the reverse complement.
GAATGTTCTTCCTTCGGGAATGATTCAGAATCAGATCGGTCCTTTGATGAAGATTCGGTCGGATCCGCTTACCCATATCCCCGTCCTATCAACATGGTGGATATAGCAGATCCTGCAGATGGAGACCAAGACGGTCAACAAGAAGGTTACCCTGTCGATGGCCACCCGAATCAATTATCCGAAGGAGGTCAACAGGAGGAGAACCCTCTAGTTGATGACATATCGGTCGGTCACCGCCGTCGACCAAGAGGGTCGCACGGTTCACGCAATGCACGCCGACTGGATCTCGGTCCAGACCTCGAAGTGGATTGTGTCAAGGTCTACCACACTCGTAAGAATAACATCACCGGGGCCAAAACTTTGCTCGACACTCTAATGGTCGATGCGAATTATCAGACCCCTGCGATGCAGAAGGCGGTGGCTATGCTTAAGGCTGCTACGGCTCAAGAAGCCGCAAAATCTCAGTCGGTCACAAGTTCTGGTCACGCATCTTCACGAGGTCGGCATAGGCGTGAAGATCTAAGAAATTCTCTCAGTGTCCGTGATGGACGAGATACCATCAACTCACACTATGAAGAATGCGCTTGGGACAACCGACACTATGAGGAAGAACGCCGTGATTGGAGAATGGACGATCGACGGGACAACCGATGAGAGGACTGTCAAGATTCTCCTCCAAGAGACAACCGCGACGACCGTCATCGACGTGATGATCGAGATCGGCACGATAACGATGATAATGACCATCAACAATGTCGTGATGATGATGATGTTGGTCCGCGACACGACCGCTATCCAACTCCATCTCCAGACTAGCGTAGACGGTCACTGACACCTACCGACGATGAGATCGATGGTATCAAAGCTTACATCCCTAGGCTTCGCATAGCTCGATGGCCAAAAGGATTCAAGCTGGTCCCCATCGTAAAATACGATGGTCAGACCAACCCCTGAGAGTGGCTGCAGCTCTATAGCACGACAATTCGGTCAGCTGGAGGTGATTCCTATATAATGGCTAATTACCTTCCGGTCTGCCTGGATCCAGCCGTTCGGATATGGCTCATATCTCTTCTAGAGGAGTCAATCACGTCTTGGGGAGACCTCAACAAGAAGCTCATAGAAAGCTTCCAAGCTACTTGCAATCGACCGGGCAACCACTTCGACCTCACTCGAATCAAGCAGAAGACCGATGAACCTCTTCGTGACTACATCAAGCGATTTTGTGTTAAGAAGACTGAGATCCCCAATGTCCCAGACCAACAAATTATTGCTGCCTTTCAAGGAGGGATCCGTAGTGATGATTTGGTTCGAGAGATCGGTCAGAGGAATCATGACCTCAAGCTGACCGCTCAAGAGTGCTTTAAGATCGCTGACAAGTTCGTATCTAGTGAGTCGGCATTAGATGACATCCGGGGAAAAGGCAAGGAAAAGCGGTCGGACAAGCCCGAGTCCTCCAAGAAGGATAAGAAGAGGAAGTCTGACAATGTGGTTCACATGATGCACCAACTTCAGAAGAACCCTTGAACAAACCAACCGTCTACGGATGAACTGCTGAGTGGCCCATGCCTTTGGCACCCAAAGGGAAACCACAAAACGAAGGATTGCTATCGACTAAAGGGTTTTGCAATAGCTGGGCTCAAGGTGGCTAAAGATCCCCCGAGGCGCAATAGCAAAGACAGGACCAAGGACGATGGCGACAAGGATGATTCAGGAGAGTTCCAGGAGCCCCGCAAGGAAGTCAACTTCATCTTCGATGGACCGGATGCCATTGTGTCCAAGCGCAAGCAGAAGCTGGAACTTCGGGAGATCAACTTGGTGGAACTAGCTGCGCCTCAATTCATGAGGTGGTCTGAGATGCCAATCACCTTTGATCGGTCGGATCATCCCAAGCATATACCGAAGCCGGGTCGATATCCGCTGGTGCTTGCTGCCACGATGAAGGAGGTAAAGTTCAACGAAGTACTCATTGATGGAGGAAGCAGTTTGGACTTAATCTTCACCAAGACTCTTAAAGAGCTCGGTCTGTCAGTCAATGATCTTCAGTCGAGTTCTTCACCTTTCCATGGGATTGTACTTGGCAAGACTTCAGTTCCTATTGGACAGGTTAATCTGCCGGTCACCTTATTCTCTTCCAGATGGCAGATTTCGACTAGGCATATCATGCTATCGTCGGTCGACCGGCGATGGCTAAATTCATGGCTGTTCTGCATTATCCATATCTCACCCTCAAGATGTCAGGCTCGAACGGGTTAATCTCCCTCTACTTTGATCTTCAGAATTCTTTCAATTGCAATATACAGAGTTGTGAGATGGCCAATAAACAGTTGATGTTGTCCAACCAAAAGGAGATCCAGAAGGCAGTCGGCATTGAGGAACAGACTAAAGCGGCGGTTCTAGCAAAAAAGCGTACCAAAGACAAGATTCAGGCCGACGACATCCAAACCAAGGAAATCATGCTCGATCCTGAGAACCCTGATAAGGTAACTTATGTTGGGGCCAACCTCGACGAGAAATAGGAACTCGCGCTTACTCTTTTCCTCCAGGAAAATAGGGACATCTTTGCATGGAAACCATCTAACATGCCGGGAGTTCCTAGGAAAAGATTGAGCATGAGTTAAGGGTACCCCCTAAGGCTACCCCCGTTCGGCAGAGGCTTAGAAGATTCGTGCAAGACAACAAGGACGCCATGAAAAGGAGATAGTTAGACTATTAGATGCTAAGTTTATAAAGGAGGTGTATCATCCCGACTGGTTAGCAAATCTAGTCCTTGTACCCAAGAAGAATAAAGAGTGGAGGATGTGTGTTGATTATACCGATCTCAACAAGGTCTATCCTAAAGACCCCTTCGCTCTTCCTCGTATTGATCAGATTGTAGACTCAACAGCCGGGTGTGAGCTCTTAAGCTTTCTGGATGCCTATTCAGGCTATCACCAGATCCCATTGAAGGTCGAACATCAGATTAAAACTTCCTTTATGACACCCTTCGGAGCCTATTGCTATATCACAATGCCTTTCGGTCTGAAGAATGCTGACGTGACTTACCAACAGGTTATTCAACGCAGCCTTGCTACTCAGATCGGTCGGAACACAGAAGCGTATGTTGATGACATCGTTGTCAAGACTCGGAACATCGAGGAACTTATTTCTAACCTGGCAGAAACCTTTTACAATTTGAGGCATTATTCAATGAAGCTGAATCCTAAGAAGTGTGTTTTTGGGGTTCCTTCGGTAAAGCTACTCGGCTACATTGTTTCGAAACGTGGTATAGAGGCCAACCCGGATAAAATCAAGGCGATCCTTGATATAGGGCCACCTAATTCTCAAAGGAACGTTCAGAAGCTGACCGGATGCATGGCGTCCCTCAGTCGCTTTATTTCTCAACTGGGGGTTAGAGGGTTACCACTTTTCTAACTGCTTAAAAAGCAGGAGGACTTCGTTTGGACCGAAGAGGCGCAGTCGGCATTGGACAAGTTGAAGGTTTACCTCAGCAACATTCCAGTATTGGTGCCTCCGGAGCCAGGAGAAAAACTTCAACTTTACATATCGACCACAACTCAGGTTGTGAGTACTGTTTTAACAGTCGACCGAGAAGAAGACACCCTGTCTATTTTATGAGTGAGGTCCTTGGTGCCTCTAAGGCAAAGTATCAACAGATCATGAAGTTGTTGTATGCATTGTTGATCACCTCCCGGAAGTTGAAGCATTATTTTCAAGCTCATCCAATCGAAGTCCAGACCTCCTTCGCACTCGGCATAGTGCTGCACAATCGAGAAGCCGAAGGAAAAATTGCCAAGTGGGCAGTCAAACTTGGTCAATATACCATTACGTTTGCGCCTCGATCGGCTATAAAGGGACAAGCTTTAGCTGATTTCATTGCCGAGTGGACAGAGATTCAAAATCCACCTACTGCACAAGATATCGAGTATTGGAAAATGTACTTTGATGGATCTCTTCAATTACAAGGGGCTGGTGCAGGAGTCGTGTTTGTCTCACCCATTGGAGAGAAGCTTCGATATGTCCTTCAGGTGATGTTTCACGCGTCCAATAATGCTGCAGAGTATGAAGCCCTTCTACATGGTCTGCGCATTGCTGCATCACTCGACATCAAGCGCTTTGACGTCTTTGGTGACTCGGCTTTGGTCATTAATCAGGTCACCAAGGATTGGAACTGTGTGGATGATAATATGAGTGCTTACTGTCAAGAAGTAAGGAAGCTCGAAGACAAATTCGATGGATTGAAGTTCACGCATGTTCTTCGAGACAATAACCAAGCGGCAGATGAATTGGCCAAAATGGGATCATCCCGGTCTGTTGTCCTGCCAGGTGTTTTCTTACACACTTTGGATTCCTCCACGATTTCTCCTCAGTCGAATATATTAATGAGTGTTGTCACTGATCTTGTTGGTGATGACAACATGGAGACCGATTGGCGTGACCCACTCATCCAATATTTGGACAAGGGAATGCTACCTTTGGATCCTAATGAGCAATGGAGGTTAGAGACCCATTGCAGAGGATATCTATTGGTGGGAGACCAACTCTATAAAAGAGGAGGTTCAAACATCCTGATGAGATGCATCTCGATACCAGAAGGCCAAAAGTTGGTAGAAGAAATTCATTCCAGGATATGTGGTAATCATGCGGCTTCCAAGACTTTGGTCGGCAAAGCTTTTCGACAAGTGTTTTATTGGCCCACGGCGGTCGAAGATGCACACCAGGTCGTTCAGAAGTGTGAAGGTTGTCAGTCCTTCGCTCAACAAACGCATGTGCCTTCACAGCAATTTCAGATGATACCTTTCACAGCAATTTCAGATGATACCTTTCATACTCATACGCATACCTAGATTTACTATCGAGAATATCTCTCGACTGTTGGCACACCAGGTAGGGGGAGCATTGAGTGTAGCTTCATCGAAATCGATGGCTTTTGTCGACATCAAGTTTCGTCTGGGAGACAAGATCTGCTTTGGCACCATCAACCTCGTCGCCGATCAGCACGGGAACCTTGTCAAGCAAGAATGCGTGGCCCGCCCGGTCGCTACCAAGACCGATCAGAGCGATCCGGCTGGCCGATTCCCGCTTGGCCTCGACAATGCAGCGACAGCTTTCCAGGCAGAAACCCTCTCGGGCGGCAACTCAACGTTGCCCGCAATGCTCCGATTGACAACCTTGGTCGACTCGGGTTACACTACGGTTGATCTCCCGGCTCATCACATGGATCAGTCGGACGAAGATCCCAAATTTTTTGACGAATCAAGATTTGTTGCAGCAATCGGCCTTGAAAGCGAGTCACTCCTGGACTTGATTGAAGGGCTGAGTAATTCAGAGAGTTGTTCCTCGGACTTCCACAAGGTATTTATGGTGGCACCTGCTGCCCAGGGGCAAGCAGACAGTGAAACATCGGCGGATGCTGCCACGCGCGGTACCGCGCCGCGCGTAGACGGACATGAAATAGACCTTGAAGACGGTGATCCAGATGCCTCCACTCCTTTGCTTTGTAGACCGGATGCTCAGCAGAGACCCCGAGTCATGCAAAACCTAGATATGGGAGACCTCACCTTAAAACTTGATGGTGAAGACGTCTTCAAGACCCCACAACACAACATCACGGCCGCGGCGACCCTCCTGCAAACAATAGAGCCCCTGCTCCAAGTCTCCCCAGAGTTGACACCTCAGGTCAACCAATTAAAAGCGCACATCAGGGCCGCGGCTGTACTGGAGATGCATGCAGCACGATCAACACCGAGTAAGTCAGTTTCTGGGGCCGCCAGTTCGGTACCAAGGGAGGATAGAAGAGACCGACAACGCTCCAACCGGGAGGCAACCCTGCCTACTATCCCCAGGCGCAGGCCTATTGCAGAGTACCATGATCGGCATCCGAGCGCCAACCTGCGCAATGGCATACCACCACGTGATGCGTGGGTCCGACTGGACAACAGATACCAGAAGCGCGACAACATGGCCCGCCGAGAGTACGAAGATGAATGGCGCCGGCACGGTTATGTTGACTACGAACGTGACAATAGGCGGCAGCCACATAGAGATGATCATTACCATGATCGATGGGATGAGGGCTGCTGTGATGGTAGATCTCGCCGAGAAGCTGGCCGCAAACGAGAACGGACCCCGGCCACCGACGATTATGACAAGGAGGCTGGCATCCGAGCCTTCACTCTAGAGCTTTGAACTGTGAGCTAGCCGGTCGGCTTCAAGCCAGTCGGCATCAAGAAGTATGACGGCAAGACGGATCCGCGCGACTGGCTTCACGTCTATTCGACAGCCATACGAGCTCTCGGTGGCAACAACTTTGTCATGGCCAACTACTTGCATGTTTGCTTAGCCCCAGCGGCAAGAACTTGGCTCACAAATCTGCTCGACAACTCTATCAGCTCCTGGGCAGATCTTTGTCGGCGGTTCATGGCCAACTTTCAAGCCACCTTCGACAGGCCAGGGAATCACTGGGAACTCGGCCGGATCAAGCAGTGGGACCGGGAGCCACTTCAAAAGTACATCCAACGCTTCTGCCGAGTGAAAAATACCATCCCTAACATCTCGGATGCTCAAGTTGTCACCGCCTTCCAAGGAGGACTCCGCGACGATGATCTGATAAAGAAGATTGGTAGGTTGGATGCTGTCAGTGAACTGTCAGCCAAAGAACTATTCACTATGGCCGACAAATATGCTGCTGGCAATTCGGCTCTATTCCAAGTTCGCCAGTACAAGGAGGCGACCCCAAGGAACCAGTCGGGTTCGTCCGATTACAGCAAGGACGGTGATAGAAAGCACAAGCAAGACCAAACGATGGCCAACACCGAGCGCCCAACTAGGAGGAAACCAGTCACTCAGGATGACTTCGACAAGATGCTCGATGGCCCTTGCCTGCTACATGATGGAGCCCACAAAGCCAGGGAATGCTTCAAGCTAAAAAACTTCGCCCATCATGCCTTGAAGGTCTGCAAAGAACGTCCCTAGATCCCCAAGGGTGGCAGGAAGGACTCGAATAAGGATAACCAAGACGAGGATAAGGAGGACTTCCAAGACCCCGAACGCGAGGTCAATTACATTTGTGGCCGGTCTACGGCAAACTCGAAGCGCCAGCAGAAGATCCTCTACAGAGAGGTCAACTCGGTCTCACCAGCCGTACCTCAGTATCTACGATGGTCAGAGGTCCCAATTACTTTTGATCGGTCCGACCATCTGGATCACATCCCTAGGCCCAAGAAATATCCCTTAGTGCTAACGCTGACTGTTAACCGAGTTCGGCTAAATCGGGTACTGGTAGATGGTGGTAGCAGTTTGAACATCCTCTTTGTGAAAACCTTCAAGGAGCTTGGCAAACCCTTGACCGACCTCAAGCCAAGTCAATCGCCATTTCATGGTGTGATCCCGGGCATGCAAACAGTCCCTCTGGGACAAATCACTCTGTCTGTGACTTTCGGCACTCGGGAGAACTACAAGACGGAGCGCATTACCATCGAGGTCGCCGACCTCGACTCTACTTATCACGCCACTATAGGGCGGCCAGCCATCGCTAAATTCATGGCGGTACCTCATTATCCTTATATGATGATGAAGTTGCCAAGACCAAACAGAGTCATCTCACTCCACTCGGATGTGCGACCTCATACGACTGCGACAATGGTAGTTGTGAGTTGACCGAGAAGATAGTAGTGGCATCAGAGCTGGCCGAGTTGATGGAAGCGATCGCAACGGCTGAGGAGGCCATGCTTGACCCTGCTCCCAGGAAGGCGCTGAAGACTACGGTACAGGCGGACGCCGTGGAGTCCAAGAAGATTAGCCTAGATGATAGTGATGTATCCAAGACCACCAATATTGGGGTCAATTTAGGCGACAAATAGGAAAGCGCGCTCATCCTTTTTCTTAGAAATAATAAAGATATATTTACATGGAAACCTTCTGACATGCCAGGTGTTTCAAGGGAAAAGGCTGAGCACAAACTTCACGTTCGTGAAAACGCCAGGCCGGTAAGGCAACGGCTCAAACAATTCTTGCAAGATCGAAAGGATGCGATTAGGAAAGAAATTGGTCGACTGTTGGCAGCCGGTTTAATTAGAGAAGTTTTCCACCCCGACTGGTTGGCCAACCCAGTTCTGGTGCGGAAGAAGAATAAGGAGTGGCGGATGTGCGTGGATTACACCGGCCTTAACCAAGCCTGCCCGAAAGATCCATTCACCCTCCCACGTATTGATCAAGTGGTTGATTCGATGGCTGGGTGCGCTCTGTTGTGCTTCTTAGATGCCTATTCAGGGTACCATCAGATTCCCTTAAACCAATCCGACCAGCTTAAAACCTCGTTCATCACGCCCTTTGGAGTCTTTTGTTACACAACAATGCCCTTTGGCCTAAAAAATGCCGGTGCCACCTACCAGCGGACTATGCAGCGATGTCTGGACAACCAGGTAGGAAGGAATGTTGAGGCTTACGTAGATGACGTGGTAGTCAAGACTTGGCTTTCCACCGACTTGATATCGGACTTAGAAGAAACATTCGGCAACCTTCGGAAATATAATATGAAGCTAAATCCAGAAAAATGCATCTTTGGGGTCCCATCAGGAAAATTACTCGGCTTTCTGGTATCACATAGAGGGATTGAAGCTAATCCAGAAAAGGTAAATGCCATATTTTGAATGGGACCTCCACATTCGCAAAAAGACATTCAAAAGCTCACTGGCTGTATGGCAGCACTCAGTCGGTTTGTATCACGACTCGGTGTTCGAGGGTTACCCTTTTTTTGGCTACTCAATAAGTAAGAATCATTCATCTGGAATGATGACGCACAGAGAGCCTTGGATGATTTCAAGGACTACATTAGTGGTCCTCTGGTGTTAACCCCTCCAGAACCAAAGGAACCTTTGCAGTTGTACATTTCTGCAACCATACACGTTGTCAGCACTGTGCAGGCGGTGGAACGGGCGGAAGATGGCAAGGCTCAAAAGGTGCAATGACCGGTTTACTTCATCAGTGTGGTATTGTTGGACTCCAAGGTACGGTATTTCCAGCTTCAGAAGCTGATTTACGCATTGCTGATGACATCTTAGAAGTTGAAGCATTACTTTGAGGATCATCCAATTGAAGTCCACACGTCGTTTGACTTAGGCGAATTGTTGCATAACAGAGAGGCCACAGGGAAAATTGCCAAATGGGCCATCGAGCTCGGATCATATGATATCACCTTTAAGTCCCGCGACTCGATTAAAGGTCAAGCTTTGTCGGACTTTGTTGCCGAGTGGACAGAATGTGAGTTACCATCCAGCCCGCATGAATTATGCTATTGGAAAATGGCGTTTGACGGTTCCTTACAACTGGAAGGTGCCGGGGCAGGGGTGATATCAACATCTCCTGATGGAGTCAAGCTGCGGTACGTCCTTCGAATGCACTTCCGCGCGTCTAACAACACCGCAGAGTATGAGGCACTATTGCATGGACTTCGGACAGCTATCTCAATCGGCGTACAAAGAATAAGCATTTCCGGCGACTCGACACTAGTAATTAATCAGGTAACGAAGGAGTGGTGTTGTTCTCACGAGAGCATGACAGCCTACTGCACTGAAGTTTGGAAGCTAGAAGACAAGATTGATGGCATCGAGTATAAACATGTCTTACGCAAGTATAACGAAGAGGTAGACGAACTGGCCAAACTTGGGTCTAGTAGATCTAAAATACCTGACGGAGTATTCCTCGACGATCTGCATAAGCCATCTGTACTAACCCAGCAAACTATGGAGCAGTCGGCACTAAAGGTGGGAGCAGCACCACATGTAGCCATCATTGAGGTAGATTGGCGCACTCCCTTCATTGAGTATTTGGATCGTGACACACTACCGACCGACAAAGACGAAGCCCTCCAAATTATTTGCAAGTCGCGTTCATATTATATAGTTGACCATCACCTGTACAAGCAAAGCCCACATGGGGTACTAATGAAATGCTTATCTCAAGATGAAGGCAGAGCTATATTAGGAAACATCCATGCTGGCATTTGTGGGAATCACGCAGGACCATCCACAATTGCAGCCAAAGCAATGAGGCAAGGGTTTTATTGGGTGCTGACGCCAAGGAAATTGTCCGAAAGTGTGAAGGTTGTCAGTTTTTTGCACGCCAAATGCACGTACCCGCCACAGAACTTCAAAATATCCCAATAACTTGGCCGTTTTCAGTATGGGGCTTAGATATTGTTGGAACCTTCATGAAGGATCAAGGGGGTTTTACTCACCTTTTCATAGCAGTGGACAAGTTCTCTAATTGGATTGAAGCAAAGCCAGTTGGCAAGATTTTGGCAAAAAAGGCCATCGAGTTCATGACCGAAATAGTCACTCAGTTCGGTGCCCCACACAAGATCATCACTGACAACGGTACTCAATTCACAGTAGAGGAGTTTAAAGAGTTTGTGGGCTGAGTCGGCTTTAAGATTGGCTATGCCTCGGCCGCCCACCCACAAAGCAATGGCCAAGTTGAGAGGGCGAACGGCCTCTTGCTTTCTGGAATTAAACCCCGTATATTTGACCGGTTGGAAACGTATGCTCGACGTTGGGTTCGAGAATTGCCATCTGTATTGTGGGGACTTAGAAGCAACGTAAGTCGTGCCACCGGGCACTCCCCTTTTTCTCTGGTTTATGGCTCGGAAGCCATGTTATCAACCGAGATTCTTTTTGCCTTCCCCCGTGTGGCAGCATATGAAGAAAAAACCACCAATGACCACAGGTGTGATGATTTGCTATTGTTAGGTGAGCTGCGCGATGCCACGTTATTGTGGCCGGCAAAGTACCAGCAAAGCTTGCGACGTTATCATGACAAAAACGTTCAAACACGGGGTTTTTCCTTGGGCGACTTGGTTTTGAAGCAAGTTTAGTCTAAGGTCGGTAAGCACAAGCTGTCGGCTCCATGGAAAGGACCTTTTATTATAAAGGAAATCACTCGGCCAGGCACCTATCGATTGATGAATGAGGACGGGTCGAACCTTCAAAGTTCCTGGAATGTTTCACAGCAACATTGTTTTTATGCCTAGTTTTTATAGTTTATTGTACCTCTATTATTGAATATATATACATAATGGTCATGATATCTGATTTTGCAATTTATGATTTTTGTGAATAATTGTTGTTATTATTTAAGTCATGGCTCAAATTCTGATAATTGGTATCACCCTAACTCGCTCATGTCGACCAAGCGGGTTACTTAGTCCCCAGGGTTCTTGCCGTCTGTTAGGGACCAAGGCAATTCTCCCAAATCGCATATGCTTGACCGAGTGAGTTCTTAGTCTCCATGGTTCATATCGGTTATTGGGAGCGTTGTTTAGAGGGCTGACATGAGTTGTATATTGGTTGTGAGTGTTTAACACGAGTTCTTACAATACATATACAAAGCAGCGCGACCCAAGAATTCATTACAATACTGGTAATGAATCTAGACCTTAGCGATCTATCGAACTTGAGTTATATTACAGCAATAGAGCTGTAATACAGTATTTTAAGCTTTACAACTCCTTACACTTTGGGTAAGGGATCTAGCTCTATTTGGTCGGCTAATATATGCGCTATTTTTTGCGCCTCAGCCATAAGGGCTTCACATTGCTCGTCTGAAAGATCTTCGTGGAAACCTTCGGCAACCACATCTAACTCTATGCTGAGGATATGGGACTTTGCTATTGCCAGGACATGTGCACCGGCCAGCTCTACAACATGTCGAGCATGTTCTTTTAGTCGGCCGGGTGCCCCTTCTAGCCTAGTCATCAGGTCTCGACATCAAGGTGGTTTTTCTGAAGAGCTGCAAGAGACCATCGAAGGTTTTCATCACCCTCTATAAATTTCTTCTGTAAAAGCTCATAGGACCTCTTTGATCCTACAGGAGTACAATAATCACATATGTCCAGTACAATGAACTTGGATATAAAGGTATTAGATGAATAAACACTTACCTCTTAGGCGTTTCTCGGCTTCTACCTTTTCAGCTTCAAGGGTGGCAACCTTTTCCTTATACTCTTCTTTCAGCTTTTCAACTTCTTTGAATGCTTTCTGGAATTGGTTTAGCTCATTCACAGCCTTTTTGAAGATCTTTTCAGCCTTTGTTAATTCGGTTTCTAGCTTTGTGTTTCTCTCCCTTTGGCTTTTTATTGTTTCTTTGGCGCCTGTCAGTTACAAACATTTTAGTACACATATATATTTTTGTATGCATAAGTACATTCATTTTTACCTTCAGCCCTTTTCTTCCACGAATTTTGAGATTCTTGCATTGTCTTGAAGTCGTCTTTTAGCTTTTCAAAATTTTTCTTGATCTCTGCCGAGTCCTGGATCTGCTTCTTTAATCCTTGATTCTGAGACTTCAAAGTTTCAATAGCTTGGGCAAACGACTCCAGTTCTTTTATACAGCCTTGCAGACTTACAATTTGAGCGGTCGACTGGGCATCTTATTGTTGCTTCAATTCCAGCGTTCGTGATACCTCTGTATGGAACAGATCAAATCTCCATATTCTAGAGATAGCATGTGAGGTATAGGCTTTGTAGTTCTCGTACCTTGTAGTTTAAACTGAAGTTCATCAACTTGAGATGAACGGGCTTTTAGATTGACTGATAAGCGCCCGACTTCCAGTCTCTCTTTGGCAAGCTGATCTTCTATGTCTACGGCTTTTGCACAATGCCTCTGGACAAGTTGCAGAAGTTTACTCTTGTTGGCAATATGAGTTTTCAGAGCCTGCAATGATGGCGAGTTATATGGTTGAAACTTCACAGCCAGGTTTGGTGATTACTATTATTGACATTATTTTTCAAGAAGGGAGGAATACCTGGAAGGAATGGTAGGCTTTTTCAGTATGTTCTTCAAAATTTTTCAACTCCGCTTGTTCTGTCGACTCATTAAATCCGGTGATGGTGAATCGGCCAATATGATAGACCTAGTCGGCGTGGGTTGTTCCGGAGCACCCTCTTTTACCACTCGGTGAATGGGAGTAGGCGTGACATTTTCCTCCGGACCGATCGGATACTCATATGTTGGCTCCGGCACCTTTTCAAATATTAACGATGGTTCTTCAGGTTCGGTGCAGGCAGGAGTATTGGCAGTTGCTGCTGTCTCAGGCATATGATCTGGGATATCAGGTGATTCAGCGTGGCTAGCTTCTGGCTGAGTGGATTCGGATGCATTCTGTGAGTCACTCGGCTTCTCGGCCGAGTGGCCTGGGACATCATCTTTGGATGTCCTGATAGATGGAGCATCTTGATCTTTTACAGGAATTGAACTTTGTGTCGGGATTTCTTCAAATGACATTCGCCCGGACGACCTGTCCATTAGATAGAGATTACATAATTGTTCAAATGGAGAGTTGAGCTTCAAGTTACATTGTTCTGTTTAGCTTGAGCGGTATTTGAATTTTAGGCCTGACACTTTTGGTGGGGGGCTGGTTCGCCTTGGGGTACCTATTGTGTTTGGCGCCGCTTCATGGGTGTCTGCCTTGCTTGGTTCACTCGGACGACTTTGCTCTTTCTCGTTTTCATCCATGGTCCGCCGAGTGGTGGTAACTTTCTCTGAAGTCTTTTTCTTTGCCTCTTCTTGAAGTCTAGCTACTCTTTCAACTAGCGACTCTTCTTCATCAGAATCTTCAATGTGCGCCTTGCGGTGCTTGGCGGCTGATGGTTGTGTGGGAGACTTCTTTTGTGGCGTTGGCAGCAATGGTGGATTGGACACATATACATCAAGGTTGTGCAACATATGTGATGTATAATTTGTTACTAAACATAATGAAAGAGGTGTTAATTTTTCAAGCAGCGAGGTGGATAACTTATTGTACTCCTATCAATCAAGGAATGATGTCCATATTTTGCACTCCCTGGAGTCCAATCAAGAAGTGATGCAAATATGTTCTCCAGGCACAATGTCAATTCCCTCTCTGACAATATTTCTGGCAGTTCCGTTGTGGGGTCTGAGCCTAATTGAAATTTCCATCCTGGAACATGGCGTTTCTTGATAGGCTGTATGTGGCGATATATGAAGCTTGCGGCAACGTGTACGCCGGTATATCCTTTAGACTTGAGATAAGCAATATGCTTTAATATAGCATCAACCTATGACTTCTTGTTTGGATGAGTCTTTGCTGACCACTCGGGTCGTGGCTTGGGGGTATCGGCTGTCGTTTCTGACAAAGATGGAGCGTGGTTTTCATGGTAAAACCAGTCCGCGTGCCACCCCTTGTTGGTTGATGGAAGTGGCACATCAATATACTTGGATTTATTTCTTAATTGGAATCCAGCACCCCCTATGACATTATTATTGTTTGACTTCAAAACAAAAATTTCTTTGAAGGTATCAAAATGGGGATAGATACCCAAGAACACTTCACACAGGTGAATAAATATGGAGATGTGCAAAATGGAATTCGGATTTAGATTGACAAGATTGATGCCATAGAAGAAAAGAAGACCCCTAAAGAAGTCGCAACAAGGGATCCCAAATCAACGATAGAAAAATGAGGAGAAAACAGTGATTTGGTCGATGGGAGGTTGGGGAAATCTCTGACGTATGGCCTCGATCCATCCTCCGGTCTGTTGATCCTGTAGCACGCCATCAATCACCAATCTGTTGATTTTCTCTAAATCCATGGCAGACACGGGGAACTCCTTGATGGCGACAGGGATATCAAAGATTGTTTCTTCGTCTTCGCCCTTTCTAGGAGAGGATTGCTTCTCGGATTGAGCCTTGGTGTTTTGATGAGTACACTTCGGGGCCATCGCTCTTGTTTTGGCACAGAGGAAACTGATGCGTGGAGTTTCTGGGAGGAAATGGAGGCCTGCGATCTAGGGTTTGTGTGTGGAAGATGGCGGCGAAGAAGTGAAGACGAAGGGATGCGACTGTTCGACGGTGCCTTTATAAGTCTTCGATAACCTAGTGGGCCGAAGCTTGTCATATTCCGTCAAGTCCATTTTTGTGAAATCGATACGCGCATTTATTATGATACTAAGATTCTTGTTATGCATTAACCTTGGATGTTGAGGATCTTAAAATAAGTGATAAATCACTCGGATTGAGGCGGTTTCAGTTTTGGAAATTGCACATTTCAAGATTTTGTGACAACTCACTCGGCTTGTTACGGTTTTAACCTTGGAAATTGTACCTTTCACAATTCTGTGTTAAATCACTCGGATTGTTGTGGTTTCAACCCTGGAAATCGCATCTTCTGAGATTTTGTGATAGATCACTTTTATTGTATCGGCACCAATCTTGGGGGCTGAATTTTTGTATTACTACTATTAATACATCACCAATCTTGGGGGCTATGACAATTAAATTTCATTGTTAATCATTCGGATTAAGGTCACTTCCGCATTATGGATGTAAATATTAATTTGGTGATGCATCACTCAACGAATGAGAAAATTCAGCTAAATATGGAGCTTGTTTAGCTTATACAAATTGGAAGATTTAGATGTCATTATGCCCTTTTGTGTAGAGGGACAAGATCAATTGGATATTTTTCAATAACACAAAAGTTGCTTCGGTATAGACTCAACAACCTTCTGAGTTGGGGGCTATATTCATAGGCTATGTCTTTTTCAGGCGTTTATGAATAAGAGTTATCAGAAGTAATAGAAAAAGCACTTCCCAATTTCATAAGATGTCGAGGCAAACCAAGATGACGATTCAAAATGGAAAGTGCTTGGGGGCTACTGTGGGAAATATATACCCGGGATACTTAACCACTCGGCTAACTGGCCGAGTGGGCCGGGGGCTCGGGTATGGTGTATTCAGCCCAGAAGATATTTACTTAGATATTTGTTTCAGTAAGCAGCAAGTTAGGTTAGCAGATATGTTGGATAGATAGAATCTGTTGTAACCGACTAAAAGATTACCATGTAAATCCCTGCCCTTCGGATATATAACGAGGGCAGGGGGCCTTCGACAAGAGACAGACTCGTATTGGAACCCTAATTCCAGTGCGAACCCTAGTAATATAGAAACACCAAACAGGACGTAGGGTTATTATCCTTCGGGAGGCTCGAACCTGTATAAACCTTGTGTCCTGTGTCCATCAATCTTTCATACTCATACGCATACCTAGATTTACTATCGAGAATATCTCTCGACAAAAACATACGTAATCGCCACTTCCAAGTTGGAGATTTAGCGCTTCGCGGAGTGTAGTCAACGAAGAATCAACATAAGCTTTCTCCTAAGTGGGAAGGACCATATGTGGTGAAGGAACTCACTCGCCCGGGGGCTTACCGACTGATGTACGAAGACGTCGATGATATACCAAATTCCTGGAACATAAATCAGCTACGCGTTTCTATACTTAGTTATTCTTTTGTATATTTATATATTATTTATGAATGAAACTTCGGTCTTTGTGATGAAAGATTTTTTGATGATTTTCATTCTATATTGTCTTGATTCCTTAATTTATTTTATTAAACAATCGAGCCAGGGGGCTAGTCATAATGTCCCACCTTAGTCTAACCTCATTTTGGTTTTGGACTATTTTCCGATCGATTTCTTCTTTTTGAATACGAACTTCACTTTTTTGGTCTAATGTCTATTCATCATGGTTATACACTTTACACTGCACATCAGACTACCACTACACTAAACTCAGAGCCAAAGTGCGAGTGGTCATGTGTCGATTGGTTGACTCTGCTTGTTACGCGGTTACGTGTCACAACCTAATATGTTAAGGCAGACCGATGCAATTTGAGTTTCTCAATGACAGAAACATACTTATGATATTTTTATCAATCTTTTAAAGTTGTTAAGCATGAAACTAATTTACATATAGGTAACATTGTTTTATTACATAGATATTACTAATGTTCTCTAGCATTACAGGATTTACAACTCCTTTGAAGGAGAGGAAGAGTCATCTCATAGCTCAACTTCTGGAGTTGCTAGAGGAGTAGGCACGGTCGGATTGATCTCTATGTTGTTGACCAAGGCTTGGGAAGTCTCCAGCATAGAATCCAAGAGCAGCTGTCATTGGTCGTCGGTCAAGTCTGGGTTGAAGCCCTCCTTGATCTTGTCCAATGGCAGAGCAGGAGACCAAGATTGGCAAATCGCCAGGACCAGACTCTCGGCCTCGATTGCCACTCGCCAAGTGTTATAAGCGATAGCTTCCGATGCATGCTCCAGCAAGTACTCCAAGGAGTGACCAGTCTGCTCCACTCGGTCGGCATGAACATAGTTCATTGCCTTTCGAGCAGCATAAGATAGAGCTACGAGTGATGATTTTTGGTCAGTATGATTAAAAGAGGATTCAAGAAGATGTGAGAAATAATGAAGAGCTTACTGGCAAGTTTACATTTGAAGGATTTGGAGACGCTCTTGGCATCCTCTATCTTGGCATCAGCCTCCTTCAGCTCCTTCTGCAGCCGAGTGATCTCGGCCTTCTGGTCCTTGACCGACTTGGAGAGGTTTTCCTTCTCAGCATTCAAGGCGTCAACAAACCTTTGCTGATTGGAAGTCAAATTCTCTAGGTCAGCAATCTTCTGATCACGAACTAAAGACAAACAGAGTGATTAGTTGATTATATAAACACAGAAGGTAAGTGATCTTACCAGCTATATCTGCACGGCCTTGGTCTAAGGCCTTGGTCATCTCTCTTTGGTCGGTCTGCAGCTTATCAATCTCCTTCTGTGCTTTGGAGAGCCGTTGACCGGTGACTAGCATAACATCAGCAATGTGTCAGTATTGAACTTAAAGACATGAAGACCAAAGAGTTTTAGGGCATACGAAAAGTTTCGGCTTCAAGGTATTCCACCCTAGCCTGTTTCCTCTCTACAAGAGCATATATTTTCTATATACAAAAAGGGGTTAAGCTCAAGGATGATGTGGGATACTTGCCTTACGGGTATCCTGATACAAGACTAAGTCGGTAGCCGATCGGGTACTTCATCAACAAGGAAGCCGACCGACTTGACTTGGAGCATACGGCATGTAGAGATAGACTTTCTATGTAAATCCTTATGGATTACGACTAGGACTCTTCATGTACCCTTAGCCGACCCGATATATAAGGCGGCAGGGTATCCCTCATCGGGAGGAAGGCTTTTTCGCAACATCAATACAATACATAGAACACAGGACGTAGGGTTTTTACTCTCATCGAGAGGGCCCGAACCTGTATAACTCGGCGTCTTGCGTTACCATCGTAGTTCTTAGTCTCGACGTAGCCCTATATATTTACTGTTGATCTCAAGCTTTGACAGTTGGTGCGCCAGGAAGGGGACAAGGCTCGCCGGGATTCTTCGTCGATTACGATGGCCGAAATTCCCATCATTTAGTACACACCGGACTTCAAAATCTCCTTTGGATCACTCGACTTTACAGTCGGCGACAACGGAGCCCTAGGTCTGGAGAACCACAGATCTGACTCGGCCGTAGCTGTTTCCATGGCGCGATCACCGAGTTCGTCTGGCATGATCCCCGCATTGGTTCCACTCGGATCTGAGGGGGGGGAGGTCCTTCCTTAGGGAACGATTCAAAATCGGATCGGTCTTTTGATGAGGACTCGGTTGGATCCGCTTACATATATCCCTATATTGTCAACATGGTGGATATAGCAGATCCCGTAGATGGAGACCAAGATGGTGACCAAGACGGTGAACAAGAAGGTAACCCCGTTGATGGCTACCCGAATCAACTAGCCAAAGGAGGTCAACAGGAGGAGGACCCTCCAGTTGACGACTTATCGGTCAGACACCGCCGTCGACCAAGAGGGTCGCACGGTTCACGCAACGCACGCCGACTGGATCTCGGTCCACAACTTGAAGTGGATGGCGTCAAGGCCTAGCACACTCCTCAGAATAACATTGCAGGGGGCCAAAACTTTGCTCGACACTCTAATGGTCGACGTGAATTATCAGACCCCTGCGATGCAGAAGGCGGTGGCTATGCTTAAGGCCGCTGCGGCTTAAGAGGCCGCAAAATCTCAGTCGGTCACAAGCTCTAGTCACGCATCTTTGCAAGGTCGGCATAGGCGTGAAGATCTGAGAAATTTCCTCAGTATCCATGATGGACGTGATACCATCAGCTCTCACTATGAAGAACGCACTCATGATAACCGACGCTATGAGGAAGAATGCCGTGATTGGAGAACGGACGACCGACGGGACGACCGACAGGACAACCGACGAGAGGACCGCCAAGATCCTCCTCCAAGGCATAACCGTGATGACTGTCGTCGATGTGACGATTGGGATCGGCGTGATAATGATGATAACGACCATCAGCATCATCGTCATGATGATGATGTTGGTCCGTGACACGGCCGCCGTGCAACTCCGTCCCCAGACTGACATAGGCGATCGATGACGCCGACCGACGATGAGATCGATGGTATCAAAGCTTACATCCCTAGGCTTTGTATAGCTCGATGGCCAAAAGGATTCAAGCCGGTTCCCATCAAAAAATACGATGGGCAGACCAATCCCTGAGAGTGGCTGCAGCTTTACAGCACGGCGATTCGGTCGGCTGGAGGTGATTCCTATGTAACGGCTAATTACCTTCCGGTCTGCCTGGATCCAGCCGTTCGGATATGGCTCACGTCTCTTCCAGAGGAGTCCATCACATCTTGGGGAGACCTCAACAGGAAGCTCATAGAAAGTTTCCAAGCTACCTGCAATTGACTGGGCAACCATTTCGACCTCACTCGGATCAAGCAGAAGACCAACGAACCTCTTCGTGACTACATCAAGCGATTTTGCGCTAAGAAGACTGAGATCTCCAATGTCCCGGACCAACAAATCATTGCCGCCTTCCAAGGAAGAATCCATAGCGATGATTTGGTTCATGAGATCGGTCGGAGGAATCATGACCTCAAGCTGACCGCTCAAGAGTGCTTCGAGATCGCTGATAAGTTCGCGTCTGGTGAGTCAGCATTGGATGGCATCCGGGGAAAAGGCAAAGAGAAGCGGTCGAACAAGCCCGAGTCCTCCAAGAAGAACAAGAAGAGGAAGCTTGATAACGTGGTTCACACGGTGGACCAACTTTAGAAGAACCCTCGAACAAACCAACCATCCA
Organism: Eleusine coracana subsp. coracana; assembly: GCA_032690845.1. Lineage (NCBI taxonomy): Eukaryota > Viridiplantae > Streptophyta > Magnoliopsida > Poales > Poaceae > Eleusine > Eleusine coracana. The sequence continues at coordinate 5,562,462 of CM064432.1, read as the reverse complement.
CAAACGAGCTGCTGAGTGGCCCATGCCTTTGGCACCCAAAGGGAAACCACAAAGCAAAAGACTGCTATCGACTGAAGGGTTTTGCAACAGCTGCGCTCAAGGTGGCTAAACATCCTCCGAGGCGCAATAGCAAAGACAAGACCAATGACGATGGCGACAAGGATGACTCAGGAGAGTTCCAGGAGCCCCGCAAGGAAGTCAACTTCATCTTCAGTGGCCCGGATGCCTACGTGTCCAAGCGCAAGCAGAAGCTGGAACTTTGGGAGATCAACTCAGTGGAACCGGCCGCGCCTCAATTCATGAGGTGGTCTGAAATGCCAATCACTTTTGATTGGTTGGATCATCCCAAGCATATCCCGAAGCCGGGTTGATACCCGTTGGTGCTTGCTGCTACAATGAAGGAGGTAAAGTTTAACAAAGTACTCATTGATGGAGTAAGCAGTTTGGACTTAATCTTCACCAAGACTCTCAAAGAGCTCGGTGTGTCAATCAATGATCTTCAGCCGAGTTCTTCACCTTTCCACGGGATTGTACCTGGCAAGACTTCAGTTCCTATTGGACAGATCAGTCTGCTGGTCACCTTCGGGACCTGTGAGAATTTCAGGACCGAATGCATTCTCTTCTAGGTGGCGGATTTTGACTCAGCATATCATGCTATCATCGGTCGACCGGCTATGGCTAAATTCATGGCTATCCCGCATTATCCATATCTCACCCTCAAGATGACAAACACGAACAGAATAATCTCCCTCCACTCTGATCTTCGGAATTCTTTTGATTGTGATGTACAGAGTTGTAAGATGGCCAATAAATAGTTGACGTTGTCCGACCAGAAGGAGATCTAGAAGACAGTCGGCATGGAGGAGCAGACTGGAGCGGCGGTTCCAACAAAGAAGCCTACCAAAGACAAGATTTAGATCAATGACATCTAAACCAAGGAAATCATGCTCGATCCTGAGTACCTCGATAAGGTAACTTACGCTGGGGCCAACCTCGACGAGAAATAGGAACTCGCGCTCACTCTTTTTGTGGGATATGTATACCAGGGATACCTCACCACTCGGATATATTGCCGAGTGGGCTGGGGTCCAATAAAGATAAAGCCCATAAAGATAACTACTCGGATTATTACTTGGAGTACACGACAAGTCAATACTAGATATAGAAAGTTAGAGATAGAATCCTAGTCGGAAATCATGTTGTAACCGACTAGGACACTTGCCATGTAACCCTACCCCCCCCCCCCCCCCCGGATATATAAGGAGGGGCAGGGGCTCTCTCATAGATGATATCCCGCATAATACACCACAGAACACAGGACGTAGGATTGTTATCCTCCGGGAGGCCCGAACCTGTCTAAACCTTGCGTCTTGTGTGTCCATCGACTCTCGGTCTCGCGCATGCCTCTACCGATACACAAGGATCATGGGTAGCCCTATGATCCACTACAGATATTAGTATCGACACTTTTCCTCCAGGAAAATAGGGACATCTTTGCATGGAAACCATCTGACATGCTGGGAGTTCCTAGGGAAAAGATTGAGCACGAGTTAAGAGTACCCCCTGGGGCTACCCCCGTTCGGCGGAGGCTTAGAAGATTCACACAAGATTGCAAGGACACCATGAAGAAGGAGATAGTTAGACTATTAGATGCTAAGTTTATAAAGTAGGTGTATCATCCCAACTGGTTAGCAAATCCAGTCCTTGTACCCAAGAAGAATAAAGAATAGAGGATGTGTGTTGATTATACTGATCTCAACAAGGTCTATCCTAAAGACCCCTTCGCTCTTCCTTGTATTGGTCAGATTGTAGACTCGACAGCCGGGTGTGAGCTCTTGAGCTTTCTGGATGCCTATTCAGGCTATCACCAGATCCCACTGAAGGTCGAAGATCAGATTAAAACTTTCTTTATAACACCCTTCGGCACCTATTGCTATATCACAGTGCCTTTCGGTCTGAAGAACGCTGGCGCGACTTACCAATGAGGTATTGAACGCTGACTTGCTACTCAGATTGGTCGGAACGCAGAAGCGTATGCCAATGACATCATCGTCAAGACCTGGAATGTCGAAGGGCTTATTTCTGACCTGGCAGAAACCTTTGACAATCTGAGGTATTATTCAATGAAGCTGAATCCTAAGAAGTGTGTTTTTGGGGTTCCTTCGAGAAAGCTACTCGGTTACATTGTTTCGAAACGAGGTATAGAGGCCAACCCGGATAAAATAGAGGTGATCCTTGGTATGGGGCCACCTAATTCTCAAAGGGATGTACAGAAGCTGACCGGATGCATGGCGTCCTTGAGTCGCAATATTTCCCGACTGGGGGTTAGAGGGTTACCACTTTTCCGACTGCTTAAAAAGTAGGAGGACTTCATTTGGACTGAAGAGGCGCAGTTGGCATTGGACGAGTTGAAGGTTTACCTCAGCAGCATTCCAATATTGGTGCCTCGAGAGCCAGGAGAAAAACTTCAACTTTATATATCGGCCACAACCCTGGTTGTGAGTAGTGTTTTAACAGTCGACCGAGAAGAAGAGGGACATATACAAAAAGTGCAACACCCGGTCTGTTTTGTGAGTGAGGTCCATGGCGCCTCTAAGATAAAAATATCAGTAGATCTTGAAGTTGTTGTATGCATTGTTGATCACCTCCAGGAAGTTGAAGCTGAGAAACCATGTGGATATGTGCTATGGTTTGCTATATTTGTGATGAGTAATTTACTTGAGCAGATTTGTTGTTTGAGTTGAAATGCGGGAATCCAGGGATTGCATGGTTTTGCATATCATGGTTATGACTAACCAGAGTTAGTGGAGATATTGGTGGTATTGCAGGAGATGGGAAATGTGTTTGCTTGTCTCATGATGTGTAGGTCACTAGAGTCGACTTGGTGGTCAACGGTGAGAGGATCGGGCACAAGTAGGGGACTTGGGGCCAGACGATCGGGATGCCGGGTGAAGTCAAGGGTGATCCACACCGTATACGTGGAGAAACAAGATGCACGGACGGTTTCACGGTTGAGCCTCAAAACCGTGGTGGTGATGAAGACGACATGTTGACCAAGTCAAGGCAAATGGGATGCCGGTGCAAGTGACAAGGGGGCTCGATGGACAGGGACTGGGAGAGACTTGCCGATGGTCAGGATCGCGGGACAAGGTGACACGCGTCGATATTGAGAAGTCGCGCTTGGAGAAGCGTGCAAGGCGGTTTCCCGGTTTGGGCCTCAAAACCGGTGGCGGTGGTTGGTGGTGCACGTGGCACCATCACGGAGCTTGCTTTGAGATGAAGCAAGGACGTGAAGCGTCCGATGGCATTCAGGCGATGAGGAAAAAGATGGACGGTTATGCCCCCGGTGGTAGGTGGGTATGTTATATAGGTCAAGGGTAGAGTGGTCATGTGGACAATAGACCCTAGGCCCATATAAGGAGAGGTGTGGCTAGTGGGAGAGGTGCCTCTCTTCTTATTAGCCTTGTGTTAGGACTCTATTCAAAGTGCTAGGAGAGGACTTCATGTTTGAGAGGAGAGTAGTGGGTGTGTGAGAGACATCTCTTGCTCTTCCAAATAGTGGGAGGAAGAAGGTGGCTTCCTAGCCTTGTACCCATGGATCTTGTAAGCACCTTTCTATGATATGAGAAGCATTTTCGTGCTCAAGATTTCCCTCTTTACTTGAATCCCGAAATTCCATTTTTCCTATTTTTGGACCTATTTTCATGGTGATTTTCGATCTCACTTTTGGACGGATTTTTGGCCCGGATTTCTTGAGGAAGTTGTTGCTAGGATGAGCTAGGATGATCCTCTATGGATCCTTGATGGAATTATTGGCTCTAGCACCTTCGATTTGAAGGATCTCTCAAGTTTCCCCTTTTTGGTGTTCTTGGCACAAGATCTGAAATTCGTGATGATTCCTTGAGCCAATTGAGATGATCTCCTAGGATTAGGGTCGTGATGTGATGAGGATTCATTGGTCCAAAAATTGCATCATTTGGAGTTCGTTTGATTGAGCTTTGGAGAAGATTTGAGAAGATCCCGAGAGTTTTTCTGTTCAGCCGGGGGTCGACCGACACTGCCGATGACCAGGACCGGCACTGCCAATTGCTCTAGTCTGTAGGTTCCAGTGCGACAGCATCCCGCACCGGCACTGCTGATAGGTGGGACCAGCACTACCGATGACACGCACCGGCACTGCTGATAGGCGTGACTGGCACTACCGATGAGTGCTCAGTTCTGGACTGCTGAGCATTTCGTCTTCCCTTTTTGTTTCCGCTGTGTTTCTTTGGTGTGGTTGATCACTCCTAGGGCTAGTACACCACAAGTTGGTGTGTGTAGTCTTGGTGATCGATTTAGAGGTTGGCTTGGGTTGTTTTTTGGGATGTAGGCCAAGTTCTCTTGGAGAATTTTATTTGGCTCCCATTCACCCCCCCCCCCTCTGGTCGCCTTCTCGATCCTTCAATTGGTATCAGAGCTAGTTTGATCATAGTTGACCTTCGCCGGCTTTGTGATCCAACATAGAGAAGCGTGTTGTCAAGCTGTGGATGTTCGATGGAGAGGACTTTCCCTACTAGAAGTCACGGACCAAGGCGTATCTGTTGAGTCAAGGACGTGCAATTTGGGAGATTGTTGATCAAGAGTATGCTATACCACAAGACCTGAACATTGCTTCTGCAGGTGAGTTAGTCAGGTATGAGAACAACTCCAAAGCTATCAATATTCTGCTCTCTGCACTTGGTAGGAGTGAACATGATAGGGTTGCATACCTTGACACTGCTCATGCTATTTGGGTTAAGCTCTGCACTTACCATGAGGGTACCAACCAGGTCAAGTCTATGCGTAAGGATTCTTACAATAGACAGTACCAAACCGTTGCACAGAAACCGGGCGAGTCACTAGATGACACTTTTCGTAGGTTTAAGGCAATTGTGTGCAACTTGTGGGCTTGTGGTACCCTTGTGTACAATGACAATGATAGAGCTAAGCAACTGTTGTACTCACTTGATGAAAATGTTTGGGGGGTTAAAATTGCTGCTCTAGATGAAACTGCTAACTTCAACACCTTGAACTATGAGCAACTATATAGCAAGCTGAAATCTCATAAACTGTCTAGGAAATCTCGTCCTAATCTTGCTATTCCTGCTTCTAGCATGGCTTTGCTTTCTAGTTCTCAGAAGGGTGATCACAGTTGTGCTTCTTATGGAACTAACCTCTCGCTTGACAAGTCTTCCTTGGAGTTTTCTTTGTCTTCTCTTGTTGTAGCTTCCGATGAACAGATGGAGTGCATTCCTGACGAGGAGCTGTCCTTGCTCACAAGGAAGTTCAGGAGGTTCTACAACAACTGGAAGGAGAGAAGAGGAGGTGGTTCAAGAACCTGCTTGTGACCTGGGACACTTCATCGCTGATTGTCCCAAGAAGAAGAAGAAGGTTGGGTACCACGACAACAACACTAAAGACTTCAAGCAGAAGAAGAACCGCTTCTACAAGAAGGGCAAGAACTCCAAGAAGTTTGCCAAGGCCATTACACGCGCCTACGTTGCCGCCTTGAGCGATGTCGACCTCACATCAAGCGAAGGCCTTACAAGCTCGGAGAAGGAGGGTGAAAAGCCACGAGTCAAGAAGAAGGATGACTTCACCGGGCTTGGCTTCATGGCAAAGAACGACCACGACACCGACTCTGGATCCGACTCCGACACAAGCGAGGTACCTCCTACTCTTGATGAGCTCTCTTCTGAACTTGATCATTTGCGCGATGTTCTGCTTTTGCAAGATGATAAGCTTCGCAGTGCTGTTCGTGAGAGTAGAGAGCTTAAGTCTAAGTTGGAGAGTGCTGATTTTGAAATTGCTTCGCTTAGGTCCAAGCTTGCTCATGAGGACATTGTTGTTGAGTGTGAGTCTTGCCAAGTTGTGATGAGTGATCTTGCACAGAGGGAGAGTGTGCATGCTCAAGTTGCCAGTCAGCTTGAGAGTGCCCTCAAGGAGCTTGATGAATTCAAAGCTAGACCAACTCTTTTGGGTGTATGTCAGAAGTGCCCCAAGCTCACAGATGAGTTGGAAGCTCACTCCCTCAAAGTCAAAGAGCTTGAGTCCAAGTTGCTTCATGAGACTCGCTCTAAGGTCCTTCCACCATCTTGTGAGGTGTGTGTCTCTCTTAAGGACAAGCTTGTAATCACTAGGGAGGAAAACAAAGCCCTAGTTCAGGAAAATGACTATCTTGTGTCTAGGCTATAGAGAACCCTAGTGAGTGAAGAGAAGATTGAGAGTGATTTGGCAAGAGTGAAGGAGAGTGCTTCTAGGTCAACCTATAACTTAGGCTTGGGATTTGAGAGGTGTAACAAGGAGGGTGAGAATGTGGGTAAGTTTATACCTAGCTCCAGCTACAAGGATGAGGAAAACACCATTAAACCCACTGACACATACTATCCACCCAATCCCAAACCCTCCTTCAACCCAAAGCAAATAGAGAAGCCAAACCCAAACCTGCAATGCAAACCAAGCCTAATCCTAAGGGTGTCTACATTTGCATGTTTTGTGGTCGCAAGGGCCACTTGGATGAATTCTGTTATAGGCGTAAGAGGATTAAGAGGAAGCAAGCTGAGTTGACTAGGGATGATTTTTATGATGATTTTGTTGACTTTCAACCTCGCTCTTTTTCTCATGCCTATCGTGGACAGGGTCATTCCTTATATGGCTTTGATTTACAAAACAGAGGCTTTGTGCAGCAGTGTTTTGGCGCCCCACGTTTTCCCTATCGTGGTGAGCGTCACTCGCGTGGATTTGGCTTTCACACAGATGATTTCTATCCTCACAACTCAAGGTTTGAGTCGAGACACTTTGACATGCCATGTTTTCCCTATCGTGGTTCTCGTCCCATGCGTTCGAATGATAAAGTGCAAAGAACTGTGATGACTACTACCGGTCGTATGGTTAAGTGCTGGATTCCCAAATGCTTTTTGACTAACCCCAGCACTGAGCCATCGACTTTCACTTCTCATTCTTTGTAGGCAGCAGGTGGAGGCTTGGAGAACAAGTGGTTGATGGATTCCCGAAGTTCGCGCCACATGACCGGAAATGTAAAGTGGTTCTCCAGCCTCACTCCCTTGAAGCGTCGGGAGTATGTGACCTTTGGAGATGACAAGAGAGGAAGAGTGAAGGGAAGGGGCACGGTAAAGGTAAATGAGAACTTCACTCTCAATGATGTTAGTTTGGTTGAGTTTCTCGAGTACAATCTCCTCTCTATCTCTCAGCTTCTTGATGTTGGTTTGGAAGTGCGCTTTAAGTCGAATGCTTCTTGTGTTCCTGATTCGAGTGGTTCCTTGGTTTGTGGGATTTCTCGCATTGGCAGAGTTTTTTAGGCTGATTTTGCTGGTTCTCCTGGTTCTCACAAGTGCTTGTTTGCTCAATCTTCTTCTGAGCTCTGGAAATGGCATAGGAGACTGGGTCACATGAGCTTTGACTTGTTATGTCGCTTGAGTGGCCTAGGTTTGATCTGAGGATTGCCTAAACTCAAATTTGATAAGGATTTGGTTTGTGCTCCTTGTTGTTATGGGAAAATGATTGTCGCTTCTCATCCACCAATCAATTTGGTGATGACTGAACGCCCTGGAGAGTTGCTTCATATGGACACTGTTGGTTCTTCTTGGGTTCGTTTGGCGGGTGGGAAGTGGTATGTTCTTGTGATTGTTGACGACTATTCTCGCTACTCTTGGGTCTACTTTCTTGAGAGTAAGGATGAAGTGTTTCATCACTTCCGGAGCTTAGCTTTGAGGTTGTTCAATGAACTCCCTCGTGCATTACGAGCAATTCACAGTGATAATGGCACCAAGTTCAAGAACTCCTCCTTTGATGCTTTCTGTCTTGAGCATGGTATTGAGCATCAGTTTTCAGCACCTCGGGTTCCCCAGTAGAACGGTGTGGTTGAAAGAAAGAACAGAACCTTAGTGGAGATGGCCCGGACGATGCTCGATGAGCATAGGACTCCGAGGCGGTTCTGGGCTGAGGCCATTAGCACTGCTTGCTATGTTTCCAATCGGATTTTCTTACGCTCAATTCTTAATGTGACTTCTTATGAGCTACATTTTGGGAGAAAGCCCTCGGTTTCTCATTTGCGTGCCTTTGGTTGCAAGTGCTTTATTCTCAAACGTGGCAATCTTGATAAGTTTGAGTCAAGGTCTTCTGATAGAATCTTTCTTGGTTACTCTCTTCATGGTTATTCCTACAGAGTTTTGAATTTGGAGACTAACACCATCGTAGAATCCTGCGATGTAACCTTTGATGAATCAAACTCTTATGCAAGAAATGTGATTGAGTCTGCAGGTGACAAGGAGATGAAGGAGAGCATCTTTATAGAAGAGGACCTATAGGGCTTTGATGATGATGATGATGATTTCATCTCTCATCTGAGCTTGTTCCTGCTGCTACCACTACTCCAGCAGAGGGTCCAGAAGCTTCTACATCGACTTCAGCAGCTATCGAGCAAGCTCCAGCTGTGGTTGAGGGTGAGGTACACTCTGAGAGAGAGGCTCCTCACAACATTTAGCGTCGACACCCACCTCAACAGATGATCGGTAATCTCTATGAGAGGACAACAAGGTCAAGGTCTGCACATCTTGCTTGTTTTACAAATTCTCTATTTGTTGCAACCTTTGAACCCCGGGATGTTAGACACGTACTATCTGATAAACATTAGGTTAATGCCATGCATGAGGAGTTGGAAAACTTTGAGAGAAACAAAGTCTGGACCCTTGTAGAGCCTCCCAAAAATGTCAATGTCATAGGAACCAAGTGGGTGTTCAAAAACAAATATGGGGAGGATGGTGAGGTTATGAGAAACAAGGCTAGGCTAGGCTAGGATCTCAAGGTTTTAGCCAAGTGGAGGGCTTAGATTATGGTGAAACCTTTGCTCCTGTTGCTCCCATAGAAGCCATTAGGATCTTGCTTGCATTTGCTGCCTCCAAGGGCATTAGACTCTATCAAATGGATGTCAAGAGTGCTTTCCTAAATGGTTTCATAGAGGAAGAAGTGTATGTGAGGCAACCCTCTAACTTTGAGCACCACAAATACCCAAACCATGTGTACAAGCTTTAGAAGGCTTTGTACGGGCTAAAGCAAGCACCTAGGGCATGATATGCTAGGCTTAAGACCTTCTTGCTAGAGCATGGGTATGTCATGGGGTGTGTTGATAAAACCTTGTTCACTCTCAAGCATGGCAATGACTTTTTAATGGTTCAGATTTACGTGGATGATATCATTTTTGGTGGTTCCTCTCATGCTCTTGTGTCCAGGTTTCAGGAAGCTATGGAAAGTGAATTTTAGATGTCGATGATGGGAGAGCTCACCTTCTTTCTTGGGCTTCAAATTAAGCAGTGCAAGCAAGGCACTTTCATACATCAAGCCAAGTACACGAAGGATCTCCTGAAGAAGTTCGACATGGTCAATGTGAAGCCGTTGTCTACACCAATGTCCACTACAACGGCTCTTGACCCTGATGAAGACTGTGAAGCAGTGGATCAAAGGGAGTACAGGAGCATGATTGGCTCCCTCTTATACCTGACAGCGACAAGACCCGACATACACTTTGTGATGTGCCTTTGTGCTCGCTTTGAAGCTTCCCCAAGGGTGACTCATTGCAAGGCTGTCAAGCACATTTGAGTTTGGTCTTTGGTACTCTGCATCTTCATCTCTTGATCTCATTGGGTATTTGGATGCGGACTTTGCTGGGTGTAGAATTGATAGGAAGAGCACTTCTGGTACTTGCCATTTCTTGGGTACTTCTTTGATCTGTTGTCTTCTCATAAGCAGTCGAGTGTTGCCCAATCCACCATAGAGGCTAAGTATGTAGCTGCTGCTAGCTGCTGCTCACAAATCCTATGGGTTGTATCTACCATGAGAGACTATGGGTTAACTTTTAAGGGTGTTCCACTCATGTGTGATAACTCCAGTGCCATATGCTTAGCCAAAAACCCAGTCCAACATGGTAAGGTCAAACACATCAATGTGCGATTCCACTTCCTGAGAGATAATGTTGAGAAGGGGGATGTTGAGCTCAAATACATTGATACCAAAAACCAACTAGCTGATATCCTCACCAAGCCCCTAGATGCTTCGAGACATGCTTTTCTTCAGGGGGAACTTGGTGTTTGTCATCCCTATGGCATCATTTGAGGGGGAGTTGGTTTTCTCTTGTATATATGTATCTTACCATTTTCGCATTGCATCTCATATGTAATATATGCATTGGTAGATGAGCTTTGATTCTTATGCTTTCTTGCATTTCTCTTTGCTATGATTGAGCTTGAGCTAAGTTGTGTGGATGTGATGGTAATCTCTTATGCTTAGATTTTCTAGATGGCCTGTTATAAACTCATGTGAGCAACTTGCTAATCTTAAAGGTAAATTGAGCTTCTTGTGAACCTTATGACCTAATCTTGCTAAAACTTGCTCAGAATGTGTATAATTGCTTTCATCCTTGTTGAAACTTGCACTGAGGCTAGTCTAGAGGATGTCTTGGCTTTGGCACCTTGGGTTTGCGAAATGGAAGGCTTTGCAAATGTTTAGCTCATGATGAAACATTGTGGGAATGTGTGTTCCTTTTGCCGCAAAGGCATGCTCTTTTGTCTTGTGCATAATCTTGAAAAATCTGCTAAGTGCTTTGATCAAGAACTACTCAATAATGCTAAATCCAAACATTGTGACTTGAAGCATCAGGGTGTTTGTCGTACCCAGTCGTGCGACCCTCCGCATGGATAAGAGGACACATGAGGATAAACTATAATCACTTGATCAACTGAGTCTCTGTTTCATATGTGAGCATTTGTAGAGCTCATTTTCTGTGAATGCTTGTTGCCCTTATTGAGACTGAAACTGGCTAGATTCTTATGATTCACTTGGTGCTTGTTTTGCCTTGGATGAGAGTACTTACACATGTGGTGGCAGATTTTCTCATGATAAGCAAAATTTAATTCTATCTAAGCTGGCCAATTTTTTGCTTAGCCTGTATAGCTCATGGTGTTTATGCCTTGCTATCTATTTTTGATCTTTTCATGATTGGGAGCTATTGCCTTTACACTTCATGGCACTATGGTTATGGTTAGCAAAGTTAAATGCTTGTTTGCATAATTGTTGAAGCTCCTTAGGTTTGCATTTTCATGCATTGCATGTTTGCTTGTTATTTTGCCTCTTTGATGAGTTCATTACCAAAGGGGGAGAAAATTTTGGGGTCATGCACAGATAATGCTAAGAAACTCATATGATCCGTTTTGCACTATATGACATCTACCACAATTTGAGGGGGAGCATATCATGATCTTGAGCGGTTTCTTGCGCTTTTCACATTCTTTGCGTCTCAAGTCGCTTTCTTTGCCAACTCTTTGTTTTGTCATCCCTACTTGCTAGATGGCTTGTTTTCACCTTTTCTTTGGGTTGGCCATTTGGATGTGCTTATTCAGCTTCGCATTTCAATCTCTAATCTTTGTGCATTTGGTGTTGTCAATGTACTCATCAAGGGGGAGATTGAGAAACCATGTGGATATGTGCCATGGTTTGCTATATTTGTGATGAGTAATTGACTTGAGTGGATTTGGTGTTTGAGTTGAAATGCGGGAATCCAGGGATTGCATGGGTTTGCATATCATGGTTATGACTAACCGGAGTTGATGGAGATATTGGTGGTATTGCAGGAGATGGGAAATGTGTTTGCTTGTCTCATGATGTGTAGGTCACTGGAGTCGACTTGGCGGTCAACGACGAGAGGATCGGGCACAAGTAGAGGACTTCGGACCAGACGATCGGGATGCCAGGTGAAGTCAAGGGTGATCCACACTGTATACGTGGAGAGGCAAGAAGCACGGACGGTTTCACGGTTGAGCCTCAAAACCGTGGTGGTGATGAAGACGACGTGTTGACCAAGTCAAGGCGAATAGGATGCCGGTGCAAGTGACAAGGGGGGCCGATGGACAGGGACTGGAAGATACTTGCCGGTGGTCAGGATCGCGGGACAAGGTGACACGCGTCAACATCGAGAAGTCGTGCTTTGAGAAGCGTGCAAGGCGGTTTCCCGATTTGGGCCTCAAAACCGGTGGCGGTGGTTGGTGGTGCACGTGGCACCATCACGGAGCTTGCTTTGAGATGAAGCAAAGACGTGAAGCGTCCGATGGCATTCGGGCGATGAGGAAAAAGATAGACGGTTATACCCTTGGTGGTAGGTGGGTGTGTTATGTAGGTCAAGGATAGAGTGGTCATATGGACAATAGACCCTAAGCCTATATAAGGAGAGGTGTGGCTAGTGGGAGAGGTGCCTCTCTTCCCATTAGCCTTGTGTTAGGACTCTATTCAAAGTGCTAGGAGAGGACTTCATGTTTGAGAGGAGAGTAGTGGGTGTGTGAGAGACATCTGTTGCTCTTCCAAATAATGGGAGGAAGAGGGTGGCTTCCTAGCCTTGTACCCATGGATCTTGTAAGCACCTTTCTATGATATGAGAAGCATTTTCATGCTCAAGATTTCCCTCTTTACTTAAATCCCGAAATTCCATTTTTCCTATTTTCAGACCTATTTTCGTGCTGATTTTCGATCTCACTTTTGGATGAATTTTTGGCCCGGATTTCTTGTGGAACTTGTTGCTAGGATGAGCTAGGATAATCCTCTATGGATCCTTGATGGAATTATTGGCTCTAGCACCTTCGATTTGAAGGATCTCTCAAGTTTCCCCTTTTTGGTGTTCTTGGCACAAGATCTGAAATTCGTGATGATTCCTTGAGCCAATTGAGATGATCTCCTAGGATTAGGGTCGTGATGTGATGAGGATTCATTGGTCCAAAAATCGCATCATTTGGAGTTCATTTGATTGAGTTTTGGAGAAGATTTGAGAAGATCCCGAGAGTTTTTCTGTTCTATCGGGGGTCGATCGGCACTACCGATGACCAGGATCGGCACTGCCGATTGGTCTAGTCTGTAGGTTCCAGTGCGACAGCATCCCACACCGGCATGCCGATAGGTGGGACCGACACTGCCGATGACGCACAACGGCACTGCCGATGCTGATCGACACTGCCGATGGCAGGGATCGGTACTACCGATGAGTGCTCAGTTCTGGACTGTTGAGCATTTCATCTTCTCTTTTTGTTTTCGCTGTGTTTCTTTGGTGTGGTTGATCACTCTTAGGGCTAGTACACCACAAGTTGGTGTGTGTAGTCTTGGTGATCAATTTAGAGGTTGGCTTGGGTTGTTTTTTGGGATATAGGCCAAGTTCTCTTGGAGAATTTTATCTGGCTCCCATTCACCCCCCTCTGGTCGCCTTCTCAGTCCTTCAGAAGCATTATTTTCAAGCTCATCTAATTGAAGTTCAGACCTCCTTTGCACTCGGCACAATGCTGCACAATCGAGAAGCCGAAGGAAAAAATCGCCAAGTGGGCAGTCGAACTTGGTCAATATACCATTACGTTCGCACCTCGGTCGGCTATAAAGGGACAAGCATTAGCTGATTTCGTTGCCGAGTGGACAGAGATTCAAAACCCACCTACTGCACAAGACATCAAGTATTGGAAAATGTACTTCGATGGATCTCTTCAATTACAAGGAGCTGGTGCGGGAGTCGTGTTTATCTCACCCACTGGAGAGAAGCTTTGATATGTCCTTCAGGTGATGTTTCGTGCGTCCAACAACACTGCAGAGTATGAAGCTCTTCTACACGGTCTGCGCATTACTGCGTCACTCGGCATCAAGTGCCTTGATGTCTTTGGTGACTCGGCTTTGGTTATTAATCAGGCCACTATGGATTGGAACCGTGTGGATGACAATATGAGTGCTTACTGTCAAGAAGTAAGGAAGCTCGAAGACAAATTTGATGGATTGAAGTTCACGCATGTTCTTCGAGACAATAACCAAGCGGCTGATGAATTGGCCAAGATGGGATCATCCCAGTTTGTGGTCCTACCAGGTGTTTTCTTACACACTTTGGATTCCCCCACAATTTCTCCTCGGTTGGATGTATTAATGAGTGTTGTTACTGATCTTGTTGGTGATAACAACATGGAGACCGATTGGCGCGACCCGCTCATTCAATATTTGTACAAGGGAACGCTGCCTTCGAATCCTAATGAGCAACGGAGGTTGGAGACCCGATGCCGAGGATATTTGTTGGTGGGAGACCAACTCTATAAAAGAGAAGGTTCAAACATCTTGATGAGATGCATCTTGATACCAGAAGGCCAGAAGTTGGTAGAAGAAATTTATTCCGGAATATGCAGCAATCTTGCAGCATCCAAGACTTTGGTCGGCAAAGCTTTCCGGCAAGGGTTTTATTGGTCCACGGCGGTTGAAGATGCACACCGGGTCGTTCGGACGTGTGAAGGTTGTCAATTCTTCGCTCAATAAACGCATGTGCCTTCCCAACAACTTCAGATAATATCTTTGACTTGGCCCTTTGTTTTCTGGGGGCTCGATATTGTCGGTCCTTTCAAGAAGGCGCCAGGCGGGTTCACTTATCTGTTTGTTGCTATTGATAAATTCACCAAGTGGATTGAAGCAAAGCCGGTCGGCAAGATTACATCGAAGAAGGCAATCGAGTTTGTCAAGGATGTCTTCACTCGGTTCGGGGTTCCACATGATATCATCACCGATAATGGCACTCAATTCACATCAGTGGAGTTCCGTGACTTTGTCGATGAGATGGGAATAAAAATTCACTTTGCATCAGTGGCTCATCCTTAAAGCAATGGGCAGGTCGAACGGGCCAATGGTATGATTCTTCAAGGATTGAAACCGCGGATATTCGACAGACTTAAGCCTTATGCCGGTCGGTGGGTCAAAGAATTGCCTTCAGTTCTTTAGGGGCTTCGCACAAACACCAGTCGGGCAACTGGTCAGTCACCTTTCTCATTGGTCTACAGCTCAGAGGCTATGCTGCCGATTGAAGTCAGCCTTGTTTCGGCACGGGTTCAGGCGTATGATGAACAGCTTTCTGAGGAGAATCAAGAGATTGATTTGATTGCAGCAGAGGAGTTGTGTGATCGTGCTCTGTTTTGACTGGCACTTTACCAATAAGGCATACGTTGATATTATGATAAAAACGTACGTAATCGTCACTTCCAAGTTGGAGATTTAGTGCTTCACCGAGTGCAGTCAACGAACAACCAGCATAAGCTTTCTCCAAAGTGGGAAGGATCATATGTTGTGAAGGAAGTCACTCGCCCGGGGCTTACTGACCGATGTATGAAGACAGCGATGATATACCAAATTCCTGGAATATAAATCAGCTACGTCATTTCTATACTTAATTATTCTTCTGTATACTTATACATTATTCATGAATGAAACTTCGGTTTTTTTGATGATTTTCATTCTATATTGTCTCGATTCCTAAATTTATTTTATTAAACAATCGAGCTAGGGGGCTAGTAATAATGTCCCACCTCAGTCTAACCGTATTTTGGTTTTGGACTACTCTCTGACCGATTTCTTCTCTTTGAATACAGTCTTCATTTTCTTGGTCTAACGTCTATATATTATGGTTATATACTTTATACTGCACATCAGACTACCACTACACTAAACCCAGAGCCAAAGTGCGAGAGGTCATGTTTTGATTGGTTGACTCTGCTTGTTACGCGGTTACGAGTCACAACCTAAAATGTTAAGGTAGACCGCTACAATTTGAGTTTCTCAATGACGGAAACATACTTATGATATTTTTATCAATCTTTTAAAAGATGATAAGCATGAAACCAATTTACATACAGGTAATATTGTTTCATTACATAAATATTACTAAAGTCCTCTAGCATTGCAGGATTTACGGCTCCTTTGAAGGAGAGGAAGATTCAGCTTGGAACTCAACTTGAGGAGTCACTGGAGGAGTAGGCATGGTTGGATTGATCTCTATATTGTCGACCAAGGCACGGGAAGTTTCCAGCATGGAATCCAAAAGAAGCTGGCATTGGTCGTCGGTCAAGTCTGGATTGAAGCCCTCCTTCATCTTGTCCAATGGCAGAGCGGGAGACCAAGATTGGCAAATCGCCAGAACCTGACTCCCGGCCTCGGTCGCCACTCGTCGAGTGTTATGAGCAATATCTTCTGACACATGCTCCAGCAAGTACTTCAAGGAATGGCCAGACTGCTCCACTCGACCGGCATGAACATAGTCCATTGCCTTTCAAGCGGTGTAAGATAGAGCTGCGAGTGATGATTTTTGGTCAGTATGATCAAAAAAGGAATCAAGAAGATGTGAGAAATAATGAAGGGCTTACTGGCAAGTTTACATTTGAAGGATTTGGAGGTGCTCTTAGCTTCCTCTATCTTGGTGTCAGCTTCCTTCAGCTCCTTCTGCAGTCGAGTGATCTCGGCCTTTTGGTCCTCGACCGATTTGGAGAGGTTTTCCTTCTCAGCATTCAAGGCATTGACAAACCTTTGCTGATTGGAAGTTAACTTCTCTAGATCGGCGATCTTCTGATCACGAGCTAAAGACAAACATTTGAACTTTTAGCGCTAGAGTGATTAGTTGATTATTTAAACACAGGTGGTGAGTAATCTTACCAACTAAATCTGCACGGCCTTGGTCTAAGGCCTTGGTCATCTCTCTTCGGTCGGTCTACAGCTTTTCAATTTCCTTTTGTGCTTTGGCAAGCTGCTGACCGGTGACTAGCAAAACACCAGCAAAGTGTCAGTCTTACTTAAAGACTTAAAGACCAAAGAGTTTAGGACATACCAAAAGTTTTGGCTTCAAGGTATTCCACCCTAGCCTATTTCCTCTCTACGAGAGCATACATTTTCTATATACAAAAAGGGGTTAAGCTTAAAGGCAAGATTAAGACAAAGCAAAAGCAGAGTATTGAAGTACCTTGCTAGCTTCTCGATGTTGGTGCATAATTTCCACGTCCTCCACTTCGGGCCGATCGAGCAAATCTGCAGATAATGTCGCCTTACCTTTGTCAAGAGGTGAAGGGACGACGACAGGAGCAGGTTGGGGTGCAGGCGCCGGAATGGAGGCAGGAATTGCCTTGTCAGTTGGCTTATTCACCTCGGTCGGCGTGTTTGATGACTTGCCGACCGACTTGGGTAGATCAGTTGGACGAGGAGGAGGTCCAGACCGAGTGGCTTTGGACTCTTGGGCACTAAGAATCACTCGTCCGACTACTGTCAAAACAAAGATGGAAGAGATTAAAATGTGTTATGGATGGCAATAAGAGACAAGGAGTATAAGGTTAAAGGATTAACCTAGGAGCCTTCTTGAGCTTGATTCGGCACAACCTCTTGTTCGAAGAAGTCGACTGAGAATCAGTCTCCTTCCTCTTCTGGGTAGAATTTCCTGCCTTGTCGGTATGATCCACCACCCCAGCGTCACTCTGAGTTTGGCTCGGGGGCTCCGACTGGTTGGAAGGTCGGTCGGGGAGAGTAGGGGTGGGATATCCAGCATCAGCAGATGGCAATTCTTCATCATCACCCTGATCCCCTATATATTGCCGTCGGCACCCAACGGTCTACTTCACTAGTCGACTGGGGGGAGGCAGGGTGGTGACTGGATCAGCACGAGCGCCTGTAGAAGAGCTCGAGCCTCCAGTGTCGGTCTGCTGCGGCTTCTTGACATAATCTGGTCCTTCGGTATCGGTTGGAGGGAGCGGAGGATGGGATATATAAGTATCCAGAACCTGCACAAGAATCAAAATATCAAGCAGGGCATCAAGACAATAAAATAAAGGATTGCTCAAAGCAAACTAAGGCTTACTCGGGCTCGCATAGTGCCCTTGTTATACGCCTTCCTGATCAGCGAGTCATCCTGAAGGATATCCCCTACTAACATTTTCAATAGCCGTTTCTTACAGAGTTCACCATTCGGCAGGTCAGGCACCTCCCTGGTTTCGTCATTATTGACATAATTCCACATCGGGTGATTCTGCAGCTTCAGGGGCTGCACTCTGCGTACTATGAAGCTTTTGGTGACGGTAATTCCGTTAATGCCTTCAGCCTTCAAGTCGGCTATATTCTTCAATAGAGTGACCACCTGAGGGTCGGTCGGATCGGGCTTCTCCGTCCATTGCGCCAGAGGAATTGCCTTGGCACCGGTGAAGTCGGCAAGAACAGGGGGAGGGTTGTCACAGTAGAACCACTCATCCTTCCAGTTCTTGTTCCCGGTCTTCAATGGCACATTGATGTAGGCCTCCTTCTTGCGCAACTGGAAGCCAACGCCGCCTATAGCTACTTGATTGTCCTTGGTCGGCAGCGGACGGAGGATAAACAGATGGCGGAATAAATTGAAGTGGGGAAGGATGCCCAGAAATGCTTCGCACATGTGCACGAAGATGGTGATGTGAAGAATAGAATTGGGATTGAGGTTGACAAGCTCAATCCCGTAAAAGAAAAGGAGCCCGCGCAAGAAGTTGCAACAGGGGACTCCAAAGCCATGCTCAAAGAACAAGCGGAACAAAACTATTTGTTTATGAATGGGGATGGGGCAAGATTCACGAGGTACCTTCCAGTTGATCCGCACTTGCTCTGGAAGGATGTCGTCGACCACCATCTGGTTCATGTCGACTTGGGAGAGGTTGCTCTTCGAGAACTCCCGAAGTTGCTCCGGGATATCGATCTCCGACGAGGACACGGCGGCGGCGACGGAAGTGGCAGGAATTGAGGTGGAAACCTTCTTGCAACCCAGGGCGATGATTGTTTTGGGCGTGGTAGATCAAATGTTGAACCCTAGCGGAGGCTTGGGGGCTAAGCGCGGCGAGATCTGCGGTGGCCGGAAGCGAAGGCGCTAACCTTAGCTGGAAAGTTGAGGAGTCGCTGAGAATAGAGGAGGCGCAAGGAAGATGAAGAGTTTGTGCGCGAATGCGGCGTGGACTGAGAGTCAACTCGATGCTGCCTTTTATACTCCCGCTTTTTGACCTAAGGGTCCCATGGGCCAGGGTGGGCCATACAGTGATGACAATTTTTTGCTTAAGCGAAGATTAATGAAGGACCTTAAAACATGATTGGGGTCTAAAACCTTGAGAAATAAAGCTCGGGGGCTTCTTTGATGAGAAGCGTTCGAAAAATATTTAACCATATCTATATGATTTGATGATCATGTAGTGAAGGACTTGATGGTCGTATGGGTATAAGTTAAAAGGTTATGGTATTGATTGAAGTCAATAACCAAATTACCAAAATTGAATTTATGAATAGATAGAGTGGCTAATTATTAGGGAAAGGCTATACTATGATTGATGTCATTTAGCTTAATACCATTATATGATTAATGTCATATTGGTTCATATGAATTGAATATGATTGATGTCATAAAGTTCAGACTGACTAGCCACTCGGACATAGTGTATATCACTCGGACCTTTTGATAGTCGGTCGGCAAGGCTGAAGCTTTGCAAGTTGGCTTATTGGTTTGATGACCAGAGGTCTGTTAAACTCAGGCTTGATGGTTTGAGTAAAATACATACGAAATAATAAGAGCTAATATAATTAGATTCTTGCATTATTTGTTAGTCTCCAAATTATAGAAGAGTCGGGGGCTACACCTGATCAGGTGCACCAGATCTATCAGGAACTTTGATAAAGAGGTCTTCCTAATTTATGATCTACATTGAAGATCACTTTGAGAATTAAAGCTCAAAATTAGGAAGCACTCGGGGGCTGCTGTGGGATACTTTCCTTACAGGTATCCTTATACAAGACTAAGTCGGTAGCCGACCGGGTACTTCATCAACAAGGAAGCCGACCGACTTGACTTGGAGCATACGACATGTAGAGATAGACTTTCTATGTAAATCCTTATGGATTATGACTAGGACTCTTCATGTACCCCTTAGCCGACCGGGTATATAAGGCGGCAGGGTATCCCTCATCGGGAGGAAGGCTTTTTCGCAACATCAATATAATACACAGAACACAGGACGTAGGGTTTTTACTCTCATCGAGAGGGCCCGAACCTGTATAACTCGACGTCTTGTGTTACCATCATAGTTCTTAGTCTCGACGTAGCCCTATATATTTACAGCCGATCTCAAGCTTCGACAGATGAGATTGAGACAAAGCAAAAGTAGGGTATTGAAGTACCTTGCTGGCTTCTCGATGTTGGTACATAATTTCCACGTCCTTTACTTCGGGCCGACCGAGTGTATCCGCAGACAATGTCGCCTTATCTTTGTTAAGAGGTGAAGGGACGACGGCTGGAGCAGGTTGGGGTGCAGGCACCGGAATGGAGGCAGGAATTGTCTTATCAGATGGCTTATTCACCTCGGTCGGCGTGTTTGATGACTTGCCGACCAGTTTAGGCAGATCAATCAGACGAGGAGGGGGTCCTGACCGAGTGGCTTCAGACTCTTGGGCACTTTATGAATCACTCGTCCGACTACTGTCAAAACAAAGATGGAGGAGATTAAAATGTATTATGGATGGCAATAAGACACAAGGAGTATAAGGTTAAAGAATTAACCTAGGGGCCTTCTTAAGCTTGATTCGGCACATCCTCTTCTTCGAAGAAGTCGACTGAGAATCACTCTCCTTCCTCTTCTGGGCAGATTTGCCTACCTTGTCGGTCTGTTCCACCACCCCAGCATCGCTCTGAATTTGGCTTGGGGGCTCCAACTGGCTTGAAGGTCGGTTGGGGGAGTAGGGGTAGGTTGACCGGCATCAGTAGACGGCATTTCTTCATCATCACCCTGATCCCCAACATATTGCCATCGGCGCCCAACAGTCTGCTTCACTAGTCAACTGGGGGGAGGCAGGGTGACAACTGGTTCGACATGCATGGGTTGAGCGCCGGCAGAAGAGCTTAAGCCCCCAGTGTCGGTCTGCTACGGCTTCTCAACATAATCTGGTCCCTCGGTATCGGTCGGAGGGAGCAGAGTATGGGACACATAAGTATCCAGAACCTACGCAAGAATCAAAATATCAAGCAGGATATCAAGACAAGAAAATAAGGGATTGCTCAAAGTAGACTGAGGCTTACTTGGGCTCGCATAGTGCCCTTATTATACGCCTTTTTGATCAACGAGTGATCCTGAAGGAGATCCTCTTCAAACATCTTTGATAGGCGTTTCTGACGAAGTTCACTATTCGGCGGGTCGAGCACTTCCCTGGTTTCGTCATCATAAACATAGTTCCACGCTGGGTGACTTTGAAGCTTCAGGGGCTGCACTCTGTGAACTATGAAGCTTTTAGCGACGGTGATTCCGTCAACACCTTTAGCCTTCAAGTCAGCTATCTTCTTTAACAGAGCGACGACCTGAGGGTCGGTCGGATCAGACTTCTCAGTCCATTGCGCCAGGGGAATTGGCTTGGCACTAGTGAAGTTGGCAAGAACAGGGGGAGGGTTGTCACAGTAGAACCACTCATCCTTCCAGCTCTTGTTTCCAGTCTTCAACGGCACATTGATGTAGGCTTCCTTCTTGCGTAACTGGAAGCCAATGCCGCCTATAGCTACTTGATTGTACTTGGTTGGCAGTGGTCGGAGGACGAACAGATGGAGAAATAGATTGAAGTGGGGGAGAATGCCCAAAAATGCTTCGCACATATGCACAAAGATGGTGATATGAAGAATAGAGTTGGGATTGAGGATGACAAGCTTAATCCCATAAAAGAATAGGAGCCTGCGCAAGAAGCTGCAGCAGGGGACTCCAAAACCATGCTCGAAGATCGAGCGGAATACGACGATCTGTTTATGAATAGAGATGGGACAAGATTCACGGGGTACCTTCCAGTCGATCCGAACTTGCTCTGGAATGATGCCATCGACCACCATCTGGTTCATATCAGCTTGGGAGAGGCTGCTCTTTGAGAACTCCCGAAGCTGCTCCGAAATATCGATCTCCGACGAAGAGAACGCGGCGGTGGCAGTGGAAGTTGCTGGAATCGAGGTGGAAACCTTCTTGCGACCCATGGCGATGGTTGTTTTGGGCGTGACGGATCAAGTGTTGAACCCTAGCGGAAGCTTGGGGGCTAAGTGCGGCGAGATCTATGACGGCCGGAAGCGAAGCACTAACCCTAACCGAAGAAGCAGAGGCATCGCTGAGAGCAGAGGAGGTGCGAGGAAGACGAGGAGTTCATGCACAAATGCGGCATGGACTAGAGTCAACCTGACGCTGCCCTTTTATACTCCCACTTTTTGACATAAGGGTACTATGGGTCGGGATGGGCCGTATAGTGACGCAATTCTTTGATTAAGTAGCAAATTAATTAAGGGTCTTAAACATGTTTATGATCTAAAACCTTGAGAAGTAAAACTCGGGGGCTTCTTTGATGAGAAGCACTTAAAATGTTTAACCATATCTATATGATTTGATGATCATGTAGCAAAGGACTTGATGGTCATATGGATATAAGTTCAAATGTTATGATATTGATTGAAGTCAATAACTAAATTGCCAAAATGGGACTCATGAATAGATAGAGTGACTAATTATTAGGGAAAGACTATATTATGATTGATGTCATTTAGCTTAATATCATTATATGATTGATGTCATATTGGTTCACATGAATTGAATATGATTAATATCATAAAATTCAGACCGACCAGTCACTCGGACATAGTGTATATCACTCGACCTTTTTGATAATCGGTCGGCAAGGTTGAAGCCTTACAAAGTGAGCCACTGGTTTGATGACCAGAGGTTTGTTAAACTCAGACTCGATAGTTTGAGTAAAATACATACAAAATAATAAGAGCTAATGTAATTAGACTCTTGCTTTATTTATGTCTCCAAATTATACAAGAGTCGGGGGCTACACCTGATCAGGTGCACCTGACCAGAGCACCAGATCTATCAAGAAATTCGATAAAAAGGTCTTCCTAATTTATGATCTATATTGAAGGCTCAAAATCTAAGCACTCGGAGGCTGCTGTGGGATACTTACTCTATGGGTATCCTTAGACAAGACGAAGTCGGTAGCCGACCGGGTACTTCATCAACAAGGAAGCCGACTGACTCGACTTGGAGCATAAGGCATTTAGAGATAGACTTTTCATGTAAATCTTTATAGATTATGACTAGGACTCTTCATGTACCCCCTGCCAACCGGATATATAAGGCGACAGGGTACCCCCCATCGAGGGAGAAGACACAAAACACATCATATTACAATCAATACACAGAACACAGGACATAGAGTTTTTACTCTCAACGAGAGGGCTCGAACCTGTATAACTCGGTGTTTTGTATTACCATCATAGTTCTTAGTTTCGACGTAGCCCTATATATTTACTACCGATCTATTTCGTTTCGCATGAGTCGTATGTAACTAAGTTTCCTGTGTCTGTTTCCGAGAAAAAAAAAGCCTAAATCGAATTTGTTTCGAATTCAAAGAAAAATTGACAGATTTGCATGTTTGGATGAGGTGAGTGGTAAAGGAGGCAACAAGCATTCCATTGTCTTTCATTTGTGTTTTGAACATCCATTGGTGAACTGTTGCGAGCTCACATGGGTAGCAATGGCGGAAGAGAGAGGAACAAATGCTCAGTCTGGAGGTTGAAGAAGGACTTGGGGCAAGTTGGGCTAACAATTTGAAGATTGGGCTGTGCCAATTTGGGCCATCGTTGGGCCAAAAAAGTAAAGAAGAATGGGTTGTATCTTAGGCCTTATTTTTATGTGACATTGACTACATGTTGGTAGCTAATTTTGTTTTAGCTTCAATCAATTTTATAGCCAATGAAATAATAACACATACTCTGCCAAATTTTATTTTCATAGAAAATAGTAATTCTAACTTTTAATAGTAGTAATTATTATGATTATTTATATAAATAGGAACCAGATATGAAGGATACTGCTCATCGTAGCGGCCCTGATGCGTGACCCAAGATCCAAC
This sequence comes from Eleusine coracana subsp. coracana, assembly GCA_032690845.1. Taxonomy (NCBI): domain Eukaryota; kingdom Viridiplantae; phylum Streptophyta; class Magnoliopsida; order Poales; family Poaceae; genus Eleusine; species Eleusine coracana. Next base: position 5,538,690 of record CM064432.1, on the reverse strand, counting down.
CGGAATAGAACTCGAGTTGATGTTACGACAGCTCTAGACATCAACATCGATCAATTTGCCATATATAAAAAATTTGAGTATTTCTATTACGTAAAATAAAATTTTCCATATATAAAAAATTAGCGTACTCCGATAGTTTATTTTGTTTGATCTATTAGTTGTCGGTTTAATTGTATCTCTTTCTTGTAAAATTTTCACCCTGTGACAGTGCACGACCATTCAACTATTTAGACAAATTGATTATTCGATCAATTTGTAATTCGTTTACCTACATATATAAGGTGCAAACAGTTTGTTGTAATTTTTTAAAAACCCGGCAACGCACGGGTAGTGATTCAAATAATTTGAAAACAGCTATGTGATGTCGTCCGGCTAGTTAGTCATTAGCATGCTTCATTGATCGGGCAGCTATAAAAGCTGTTTGGACAGCATACTGACAACATTTTTCCAAATAATTTTTGAAACCCCCAAACCTCAGTACGCAATTAAACTCGAAAATTTCCTGATTTGCTTTAGCAAAAAGAAAGAAAGTTCCGGATTTTCCATCCATGTATTTCGGGCCTAAAAAACCTGGGCCTCTAGTGCAACGGACTCCCGGCCCGGCACGGGACGCTTCCAGGCGTGACCCCACCAGCTCCGCCCCAGGCAAAAATATCTGGCCTTGGCCCACACGCTTACACACGTCCCAATCCAAACCCATCCCTTCCTCCTCCTCCTCCTCCTCCACGCCTCTCCCTGTTCGCCCGCCGCCGCCGCCGCCGCCGCAGCCATGATGCCGCAGCCAGGCATGGCCCCACCGCAGCCCGGGATGGCTCCGCCGCAGCAGGGTGGCCCCGGCGCGCCGCCGCCCTGGAGCGTCATGCCGCCGCCCATGGCCCCACCGACTCAGGCGCCGCCGCAGCAGTACGCTCCCCCGCCGCCGCAGCCGCAGCAGTACCAGGCACCGCTCCCGCCGCAGATGTGGGGCCAGGCGCCCCCGCAGGCGCACCAGGCCCCGTACGGCCAGGCGCCTCCGTCGATGGCCCCACCGCCCCAGCCGGCCGCGTACTACGGGGCCCCTCAGCCGGCGCAGGCGCCCCCGGCCGCGGCGGCCCCCGCCAACCCCAACGAGGTCAGGACGCTCTGGATCGGGGACCTGCAGTTCTGGATGGACGAGAACTACGTCTACAACTGCTTCGCGTCCACCGGCGAGGTACGTTTTTCCGGATTCGTGCGCCCGCGTCGCGGAATCTGCGCGTGGGTTGCTTGGATCCGGTTCGCGTGGATGCGTTTCCTCTAGATGGAAACTAGTTGGACTAATCTTTGTTTGTTTCATCCGCAACGAGGTCAATTTTGCAATGGAATCGTTTGTTTTAGATGTATTTTTGGATTAGAAAGCACTATTAATTATGGAGTTAAAACGCACTTTTTGTATGCTGTAGTTGAACTCTTGGTTTTGTTTCATCTCAGATGTTTTGCTTCCAATGCATAGATGAGCTTTGTGTATCTTGGTGCATAGTGCATACTGCAGCATCTCTGAATCTGATTTTGGTAGGAAGTCGCTTTAATATTATCCCTAGGCTTTCTGGTCCCTATCCCTCAGATTGGATGGTACTCGGACATTACATTAGTTGATGATTGGCTTAGAACTGTGACGGTCACTATTTTGTTATTGCTTCAACGGTCCACTTGTTGTAAATGTGGTGTCTGGGAGATCTAATTCAATATTTGTCCTGTTTTTTTTTTTCCTTTTTATTCTATGATATTTTGTTTGCCATTCATGATTGGCATTATTTTTGGATAGATTTGCTGGATGTTTCTCGTGCATTACTGTTTTTGTGGTTAGCTGAAACAAGATTATGGAACCACTTTAAATGTGATACTTGCAGTACTGTATGTTGCATTTCTTTTTATATATGATTGGTTGATTCAGTGTTTGGAATTCTTTTGCTAATATTTATTTTTTCAATCATGAATTTTAGGTACAATCTGTGAAGCTAATTCGTGACAAGCATACTGGACAACTTCAAGGCTATGGTTTTGTTGAATTCATGAGCCGTGCTACTGCTGAAAGAGTTCTTCAGACATACAATGGGACAATGATGCCAAATGTGGAATTGCCATTCCGATTGAACTGGGCCTCTGCTGGTGAAAAACGTGATGACACCCCTGATTATACAATTTTTGTTGGTGACTTGGCTGCTGATGTTACAGATTATATATTACAAGAGACATTCAGGGTGCATTACCCATCTGTGAAGGGTGCAAAAGTTGTAACAGACAAATTGACAATGCGCCCAAAGGGTTATGGCTTTGTGAAATTTGGTGACCCTAATGAGCAAACTCGTGCAATGGCTGAAATGAATGGGATGCTCTGTTCTACAAGACCTATGCGTATTGGACCAGCTGCAAATAAGAAAGCTACTGGAGTTCAAGAGAAAGGTATTCACTGAATGCCAATTCAGTGTACCTTAACTGCATCTTGTTACATTTGCATAGCTGCATACCATGTCTCTGTTTTGTTATTTAATATTTTGTGTTTGTTGTCCCATGGTACCTGTCGTTTCATTATTACTTCTCTGGTTTTGTATCCTCTGCTTGTTTCCAAATGTATTGAGAAATTGTTGTAGTCCTTTGAACAAGGCAGTTGTGAAGCAACTTTTCATTTGTGGATTCGGATCATTTTGATACATTAGGATTCTGAGATACTCATAAAACTCATGTTGTCTGGAAGCAGGATACCAACAGGCTCTTCATATAGGAGCCTTGGAACTGACTTGAGCTGCATGCATATCTTGTGTAATGCGTGGCCTCTGTTAGGTCAGTGTTAATGTTTATGTCCTAAATTTGATGTCGATTCCTTTGGTATCTACTTTGTTTCTTAGTACCCCCTTTCCTCAGCAATCCATTTACTTCCTTCTGCATTTTAAATTATTTCTAGAGGTAGAGGTCAATAAAATTCACCGCTCAGTTTCTTTCCGCAACCATCCATTTATTTCCCAAGTAAACATTTGTTGAATAGCTTGTTTCTGCAATAATCTATATTTTCCTGTATATTTATTATTAGCTATTGTTTGAGCCTACGATCATTTGGTACTTCTAGGTTCTAAGTAGGATGCATTTATACAGCGTTCATAGCCTTGTAGTTGATATAATTTCTGTGATAATGCAGCTGTAAGACTCTTAGTTAACGAGGCTGAGGTCTCTTTCTGCTAGCTTTGCTATGAAAGCAGCTTAAGAATAAGAAGCTGGAGCTTAGTTCAGTGTTTGAATGTAAAAGAGGCAACATCTTGTCCTCTGAATGTTTTTTCTGTGCTTGTTTCACTTTACTTGTTAGATCATTGGCTGTTCTATTTGCCTTTTTGAGCCTTATATTTTTGTATCACGGTGATCGTGTCATGGCTGGATATTTGATTTCAGTTGCCTTGGTCTCTGTTTTGTGTGTTCAAAGAAAGTTCTGTTACCTGTTTCTTTTAGCAGATATTGATATTTATTGTTCATTGTTTTAATGTTTTTCTTTTTTAGCTTTGAGGTTTGATCTTGTGGAAATGATTTTATATATGCTATGAGTTAGCTGACTTGTACAGTTGTACTTTGCCGTACTAATTCTTACAATGTTGCTGAATCATCAACACAAGCCTAGTTGAGTAATTGAATGAGTTTATGTTCTTACAACACTTACAGGAATGGAATACTTAATAAAATAATAGTACACATATATATGAATTGCTGGTGCTGGCCTTTTGACCACTGAATTAGCACAATGTACATGCTCTTTTTTGCCCCTGATATTGTGCTGAGAAATTTGATGTGACTCTGAAAACTGATATGTGATAATGATTGCCTTGTTCTCCCACTTTTTTTGTTCTCAAAGAAGTGGTTTCACTTGCTTCTCATTTTTTGTTAGTTTGTTGAATTATTTGTACCAGTAAATTCTGAGCTAGGTATTATGAATCAGATTGTCTGAATCATGCTCAGTTAGATGCATTATGGCATGGCATACCTGCATATGCATCATTGCTGTTTTAACTGAAACATAGTTTCACAACCATTATTATGATGTGCATGATTAGCATTCATACATATATTTTTATCTCAGTATTCAGTAAGTCTTACATTATGCCTTCTTTATTTCTGTTTTATTTACAGTACCGAGTGCTCAAGGAGTTCAGTCTGACAGTGACCCTAACAATACCACTGTGCGTTCTTTGTTCTATTTTTTTTGTGAAAGCTATGTTCACAGCTATGTTCTTGATACTTACCTTTGTTGTTGAGCGCAGATATTTGTTGGTGGCCTTGATCCCAATGTTACTGAGGATATACTGAAACAAGTGTTCACTCCTTATGGAGAAGTTGTCCATGTTAAGATCCCTGTTGGAAAGAGATGTGGCTTTGTTCAATATGCTAACAGGTTAACTTTCCATGTGCCTTTTTTACCCTTTATTGCTTGTGTGTGGATACCCATTGTTGAATTCATGTAAACATTTATATTGCTGTGTATTCAGATCATCTGCAGAGGAGGCACTAGTAATTCTGCAAGGTACTTTGATTGGAGGGCAGAATGTGAGGCTTTCATGGGGTCGCAGTCCTTCAAACAAACAAGCTCAGGTAATCTTTCGCTTAGAGCAAGTATAATGGTGGGCGAAATGCCTGCCATGTCATCCAAGCATCCGAGCTGGAAGAGAGAGAAGGGAGGAGAGAGAGGAAAGGGGGCTCTTCATCAGTCGTTAGCTGAATTGTGTGCCCCTAGATAAAATCGCTTGCTTTCAGCTTGCATGCGGGTGTTGACACTGGTGTTTCCATTCTCCAACCAATGACTGATGCATGCATGGAATATTAAATGACTGTAGGCTAGCTAGTTATCAACCATCCAACCAATTTTATTATCTGATTTTTTTTGGGCTGGAAATTTTTTATGACATGTCACTGCTATTTCGCCAGCAGCTGGTGACATTATTAGCCTTGCTCTTACTACCTTGATTTCTATGCCTCAAATCAATATAAGCTGATGCACGTACGCTTATAGCCTCAACAGGATTCCAACCAATGGGCTGGGGCTAATACTGGCTACTATGGCTACGGGCAAGGCTATGAGGCCTATGGATACTCTCAACCTCAGGATCCTAACATGTATAGTTATGGAGCTTATGGTGGCTATACAAATTAGCAGCAGCAGCAAGCAGTGCAGCAGCCACAGCAGCAACAGGTGTGATTTTCTATTTCTTTTGGCTTTTATGTATTATTATTGTGACATGCTTCTGTTCACTTCTTTGCTGCACCCGTTTTTATTTTAAGTAATTCAGTTTATCAATGGAGTCACAAATTGGAGTAAATTTTTATTACATGGGGCTCTATAGGACTTGTATGTTGTCTCGTATTGTCCGGAAGATGCTGATTTTTTGAGGTTTCATGATTTAGTCCTTTCTGGACAGACTGGATCATTGCCTTACCTATTGTAGCATCTTACTTGTTCCTGTTATCATTTCAAGCTTCTGACTTATTTGTTATATCCTTATATTCGTATTTCACACTGATGTGACTGAAAATCTGACAAATCACTGTCACCATTTCAGTGAGACCCACCGATTCATGTTGCATTTTTCGGGTGCTGCGGTTGATCTTAGCGATGGATGAGTTGCTGAGCTTCGGATGCAATTGATGGATGAGTTGCTGTGAGCTTATGATGCATGCGTTGGTTGTGATTATCGACATGGTTTGTAGTACTGCAGATTTTGTCATGACGGATTGTGATTCTGTTGTTACCTGTAGCTAAAGCAGCCTACCGTGTGTCGTCGTTTGTTTATACTGCTATTAACGGTGCTTTCTATCCCGCCATCTCTTTAGTGTTCCAGTGACACAGTTTGTGTTTATTTTGTTCTTTTTACTGCCTTTTGCGTTATACCCGTTCGTGAGGAAATATGAATAGTTACGTTCGTACCATGAGATTAGCCATTGAGTATGCCGTTTGCGTGATATCCGTCTCATCTTTCCAGTTTTATGCTGCCATTTCGACTGGTTTTATAGTGTTACAGCGTACTAGGACGTTTGCGTGATATCCGTCTCATCTTTCCAGTTTTATGCTGCCATTTCGACTGGTTTTATAGTGTTACAGCGTACTAGGACATGCCAGTAATTGCTGGGGTTTTACGGTGGAGCCTGGAATTTTTGTTTTGAAACAAGTTAACAATTTTAGGACCAATTTATGTCCACTGTTTTTGGAGCTTTGTGGATTTGTATATGAATCATTTTTTAATTTGGAGCTTTGTGGATTTGCATATGAATCATTTTTTAATAATAGGTATATGTACGGTCGTAATACGCGTTAATTGTGGAACAACCAACTTTTGTCTGTTGGAACATTCCATTTTTAGGGAGGCTCACTAGAGGATCTTGTTGTGATGTAAAAGTGAGAGACAGTAAATAATGAATAGTGTAGTCTTTATTAATGGGACCATTACATATTTATAGGGTCTGAAGGGACATTAGTATGGACGTATCGAGGGGGTGGTCCCTTGGATCAATGGGATGATAGGAACGTGGGAACTGGATTGATGATGTGGGAACCACTGATTGGTCCCTTCTCAAGTTGAACACTAGATTTATCTTAACACTTCCACTTGATAAATTGATTATCAACTTACATCAATTTATCAATACTATAAAGACTAAATATTCTTATAAAAATTGTTACCCTGAATTAACTTACCCACTCATCTAATCTACCCTTGGATCAAGGTGTAATCTCGTCCTGATTGTTGGATCTTAGTCTGGATCCATTAACGAATTCAAAAACCTCACACATGTCAGGAATGTTTACGCTTGCGAGTGCAACCGAGATTTTTTCCATCGTTTTTTCTCATCCGTGGCTAGCTAGCCCCCGCTCGTACCCACATTCATTCATCACGCCTCTTCTCCTGCCGACAATCTCGCTCACCTTTCCAATCTGATTTTCTTCATGCGTGATTCTCGTCTCCTTCCTCCTCAATGTCTCTTGTGGCGATAACAACAATGATGGGGCAAGCCCACCCCCAAAATCGTCACCCGGCCCTCTAGATGAGGGAAGATGAAACGGATGCTGAGAATGGCCGCCGCCGCCAGCCTCGGTTTGCTCCCTGCCGCACTCCATCGCTCCGGCCTCCCCGTCGCTGTCCCTCCCGCTACCTTGTGTCCGACCACTGTCCGCCATCGTGACCCCGAGCAGGAGCTGTCATGCAGTGGTCACAGAGAGATCCGGCCTCGGACCTCGATCGCAAGTGCACCTCATCGGACGCCGACATCGACAACTCCACGATCGCCGCGGCCGCCGTGCCCCCGACCCCCAGGTACGCCCTCCTTTTCCCCTGATTAAAGCGCACCCTTCTCAGGAATTTGCGGTTCTGGCAAGATAAATTTATTTCACACATTTTTTGTTCCTCTGTTTTTTGGTGGTCAGGGCGCGGGTCGTCGGGTGGCCGCCAATGAGGCCGCAAGAACACGCTCACACACGTTGCCGGGTCCAGTAAGGTGTCCAGGAAGGCCGCCAAGTTCGTCAAGGTGGTCGACCACTTCACCATCCGTGAGTAGAGCGCCACAACCTCCATCTCTCTTTCTCTCGCTACTGGTTTCCCTCTGCCCCTCGTCCCGTAGATTGAGTGTTCCGGCTGATGTGTGCATGCAGGGAAGTTCGGAGACGACGAGAGGAAGCTGGTGGACATGGTGAACGGGACGGAGTACGTGCTGACGTACGAGGACAAGGACGACGACTGAATGCTCGTCGGTGACATCCCCTAGAAGTGAGCAGCTTTGCCCTACTAATCCCCCCTGATTTTTACTCAATCTGTAGCAGTCATGTTCCGCAGTTGATGCTTGAATCCACGACAAGCTCAACAAGATTTGTGGTTCAGCATGTTCCATCTACAAGCCATGATTTCTGCATATTTTTAGTCCGTTTGCCTTTTGGGGTTGCCTTCGCTGGAACAAAATCTATGGCATGAAATTTGTGTATTTATTACTGTTTGCCATCGTCTCTTGAAACTGATTAGTCCTCTTTCAACCAGCACATAACTAAATTGATATTGTTCAATCTGAGTTCAGGTGGTCGATGGATCGGTTGCATGGTGTGGGTTCTGGAAGCTAGACACAGTACAATTTCTGTATTGATAAAAAAAATATTATTAACCAAAGATTCATGGATTGACATATCAGATTTGAGTAAATTACCAAGTTCCAAAATTATTTATGTGGTGAGTGGTGTATCATTTTGTTTGATTATTTTCTAGGCTCTCGTAGAGTACTCAATGAAAATATTTCACTGACCATCGTTCAAATAGTATGCAACATTGAAATTGTTCTTTGTTTCTCCATACCTTCTTATCATATGATAACATTTTCTATATGATGAAGGAGATGAAATGTTAAAAATATAACGAGGATGATAAGATGCATGTTGATTGAATGAATTTATTGAGCATTGCTAAGAAGGTTAATTAAGTTGGCAGAACAACCCATTGACAGGTTCCTATTTTAGGGTACTAGCCATCAGTGTACTTTTCTATCACATCTAATTGTCTATGGATGTTTTTTCTGTAGTAGAATGAAATGAAATGAGAATGTGCTACAGGTTAATAATCTGATGCTTTTACTCACTTTTGTCAGGCTACAGGTTTCTATTCTATATGTATATTGTAATGGAAATTTGCAAGCCGATGTTGTGTGATGGAAATTATGCAAGTGTCCATGCAAAACAGTGCATGTCATCTCTGATTTTCGTGAAAATTTCTGTAGATACGTTGCTTGCAAATTTTTTCATTCACTCCTCAGCAGTTGTCCAATATCCTGACATATCAAGTCACACTTCTCAAAACTTGCATCTTCTTACGCTGTTGCACGTTTTTCATTTAAAATTGTTTTCTATTGGGATTGAGCATGCTTATCAATTTCCATGAATGTTTGTTTCCTCTCTTGACCAGCAAGGATCTGAGACAGAGTGAATAGTTCTACTCTGTTTACTTGCCAGTTTGGATGTACATAATTTGGCAAGTCAAACAAGTGTGTGCACGCTCTTTACCATGAGTAGACGTAGCCATTTAAGAATCCCCAAAGTAGTTTGTCATGTTTTTGTGGGATACAAGTATATGACGAGAGGAGAGGGTCGATCCAATGTTAACTAAAAACATGTCTGTTTTTTTTGTTATCTTAGCTACGCCCGTAATCTAGCGAGGTCTATTTTATGATAACAATTCAAATGACGGAAAAGAAACTATTTATGGACTAATCCTATTCCCTACGGGTATTCAAGCGGTTCAAATGCGTGATTGCAAGTACTGAGAAAAGATGAAAAAAACATACTATGCGTGATTGGGACTACTGAGAAGCCCATGTCTTGACAACGGAATGAAAATATTCATAGTGCAAGAATAAAATGTGCGTGTCGCACGTGCAAAAAACTAGTCTTCTAAAAATCCAGTGGGAAAAATAAGTAGATATAGATAGTATACTGTGAAAAACTCTTGAAACCCATTGGGGAAATAGGAGAAACTAGTGCAGCATACATTATGTCTTTGGTATCTCCTTTGAAAAACCCTTGTGGAAAAAAATCAGAAGACAAACATTTAATCTTATGAAGATATTACCTCATTAAAACCTAATATGAGAAAACTTATAAAGTAAAACTCATATAGGAAAAAGAGTACAATATAATGTTTAGCAACACGTTACTTGTTTAAGAGGAGTCCCCCCTAAACCTTGCAAATCCTTAAGTCGTCGCATACCAATTCCATGAATATATTTTTTAAATGTGGAGTATGGCAGGGACTTAGTGAATAGATTAGCAAAATTATCACATGATTTGGTTTGCAAGATGTTTATCTCCCCGGTTTGCTGAAGCTCATGAGGATAAAATAGTTTAGGAGCATAATGTTTGATCATATTGCTCTTGATGTAACCTGTTTGCATCTGTGCAACACAAGCAGCATTATCTTCATAGATAATGGTTGGTGATCCAATAGGACCAATACCACATGACTCTTTTATGTGGCTAATCATCTTGCGAAACCAAACACATTCACGAGAGGTCTCATATAATGCAATTATCTCAGAATGATTAGTGGACATAGCTACCATGGTTTGCTTTGCAGATTTCCATGAAATATCAGTCCAACCCTGTAAAAACACGTAGCCGGTTTGAGACCGACCATTATGGGAATCAGATAAGTAACCCGCATCTATATAACCAATTAAGTTTGAATCTTGATTCTTTCTAAAGAAGAGCCCAAGATCCATAGTGCCACGGAGATATCGTAAGATAGTCTTGATCCCAACCCAATGACGTTGGGTAGGAGCAGTGCTATGTCTAGCTAGAAGATTCACTATAAATGCAATATCAGGCCTAGTGTAGTTTACAAGATACATAAGCGCTCTGATGGCACTGAGATATGAAACCTCTGGTCCCAATAACTCTTCCCCTTCCTCCCTAGGTCTAAATTGATCTTTGTCTATTTCTAGAGCTCGAACAACCATAGGAGTTGTAATGGGGTATGCTTTGTCCATACTGAATTTCTCCAGTATATTCTGGACATAGGCGGACTGGTGGACAAGAATTCCTGTGGGAAGATGCTCGAGTTTTAAGCCCAAACAAAATTTGGTTTGACCCAAATCCTTCATCTCGAATTCCACCTTTAGATGATTACGTGCTTCATCAATATCTTTCGTGTCACCGATGATGTTGATATCGTTTACATACACTAAGATAATGCAGAATCCTTTAAGGGATCTTTTTATGAATACACATGGATAATCATCATTGTTGGAATATCCTTTATTTAAAAGGAACTCCTTGAGTCGGTTGTACCATATTCTATCCGACTGCTTTAAGCCATACAATGACTTTTTCAGCTTGACGCAATACATGTTGCGATTAGCATTTGGATTCGGTATAGAGATTCCATCGGAAACCTTCATGTAGATATCCAAATCTAGTGACCCATAGAGGTATGCAGTCACTATATCCATTAACTGCATGGAGAGCTGATTTTGAACTGCCAAAGATATTAGGTATCAGAACATAATTCCACTCATTACTAGAGAATAGGTTTCATTGAAATCAACACCGGGTCTTTGTGTGAACCCTTGGACGACAAGCCTTGCCTTGTATCTCACAACCTCATTATTTTTGTTCCGTTTCTAGACGAAAACCCATTTGAATCCAACAGGGAATACATGGGGAGGTGTAGGCATTACAGATGAGAATACCTCTCTTTTGTTGAGCGAAGCTAATTCTGCCTGGATTGCTTTCTCCCACTGATTCTAGCCCGAGCGTCGACGACACTCTGCCATGGTCTTAGTATCTGGATCATTCAGAAGATTGTCTGCAACCATAGCTGAGAAATATGTGTCGATGACCGTAGTTTTACAATTATATAGTTCTCTAGAACTAGTATAATTGGTGGAAATTTCTTGTATACCCTGTGACGTCTCATGATCTTTCAATATGAGATTGTCATGGTGTTCCAATGGCCTAGCTTCACTGATAGCGCGCGCTGTGGAGCTAGGTTGTGAATGTTGAGTATTCACTTGGTGTCCATCAACTAGTGGTTGACTTGCATTTACTGATTTGGAGGATTTGGTCCTCGCTTTTCTTTGTCGCTTACTTGAAGCGTTATCCTGCTTTTTGGCCGTACTTCTCCCCCTCTTGGTCTGAGAAGGAGGTTGAATGGTTTTATTTGGTACCTCCACTCTTTCAGGCGCATTTCTAGCAGGAATGTAGGATTTTGTGACACCTTTATAATCAGTAAATGCGTATGGCAGATTGTTTGCGATGTGTTGCAAATCAATTATTTTCTGAACTTGAAGCTTAGTCTCCTTTGTACGTGGATCAGAGGATGGGTTGGTATGATCATCCCAATTAATTTCCTGGCATTCTTTTGGATACATAAAATCTCCCCCTAATGCCAGGAAATGTTCCTCATTGAATATGTAGTCAGCATACCAGGCTATAAATAAATCCCCTGTGAGAGGTTCTAGGTATTTAAGGATTGATGGGGATAAATATCCCACATAGATTCCTAATTTCCTGTGGGGGCCCATAGCAGTACACTGCGGTGTAGATATCGATACGTATACAGTGCAACCACACTTTCGTAGATGGGAAATACTTGGGGACTTTCCACGTACAAGTTGCAACGGAGAGTTGCTGTGGTAAGCAGTTGGACGTAACTGAATTAAGTAAGCAGCATGTAATACCACATGACCCCAACATGAGGTTGGTAAGTTGCAATTATGTACTATTGTCCTAGCTATAAGCTTGATTCTCTTGATGAGAGATTCTGCCAAACCATTTTGAGTATGGACATATGGAACAGAATGCTGAACTTGGATTCCTTGGGCGAAACAATAGTCATTGAAGGCTCGCGAAGAAAATTCTGCAGCATTGTCCATTCGGATTGTTTGAATCCGATGCTCAGGAAAACTTGCTTTTAACTTAATGATCTGGCCAATAAGTTTAGCAAAGGCATGGTTACGTGTGGACAAAAGGCACACGTGAGACCATTGTGTAGATGCATCTATTAATACCATGAAATACCTGAATGGTCCAGATAATGGAGTTATAGGGCCACATATATCACCTTGTATGCGTTCAAGGAACTTGAGTGGCTCCACTTGGATCTTAAGAGGCGAAGGCCTCAAAATCAAATTTTCCGTTGCATAAGCAGTGTAAATAAAATCAGAAGATTGTGGGAATTTGGCTTCTTTTAAATCATGACAAATAGAATTGACGATAATTTTTCTCATCATCCCGATGCAGGGATGGCCAAGGCATTTATGCCAAGTTTGGAATGTATTAACATTCTGAAAAATTACCTTGTATGTAACATGTGGTACGGGTTTAATGTATGTATAGTACAATCTAGACGGTAGAGAAGGGATTCTTTCCAGAATGTCTTTGCCATATCCATTATCTTTTGTTATGAGGAGAAATTCCTCATTATTTTCATTATGGGTGGCAATGTGCAACCCATTTTTTCGGATATCTCTAAAACTTATAAGGGTACAAGTTGAATCTGGATACAATAATGCATCCTCGATTGTTACTTGTGTACCCATGGGAAGCGTAATAGTGGCTCGTCCCGAGCCTACTATCATTGCATCGTGTCCAGCGATTGTCAAAACACTTCCTTGCCTCTTAGTAAGAGTTTGGAAATATTTTGTTTCCCTAAGTATAGAGTTAGTGGTACAACTATCCACAAGGCATAATTCCTCCTCCATCGGATTGACCCCATGCAATCTATATAAAGCAAGAATTAAAACAAAACTCTCAGCAAATATATAGTAAAACACATACAAATTATATTGTAGCAAAGTGCTAATACAAATTACAATATGTCAACCTTACAACTCTTGCGACCTAACAACGTTATAAAGTCCTGCAATACATAGAGTACTCTGTTATTTGTTACAACCAATATAAAGACTAGGACCTACACATTTGAATATCTATGGAGATCGAGGATCCTAGTGAAGGTCTCCAAACACATCATTCGAAGCATATTCGATGATGTTCTCCATGTCCATATAGTCTTCGACCGTCAAGGGAAGTTCTTCGCTTTTGGGTTCCACTGGAACTATTTACGAGCAATTGGCCTCACTATTGTTGTTGGATTTGAGGTTGAAGTGAGCTTCATATCCTGATCCATTCGCATGGTCTTTTCCAAGGGATTTCTGGTAGAGCGCAATCAAGTGACGGGGAGTGTGACACTTTTTAGTAGAATTCTTGTAGCATCCGCTCTTGCGGCATTTTTCGCCCTTAGGTTGAGAAATGTCTTTCCCCTGAGCTCGTGCGTTTGGCTTGTTTCTCTTTCTGTTGTGCTTGCACTTGGACTTACCCTTAAAGTCGTTTTGACGATTACTAGAACCATCTAACTTTTTCTTACCCTTCTTATTATGATGAACTTCTGGGAGAGGAGCAGCACCAACAGGGCGTTGGTGATGTGCTTTCATAGAAAGCTCATCATGCTTTTCAACCTGAAGTAGATCATGTATGAGTTGAGTATAGGTAGGGTAGTTCCTGCCACGGTATTGGTGTTGCAAGACCCGATCAGAAGGAAGCATGGTATGGATAGTCTTTTCTATCTTTTCTTCCTCTAATGGTTCTTTGCCACATAACCGCAGCTTGGTACAGAATGGTGAACTGCATGATTGTAGGCTCCTGTGGTTTTAAAATCTTGGTGCCTAAGTTGAGACCATTCAAGATTGGCCTCTGGCAGGACGACTGCCCTCTGCTGTTCATATCTGTTTTTAAGAGAAAGCCATAATGCACTAGACTCTTCCACCATCACATACTCAGCCTTAAGGTCGGTATGGATGTGGTGCCTTATGATGTATAAGGCATTGTACTTGTAAGGCTCAGCTAGTGGTACCTCTCTCTCCTCCGGAGGAGATAGTGCCGATAGCATCCCTCGGTAGGCCAAGCTTATCTTGACGTCCATCGCCCACGTAGGATAGTTGTGGCCATCAAGAGCGAGTTCGTCGAACTTGCGGGCTATGGTACCTATATAGGAACAACCAGAGATTTAATTAAAACCACCATGGTGTTGGTGTAACATACACAAAATTGTTAAGATTTTGCATGTTGTTTGATTCCTTGATTAAGAAAAATGGCTTAACGGTGGTGTATTAAACTAATAAAATTGTAAGAAAAAGGGAGGTGCAAGAAAAAGGATCAATATTGCAAGAAAATAGCGAGAAATAAAAATCTCAATCACGAATAAAAACCAAATGCAAGAGAATCAACTCTAATTGCAAGTGAGAAAATTATTGTAAATAATGGTAGTATGTACCATTTAATTCTACGGAATTAAATATGATCTTGCAAGAAAAATGAATCTTGATTGCATGACCATGTTGTTGTGAAAGTTGTGTGTTCAATTTGTTTAATTCTACTCGAATTAAGCTTAAAAATGCTTAATAAGATTGAATTGATTTGATTGCAAGAAAATTAAAATTCTCAATTGCAATAACTTGAAACACATATATGTCATATGACATAAGTACACATCAGTGTATACACTGACTGGAAAGTAAATTACAACTTCCCACAATTACATACTAATTTTAGTGATAAACAAAGTCTAAAACCGACTATTTACAATACTGAAAATAGGAAATAAACAAATTAGCCAAAATCCACAAAAATCCAAAAATCTTGGTGGAGAATGGCCTGATACATGGAGCTTCGGTCTGGTGGTCCACTCGGGCGGAGAGCAGCCCGCTCGGGCGGCCTGGTCACTAGCGCGCGGTGCAGCCCAGCCATAGGCGCGGGGCGAGGCGTGGCCCAGGTGGCGCGCGTGGTGCGACCCAGTCGTGGGCGTGGGGCGAGGCGCGGCCCAGGCGGGGCACGCGGTGCGGCCCAGCCACGAGCGTGGCCCAGGAGCGGGTGCGGGGGCGGGGGCGGGGCGCTGCATGGCCCAGCCAGCCGGCGCGCTAGCGTGCGGCCTGGAGTTTGGACCATCCAGATGAAGAATTGGGAGGGGCAGGGTATAAACGCGACAACCGTCGCCCAAAACCCTAACCGCTCCCAGTTTTCCTCCACGGCGCCACAACTGCCATCACCAGCAACTGCCGCCTGCTCCTAGCTTCAATCGCCCTGATCCAGACCACCGTCGTTCAGATCCAACGGTTCTCCGGCCAGATCCAGCCTCTACCTCCTGCGCCAACGATCCTTCTCCTTCCGCCTTCTCCCAAGCGCCTGCCAGCCCACCCCTCCAAACCCGGTGGTCACCGCCGTCGATGAGTCCTCAGGAGGGTCAGCTCAATGGCCGGACGGGCTCTCCTTGTTGGAGGAGAGCTCGTGGTGCACGCTATTTGGGAGGAGCGCCCTCCTCGCCATGCTCGCCCAGGCGCCAGCCTCCCTTCCGAGGCGGTGCGGTGGCGTGCCCGCGAGGTGGGCATTGCACTGATGAAGACGCCCCCCATTGGGGGTGTGAGCCAATGGTGCGGGCGGTTCCGGCTGCTGGGAGCCAGTGATGACGATGAGATCCGGTGACATTGATGGCAAGGTGGCGTCGGCGGCTTGGCGTACTGCCAGGCGCTTGGTGGTCCTCCCCCTGCCACCGATGCACATGCGCACGTTGCGACAGGGAGGTGAGGGCGATGACGACGTGGTCAAGGCGGCTGCTATCTCCTCCGGCTCCTCCTCTCCATCTGCTCCAGTGGGCACCGTCACGTGGAGGAAGAAGGGCGACGAGCGGCTAGAGTGCCTTCTGGATCTACTGATCCAGATCCGGTCACATGTGGTGCCATCAATGACGACGGCGCCATGGCATCTCCGGTGGCTGCTGCAGTGAAGGAGGAGATGACAACGGGTGCAGATGCAGATCCGATGGCCGGGTTTCCGAATAACATCCGGGGCTCAGCCTCCAGCATTGGCATCGGGAGCCTGGCGTGCACCGGCGCATCTGCGGGTACCAGTGGGCTCTAGTGCCCCAGCGTGAAGCCATGGACTGGGCACCGCTGGGTGTCGGCTGCGATGGCGGTTACCAGTCGTCGTCCAGCATCGGGGTCACCGCCTGCATGACGGAGGCCTAGATCCTGACCGTAACCACTGCCATGACGCTGGCGGCGGACACCATGGCCTTGACGACCGCGGCGGCGGTTGGGGATCCGGCGATCAAGAACGTCATAGCGGCCATGGTGGTCATGATGTCCGCGACGGACGGAGAAGCCGCTACGTCAACGACGACCACCCTGGCCAGGAGGGTGAAAGAAGTGCCTGCGGAACCAGCCACGGAAGAAAACACCATGGCGGTTCCTGAAGATCCGGCGGCCACGAGGTGTCTCGCGGTGGCAGAGGATGGCTCGAAGAAGAGCGGTGAGAAAAACGACGGTGAGTGAAAACTCTGGCATTTTTACTCACCAGTGGTGCCTCCGGCGAGGTTTCCGATGAACTTCTGGTGAGGCGCGGGCCCCGCTAGCAACTGCTCTCTTTTCTCTGTCTCTGTCTGTAGAGTGTGCGTGATAACGTGTTGTGATATAAAAGTGGGAGACAGTAAATAATAAACAATATAGTCTTTATTGATGGAGATTATTACATATTTATAGGGTCTAAAGGACGCTAGTATACGGACACATCCAGGGGGTGGTCCCTTGGAACAATGGGATGACAGGAACATGAGGACCCGGATTGATGATATGGGGACCACTGATTTGTCCCCCCAGTTGAACACCGGATTCATCATCTCACTGGCACTAAGGGCGATGCCAGAAATTAGATCCGGAGGCAAGTATCATTGATGACGGGTGCCAGCAGAAACAGTGAAGCGGAGGTCCATAGGGGCCAATGAGTATTCTTGAGACATTATAAAAATGAAATGATTTTCAGCAACGGTCTTAGTGGCGGGCACCATGTCTATCATTAATAAAATGTTATTGATTATTGTTTTTTTTATGGATCACTATTTTGTCACTAAGGTCGTCTTTAGTTATAGAAAATAAGGTGCCGTAGTACAAATAAACTCTAAACCCTATCACTATTGTACCACTAGATGACACAGAAAATAGGGGTTCCGACTAAAAGGTGCTGACCCGCTTTAACCCTAAGCTAACGTCGTTGCTGTCATCGCAGCCGCCTTTGCCATCTTTCTAGCCCGGACCACTAGGCGATCGCCCGGGCAAACGGTGCCGTCTTGTCATTCTGTCATCGCTGCCTTTGCCACCGCAAAGGCTGTCATGTGGATGGCATCGACAGTCGCCTCGTCCACAATCGTCGCTGCCTTGGCCATGGACTGTGCAACAGCTAGATATGTCGTCACCATCACTTTCTTCATTGATGTCGCTGGGGCTATTGTCGTCGTGGTGCTTTGAAGGGAGACAACCGCCAAATTTGAACTTCGCCGCCTTGTGCTTCTTCGTGCAGGTTGCCTTGATCGGTGGGGACCGGCGAGCGAAAACACGAGCCTGATGATGATGCGCCATGATCTGGCGCATTCGTCCCAGCCATATGCGTGTGGTGGCGGTTGTGGAGAAGGGGAGCGGGAGAGGGAGTTAAAAACTTAGTGCCAGTGGAAGGGACACAGAAGCAGTTGTGTTTTCCCCATATCCCTTCTTTTAGAGCAACTCCAGCCCACTGATTAAATCTAGGCCTCTATATAACACTTTGAGGGCCAATTTTTAACTTTTAGAGGCCCAGAACCATTTGTTGCTCCAGCCCAACTGAGTAAACAGAGTCCCTATTCTTGTGGGTCCCACTGAAATCCTTTTTTCCTCCTCCCACCGTGCGGCAGATCCTCCAGGCGCTGGGCGCCGGCAGCTCCCTCTGCTGGTCGTGGCGGCGCCTCCGTCCATTGTTTGCGGCCCGGCTACACGTGGCGTCGACTCTCCCTTTCCTGCCCTTCGTGCACCGCCTCCGCCATCTCCGTCGAAGCAGGCCGCGCCACCTGTGTCCCCATCAAAGGAGCTCGCCGTGGCGACCTGGGGATCCGGCCGCAGAGCGCCACGGACAAGAACATCGCGGTGTCGGGCACGAGCACATACGACCTGGACCGGCGGCATCCCGCTGTACGCGCAGCTGACCGTCGGCACCCACGCCTGAGAAGAAGGAAGGGGAGGAGAGCGAGCCCGTGCAGCCGCCAAACGTCAACTTGGGCTCCGTCTCCTTCGACCTCCACGGTGGTGTCTAGCTCCCTGCTCTCGGCAGATCAATTTGGGTGAGTTCTTGGTGCTCTCTTTGCCAAAAATGATGCTAATTTGGGTGAATTCTTGGTGCTATAGAGTATTAAACATACTATGACAATTGGTTGTTTGATTAATTAGCAGGCACTAGCATCTTAGTTCACTGGCTCTAGAAGTAGTTCAGTTTCAGACATTCAGTTAACTGACTAGTTCACTCGCTCCCAATGCAAGCCAGCCAATGGACTGTTTTAGATATTCAGTTAACGTACTGAAAACTCAGACATTCAGTTAACTGGATGAAAACTGAAACATTAGTTTCAGACATTCAGCTACTCTTAATTTCTATGTATATGATCAAACTTGAACTTGTTCATAATGTTACTAGATTGAAAGTGTTGAATTTTCTTCATGTGCCAGATGTCGCGGTCTTTGAGGCTTCAGCGGTTGAGGGATGAAGAGGAGGAGGATTCCGATGATGATGACATGTTCTTCCTTGGTGCTGTTTTTGTGGGATTGAAGAGGAAAAAGAACAAGAAGAAATTTTGAGGATCTTTGCCGAGCTGCCAAAGCGTGCGAAGAGATGTCCTAGGAGGTCATGAGCAGATTTACTGGGACTACTTCGCTGACAACTCCGTGTACAATGCCAAGCACTTCAGAAGGAGATATCGAATGTCCAAGACACTTTTCTTGCGGATAGTAGCTGCGGTGGAGGCTCACGATGAGTACTTCCGTCAGAAGCCTGATGAACTTGGTCATCTTGGTGCTTCTGCTATTCAGAAGGTTGTCGCCGCCTTCTGTATGCTTGCACATGGTGTTTCGGCTGATTTCCTGGAGACTCAGTGAGAATGGGTGAGAGCACCATTATTGAGTCTTTCAACCACTTTGTCAAAGGAGTTGTTGACATCTTCAGTGAGGAGTACCTGAGGGCCCCCAATGCCCAGGACACTGCCAGGTTGCT
The DNA here is from genome assembly GCA_032690845.1 of Eleusine coracana subsp. coracana. Lineage (NCBI taxonomy): Eukaryota > Viridiplantae > Streptophyta > Magnoliopsida > Poales > Poaceae > Eleusine > Eleusine coracana. The sequence goes on along the minus strand of CM064432.1, from coordinate 5,519,111 downwards.
AGCCATTAACACCGCAAGAGGATTCCCAGGTATGCTGGGTTTAATAGATTGCATGCATTGGAAGTGGGACAAGTGTCCAACAGCTTGGAAAGGGGCTTACACAGGGCACAAGAGTGGTCCAACTTTGATCTTGGAAGCTGTTGCATCTCAAGATCTGTGGATTTGGCATGCATTCTTTGGACTTCCTAGTTCCCTGAATGATATCAACGTCTTACGACAATCTCCATTATTCGATAGACTTACTTCTGGGACAGCACCAAAAGTGGAGTATATAGTCAACGAAAACAAATACAACATGGGGTATTATCTTGCAGATGGCATATACCCCACCTGGGCAACATTTGTCAAAGCTTTCCGAAGTCCACAAGGTAACAAGAAGGTTCACTTCACAGCAGTACAAGAATCTACAAGGAAGGACGTAGAAAGAGCATTCGGAGTACTCCAGTCTCGCTTTGCTATGGTTCGAGGTCCTGCTAGATGGTGGAGCAAAGAACAACTCTGGTATATGATGTGTTCTGTTATCTTACACAACATGATAATAGAGGACGAGCAAGACGAGGAGGATGTGGATTACAACTACTACCAGGATAAGAACGGCATCCCGGAGTTGTCACCAGAGGACTATCAAACTTGTGATCCAGTTCTGATAGATGAGTTCCTAAAGATCCATAAAGACATTGAGAATAGGTCTTCACATGAGCAACTGCGAAATGATCTTTGTGAGCACCTTTGGGCGATTCATAGCTCTAGATAGTATGCATATGGATATTCAAATATGTAACTTTGTGTAATTTATTTAATGTAAGGAAATAATATGTAACTTTGTGTAATTTATTCAAATAATACTAGTATTAATTGCATTACTACACAACACTAGCTCATTTTGGAGCTATATCGGGTAGTAGAATCTTGAAGCAGGCTGTATATTACACGACCAGTAATTGCATTACTACACAACACTAGCTCATTTTGCTTGAATCATCTAAAGATGCTAAACTGAGCCAATAGGAACTAAATAATGGTGACAAAATCCAACTAAAGAAGCAAAGTTTAATTTACGAAAATGGACAGTACCAAAACAGTTAAATTCGACCATGAATCTATCTCCTCTACACAGACAGTCAATCACCAGCCTGTATGTGATCTCATTTGGAGCAATGCGTTCCTTAGTTATCTTGTGAAACAAGAGGTAGGCCTCATTAGTTTTCCCCATGAAACAAGAGGTAGACCAAGATGGTTTTCTGTTAAAACTGATGAAGCCAGCACACCCAGATCGTCTCACCCTCCACCGCTGCCATGTTCACTTGCACAACTTGTACCAGCTCCTGCAGATGACTTGAGTGAGGCCACCTTTTGTCTTGTGATTTCTTCTCTCAAGGCCAACACATATACTTTTTGGCTTTCATCCATAGTGGAGATATCGCAAAACATGATCTTTTGTTCTTTTTCCCATTGTAGACGACGTTCCTCAATGAACAGCTTCCGCTCCTCAAGCTCCCTGTTTGATTTATTCTCTAAATCCCATTGTAGACGACGTTCCTCAATGGATAGCTTCCGCTCCTCTAGCTCCTTTTCTAACTTCCATCTTTCATCCCTCTTCTTCTGTTTATCGGTCTTCATTTGCACAAAGCTGCCCAACACCTCGACATACTCATCTTCACCTTCTTTCTTCTTGTGTTTCTGCTTTGCTTGTTTTCGACCCGGTGGTCGCTCGGCAGCATGCATTGAAGAAGTAGGTGCTGGTTCATCTTGTGATGATGCTGCAGACTTGTTTTGCTTGTTCCCTCGGGCTTGCTTCATGACATCATGTACCGATAGAAACTTCTCTGAGTGTCGGACCTCCATCCAACAGTGAACAAAGGGAAAACCTTTGGCTCCACCATATGTTTTCTGCGCTAATTGGATCTACAACAAAGAAGCATAAGATAAGTGCACGGTAAGAAATGAAAAGCATTTGAAAAAAGCGCAAACTTAGCAACATACATGCTCTGTGAAGGGAACACCACTTGGACGTAGACGTTCTATTTTCTCAAAACATCCCTGAAACTTAAGGCACTCCTTCTGGATTATTCGCCACCTTTTTTCAAGAGAAGTTGTATTCCTCTCGGAGTCAAAAGTCTTTTTGTCATGGTAGTGTTCTGCTATCCGATTCCAGTAAGTAGAGCGTGGTTGCTCGTTCCCAGTTCTAGCATCATAAGTTATATTCATCCTAGACCTGCACAACAGGCTGTCCTTATTGTGATTGTAATTTCCTCCCCGCCCTTTGCCACTATCTTGTGTGAGCATATCCAGAGGTGGTTCAGATTCTTGTGTCAACATGTTCATAAAGGACTGTGAACTAGACATTGGATCCTATAACAAGTCAGCAAAGTGCAGACTAGTTAAGCAAAACAGGAATAAATAAGCAAATCATGTTATTGTGGCAAGAAAGCAACTTTCCTATCACAGTAAGTAGTGCATATTATTTGCAATCAGCAAAAAACTACTCATTCCAGGATGGTAAGGTTTTATGATTTACAGAAGAATGTATGTACTACTAATAGATAGGTGGCAAGTAGCATAGAGAAGAAATATTTTTGTCCATTTCATAATCAACAAAAAGCTGTCCTTAAACAAAGGAGCAGTCAATAGATCTGCAATTCAGACTAAAGAAATCTGGGCAAATCATGCATCAGATCTCAAGCTGCTGGCAGCTGCTGTTGACTTAACAAGTACTGGTCTTACCTGGTAAAACTGGCAAGGTGCTAATCCTGACTAGCAAATTATAATAACAGCTTTACCAGCTAGTGATCCTAACTAACAAAATTGGTCAGTGGTGAACCTAACTACAGCCTTTTGGATTCATGGGTAGTAAACAAGAAATCTTAAAAAGAGACATCAAATATGCAGTTACTTTCTGTTCCATATATAGTGACATGCACCAACAAAAAATGCTTATAACATAGAAATGCAGAACCTGTCATTCCATATCATCAGAATGAAGTTCATAAGGAAGATGGATCATACATAATAAGCTCCAGGTTACAGCTTTTTAAAAATTAGCAATTCAGTAGAATGCTTATAGCTCCAGGACACAGCTACAGTTGGCTTAACAAGTACTGATTCTATACATTCCACATTGATCAGATATACTGCTCTATGAGCAAGCACTTCAATTTTTCAGAACACAGCGTGAAGCATCACCTAGACCCAAAACTGCTAGCTCCAAACCTATTCAGATAAGTTGTTGATCGACCAAACACAGATAAAACGAGTAATATGGTGGCAACTACTTTTGCATTTAGTTAAAAAAACATAGCAGTACATCTCATCACAACATTCCACTCACACATATGAATTTGGAAATTAGGAAAAAGGGCATACATATGCTTCAGTGAGCGTCGCTGCAGGGCTCCAATCAAACACCGGCGTTTGGATAGGACTCTGGTCATCAAAGGTGGCCTCATTGTAGAAGTTTGGCGGCGTTGACGCACTGCTGGTAGTGTCCCATGTGATGGAGTTGTTGAAAGGCGACGGCTCGGTGAAACTTGAAAATTGAGGGCCAAGTCGAGCCAGTGCATTGGTGGTGGCGGCAGCACGGTCCATCGGTGCCGACATCCCGGTGTTGTATAGCGACGGCGAGACGAAGTAGGGTTGACCTGCTGCAGGTAGATGCGGGGCGCTGCCGGTGGAGCTGAGGATGAGGAACGAAGGTGGGGGGGGGGGGGGCGTTTCTGCCACCAGGCGCGACGTCTGCGCTGGGACCTCTGACGCCCGCTGCCACCGCTGAGACCAACTGCCGCCGCAGGACATGCTCGTCACCGCCGCTGCTGGATGTAGCCTGGAGGACGTGGGGAGGGCAGACGCAGCCTGGAGGAGGACGGGTTGGTGCGACAAACGATGCTCGACGTTTCTTGGTCGCGGGCACCAGAGGGGGGTGGTGGCCACCGGAGACGTCGCGCGGCGCCCCAGCCGAGCGCGACGGTGACCTTGGTCGGCTCGGCGCGCCGTCGTGGTGGCCCAATCCCAGTCGCGGATCCACCTGGCGAGTAGATCCGGCCGCGGCGGTGCTTTTTCTTGAGGCGGAAGGGGCAGGGCGGGCGCCGACGGTGGCTGTGGGGTGGGTGACCGCGGCGGCGGAGGCTCCATTCGGGTCGAGAGAGAAGGAGAGGAGAGGACAGAAAAGAAAAAAATAGGAAAAGAAATGAAAAAATGATAGGGCCCGCATTCCGGGGGGGGGGGGAATAGTGGGGCACTATTCCTAGGGGGTTTGGGAGGAAATTTGGTAGGACACTAAATTTAGTCACCTATATAGTTAGGGGTTGGAGTGGTGTTTTTTTATTTGGGTGACTAAAACAATGTTTAGGGGCCAATATACTCACCCGGCTGGAGTTGCTTTTATAGGAGGTGATATAACTTATTGGCGAACCACATTTATGGTGCACTACTCTCTGATAGTGGCAGGCTCAGACATGTCCGTCTAAAAGTTGTACCACTTAGTGACGGGCATGCCTCCTACAATACAATTTTAGTAGTCAATAATAAAATGTCTGGTACTAATCGGCAAAAGATAATGGTTGCTGAAAACCATTTTTTAGTAGTAATAACCTGTGTTGCCTTTCTGCTCCATTGACCTGTGCTGCCTTTTCACTTCTATGCAATTTTAACATTTTAGAATTTCCTTTCAGAATTTTCATTACAATAATAGTGTACCATACAGGTACACTATTATTTATTTTATAATTATATGATGTAGAACTACAAACACGTAGTTGTAGAAGAGAGCGCATATTAACCTATCTCCCTTGCAAGATTTAGCTCTAGTAGTGATTGTTCTCCCAGACTTGAGCCTGGAGCCAGTCAATTGTTCCCTTTTGCACCTGGAAAGCCTTGGCCAAAACGTCATCGGAAATCGGTGGCTTTGATCCAAAGACTGCATTGGCAATGGTAATAGTCCCAGGGTTTTGGCTGCTGAGTGCGGCGATGGCGACTGCTGGCTTGTAATGGTCGGGGTTGAACTGGAAGTGGATGAGCCCCTCAGGGAAGACGAACACATCACCCTTGTTGAGCACCTTGGTGAACAGTTTGTTATCGGTATTAGAAGTGACAAAACCAACGGAGAGTGTTCCTTCAAGCACAGTGAGGATCTCAGTGGCACGTGGATGGGTATGTGGCGGGTTTTGTCCTAAGGGCGCATAGTCGATGCGAGCCAGTGAAATGCCTAGAGTATTGAGGCCTGGTATCTTCATTACATTAACCAAACTGACGTTTGACCCCACCTTGCTCATCTTGGTGTCCCTAGCCTTGTCTAGGTTGGCTGCCATGAAGAAGTCCTCTGCGTTCACGGCCATGGGGTCCTTGCAAACAAATCCATTCACCCGTACTGTACACACAAAAGAAGTAAAAGATACAAAGATCAGAACCCAAGCAAACCAACGATGCTGTCACCAATTTAGTACTCGAATATCAAAATACGGTAAAAGTGACTGCATAGATACCTGGTGAATGCATGTCGGCAACACAAAAGTCCTGGAGCGGGCTAGGGTCAGAAGCAATGGCCTGTGAAGCGACCAATGCTAGAAAAGCAGCGAGAAGGAAGTAGGAGGAAGTGGCCATTTTGTTTTATCGGTTATGCTTTCTCCAATCTTTTGTGTGTGTTGGTGCTCTTTGCCGCAGGCCTAACGAGCTGCTTGTGTTTCTCTTGTGGATCCGCAATGGATTTGCTTATATAGGCACAGAAGTCCCAGCAACCAGAAGATGTGAACTACTGAACTGGTAAAGTCAAACCAACCAACGAATGAAATGGTGCACGTTAGATAGAACTTGCTGACAAAAGAACATATTTAATTAACTTGTGCTACCTTTTCAAAGGTAGCTTGTTTGTACTCTATTAACAAATCTAACGTGGTCACTTTTGTTCTAGCTAAAACTTCAAAAAGTTATATCATTTCTTCTCCTTATGATGTTGGAAGTCAGCGTAAGATGGCTACAGTTTCCAATCTAGTAAGCATTTTTACAAAATAAAAGAATAATTGAATTTCCATTAACCCTCTCTGATTGGCACAATTTGGTAATTGCCTCCTAAAGCATAAATAAAGTCCTTCATCCGTGATGGTTAACTAATGAAATATGTAAAAAAATTCTGTCGTGGATCATAGTTCAGAAAGAAATTCGTTACCACTGTCCATTATTTACATAACTGAAAAAATAACTCAAACAAAGAAACAATTCAGTTTTGAACCAAATACGGACGAAGTCAGGACGCAAGCTTAGCTTGCATATTGTGGTGCATCGGTTAATGCATGCACCCACCTGCCGACTACATTCATACGGAATGTTTCAACAATTTGAATACGACATCACTAACTGAAAATATAACTAAGCCACCTTTGTACCTAATACAACTAACATAATGAACATCTCCATGTTTCAGTTGATAGAGGATCACTTCTTCATAATGATGTTTCCATATTATTTACCACATTATGATTTTGTTAGAGATTACATGAACGAACCCAATACATTGGACGCATACAAAGTACGGAATGAAGAAATGGCATGAGACATGGATGCCTTCAGATTGTGAGATAATCGTGCTGTAAGCTTTCTATTAATACCAAATCTATGACAAAAGTACATATCTTGTCAGTCTCATTGACTTGTTCAAGACCTTTACCTGCAGCTTATTCGACTACAACAAAACAGGCGAAAGTGAGAAATGGTGTTTAGGCAAAGTAGTCAGCACTAGGAATGAAAGAAAAAGTGGTAATTGTCGGTTTACTGATACTTGTTTTCACATTTTATCAACCCCAACACGTGAAAATGATATTCTAAAAATATGGAAGAAAAAATGATAGTAATTCGTTGATAGTGAAACAACTTTGAAGTCTTCCCATTGTTTTCATAAATTTCCATTTTAATATGGAAATTACCGTAGAGCAATGTAGGTAATTATAGTACTATGTATTTTAATTATAGAATATCTCTCTAAAAAGCAAGTGGTTCTTCTAGCCTAAAACAAATCATAAATTTCTTAACATATTTTTTTCTACTTTCTATTTTTGTAAATGCAATTTTTTTTAGTCTAAAACAAGTCATATACACATAATTATTCAATAATCAATACACTACATCCAGTTTACCCTAGTCCCTGTGCCGTCGTCGAGACGCAAGCATGACACCTCTAATTTCCCTATTTTATCAGTGCTATACTTCATGATTCATGTTTCCGATTGTTAATATCGATTCTCGATCAATACCGTCCGTTTAAGTTGTAGTAGTATCATTTCCAACTTTACCGAAATATCGACGTCGTATTCGTTTCTGTCAATACCGTTATTGATTTCGCTTCTGAGAAAAAAAAAAGAAAGCAAAAATAATTGAGGGTTCTTCCAATCGTTTCCTTCCGCTTTCATCCCTAGTCAGCACAACCTAGTCCTTGTTTACTAAAATATACCTCAACTATGTTTGCTAGATAATTTATTTATACACAATCTAATTAAATATATTTTTTTTGCATCATAAAATTGCATGTTTTCAACTTGTGCTAAACATAATATTGAATAATATTTCAAGAGATATGCTCAAACTGACTGTCCACACAACGTTTCATTTCTTACAGCGCTTGTATTAACATAAAGTGCAAATTGCAATTTCGTGTCACTTAATATTTTTGCTATAGCGACATATACTATTACAGCAAGGTACTTTACCAGATGTATGGATAGGCAAAGGTTCTTGTTACCTTATCTCTGCCTGTGCTAGTTGGTATGCATGTTTGACTTGGTCATGTTTCCAGTTGATGAATAAATGCTAGATATTTAGGAAAGCAATCTGAAATTTGAACTATAGTTGCTAGATTATACAAATCCTCATCTATATGCTAGACATGGGCAATGTTTCTCATACTTCCAGAACCTTAGGCCATATGCTGACGGCGACCACAGAGTGGACTGGCGACCGCCATTGACGGCGGCTGGTCTCGCCGGAGATGCCGAGGAGTAGGTTTCGTGTGCGTCGTTTGACCTTGGCTTCGATCATCGGATCGGAGACAGGGGAATCCGGCGACTTCACGGAGGCAGATCATCTTCTGGATCAGGAGAGAATGGCAAGAGACATGGACATCGTCATGGCTACAACCTTGCGATCTAAGCCGGATGTGCATGGCATTGAAGATTGGAAGGGATCCAGATTCTGGGCTCTAGATGATGATGCAGAATCCAACAGCAGCGTGGAGGAAGAGATCGAGGCAGACCCCATGGACACTCCGGAATTCTGCCGACAGGCTGCTGAGGTTGGTTTTTCAATGGACCAGGTGAGGGAGGCAGAGAAGGAAGCGGACATATCTACCTATGCCAATTGGGGGGAGAAGTCGATCGCCAAGAAGATAATCGAAGCGATTGTTCAAAAGAAGACCTCATCACAACAACCATCACCATGGATGGGTCCGCTCCCCAGACCAAGGTCTTCACCGCCGATGACACTGGGAGCAGCGATGGAAAGGCAAAGGTAATATCTTCCCCCTCTTCATCTAGACCCAACTCTGGTAATCGATCTGGTTAGCGTTCTTCCTCGTCGACAAGGCTATGGCCGTCGTCGGAGATGGTGAGGAGGCACCGATCCAAAAATATCGGAAATCACGGAATATCCATGGGAGATAAAAGTTCAAAATTTGAAACTGACTGATCAAAACTTGGACCAAATCAGGCCAATAACCCGGGTCATCCAGCTTTGAAACTCGGCCCACATATCCTGTTTCGGCCCACAGAAGGACTCGTTGCCCTTTTTGCCAGAACTGGGACTTGTAGGGACAACCCTAAAGCTCCCCACCTTAGTGCTAATCGCAACTTTGCTAACTTGTACGCGGAGGCTGTGAAGGCGGCGATGGAGGGCGGCAGAGCAAACCATGGACGGGGGATGACGGGTAACCATGGATCAGGCCGTCGTGGCGCACATGGTGGCCGCAGATTAACCCAGGACGGCATCATCGACTGTGGCGGACGATTCCAACCGCAACCGTTCCACCTAGGTTATGGTGGCGGTCGTGGGCATGGCTATGGAGGACGCGGTGGTGGCCGGTACAACGGCAACCACCAGTGGGGCGGTGGCTGTCAGACCGGTGCCAACGGTGGCGGTCGTAGGGGAGGACGTGGCCGTCATAATACTGGTGGTACTAGCGGTGGTCGAGGGGATGTCATGGCGGGTGGGCCTCAACTTGAGGCCATCCCGGAGCATGCAGTTCTGGTGACAGCTAGCACCACAGGTGGTTCTACAACCACACTTCCGGCGGCGCTGCTCGCCCAGCTGGGGGTGCTGCCACAGGACGCAGTGGCCACAGCTTTGGGGCTGCTCCAACAGGCGTTCACAGGCAGATCTGGAGGAGCAGTACCACAACAGGAGGAGAAAGGGAAGACTATGGCCGGGACAGCAAAGCTGGAGAAGATCCCGCATCTTTCAAAAGCTACGCCGAGCAAAGACATGCCAGAATCATCCGCGCAGGGTGCGAGCAGAGAGGGTGGCGGCAAGACACCATACTGCTACCGCTGTTTAAATGCAGGGATGTACGGTGGTGCTGTTTTGTGACACATGTAACTGTGCTGCACACAATACAGATAGATGTCCCAGGTACAGGGCCGCAAAAACTGTTGCGTTGCCTTGTGGTTATGCTATAGAGGGACTGGCTACATCCCACATACTGCAACTGCAAGACAGAAGAATGACTCCAAAACTGGTATTGTTCAAGTAATTGAAGGACGGATGACTGTGGAGCAAGTGGTTGCAGAACTAGTTAGACTTGTATCTACAACGTGGAACTGGAATGTTCAGGATACTAGGAACAACACTTTTAGAGTTACGTTCCCATCCATGACTGAACTACAAAGAATGGTGGAATGGGGGGTGGTTCACACCAAATGCAATGCGAGTATGCAAATCGTTGAATGAGTCATCGACAATGAGATCAAATATGTTATGCCGAAGGTGTGGGTTCAGTTTACTGGTCTACCAGCGGAGTTGAGGGAATTTGAGGTGATATGGGCATTTGGCTATATCTTGGGAGTCACCAAAAATGTTGACATGAAGTTCACTAACCTGCATGGTCGCAGCAGGCTTCAAGTACTAGTTCTGGACCCAAACCTCATCCCTCAATTTGTGGACATGGTGATCGGAGATTATCTGTATGAACTTCAATTTAGAGTGGAGGAGAACATGGATGAGAACAACCCTGTACCGATGGACATGGATAATTTTGGGGATGACAATGGGTGTAACCTGCCCCTTCGAGGCTAGGCCTGCTTACCCTGGCAGCTCTATAGGATCTCAAGATTATTCTCAAAGACCAACACATGTCTTTTCTATGCACTTTGTCCTCACTCGTGCGCACCCGGGATAAACTTTCCGGTCGGTCACCCATCCCTAAATTGCTCTAGGCCAAGCACGCTTAACTTTGGAGTTCTTTGGGGATGAGCTTCCGGAAAAGAAGTTGCAACTTATTGATATGGGTATTCTATCAATCCTATTAAGCCTTGGGCCAGGATGTTACACTAGCCATGCACACCATGCCTACTGTAACATCCCGCCCTCCGAGGCCAGGCCCGCTTACCCTGGTAGCTCTTTAGGATCTCAAGTCTATCCTCACAGACTAACACATGTCTTTTTTGCGCACTTTGTCCTCACTCGTGCGCACCCAGGACAAACTTCCCGGTCAGTCACCCATCCCTAAATTGCTCCAGGCCAAGCACCCTTAACTTTGGAGTTCTTTGGAGATCAATTTCCGGAAAAGAAGTTGCAACTTGTTGGTATGAGCATTCTATCAATCCTATTAAGCCTTGGGCCAGGATGTTACAGATGATCCAGAAAGACTCTTTCGCAAGAAGAGAACAGCGGAGAAGAGAAGCAAGTCACTTGGAGATTTAGCTAGAGAAGCAGTCCGCATCACACCTTGAGCATTATTCATAGTAGAAGCCATAGTTCAAGATCAAGAAAAAGTGGAGATGGCAGAGTTACCTATGGTTAATTGTCTCAAACCTCAATTGACTAATGTTGTTAAGACAGATTTCCAAGAAGCTCAAGATCAACTTCCGTATCAATTGGAGAGATATGTTGGAATAGTGGCGCAACAACCGTTCACAGGTTTGGAAGATCCCAATCATCACTTGCAACACTTTGTTGAGGTTTGTAGTACATTCAAGATAGCGGGATTGACCGGAGACCAAGCACGTGTGCGGCTGTTCCCCTTCTCTCTAGTTGGTTGCCCTAAGTGATGGTACGATGGATTGGAAAACTCAATAAAGACGGTGTGGGACATATTAGCAGCTGAATTCTTGGCCAAGTACTTCCCTCCAGGTAGGACTCAAGCTTTGAAGAACAAGATTCTTGGGTTTACACAGAATGTTGATGAGAGCATTGGAGAAGCATGGGAGAGATACAATAAATATATGGACGCATGCCCTCATCATGGTCTGACGGTTGGAGAAGTTGTTGAGAGGTTCTACACAGGATTGAATCCACCATCTCATCAACACTTGGATGCCTCAACTGCGGGTTCATTCATGTAAAAACTCCCACCTAAGCTAAGGATTTGATCAAGTTGTTAGTTGAAAATCAATCATGGGATAGTGAGAGAAGCTCAAGGAATTTGCAACCTTCAAAAGGAGTGGCAAAGAGTGTGATTGAGATGACCAATGAAGACCTGATCATAGATTGCCTCGATGCTATTCAAAGGAGGTTGGACAATAACCTTCATATCCTTAAGGAAGAGCCGCTCAAGCTATCGGAATCACGCTCCACTTGTGGTGAGTGTGGGGAATTTGTCCATGTACAGAAAGATTGCCCTGAAGAGATGAAGATGCTAGAATATATGAAGAATAGTGGATGGAAGCCCCAATATCAGCAGCAAAGGAGTTCTTTCTCTCCTAGTTCGTCCATGCGAAATTCTATCCCACTTCATCTCCAATGTCATGAGTTCTTCCAAGCTCAAGAGAAGATCAACAAGGACAATCAAGCTAAATTCAAGGAGATTGATCATGTCCTTGAGGTAATTAATGACAAGGTGATAGAAATTGGGAGCTCCAATGAGCAGATTTTGAAGTATACTAAGATTATGGAGCAACAGATAGGACAACTATCGCAAGCTATTCAAGGCAACAAAAGGGCTATTCCTAACAATACGAAGTCTGCAGAGGAATTGAAGGCAATAGCTACGAGGTACGAAAAACATACAGCAGATCCAGAGCACCCTATGGGAGCAAAGAAGCCCCACGCCGATCGGCGCACACCTGGCACCGATTGGCACAACGGTCCTGACGGCACCGATCGGCTCCCTGAAAGCGCCGATCGGCGCGAGGAGGATGTTGACCTCTCCGGTCTGAAAATGAACATGGAGACAGAGGAGCATGGCCCTGCCATGTTCCTAGATATTCAACTGCTTATGAAGACAGAAAGAGCGCAGCAATACGACAAGCAATTTGCAAGGTTCGTCGATATTATGAAGAAGCTTTACATCAATGTCCCTTTTGTTGATGCTATTCAAGTACCCACCTATGCCAAGTACATTAAGTACATGATGTAAAACAAGAAGTCTCTAGTTTCTGAGGAGGTTGTGAAGGTTACTAAGGAGCTTACGGCGGCAATCAATGACGTTGCACTTGAGAAGAAACCCGACCCTGGATCACCAAGCATCAAATGCATGATTGGGACAAGGATATTTGATAGGTGCTTGTGCGATCTAGGGGTGAGCGTAAGTGTTATGACCCATCATATATTCACAAGTCTCAATTTGCCTGAATTAGAGCCTACGGGTATGTGTTTGGAGTTAGCCGACCAATCGGTACACTTCCCTGATGGAATTGCTGAGGATGTGCCTGTTCAAATTGGAGATCACATCGTCCCTGTTGATTTTATTGTGCTTGATATGGATAAGAGGAGGAGGACCCCGTTGATCTTAGGCAAGCCTTTCTTGAGGGCAGCAAAAGCAAGTATTGATGTTGGGAGTGGTGAGATAAGCTTTGATATAAGTGGGACTCCCTACTCTTTCAAGTTTTGCCCGAAGGCAGAAGAGTGCTGTACTGTTGATGAAGTAAAGAAATACAAGACACCGTGGCAATGAGGCATCGAGAGTAATTGGAGGGGATGTATGGATAGGTCGTTTGAGGTATATGAACCATAGAGATAAGAGAACCTTATAGTGTCACGGCTTTACATCCCGCACCGAGATACTAAGGATTGATTATTTACGGGGAGGTCAAGCTCTTTGACCTCTAAATAACTAGAGAGCTCTTGGGAGGCAACCCAATGATGGGGGGATTTAGAAGTTGTTTAGTGCTTGCGGGAGGGCAACCCGTTTCATCTAGTTAATTAGTGCTGGCCAGGAGGGCAACACGGTGTTTTAATTTGCTTGCTTTTAATAAAGATAATCTCTCGAATAAAAGAAATAGAAAAAGTGTGTGCTTAATTCTTGTGTACTCTTGCGTTGTCTGTTTATTTGTGCAAAACTGTGGATATACATACTGTAGACTAACGACGCAGGAATAAAACAAAAAAGAACAAAAAAATAGGAAGGAACAGCGCTTGCGCGATCATCACACGTTTGCGCCGATCGGTGTCTTATTTCCTAGAATAGGACAGAAGGCTGACGATGCCCAGAATTGAAGGATTGCTAAGAATCAACTAGCAGAATAATTTTTAGAGATGGAGCTATCTTCAAGGTAATTAAAAATCTTTTTGAACTAATTTTTATCTGCAAATTGGTTGCTAAATGATGCAGGAAAGGATAAAGAGCAACATCTAGCAAAGAAGCGAGGGTCCGGGAGCAAAAATGGACGTCGCACCGATCGACGCACATCAGCGCCATTCGGCGCGGTCACCAGATTGGCCCCGCTATGTGTGTCAATGCTACAGGAACATTGGAAAAAGTGAAAAATTAGGTGAAAGTGATAAACACGAGGTATCACGATCAGCGTCGGACCAAAATACGAGGTGCAAGGGACATGCGCCGATCGGCGCCCTACTACGTCGACCGACGTAGGAACCCATGCGGTTCCCAAATGGGCGACAAAGGAGGCAGGCGTTGATTTTGAAGAATAGGTATGATTGCTATGCAGGTGTGCGGTGCAGTGGGGACATAGAATTGACCAAAAGCTGAAAAAGGGACGGCGCACCGATCGGCGCGGGGCCGTGCCGATCAGCGCAGTCAATCAAGACATCGGGATTCCATGCTATTCCCCTACCAACCAACATGATGTACCAAGAAGCGACATAAAGGAGAGGAATCAAGCGCCAAGTTGTCAGAGCATTCAAAATTTAAATTGTGTCAATTGGCACAGCTACACGCTGATCAGCGCGCTCTCCAAATTTTGAAATTCCAAGGCAGGTCCTTCTCCTGGAAGTTTCCCACACTATAAAAAGGAGGTCAGGTGCCCCTAGTTCAGCACACACCATCACGGTAATCTCTCCACTTTCCCCACTACCCATGATCTTGCACACGTTCTGCATTTCTCGCAAATGGATCATCTCCGCTCCTCCATCGGCAAGTTGGGCAAGAGGCTGCACCGGGGAAGCAGTTCTGGCGGCAGTGGTGAGTCGAGTGGTGACTCCTCGGCGAGAGGGGGCTCTGACGCTCATGATGACATGTCGGTGGGTGATGCATCCACCGATACGGCGGCAGCGATCCGCGCCCGCCACTCCGTCTTTGGCGCGCCCCTTCCAACGGGGCGTGCTACGAGGAGCCAAACGGAGGCAAGCCGTGGGGTTCCCAGATCACCACCACTGCCGGCATTCGTGCCATGCTCGGTGGAGGAGGGCTTCATCCTCCGGAGCACGGAGGAACAACAACATTACCTCGTGGTGAGGGGAAGGTTCGTCCCCAACTTTGACTTGGACGAGACCTTCCTCACCATGATCGGCATATGGGAGGACATAAGGAGGATGCTTAACAATCTCGGCTGTATGGACTTCCACCTCCTTCCCATGGACTACAACCTTGACATCGTCACCGAGGTTGCCTCTACGATGAGGCTTGGCACCGTCAAAGACGGCAACAAAGCTGTCAACTTCCGCGTCCGTGACATCAGCTACACAGTGACCATGGAGGCGGCGGCTCAAGCCTTCGGCTTTGATGCCGACGTCGACGTTGCCGGCATCTTGGGATGTGGGGAGTTGGACTCCTTTTGGAGGCGGCTCTCGTTTCTGGAGGAAATGAAGCGCGGCAACATCCGCAACCCGACCATTCAAGTCTTCCATCGGTGGTTGGTGGCGCGCACAGGCGACAAGGTCGACTCCAGCAATGTCACCAATGCGGACTTGCGGTGGCTCTACAACGCCATCGTGAGTCCGTCGCATTGCACTCCTATGTCAGTGATGGTGCGGGGTTGGATCGACAAGAGGGGCAAAGCGAGCAAGAAGTTGGCCTTCGGGGCCTATCTTCAACGCCTAGCAGCCCTCGTCTACAAAGGCGACGGACCAGGAGGGCGTGACGACAAGTGGGAGTGCACGATGGAGATCGGAGAGAATATGACTTGTGGCAATATTGTCACGAGAAGTATTCACGCCGGCTTCCATGTTGGCGACACCAACATCAGGCTCTCGTGTGTGGAGCTAGGAGTTTTCCTCCATCAAAAGCCGGAGGGAGGAAATTGGCTTGAGGAAGGTCTCCTGGAGGGGGGCCAAGCTCTCAAGGACCGCCGTGGGCGGGTTCGACAACCGGCAACGTTCACAGCAGCCGACAGCAAGTGGGACTCTTGGAATTCACGCCAGGACCCTCAAGAGTACCAGCCGGGGTGGGACGACGCAACGGGCAGTTCACAGCCCTCTTAGATTCATGTTATTTAGCCCTCAAGAGTACCAGCCGGGGTGGAAATGTCTATCTAGAATATCGATAGGTGTGGATGAAACTCATGCTTTATCAATGGTAGAGCTAGATACTAAATGAAGCGGTGGTCGTTTAGATCACACCATGATGTTTCTTAGTAAGACTATGGGTAATGTTGTCCCAGTATGCAGTAAGACTTTGGGTAATGTTGTCCCAGTATGTCGTGGTGCTGCTGATGACACATCGGTCTGGTACTTGTTGATGTTTTAAGGAAGAGCTTTAGTTTAAGTTAAGAGTAAGTTTAAGTTGTTAACCTTTTGGTCACGGGGAGAATGTTGGTTTATATTTGGTGGACCGCAAGGTCACCAACCGAACCGAGAAAAGGGGGCGCCAGCCTCCTATGGACTCGGGATCGGGCCAATGTTTTTTATTCTGTTTCTCCCTTGATCGGGAGGTAACCTTAGAGATAAAAACAGACTTGACCCCGTGGTTACAGTGCATATAAAAGGAGGGGTCGCCCCACAAGACGCCCACACATCTAATTCCACCCACGTGTTGGCTGTCCCCGCGTGTTCTTTTAGTGCGATTCCCCAACCCCCACCACCATCGAACCCTCACCCACGTGCAAAAAATGACAAGCAAATCCAGTAAAAAAAACATCAACAAGCAATTTAATAACCATGTATGTAGCCATTGACTTTTGTGGAATCGTATATATACTATTTGTATGTATTATTAATTACCACTCATTATGTTTTGATTTTCTTTTTCCACGACTAATGTATGTATTACTAATTACGAGTCCTTACTAATTCGTTTTTCACGACTAAAGTATGTATTACTAATTACCAATCATTACTAATTTATTCATATCATCAAAAAGAATCCACTCATTACGTTTTGATTTTCACTACTAATGTTTATCAGAAACTCAGAATCAGTACCGATTAATATTCAGCATTAATTACGTGTCAACTTTATTACCACCATCCCCTGAGAATGATTAACCATAACCAAATACCATTCAAATGGCTGATAGTACATGTACTACCGTTCTATTATACCAACAATATATTAAATATACTAGTTGCTATGTTATATGTACTGTTTGATATAGTATATGAACTACTTTCTATGGTTTATGTACTACTTGCTATCATCACTTGTGGGCAGAGTCGATTTGAATATTTTTGAATTTGGCGGACCTGTTGAGGCAACGACGTCTGTTTTTCCTACCCATTAACCGAATCTTGCGTTGTTCCTGCGACAGAAATGGGACCCACGTGCAAGCAGCCGTCGTCCCGCGCACCTATCCGCAACCCACGTGTTCTTTCCGTGCGATTCCCCAATCCCCACCACCATCGCCCCCTGCGCCACATGCAAAAAACGACAAGCAATTTAATAACCTTGTTGTATACTATCACATAATCAGAATACTACCAAGAGATGTATACTACAACTGACGTGTATGGAGCCACTGTCATATATTATATAGTATATATACTATATGTTTGTATTATTAATTACCACACTCCTATATTCATATTATTACCATATAAAAACTGAATTGTAATATATTTATATCATCACAAAGAAACCACTCATCACGTTTCGATGTTCACCACTAAATCTGTGTGGACATATGTATGGTATATGTACTACTTGCTATCATCACGTGTTGGCACAATCGATTTGAATATTTTGGAATTTTGCGGAACTGTTTAGTTAACGACTTCGGTTTTTCCCACCCACTAACCGAATCTTGCACCATTTCCTGCTATAGAAATGGGACCCATCTCATCGTCTGTTTTCCCCAATCCATTCCTCTTCCCGTAACTACGCCACCACCACCCCTCCTCATTTGCGCCCACGACCTCTCCACATTCCATCACCGTAACCCGCGTTGCCTCCTCCTCCGGCAACCGCATTCGCTCTCCTCCGGCAACCGCCACCACCACCCCTCCTCATTTGCAGCCCCGCATCCGCAGATCTGCACCAGTTCTCCAACAACGTGTTTCTCTTTTCTCCATCGCCATCGCTTTGCCTTCTTCCTGCTTCGGTTCAGCGGCCGCGAGGGCTGAAACTTGCTGTTCAGTCATGTCTTCCGACCAAGGGAAATCAAAGGTGCATTCAGATTCGCATGTTTGGTTTTTTACATTCTTCCGCCAAAGTAATTTGTTGTCATTGATTCTGTTTCATCCATTCAATATCCCTCAAGTCATTAGGTTTGATAGATCTCTCTTTCCTCTCCAATCCCCCATTCTTTTCTTTTTTTTTTTTGTATATTCGTAGATGTTGAGAAAGGTGCAATACGTCCCTGAGCGCAACACCAAGCTTATATTTGCAAGCAGTCAAGAAGCCATGGTCCTCTCTGTTGGTCGGGAACCATGCGTCCCTATTACAGATTCACAAATACTAAGTGCTGCTGCTTCACATCCAATCACGCAGGAATCAGACGAAGAGGAGTTGCCGCAGAGTCCTAGAAGTCCTTCGTCTCCCATTCCCAGAAGGAGGAAAGCTCTTGCGTCGAGGAAGAAGAGACAGAGAGATGCGGATCCCATCATAGACCATCCTACCAAGCGTCAACAGCCATCAAGACGCGGTGGCATTTCATCGACAGGGCCAACGACACAGTCTGCCGACCTTGATCAAGTAATCTTCTTTTCCCGCCCAACTTCCAATCCCCATTATTGCACTATAGTAATGTTCCAGGTACCATAAGAAAACTTTTTAGTTGTATATGTACTCCTTGGTTGTATTATATGCTGTTCACCGTTTTACATATTAGTGGTAGTATATGATTGTGTGGTAGTTTAAAGTTCCTATCATGGTACATGGCATAAAGTGTCATATAAAAGTTAAAAATCATTGTGAGGTAGTATAAAATACTGTTTATGGTATATATACCATTTACATCTAGATATATAATATAATATGTATACTACCCGTCTATTTTAGTTTTATTACAAAACTGAAAATTATTATGTGGTAGTATAAAATCCTTTTTTTGGTATATATACCACTATGCGGCTAGATATATAATATAGTATATATACTACCCGTCTATTTTAGTTTCATTATATGATGTATATATTTTACAGATAGTATATATAATAATTTAAAGTTTATATTCCATGCCATACAACATTAGGATATCACATAATTATCCTATAGTATACTATTATTTTATACATTTGTTGTTAGTATACTCCTTAACCATAGTACATATAATATTAATACTATACATACTCAGTTGCATATCTACTCAATAGTATGTATACTCATTTCAAATAGTATGTATACCCATATTGAGTCAATATCATTGTTGGTATTATATAGCTCGCTCGATGGAAACAATGTATATGAGTATAAATACTAGTGGTACATAATATAACATTGTGTAAGTGGATTATTATAACAGAATGTGTAATAGTATATATAATGAGGAGTATATATACTATGTATATCAATTACTGGTATAAGAAGTATAACACATACTTCAGTGCTGTGATATTCGATGGAAATAATCTAAATGAGTATATATACTATTTATACGGTGATCAGTATTATGAATAAAAATAATGTTACTGTAGGAATGTACTTAGACAATTTGAATGGGGTAGTATATGTGTTTGAATACCATTATATTTTTTAAATGGAAAACAGGTTTGAGATATTCCCATTTCAATTTTGACAGGAATCTGATGATGAATGTGATAAGGGGAAGGCAAACGTGCGTTGCATCCCTAAAAAGGTTTATGAAACTATCCAAAAGTTGTCCAGGCACCAGCGTACTGAACTTGAGAAGCTGGGTTGGAAGGATTTCTTGAAGTTTCGCACTGATGCCCTCGAATGCCGAGAGCTTTTAGTCTGGCTGATGAATCGTATAGATGCTGAAGCAATGTGCATTCCACTTGACGATGGTAAGAAGATTTACATGAAGCCAATCCACTTGAAGACCACATTCGGTTTACCTTCTAGAGGTGTTGAGTTGAAACAGTACAGTGCAAGGAAGCAATCTCAAGAACTGTCAAATATGAGGAACTTACTACACATGTCATCAAACGTGACTATTGAGAGATGTCTGGCTGAAATCACTGACAAGTGAAATGATGAATTGAGCCTCAGGTGTTTCTTTATGATCATCTCTGCCAGGCTGTTGTTTTGTCGACCAAAGTTCCACATTGGAATGGAGGATATTTGCTTCTCTCTAGATTATCAAACACTTGGTCAGTCTGACATTTGTGGAGCCATTTTCCGTCAGCTCCAAAACAGCATTAGGGATTGGCAGCAGTCCATCAGCACGAACAAAAGCCTGTCAGGATGCTCTCTGTTTTTAATGGTAAGTTGTATAGTACATATACTCATTGCATAATTGAGCAGTACACATACTACACATAATGTTACTAGTTCAATGTTACTATCGATTATACATGTAGTACTTATACTACCCGTTCTATCATACCACCTAATAGTACCTGTTGTTTTTTGGAAGTGTATTCCCTATATGCTTAATGGAAGTACATATACTATTCAACCATTAGTATAGTTTATACTGTGATCTGTATTACATAGTATATGTTTTCTGTTAAGCGGGTTTTCCATATGTTTAATGGCAAGACTTATACTACTCGACGATGTGCATAGTATATATACAATTTTACCCTGCACCTTACAATGTACTTGACCAATTTTACCCGATGTTAATTATACCATTGTTTGCAGTATATTACTTCCACACCAGGATAATTTGTTGTAGTGGTAGTATTCTTTTTTACCAGATAGTATACATACCACTTATTAGTAGTATAGTAATCATTTATATATTATGGCACATATTCTACCTGGATCACCTATTGCATCGTAATACATCTCAAAAATCCTAGACGCTACCTCGCTCTGCATATTACACCAAGAACATAGTGAGAGACATCATCAAGGATGCTAA
Source organism: Eleusine coracana subsp. coracana (assembly GCA_032690845.1). NCBI lineage: Eukaryota > Viridiplantae > Streptophyta > Magnoliopsida > Poales > Poaceae > Eleusine > Eleusine coracana. The sequence continues at coordinate 5,498,379 of CM064432.1, read as the reverse complement.
GAATAAAGACTCAGAAGGCAAACTGTCCTTTACTGGCCTTCAGGTGGCACTTGATTCAATATTATTTAACCTATATGTTTTTGTTTTTTTATTTGTCATAATAATAACCATAGTACCACTCTTGCAGATCAAGAAAACGTCTGATACGCCCTATTTTGTGGAATCCAAAGAAGAACATGAACGTGATGATGATGCTTTTGGTGATGATGTCGGTTTGAGCGAGGGAGACCGTGATGCTGGAGCTGCTGGAGTAGACGTTGGTGGTGCTGGTATTGACCTCCCTCGGCTTTTTCAGATGCTTGAACCAAAGCTAAGATCTCTCCATCCTAGTGTCCAAGCAGAGGTCCAAGCCGAGCTTCAGAAGTACGATGATGACGTAAGCCGTGAGACTGCTAAGATTGCTATAGCGCATAGAGCAATAAAGAAGAAACAAATTGAGCTGGTAGACAAAATTGGGAAGCTTTTGGAGCAGCACTCCCAACCTCACTTGTCCCCTGAGCCATCCAACCCTCACTCTGGAAGTGAGGAATCAGATGAGTCATGTTAGTCCTAACTTTTATGTTCTCCTTTTGTGACAGTTCAAAATTCGATAACCTAACTATTTTATCAATTATTTTTCCGGCCATAGCCAACCATGCCGAAGACCAGGACAAAGAGTTACCCCACAATGAACCCATTAGCCAACAGCCCTCTGCTAGTGCTCATAGTAAGTGTTCATATACTTCTATGTTCAATACACAACAGTATATTACATGTCAAGGCAATGTAGTTTATTCAATATTTAAGTAGTATTTATACTTATTAACTTAATAATATATATATTACATGCTACAATTACTAGTAATTAAAATTATAGGAGTAAGCAGCAACTATCTCTAAGGATAAATGGTGGTATGAAACAGCAATCTGCAAGTGTTCATATACCACCATCTTCAGTACACAATAGTATATTGCACATCCAATGGTTCTATTATAGTTTGTATCACCAAGTAGTATACGTAGTAGTGAATCAAATTGTATAGCTACTCTTACAGTACTATATTTATAGGACTGTGTTAACAGTCCCCCTTCATGATAGTTTTGTTCATTATACTATTTGTTTTTGTTCAAGGCACTGGAGGTCATACTGACCAAGTTCAGCATGACACAAGGAAGGATGACAACACTTTAGTTCATACTGAGGAAGTTGTGCAAGGCGACCAAGTGCTCAATGATACTCCTCTTAAAGCTGACAAAAGTATGTATCTAAACATAATATAAATATACATCGACTTTGTTAGTGGTACTTTTAAATGATACCTGCATATTTGTTTTTCCAATTGACGACAATTGTAGAGTAGTATCCCTTGACACTTCCATTATGAATCCAATTGCACATTTGTCTGATAATGTCACTCTTGAACTGGAAACTTTTGAGAGGGGTGTTGTCCCTTGGAAGAAGCGTTCCAAAAAGGTGTTTGTGCCAGATTGTGATAATGCCCACCATGGTTAGTTGACGGGTGTTTTGTTACCAAAAATGTACACTGTTGGTGCTCTGTAGTACATTTTTTCAGGTATTGTGTCATGGTTTTTTTCCCAAACTGTACTTGAGTTGTATTGAAGATGTAGCACTCATATATTCCATATTTTTGAACACTGTACTTCAGCAAAGTTTTCATATTACATTAACACATGTGCAGATTCTGAGAAAGATCAAGGTGATAAAAGATTTGTGACCAATTTGTTCAATTTTGATGATGCTGGTAATGTTCCTACAGAACATAGCCTCGAGGATGTTGCATGTGACCGACAAGCACACGAAATAACTATTGGGCAGGTTAGTTGTGGTAATTCAGCGCTATCCAACATAATACATTTTGAGAAAGATGGTTACGAAACTGAACTAGACATGTGCACATCAAAGGCTGGACCAAATATCATTTCCTCAAATCTTGGAAGGACCATGGATGACAACATTGGTTCTTTGGACCTACCAGGTAGTTATGGAATTCCTGATTAATGTTACGAGAAAATTTTATGGCAGAGCAATGTTATTCTTGCATAACCTTTTTTGAACTAGGCCATGCTAAAAAGCTATTTCTAGAGGATCCAGCCAATCAAAACAATCCTATTGATCACATAATCGAAACCTTCGACAAGGACCATGTCTACACTGACTCTATTGCAGTAGATGCGGACACCAATCATTCTGATCTCATCTCATCCCCCTCGTCTACAAAGAAAACAGTACTATTTCTATACTACTCGCATCCAAGTAGTATATATACTACACCATTCAAATTGTCTACTCTCATTCCTATAGTAATTTTATTATTTTTATCTCTATAGTAACATTATTTTTATTCATAATACTGATCACCGCATAAATAATATATATACTCATTTCGATTGTTTCTATCTAATATCACACCACTGTAGTATGTGTTATACTTCTTATACCAGTAATTCACATAAATAGTATATATACCACTCATTATATATACTATAATATATTCTGTTATAACCATCCACTTATATAATGTTATATTATATACGACTAGTATTTATACTAATATACATTGTTTCCATCGAATAGCCCACCATAATAGTATATGTTCTATTTCATATACCAGTATATCAAATACTCAGTTGTCTTGTTTACCACTTGAATGTAAAATATATATATAATTTGTACATATACTACCACATTTTAATTGGCTATTTTTATGCGTATAGTAATTTTATTTTTTTATCTCTACAATACCTTTATTTTTATTCATACGATTGATCAGTTCTTGGACAATATATATACTCGTTTGTATTGTTTCTATGCAATAGCACACCATTGTAGTACATGTTATACTTCATATACCAGTAATTCATATACCCATGAGTATATTTACTATTATACAACTCTGTTATACTCGTCCCCTGCCACAATGTTATATTATGTAGGAATAGTCTATATACTCATATGCATTGTTTTCATTGAATAACACACCATAGTAGTATATGTTATATTTCATATACCAGTATATCAAGTACTCAGTTGTCTTGTTTACTTGTCACCATCTCCTACCATAATGTCATATATACATCCAACCCAATTGCTTGTATATAAACATTAATATAAGTAGTATATATACAACTTTCGCCGCATCATTTGTTAACAGCTACATATTATAGCACCAATGATAGTATATATTCTCACTGCTGCAATGTTGTTTATTTTATGTTATTTGTAATGCATTTCACATTTTTGGTGTTAGTATACTGGTGGATTTAGAGCTGTACAGAAGATCCCATATAGCCGCCACAACCAAAAACTATCGAAAGATGTTGATCCTAACTTATTGGTGGACTCTGGGGTTAAACATACTACTCGCGCGCCTCAAAAGCTATCATCCCCTATTAAGATGGGGTACATGAGAACAAGCCCTGGTGCAGAGGTGTCTCTGCGGCTCCGCAACATGTTATGTGATCCCCATTCAGCTTATAAGAAGTTAGTGCATTATTCATCGCACTCTCATATACATTTCCCTTTCTTTACTGTCAATGATAGATACCAATCCAATTATTTCTTGGTACTCGTAGTTTGACCTTGATGGAGTACACTATGGTCAACATAGATGGAGACTGTATCATGAGGTCATTTCTAGATTTCCAAGAAACTGACAATTCAGTGATGGAAGCTTTCGTTAATTGCATATGAGATGACGACAAGAACTACCGACCTGAACTTGTGAACCAAAGACTGATTCTGCATCCTCAGCTTGCGGTGCGTTACTTGATCTTACCTTAAGCCCAACATCTTGTTTTATTTTCTAGGTGTATACTTATTGCATTCACACCATTCTTTTTTTCAAACCCCAGGTATGTGCCAATGTGGAGAACTATGGATCCCAGCACAATCCCGATGTTGTTTTCTCTGAAGAAAGCTTGGACACTGCTTTTGATCTGTACATGACCAATGATATTGCACTCGTGTTTCTCCTCCACCCACCACCGCTGCTCCTGGTTTAACTCGTCAAGGTTTTCCTTCTCCGACGTGCCCCGATCGGCATACACCACCTGCAACCATCAATTCTGATGAGATGGCGACTCTAGATCCGCAACAAACATACACTCATGTACATTCCATGGACCTACAATTCTCTTTCCATCTTCCTGTTATGCTTCTAAACGTTTATTGACATTCTATTTTTCTTTTTTCCTGCCAAATATGCTTCTAATCCCAAATATGCACGTTTTCGGCCAAATATGCACGTTGAAGTTTTTCCCCTGATTCATTTTGTTTCTGATTCTCATAGTATTTTTGATACGTTGATGATGCTTTCTTTCTCAAACTATAGATTTTATTGATGCGATAGTATATCATTTAAAAAATTCATATACCACAATTATGTGTTTTTGCTCGTGCGATAGTATATATTTAGTATGTAGGTATTTGCCACTTAATAGTACGTAGTATATATATCCTCTAAGATACATTGATCTATTTTGTTAAAGTACTAATGTCGCATATATACTACTTCAATAATTGTGGTATTATACATATACTGCACAACAAACTCTCTCATACATATGGAGTTTATGCCATAGTATATCATTACTAAAGTGCATATAATAGAGTTATGTGTTGTTGTGCGGCAACGCAACTTTATGCTCTTGATGCACACCTCCATATAGTGTTTCTCATTGTGGTAGTACATACACGGTTGTATTGGGGTTTTGGTTATGTTATAGTATATCATTACTACAATAGTACATAGTATATATTCATGTAATTATTTTTATGGTGTACATATACTACTTCCTATTCCTTGACGAACACATATACTATATGTTGTTTCTTTCACATGAAGGGTATGTTCTGGATGTCATGATCAATAGATTTATATTACATTATGATGTCATTCATTTCATGCTACATTTCCAGCCCCATGATATTAATCCAGAAATTGTACCGAGAGTTGGTATGGTATTCAGCTCAGAGGAACAAGCTAAACTTTTCTACAAGCGCTATGCGCGAGAAGCTGGATTTCCAATGAAGTTGAGTCGCACTAAGAAGAGCGTCCGTGAGATTTGCTGCAGCCGTATTGGCAAGGGTGAATATTATCTCGGCAACAAAGAGAAAAGGCAAAGAAATAACACATCAAAGAAGTCTGGCTGCAAGGCGTATATTAAGTTACACAGGGACCGAGATGAAACTGGTGCTATTTCCCAGGTAACTATTATCCTTGTCGAATCAATTTCATTGTATATTGGGTATTGTCATGCTACCATATTCTAATGTATTTTTTTACCATCATACTCAGGTAACTATTTTCCGTGTGGTACTTGAACATAACCACCCACTGACTAGATCAGTCCCAGTTGTGCAAAACATGGAGTGTCACAAGAACCGTGATGGGTCGATAATGGAGCTGGTAGACACAATGCAGACAGCCAGCGTTTGACCTAGTGCAGTCAGAAACGTGTTGTCCGAGATACACGGCGGAGAGCATCTTGTACTCGTTATATCCAGAGACCTCGAGAACAGGTGCGGAATACTCTACCAGTGAATCACATAGTTGTAGTACATGGCCTTTTCTGTTATAGTATATATACTCCCAAACACTCAATGACCATACAGGCGACTTTAGCAGTATATATACTTGGGTAGCAGATTAGTTGTATAAATAATGTAGTCTGTCTAACACATGCTATTACTTTCCAGGCGGGCTGCTAACCGTCGCTCAGAGCACAATAAAGACATTCCCAAACTGATTGAATTCTTTAACGATTGTCGTGCACAGAATTCATAGTTCTTTTGGGAACCCCAGGTTGATGACAATGGTATTCTGAGGAACATATTTTGGAGCTTGGCAAGCATGCAAGGCGAATATGCAGATTTTGGCGATGTCTACACCTTTGACACCACCTACAAGACCAATAGCTACGACATGCCTTTGGCCATGTTCGTTGGCTCAAATCACCACTTGCAGAACACAATATTTGGAGTATCCATACTACATGATGAAAAAATTGAATCATTCATCTGGTTGTTCAGTACCTTCAAGAAGTGCATGGGAGGCCACGAACTATGTTGCATTCTAACAGGTATAATCTGAATTATCACATTAGTCATGGATATTTTCTGCCATCATATTTATTTTCCGCACCTCATGTTTGGTGTTCTTAGTAGTACACACACTCCCTTATAGTATTATGTTAGTTGATCAAACACTAAAGTGGTATATATACCAGTTATATCTGGTCCAACCATATGCTAATACACCTTACAAAACTAAAGTAGTATATAAACTATTTCACGCCGCGGAAGTTGTACATATACTGAAATATCATTAAGGTGATTCTTTATGTCATGGTAATAAACTTAATTTGTATATAACAATGCAGATAAGGACTCTTCAATTGCAGATGTCCTTCGTATTGTTTATCCCAGGACAGAACATCGACTATGCAGGTGGCACATCCTTCGCAAGCATCGCGAGGCTCTAAATGCTCTATATGCAAATTATGAAGGACTGAAAGATGATCTTGACTCAGCTATCAACCATCCTCTAACTGTAGCTGAATTTGAGAGCTGGTGGGTAGCTATGCTTGACAAGTATTCACTGCATGAGAATATTACACTGTCATCGCTGTACGATCTTCGGAGGAAATAGATACCTGCATTCTTCAAGTCCGTCTTTTGCGGGAGGATGACATCTACACAGCAAAGCAAGAGCACCAACAACATGGTCAAGAATGATTTTGCTGATCATATGACCTCCATCCATATGTTCGCAAAGCACATGCAACGATTCATTGAGAAAAGAAAGAGAGCAGCTGGTCATGAGACACTATAGTGTCAGGTACGATTCACTTTTTACTGTCTTCATACTTACGCGCAAATTGGTAACCTTTTTTATGAAGCTTGACCATGTGTTTTATTGATACAGTCCCATATCAATTTGTCAAGTTCTTGGCAATTTGAGGTGCAGATGTCAAGAGCATATTCAAGGGCGGTATTCCTAAAAATTCATGGGACTATGAAGCGCTGTGGAGCTTATCGTGTTGAAACGGACCCTACTCTCGGTGATCATCATTATCTTGTACAGCACACGTCAAAGTCTAATCGTTATAGTTGATCACAGCACAAATTCAAGGTTACTGCAAATGCATCAAATGGATCCTACATGTGTGAATGCAAGACATGGGAGCACACTGGTACTTATGCGTATATATACACGGTCATTCATAGTCATCTCCTAGAATTGTAGTATATATACTACGTTTTTCTGATGCTTAACTAACGCGTGTCATATATACCCTTCATGGTGCAGGATTGTTTTGTGTCCATCTTCTCCACGTCTTTATGCAACTTAATGTGGAATCTATACCAGCTACATATATCTTACGGAGGTACTCAAGGAATCCACATAAGATCCTCCTGTTTGATAGGTACATCAATTATCGGATACTCCCTTATCATTCGGATTTACTACCATAATTAGTACATAATATATTGTACATATACTCATTTCAGGAATGACCTGCGTCTCAGTCGTTCTGATGGAACAACTCATAGCCTGAGGACAACTGAGCTCTTAACTGAAGCAATGGGTGTTGTTCGCGCTGCTGCTATGTCCTTCGTTGGAAGGGATAGGGTGATGGATGTGCTTAGGGAACTTCGCAAGCAGCTTGAGGCCTTACCTCCTGATCTTGGACCTCAAGCAGCACCCCGGCCAAATGTACATACTTTATTTGCCGAACCACACTTTGAGCCACAGCAACCTCTATCCCCTAGCCGTCATCCATGTGCTGTAGTTGACACATACACACAAGATGTCACAAACCGAGAAGCATCTTCCATCATCCCAACGCAGCCCTACTCTATCCCAGTTCTGATAAGCTCCCAAGCTCCTCCACGGTCAAGGAACAAGGGTGGTTCAGTCCCTATTGGTGTCGAAGTCCAGATTGGTGCGCAAGGCCCAAAGAAATGCACCCGGCGTTGCTTGAAGTGTGGTCTTAAGGCCGGACACAATTCCTCTACTTTTCCAAACGACCCCAAGAACACAGAACGTTATGATCGTGCTAAGAACCCAGGTATTTCAATATCAATCCCTACACAACCTAACAGGAGTATATATATATATATATATATATATATTACTGATATCAAGGCATGGTATCTCGTTAATTACAGTAGTATCCCCACTATACATTACTGCTACCAAGATATGATATCTCATTAATCAAATTAGTATAAACACTATATATTATTAACTTAACAAAATAACAATGAATAACGTCCCCCAATTTATGATCTTTATTTAATCAAAGTCGTATATATACTATTTTTGTTTGCGAGTTTACGTACAATATTTTGTCACCCTACAAATACTTATTTTTTCAATGAAGCGGAAGCGAGGTCGACCTGCCGGCAGTGGTGCCATGAAGTTTACACGATCCAACTCCCGCATAACCAGGAGTACTGTTGTCACAAAAACTCAGGACGACGCTGAAGGGCATGATGTCTCCGGGTAGGAAGACAGCTTTTACTCATCAGACGAGTAGTCTATTATCCCCACCTGTTGTTGACAGGGTCGCGCTAATTTTTGTCCCTATCTTTTTTTTTGGTTTGATTACAATCATTTTGATATATGCTGTAACTACATGGTAGACACATACTGCCCAGCTATGTGATTGCTAAATTAATACACTGGTGATATTTAGGCGTAATCTTTAGTTCTTTTCAGTACTACAAGGAATTGATTTGAGATAATTCATTTCACACGTCAGATTTGGTTTTCCCCCGCATCTCATGTATTATCTTCATCTCTATCCTCGTTAGTATCATCAGTCTAGCTAAAATATTTGAAAGTACATATACGTACGAGGTAGAGTATGTGTACTAGATGGTAATCATCATATATAGTTCCATTTCACGTATAGTTTCAATACGCATGTGGCTAGAGTATATATATTAGATAGATGGTAATCAGGCTTCCCCTTGTATTATATGTTTCCAAATGCCAACACCACCGATCTCATAGTCAGATAATATTTGTTGTGCACACCATGCCAACACATAGCCAGATTACAGAAATGCAATATACTACCGAAAGTGTGCTTAAGAGATGGTAGTATTTATACTTCCGTTACGGTAGTTTATATACTACCTACATAATACCCATTATCCTTGCTGATACTATTTATCATGGGGACAGATACTACCCTTCTTCAATCCCAACCTCTTGCATGCTGGGCACCCATACGATAGCCTACGCGCAACTGGTGGGGGTGTTATGTCATAAGCAACATGCACCACTGGCCAGATCTGTGTTTCTTCCACATCTCGTGTATTATTTTCATCTCCATCTTCGTTAGTATCATCAGATTCATCATCATCTTCGCCCTCATCGTCATCTTCATCATCATCTTCTTCTGGTTCTTGCCACCCAATATCAACATATTCATCTGATTTCCACGCCAAACAGTCCCAGTCTTCTAAGTCAACATTATCGTAATCTTCAGTCTCAATGGTATTTGAACCACTATCCTGCATTCCAATTGATGCCGTTAGGACCTCGAGACATCGCACGTCGAGACAAGCACCAAAACATACCATGTTATCTTCAACGCTCTCTCCATCCTCTAGCATAATGAAGCATGCTCCCTTCTTATCAGTCTTCTTGCTTGTGACTTCGTCTTCTTCTCCACCCCAGAAGCTATTCATTTGAAAAAAACATAGTTTTGTGCACAACTCCATCTCATCGTATCTCAGTATGAAATGTCAATCTATTGCAGATACATACCTCCAAGCATGCATCGCGTGAATATTCATCACTGCACCAAGGATCCTGTCCATTCGCCATGCAAAGTTCACAGTACCTCCAGTAGTCCACCAGTTCGTCAGAGGTGCGGACATCTAGAGGGACCGTGTCTTCTTCCCGGAGGATGCGATCTACCAGATCTCCATTTGGCAGAGGCTTGTCATCCTTCAGGATGTATGACAACCAGCTTTCTCCTTCACCCACCTCAACACCCTCCCCTTTGTTTGAGCTCAAGTAAGACATCCTTGTAAGGTCAATAGAATCTCCCTTCTTCATCGCTATATATAGGCAGTCATTCTATATAACAGTACGACAGTATACTATCATCACTATACTGCCACATACCACACTATAAATATGTTAGTACATATACTACTACATCGATACATTACAGATTTCTACTTAACATACTACATCCTTTAAAGTATTTATACTAGATCTAGATAATACCACCGATAACTATATCTAGTATAGTATATATACTATATCTTGATACCATTTACCGATCGTACCACACCACATGTAGTATAGTACCAGAATACAAACTTTCTAGTACATGTACTACAAGATATGTATTTTATAAACTATTAAACAATAGTATATAAACTTCCTCCAAAATTATGATTACAATCCAAAATTTAGTACGAGCGAGAGAATATTATGATTATAATCGAAAAAAGTTCAATACACCAAAAGTACGAGGGATAATATTGCATACATATGAAAATGACGAGATATTTCTTATTATTTAATTTTATTCAGCATTTATCCTCGTTCATTAGTTGTCTTCCCTAGATTCAATGGAACGTGTGTAGTAGTGACCCTCCTTCAACTTCCGCTTAACAGCAATGCGAAGAGCCTCCGCCATCTCATGAATCTGACAATTTTCATGATTTTTTAGTAGTAGAATTAAAAAGAATGTAAAAATGGATTCATCGTTTCCTCATCTCAACTATAAGTTTCCTATAATAGAAAATTTTTCATGTGTGACCTTTTCCCTCGACAGTACTTATTCATCAGATTCATCATCACTTTTGTCGCTTATCATCATCGTACAAGTCATTTTGGTGAAAGTTATATCATACTTTTCACCTTTACTCTACACATAAATAGCTTGTTAGTTCAAATAGTATATTTAAAAAACACGTGCCATCAAATCTTAGGTCGTATACTGAAAACAAACGCAAAGTAGTATATATACAACCTCATCCAACTTCGCTAGACAGTCTGGCCAGTCGTCCTGAACTCACTTATCATTTGCGTCAAAAGAATGCCAAGCTTTAGTGTATATGTGTTGACTAGCCTGTAAAAAAGATTCACCTATCAACCCATAATAAACCCATAATAAACAGGCCATTAGCATTATAACCATAGTTACCCTCCATCACTATTTTGGATTACCTTGACCTTTGACAACGATGAGCTGGCATTGATGTCACGACCACCGCTCCTTCGTGGTGACGGGTCGCGCCTAGACGACGGCGACCGACTTCGATTGAAACGATCAGTCGAATCACGGTTTTGTTTCTTGCGTCCCGTCATTGTCCTTCTTGACATTATCAATCAAGATGATGCGTCCTTTCTATTAATGTTGATGGTGTTATATAGATCCGTAGCACCTACAAATACTCCGGGTCGTTAGATCTACCGTTTTATGTGCAGTGGAAATAGGAGATAGACATCATGGTGGTTGTCATTCTTATCAACTCCTAAAGAAAAACAGAGATATACATCATTTGTCATTCCATATATTACGACAATTATTTGTTTATCTTACACGATATATACTTATTAATAATAATGGTTCCCATCGTTATACCATCACGATCTAATACTGCAGGTGGTTTAATAATTTCGTACCTATACTACTTGCATTGTTTATATACCATCTATAATACCGCTACATAGCGTTATAGATAATATATACTATCGTAGATAAACTAAGGCAAGAAGTGTTTGACCAGGTCAAGTAGTACATAAACTACCACATGTAGTGCATGAATTAGTTCATTTCCAGGTCATATACCATAATACACTACTACTTGACCATATACTACTACTTGACCCTATGGGCAAGACTATAAACTACAAATGTAGAATATACTACCAACGTTGGTCAAATCGTATATAATCTACCATTACTGAAGTATATACTTGGTCAAGTAGTAGATAAACTACTAGTGACTTAAATATATACTACCACCACTGTAAAAAATAGTACAATATTTCCTTTTTCTTTTCTCACTGTCAGGTAACCACTGGATATAAAGTCCAAAGCGAGGGTGCAGGTAACACGTGTAGTCCAAAGCGGGAGTGCAGGGGGCACGCGTGGTCCAAAGGGAGAGCGTGTGGTCCAAAGGGAGAGCGCAGGTGTGCCGCAACCAGAGTTACATGCGTTCAGGGGCACCCGGTCAAACCGACCGGCGCGCTGAATATGCGCGCCATTTAGCGCTGTCGTTTTCAATTTTCCATCATTTTGTATGCAAGTGGTTCGATAGCTGACATTTTCAATTTTCCATCATTTTTTTTGAAACATGGTCAAAGGAAACAACTCAAGTTACATACAAAGTGCCCAATCCAAGGTCTGGCGAGGTCGCCATATATAGGGCTTGGCTACGGACGTGTTTTGATAACTACAACACAATACCGCATACAAAATATAATTTAAGGTTTGGCGACTAATTTGCTCGTCACAGCTTAGATAGAGTAGGGTACAACAATCAATCTATGACAGGTACAATCACGGGTTGAAAAATAATGGAGTGCCAATAAAGTAGCAAGACAAAACAGAAGGTATGAGAAATTGTGAGAAACGCCATCAATGATACACATAAATCTTTAGGAAGGTAATGTATTTTCTAATTACAATGCTGTAGTCACCACAGACAGAGGCCGACAGGCAGCGGCACGCCATGTCTTTCTCGGCGCACTCATTTGTTGCCCTTGTGACTAATTTGATCATTGCGTTCAAGCGGCACCTGGAGTCGTTGACCTGTTGCTTCCTATGGATCCCAGCCAGCCCTGACCACTGTCGCCAATCTATGCTCCTCCCATCTGCAACTGAAGCCCTCAAGTTCACTAAGCTACTATAACCCAGTCATTGTAGATTGATCCATATTTACTCTATGTGAAAATCAATCTACTAAATAATCGATCTGAATCTTTGCTTGTTGATTTGTCTCCACAATTGACCGTGGCTTGCATCTATGGGTATGTTAAACCATGCCACATGGACGGGTATATTTTCGCATCAATGATTATGATGGACGTATGAACTGACACAACCAATCAGCAAACAAAATAATCAAAGGAGTGCAGAATATACCTGGCTTGCTGGCTTCTTGTCTGGCATGCATAAGCTTCAGTGCTAGTGGACTTCACAACAACCTTGTTTCTATGCGCATGTATAGATCTTGCAGGGTGTGGCAGTCAGTTATAGTGTATTTGCGACCAACTCCGACGCTGCACATAACCAGTTACTGTATGTATAGAACATGAGAACGACTTGGTTGATATCTGTGATGCCATGGTAGCTACATCGAGGATTGCTGAAAGAATGTCGGACGTGCTTTAGTTTCCATATATATTGTAAAAATATAACAGAGCAGACGTACAACAAAAGGATGTGGCGATCATGAGGATCGTGTTAGGAGATTAATGGCTAGATGATAATCTGAGATTACATAGCAAAGAAATTAAAGGGGGTTACATAGCAAACTTATTTTGGTGGTCACAGCACTCTCTACATGAAGCATAATCGAACCTGCCTATCCTCAACCGTGTTCACCACTTGGATTCGCTGGCAAGGACAAAGTAGATAGTTTCTCTGATTATTGCATCTGCTATCCTCAACCGGCAACTGCTCAATGCGTCGCATTACTTCCAGCTACGTTTGCCTAGTCTTGATCTTAATGGAACAGACAAATCATGCGGCAAGGACAAGGTAGATCGGTTTACCTCTGACGATTGCATCTGCTACACCCAACTGACAACTGCTCAATGCATCGTGGCTCTTCCAGCTATGTGCGGTAGTGCTAATCATGTTTTCCTAAGCCTTAATTATGTTTCTGGGGCTCGGTTGAGAAATCATCTTTGGCATCTTACGACATAGAGGTGCTAGGGTTCGCAAGGCAGACGCTCGTGAATACATGAGGTCTGGACGATAGCATCGACAGAAATTTGGAGTCGGCTTTGGCGGTAGAATCTTATTTTCTACGTGAGAATAGCTATGCAAATGAAGGGCCCGATGCCTCTCCATACTTATGTGGGATTGAGATCAAAGGTCAGAAGTTTTGCTTTTTTGTGAGAATTTCTAACTTATTTCTCTACTTTTCTAGGCCTCATGGTAGGAAGTTCATCTCATTTTATTATTAAATTAAATGGATAGAAACATAGTGATAAAACGAAATTGATTATTTTTTTCTCATGCTCCACCAGACATCAGGTACCAGAGGCACCAAATTAAGTACACAATGGGTATTCTTCCAAAAGGATTCGAGACGAGGACCCCTCCTGTGTTTCCTTCGTCCGTTCCCTCACATCACTTTCCACACCAGATACAGGTTTGAAGACGGCCGCCACCTCTAGCTGCAATGTCGTAGCCACAGATGGCACAGCCTCCAGGCTCCAGTGGGCAAACCTATACCATGCGAGTGCATGTGGGCAACACAGTAAGTCCTAGGGAAGGAGTGACAAAGTGGAAGAGTTGGTTTCAATTTGGCTTTCTCGTTTTTATCTACTGTTCTCTGCACTAGGCTATGCATATGTTTAGCTTTATGAGATACTTTGACCCGTGTTTTTTTTTTTTTTGCGTTAGCAGGAGAACGCAGGAGCTTAAATTTTGTGAGCAACTGAAGAAAGTCACATCGAAACCAACCACAGGATGAACCCCTACCTGCTACTGCTAGAAGCGGCTGATGGAGCAAGAAAATTAACATGCATGTATCAACTTTTCAAAGCTAGCTTTATTTAATATCTTTGCACTCTACTAACTAATCTGACATAGTCTCTGCAGCCTGCAAGCGTGTGCGAGTTTTGTCACGTCTCTGAGCTCACTCTGTTGGATGAGTTTGATTTTTCTCTTATGCTGAGCGCAAAGCCTTTGAAAAAGTATAACATTTATTTTGTTTATTATATGTTTGTGGCTGGCAATTTCAAGAAGGTAGTGTCCCAGCTCCTCCTCGTGTATACACACCCCTGTAATCGATATCTTCTCTGCTTTCTAGTTTAGTGTTGATTTCAAATCTGATGTTGTATATCTCAAGGTCAGAGTATCTAACTATTATTCTGTTATCGGGTAGTTTCATTACATTTCAAATTACGTAACATAGTACACAAAAAAGTTAAGGCCACCTTCTCCAAATTAGAAATTGCAATGGAAAACTTTGGGTAGTAAGCAGGCAAAAAAAGTTTGATTGTTTCAAAACGAAGAAAAATGATTGACACTACTAGTAACCTGGAAACTTAATTTCTGCAAAATCTGTTGAATGACTAGACCAATAGTGGTCGATTCATTTATTTTATTTCACTATTATATTAGATCCTACACAACTTTTTTTTTTAAATCACAATCGTGATCTGGAGTTCAGATATTGGTGGAATGTCCGTTTGTGTATCAGGTAAGATTTGAGTACTCTTATGTAATAGGAACCAGTGAATGTTTCAGGTAAGAAGAAATAGATGCACATCATGGTCAATGGATGCATGTACTCACACACAGATATTATAACCTTTTGAGTTACCTAATCCTGCTAATCATTATGACTCCTGATCACTTGATTAGCAGTTAATAATCTACCCAAAATTTATGTACCTGGTCACCGATCCATTTTAGCGCCAGTTACTTTCACGGTTTCACCACTAAGACAATGCAATACGTGGGCATAAAGAGATGGAAGAGAACTATTACAAGAAGGGTTGTCGTTGTCACACACATATATAACGATGGATGGATAACCAAGCATGGTTCTTTTCAAATTCTTTTACCGTTACCTGCTCCTTCCAGCTCAAAAAGGTAAATATAGCTGCGTGTGAAAAGTCCTGTTTACTAGATTCACATATTTGGTACTAGCTGGGTGATGTGGTTTATAGTATTGATACATATTTTAAAGATTGAGTACAAACTATGTACAAACTATACGGACAGTTCATGCGTGTTTCTGTAAAATATAACTTGTTTACTGTAATACTTTAAGTAAATTATCTTCCTCCTAAAATAAGTAGTTCCTTTGGTGAATGTCAAATACAGGTCGCTAATGTATTGACGTCCATAAAACAAACACCAATAAACTTTCCACATGATTATTTTCGATGTTAATCTTTGGGACACACCTTTTTTGAAAGAAACTAATAGGGGCCCTTCATCTATATATTTTCATACGGACCCTGTCATTTTCCCATCAGGTTCCACATCTGCTACGCGAACAGATCGATAACTCAAATTCAGGTGACGTTAGCCAGAGCATGCTGCTGTAGTGTGTACTCGTGAAATTTGAGAACAAGTCAGGCAGAACCTGGCGAACTGATGGATGGCATGCTTGCATTGCTCTTGCATCAACTTCCACAGCCACACTTTCTTTGACTGTTGCTGCAGTCTACCAATTAGTTTGACGTTGTCTGGTGCCGTGCGCGCGTCTTTCGGTTCAGTCTGAGCTCAGTCTCGAAGAAGTTTTCCCTTCTTACGGCTGGTCTTGACCAACAAAACTCAGACCAGAAGCATTCTTTATTCTCATTGTTTGTGGTTGGCAGTTACATGGAATTGGCGTCTAATAACCACCTCGATGTTTATTGACTTTTGTAAGCAATCCTGACTTGCTTTATTGTTGCAACAGTATATATGGGTATCCCGCAAATTTGGTGGAAGGTTAACTTTATTGTTGCAACAGTATATATTGGTTTCGGCATGAAAAATCAGAAATTTTCATTTACATGTGCACTACTGTAGAATAATGAATCCTAGATCAACATGTGGTAATTAGACAAACAGATGGAGGTTAATGAATCCTAGTTCAGTCAGCCTGATTAGCCCTACGGAGTAATTTAGAATAATGGTCCTCATCCATCATTTAATTAACTGTATACTTACAACAGAAAATATTTAAGTTTGTGAATAAACAGATATTGTAACATGGTACAAGGTTTGAAATTGATCAGGCTAATAAAGCAATAATAGAATAATAATATATGCATGCATTCACTCAAGTTATGAAGTGGAACGGTCAACCTATATGCATGCATTTACTCAAACACAGGATGAAAAAGTCTAACATAGATTTGAATATATATATCAACTTTGCACAAAATATAATTACTAATTAATATAACAATCCATATCGTCATTGATGATCACTAGGGAGATCGTCGAAGATTAATAATAATGCTCTTAAAATTTATTACTAGGTATCGATTTGTCTTGTGCACCCAGCACCCTGGTGCAGTGCATCCGTACCAACAGGGGGAGAACAAAGTGACGGACACCGGTCCCGCAAAATCAGCGACGGTGACGTGCTAGGAAGTACGTCACAGGATTATAGCTTCCAAAGAACAAGCTAAACAGATGCTATCTAGTCAGACTTCGACAGATGTGATGAGTTTAATAGCAAAGCTATTTTCTATTTCAACCTTAGCTTCATGACAAGTTCACAAACATATTTTCACCTGGAGTTTTTTCTCCTCTGCGGACACACTTTTACCTGCAGCCATGGTTCAGAAAACCGAACCAACTGAGTACTATAGCAAGTAGGATTTTTTGTTTATTGCTCAGTTTTTTGGGATTAAAAAAAGTCTAACATAGATTTGAATATATATATCAACTTTGCACTATAGCAAGTAGGATTTAAACACAGGATGAAAAAGTCTAACATAGATTTGAATATATATATCAACTTTGCACAAAATATAATTACTAATTAATATAACAATCCATATCGTCATTGATGATCACTAGGGAGATCGTCGAAGATTAATAATAATGCTCTTAAAATTTATTACTAGGTATCGATTTGTCTTGTGCACCCAGCACACTGTAGCAGTGTTTAAATCCTGCCTGCAGCCTGTTCGTTGACAAAAATGAGCAGCATGATATTAAAGATGAGGCTGCTCCTAATCGTGTACATTTTGACATACCACACAATCTGTTGGCGTACAAATTAAACTACTTAAATATTCATGATTATCTTTTCTTTACTTGTTTACTTTTCTGGAATTCCAATAAGAAATGATTTTACACGCTAATAAGATGAGGCTTAATTTTTCCTTGTCTAGTCAATAATGTAATTGTGTCCATCAAATGGATTGCAATTAACTGCTCCCTCCATTCAAATTACTTACTTCCTTCGTTCTAAAATTATTGTCATCATTGACTTTTTTGTTACTTTTGACCATTCGTCTTATTTAAAATATTTATTCAAATATATAAAGTTATAAGTTATATTTAAATTTTATCTAGTGATAAAACAAATCATGAGAAAATATACGATATTTTTGGAATAAGACGAATGGTCAAAGGTAGCGAAAAAATCAATGATAATAACAATTTTAGAAGGGTGGGAGTATTGTTTTTTAATCTTGGGTGCACATATTAAGGAGAAGTGAAAAGGGTAGGCATATAAGAAACGAGAAGCAAAGAAATAGAGATATAGATATATAATATAAAGAGAGAAAGGTGTATTGGAAAAACTGGATGAGTGTAGAATGACAAGGAATATGGGACGGAGGGAGTATATGCATAAGATAATAATTTTCATCATTGCTAGTTCTGTGGGCATCGTGCTGACCAATGAGGGGTTATAACCATGCTAGCTTTTGTCTACAAGGATGACATGCAAGATGCAAGCCTGCGTTAGCATTTTTTTTTTTTGTTTGTAGTTCATGGGGCTAGGCAGATAGGGTTGGCTTTTGATTACTAGTTAGTCAGCCTGCACAACGGATTTGGTGGGGTTATGTTGTCTAGTTAACGAGATGCTCCACCGGATTTAGGGTGACCATTTCAGCACAAGATGTACCATTATTGAAGTGCAGAGAAGAAGAACATTTCAAGGAACATAGTTAGCTTGTGATGTGCATAATTTGTGTCACACCCCTGTTACACCTCGGATATATACTGCTTTTCAAAAGTACAACATGAATACAGAAAACTTGGTACATATATAACACATAATATCATAACACCATCCATTTTCAAGACGGTTACACATGTAACACATATATAACTGAAGGACAACAAAGTCATATTTTATTTTGTAACTTACGTACATGGAAATGGTATAGAACTACATGACAGTTGTATGTATAGCTTTTATTAACATATATGAGTTTTAGCATATTCTAAATATGCATTTCCCTATGAACAACAGGCCAATGCTTTATTCAGTTGTGGTTGTTCTCCCAAAACTGAGCCTGGAGCCAGTCTGTTGTCCCCTTTTCCACCTGGAATGCCTTGGCCAAAACGTCATCTGAGATAGGGGGCTTTGACCCGAAGACTGCATTGGCAATGGTAATGGCTCCTGGATTTTGGCTACTAAGAGCAGCAATTGCAACTGCTGGTTTATCATAGATTGGGTTAAACTGAAAATGGATGAGCCCCTGTGGGAATACAAAAACGTCACCCTTGTTGAGCACCTTAGCGAAGAGTTTGTTTGGGTTGGAGGTAACGAACCCAACGTAGAGTGTTCCTTCAAGAACTGTGAGGATCTCAGTAGCACGTGGATGGGTGTGCGGTTGGTTTTGGCCCAAGGGTGCATAGTCAATGCGAGCCAGAGATATGCCCAGGGTATTGAGTCCAGGGATCTGCATGACGTTGATCAAGGTGCATGTTGGATCCAACCTTGCTCAGCATTGTGTTCCTAGGCTTGTCCAGCATGGCTGCCTTGAAGAAGTCGTCCGTGTTCACTGCCATCGGGTCCTTGCAGGCAAACCCATTCACCCGCACTACATTCATATAACAATCAAGTAAAATAAATGTTGGAGATCCAAACTGGAGCATAGTGTCACGACCACTCCTTCAAGGACTTGGACTGAAGCCCAGCAGAAGTCTCGGTGGCCCAGAAAGCCCAATTCAAAGTACCCCGCAACCGATTGGGCCCAGTAGAGTTCGGTGTGCGTGCTATGTAAAGGATGACGGGTGAGAGAAGGGGCATCGAAAAACTTGTAATGAACTGAGTCTATCCCCAACCTCCGACTCCAATCCTAATCCCCATTGCTGTTCGTCTAAATCTCTACCCCCTTTCTCTCTGATTTCCCTACCCCATGCTGTAGCTAAGTCAGGATCGTGACAAATTTGGTGTCAGAGCCGTGCATCCTAGAGTTGCCAGACTATCTGAGGAGACCCATGTACCAAACAAAACTGCAGCGCAAAACCGGAGAGATGGAGAAGCAACTTGCCGATCTCACCAAGGCGGTGACAGATCTTGCGGCTTCCAGCGCCTCGATCCTCAAGACGGTGGAGGAAATCAAGCCGGTGGTCACCGCGTTGTCCGATTGGAAGCCGGGGGTGGAGGCCTCGGTGGAGGCCATGACCAAGGAGATGGGGGAGATCCGGCAGCAGCTTGGACAGATCTCCAACAACTCCGTCCTCAAGTTGCGGCCACACGAGCTACCGGCGTTGATGGCTACCCCGAGCTCCCCGGGCGTAGCTGCGGTGCCCCCTCCGCCACCCTCCTTCCTGGTGGGGGCGAAGAAGGCGTGTGAATTGGCGTCATCAAAATCGGATACCACACCCAAGCCTGATGGCCGCCGTGATGACCAAAATCTCCGAGGCCTGAATACTGGGGATCCGCTTCCCTGGGGTTCGACCCCGGTCAAGGGTATGTTGTCTGATCCAAAGTCTCTAAGTGATCAGGAACCTCCAGGGGATTTCGTTGGGCGCACATGGGGCGGGGGCCATACTGTATTTCCACCTCGCATGGATTTTCCGGGGTTCGACAGGGTGAATCCTAGGACTTGGCATTTTAAGTGTGAGGCCTACTTTTGCGTGTTTGGAATTGGGCCAGAGCTGTGGGTGAATCTCGCCTCGATGCATCTCGTGGGTGGCGCTGCAATTTGGTTCCAATCTCAACCAAATCTGCAGCATGCCGATTGGGGCAGTTTCATTGATGCTGTCTACTATAGGTCTGATAAGGGGGACTTCCAGCAAACGCTTAGGCAGTTTAGTGCGCTCAGACATACAGGCATTGTAGTGCAGTATGTCGAGAGATTCAACGAGTTGATGCACAACCTACTTGCCCAGCGTGCATCTTGGGAGCCTCAGTTCTTTGTCACTCAATTTCTTGACGGGTTAAGGGATGAAATTCGAGCTGCTGTTGTCTTGCATTGCCCTACTACCCTGGATACTGCTGTTTCTTTGGCGTGTTAGCAGGAAGAGGTGCTGGAGTACAGCCGACGGAGGTATACTCGCCGCTATGACCCATCTTCAACGGGACGTTCTAGTGGCCGAGGGGTTTTCCCCTACCCCTCCCACCCAACAAGAATATGCAGAGCCCAAATTCTAGGGGTGAAGAAAGAAGAACTTAGGAACCAGCTCGTGGAGGCACCATAGAGGATTGTTTGGCAGTTCTCAGAGCATACCACCGCTCGAAGAATCTATGCACCAAGTGTGGGGAAAAATGGTCTCGAGATCATAAGTGTGCTGGTACGGTGCAACTACAAGTCGTGGGGGAGGTGCTGGAATTTCTAACAAGTCAGGAGTACATACCTGTTCCAGCACCTTCAGAAGCAGACGACGCTCCATCAGAGGTAGGATGTTCGTCTATCTCATTAGATGCTGTCAATGGCTCTGTGGGACCAAGGACTATAAGATTGAAGGGTAGTATCCAAAAGAAGGAGGTGCTGATGTTGATTGACTCCGGAAGCTCCCATAATTTTGTCAGCGCACAGTTTATGTGAGAATTGCGGATGGTGGAACAATGCATTGTGATCAGGAAATTCTGAACTACAAGTGGCTGGTTGAAGGAGTGGAGTTTTGCTCAAACCTCAAGGTATTGGAGTTGGGTGGTTATGATGTCATTTTGGGCATGGAATGGCTGAAAGTTCACAGTCCAATGACAGTACATTGGGGGTACCAGTTTGATATGCCCACGCCGACCACACCATCAAGTATACCGACTACATCAAGCAAGATGAAACAATCATCAAGTCAAGCTGCACCAGTTGGACCAATTACTCGTAGCTGAGCTAAACAGCTACAACAAGAGGTGCACGCGCTACTTTGTGAAATTCCATTTATTAATGAGTATTATATACTTCCTAAATCGTGCATGTTGCTATTACTCAGGTTCACCAAGGAGGATGACAAGGACACGCCAAGACTGAACCAGAGAGGAGAACTACGTCGATCCAGTTCGGCCTGGTAGAACTGTCATGAAGAAACAGTCATATCTTTTGATTCATAGAAGTTGTGAAGGTCCATGAGTACTTGTTGGAAAGGTGTTGAAGTCAACTTTCTAATTCCACTAAGTGCCGAGTGCTTTAGAGCTCCCAGCTTGGCAGCCAAGTGCTTTTTAGTGCGGACTGTTCAGAAGATCAATAGTCAGCCTGATATCCAAGTTTTCGTGAGAAACTGTATCACTCTACAATATTTTGTGAAGCATGCTATACATGGTGTGAAAGGTTATCAAATTAGCTTTCCAGCGCATCTGGTCCCACGTCTTTTGGATGTTCCTAGGTGGAGTTATGATCAAAACATTGAAGACCACTCAAAAGGCTAGAAGACACGCGGGAAATTGACGACCACTGCATGAATGATCAAGCCAGTTGGCCTTCCACCTTCCCACGTGGCTCTTTCAGTTCACATCTATTTTTTGGGACTAGTTGTTAGTATAAATATCGCTTATTTGTAAGCCAAAAGGATGATTTTTTTGGAGGAATTGAGATTATCCCAATGATATTTGCAGCCGAGCTGCTTGAGTGTCTTACTCAACCCTTGTTCTTCCTTGTTCTTCTTGAACTTGTGGAGAGATCTCTCTGAGATCCACTAATTCGTGCTCTGCGGGTTCCAGTACGGATGCCACGTCTTGTGTGGATTAGCTCCGGTTGTGGTTCTGCGGTCGTTCGGAGATCGAGTCGAAGTCTTCGCGGTTTCGGTGCCTCTCTCCCCGTCGCTTGGTCGCATCCCACCTTGGCCAGGTATAAAAGCCTTTTACCCTGCTGAATTTGTTTTCAGCAAGTTATTCCCGTTAGCGAAATCCTACTGTCATGAAGATCGGGCCACCCTTCGCCGAACCAATTCGGTGCTTATCATGTGGTAATCAGAGCTATCGTTGTCACGGTAGGTTTTTGTTATCACCCACCCTCCCACCCTTATTTGTTATTTTGTTTGTTTATGTCCTACAGTCCACTAAAAAGCTAAACAAAAAAATCCCATAGCCTTTTGTGGTACTGTCAATTGGTGTGTTGCGTTCATCTAGTTGCTTATCACCATCTTTGTTCTTCCGCCGTGTTTAATTTTTTTTTTCCGCACCCCTCAAATGTTAGCTTGTGTTTGATGTAAAAAAAATAGAGACAAAAAAAGTGTGAAAAAAAAGAGAAGAGAAAAGACAAGTGAAAGGGGTTGTTTTTGCGGATTGAGTTTCTCATAGTTTCATAGATGTAATTTCTTCAAGTTGGTGGTGAACTTGCTGCAGCATTTACATATTATTTGAGCGGTTTATGTCACTTGGTACAGTACCATACCCTCTCTTGATAACCCACCCATAGCCCCACAAAAATCCATAAACTGGGACCATTGATTTGTAATCCTTACGACCGCTTTACCACCTCCGTTGTCGCTGCCACACCATCACCACCACAGTTCTTGAGATCAGGCAAGAACTTGGGTAAGTAAGAGGTGAGATCGAGTGTTTCCACAATAATTTCCATTCCATATTGTTCTTGCTGCTCCTAACATGTCAGGATCCAACTCAAGTGCTCATGGTGGACACCATGGAGATGACGACAATTGTGTTTCTCAGGCTGAGATGCGTCACATGGCCGATCAGCTCATGGAGGCCATGGGACGGATGCTTGATGAGTGAATTCCTGCAGCGGGAGGTCAAAGACCACATCATCGGCATGAAGAAGATTACCAGGAAGAATCGGACGATGAGAATTCTGGTTTTGGCCATGGATTCGATCATTTCGGCGCTAGACGCAGAGGCTATGGACGTGGTCGCCATGCTGATTTTGATAATCAGCATGGTGGGCGTCGCGCACATGGGCGCCCTACTGATGGTCGCCACGTGCATTTTGAAGACGAAGAGTTTGAAGATCAAGATTATGAAGACGGATCTCATGATGATGAAAATCCTTTCGGTCAAGGTGGCAGGTTTGCTCGGCATCATCATCGCCGGCCTGCTGATTTTGAAGCAAGGGAATACCATCGTGGTCGTCGTCCTCATGACAACCCAGATAACATCGCTCGTGTCAAGTTGAGTATTCCAAAGTTTACTAGAAAGGAAAATGCTGATGAATTTCTTGAATGGGCTGAGCAGTGTGATCAAATATTCCGAGTACATAATCTTTCAGCTCAGCGCCGTGTGAATCTTGCTTCAGTGGAACTCTCTGGATACGCCCTCACTTGGTGGAACCAAGTGCAGGAGAATCAACGTGATTTGGGACGCAGATATATCAATACATGGGAGGAGATGAAGCAAGTGATGAGAAGGCGATTCGTGCCATCTAGCTATCAGCGTGATCTCAGGAACCGGTTGCAAATGTTAAAGCAAGGGAAGAGATCAGTTGATGAGTATTTCAAGGAGATGGAGCTACTTTTGGTGCGGGCTGGAATAAGAGGAGATGCAGAGTCAACAATGGCAAGATTTCTAGGAGGTCTTAATGAAGAAATTTCTGGTTTTGTGGAGATGTTTCCATATTGTACCTTGCAGGATCTTGTTGATCAAGCTATGCGAACAGAGAAGAAGATTCAGCAAGAGTCACCTGGAAAATCTTATGGCAGTCATTCTATTTCTGCCCCATGGCGCAAACAGTAGACAAGTACTTCCTATGGTGGTGGACGATCTGAAGGAGCTGCAGCCAAGTCTTCTCCATCATTTGTTCCATCGAAGATGGCAGCCTCCACAGCGTCATCACCAACAACTCAGCAGCGACCCGCTACAAGTTCAGCAGCCCAAAGCAATGTCTCGGGAGCTACTTCTTCTTCTCGAAGCAGATTAATTGTATGCCATAAATGCCACGGCTGTGGGCACATTGCTGCTCAATGCCCAAGGAAGAGGACCATGTTGTTAAATGAGAAAGGTGAATGGGAATCCGAGAGTGATCCGGAAGATGCTGGACCGATATTTGATGAAGAAATTGAGGATGAAGGGAATGAGATACAGCCTGAAGAAGGAGAACATAATTGCTTTATTTCTCTACGAGTGCTTAGTGTAACAGCAGAAAAGGAAGACAATGGGCAGCGACATAATTTGTTCCATACCCGTGGACTAATCAAAGATAAGGTGTGTCGCATCATCGTTGATAATGGCAGCTGCAACAATATTGCTAGCCAAGAATTGGTGGACAGATTGGGACTGAAACCACAGCGTCATCCTAGTCCATATAAGATGCAGTGGCTTAATGATTGTGGTGTGCTGCGTGTCAGTCATACTGTTACTGTACCATTGTCTGTTGGTAAATACAATGATCATGTGGAGTGCGACGTGGTGCCTATGCAAGCCTGCCAGTTGCTGCTCGGTCGACCATGGCTATATGATCATGATGTCCAGATTTTTGGAAGGACCAACAAGCTGTCTTTTGTGTACAAAGGAGAGCGAATTTCCTTGCTTCCTTTGACACCGGAAGAAATTTTGAAGGATGATATCAAGAAGAAACAGCGCGAGAGCGAGCACAACTTGAGAGTGAGCCACAAAAATAGTAAGGAAGAGTGTCCACAGCCAAATCAAACCCCACAGCTGCAAAGAACCCAGAAACCGGGAAAAGAGGGTTTAGTAATGATGGCTAGGAAGGGGGATATCAAAGAATTGAGTGAACCCGATGCCATGTTCTTTGTACTTCTGTACAAGGACACTTTTCTTTCTACTAATGCCTTACTCTCTACCCTGCCGAGTACTATTTTGAATGTCTTGCAGGAATATGAAGATGTCGAGTACTATTTTGAATGTCTTGCAGGAATATGAAGATGTCTTTCCGGACGAAGTACCACCAGGGCTGCCACCTAAGAGAGGGATCGAGCATCAAATCGACTTGGTTCCTGGTGCGTCACTTTCGAACAGGGCTGCATACCGCACCAACCCAGAGGAGACAAAAGAAATTCAGCGACAAGTGGAGGAATTGATGAAAAAAGGGTATGTACAGGAAAGTCTTTCCCCTTGTGCTGTCCCTGTTCTTTTAGTGCCTAAGAAAGATGGGTCTTGGAGAATGTGTGTGGATTGCCGCGCAATTAACAACATCATAGTAAGATATAGGCATCCCATTCCTCGTTTAGATGATATGCTTGATGAACTTAGTGGTCCTAATTTTTTCACTAAAATTGATTTAAGAAGTGGCTATCATCAAATTCGTATGAAAGAAGGAGATGAGTGGAAAACAGCCTTTAAAACAAAATTTAGATTGTATGAATGGTTAGTGATGCCCTTCAGTTTAACCAATGCACCTAGTACATTTATGCGATTAATGAATCATATGCTTAGAACTTTCATTGGTAAATTTGTTGTGATTTATTTTGATGACATCCTAATCTACAGCAAGACTCTTGAAGAACATGTTGCACATATCCAGAGCGTGCTTGCTGTCCTACGTGAACAAAAATTGTATGCTAACCTTGAAAAGTGCACCTTCTGCACCAACAAGGTAGTTTTCCTTGGTTTTGTTGTTTCAGGACAAGGCGTGGAGGTGGATGATGAGAAAGTCAAGGCTGTACACGAGTGGACACCTCCACAAAATGTGAGCCAAGTGAGAAGCTTCCTTGGACATGCTGGTTTCTATCGGTGATTTGTGAAAGATTTCAGCAGGATCGCTGCTCCAATCAATGAGCTGGCCAAGAAAGACGTACCTTTCAAATGGGGAGAAGCACAACAAAAGGCTTTTGAAGAATTAAAGAAGATCACAACTGCCCCAGTCCTTGCACTTCCAGATTTCAACAATACATTTGAAATTGAATGTGATGCAAGTGGAGTTGGGATTGGAGGCGTGCTGATGCAAGAAAAGAGACCAATTTCATTCTTTAATGAAAAGCTAAGTGGTCCGACTTTGAATTATTCAGTTTATGATAAAGAATTATATGCTCTTGTTTGGAGTTTGGAAACTTGGCAACACTACCTTTATCCTAAAGAATTTGTGATACATTCAGACCATGAATCTTTGAAACATCTTAAGGGATAACTAAAACTGAATAAACGACATGCTAAGTGGAGTGAATTTATTGAGTCCTTTCCTTATATTGTCAAATATAAGAAAGGTCAAGACAACATTGTAGCTGATGCTTTATCTCGACATCATGCTTTGCTCACACAACTTGATGCTAAAATTCTCGGATTGGAAAGTATAAAGGAATTATATGCCACTGATACATACTTTGCTAAACCATATGCCAAGTGCGGTAATGGCAAAGGATGGGAAAAGTATCATGTGCATGATGGATTTTTATTTCGCGCTAACAAACTTTGTATTCCAGATTGCTCTGTTCGAATTTTACTCGTGCAGGAAGCTCATGCAGGTGGACTTATGGGCCATTTTGGAGCCAAGAAGACGGAGCAAGTGCTGGCCGACCATTTCTTTTGGCCAAAAATGAGATGAGATGTAGAGAGACATGTTCTTCGCTGTGAAAACTGCAACAAAGCTAAGTCTCGTCTGAACCCTCATGGTTTATATACTCCTCTTCCTATTCCTATTGCACCTTGGGAGGACATTTCAATGGATTTTGTTCTTGGGTTACTACGGACCAAAAGGGGAAGGGATTCAATTTTTGTCGTGGTTGATCGTTTCAACAAAATGGCACATTTTATTCCTTGCCACAAGAGCGACGATGCTTCCCATATTGCTGAATTATTTTTTAGGGAAATCATGCGACTACATGGAGTGCCACGTACCATTGTGTCGGATCGTGACACCAAGTTCTTAAGCTACTTTTGGAAGACATTGTGGGGCAAACTTGGGACAAGACTGCTGTTCTCCACAACATGTCATCCGCAAACGGACGGTCAAACTGAAGTTGTGAATCGAACACTATCAATGTTGCTGCGAGCTGTCCTTAAGAAGAACCTGAAACTATGGGAAGAAAGCTTGCCACATGTTGAGTTTGCATACAATAGGGTAGTACACTCGACCACTAGATTTTGTCCATTTGAAATTGTCTATGGATTCAAACCCATTGCTCCCATAGATCTTTGGTCTTTACCCATGCAGGAACGTGTGAACTTTGATGCAAGCAAGCGAGCTGAATTTGTCAAGAACATTCATGATAGAACTCGGGCCAATATTCAAAAGATGACCAAGCAGTATGCAAAGCCCGCTAACAAGGGTCGCAGGAAGGTGCTGTTCGAACCGGGGGACTTGGTTTGGGTGCACCTTTGAAAGGATCGTTTTCCAGAGCTGCGCAAGAGCAAGTTGCAACCCCGGGCTGACGGACCATTCAAAGTTCTATGCAAGATCAACGACAACGCTTATGAAATTGATCTGCCAAGTACTTATGGTGTGAGTACCAGTTTCAATGTGTCCGACCTCTCTCCATTCTTTGCATTGGAAGAGTCGAGGACGACTCTTTTTCAAGGGGGGGGGGGGGGGGGGAGGATGATATGCCCACGCCGACCACACCATCAAGTATACCGACTACATCAAGCAAGATGAAACAATCATCAAGTCAAGCTGCACCAGCTCATATCTTCGATGGACCAATTACTCGTAGCCGAGGTAAACAGCTACAACAAGAGGTGCACGCGCTACTTTGTGAAATTCCATTTATTAATGAGAATTATATACTTCCTAAATCGTGCATGTTGCTATTACTCAGGTTCACCAAGGAGGATGACAAGGACACGCCGAGACTGAACCAGAGAGGAGAACTACGTCGAACCAGTTCGGCCTGGCAGAACTGTCATGAAGAAACAGTCATATCTTTTGATTCATAGAAGCTGTGAAGGTCCATGAGTACTTGTTGGAAAGGTGTTGAAGTCAACTTTCTAATTCCACTAAGTGCCGAGTGCTTTAGAGCTCCCAGCTTGGCAGCCAAGTGCTTTTTGGTGCAGACTGTTCAGAAGATCAATAGTCAGCCTGATATCCAAGTTTCCGTGAGAAACTGTATCACTCTACAATATTTCGTGAAGCATGCTATACATGGTGTGAAAGGTTATCAAATTATCTTTCCAACGCATCTGGTCCCGCGTCTTTTGGATGTTCCTAGGTGGAGTTATGATCAAAACATTGAAGACCACTCAAAAGGCTAGAAGACACGCGGGAAATTGACGACCACTGCATGAATGATCAAGCCAGTTGGCCTTCCACCTTCCCACGTGGCTCTTTCAGTTCACACCGATTTTTTGGGACTAGTTGTTAGTATAAATATCCCTTATTTGTAAGCCAAAAGAATGATTTTTTTGGAGGAATTGAGATTATCCCAGTGATATTTGCAGCCGAGCTGCTTGAGTGTCTTACTCAACCCTTGTTCTTCCTTGTTCTTCTTGAACTTGTGGAGAGATCTCTCTGAGATCCACTAATTCGTGCTCCACGGGTTCCAGTACGGCTGCCCCGTCTTGTGTGGATTAGCTCCGGTTGTGGTTCTACGGTCGTTCGGAGATCGAGTCAAAGTCTTCGCGGTTTTGGTGCCTCTCTCCCCGTCGCTTGGTCGCATCCCACCTTGGCCAGGTATAAAAGCCTTTTACCCCGCTGAATTTGTTTTCAGCAAGTTATTCCCGTTACTGAAATCCTACTGTCGTGAAGATCGGGCCACCCTTCACCGAACCAATTCGGTGCTTATCACAGTTGATATCCTTTGATCTCAACGGCAAACAGGTCACCTTACAAGGACTACAACCGGACAGGGCCCTCTGCCATATGATCTCTGCGAGTGAACTTTGGAATTTGGTGAACAGAAAGGCAGTTACACATATTATTCAGGTGTGTGCAGTGGAAGCCAGTGAATCAGTCTCATCTGTACCTCTGCCAGTGCAGCAGTTGATACAGCAATTTCATCAGCTATTCGTGGAGCCTCAGGGATTACCTCCTTGCAGAGATTTTGATCATACCATCCCATTGCTGCCAGGCACTAAACCGGTCGATCTCAGACCGTACCGCTATAACCCAGCCCAGAAGGATGAGATTGAGAAGCAAATATCTGAGATGCTACAGCAAGGAATTATTCAACTCAGGAACAGCCCTTTTGCCTCTCTAGTCTTGTTGGTACAAAAGAAGGATGATTCCGGCTTAATGCATCCATGGTGAAGAACCGTTATCCCTTGCCAGTGATTGATGAGTTGCTAGATGAATTGGCAGGCATGTGTTGGTTTACAAGTCTAGACTGGATACCATCAGATTCGGATGAGGCCAGAGGATGAACACAAGATGGCTTTTAAAACTCACAATGGCCATTATGAGTTTCGGGTGATGCCATATGGAGTGACCGATGGGCCAGCAACTTTTCAAAGTGTGATGAACTGGGTGTTGGCTCCTTTGTTAAGAAAGGGGGTCTTAGTCTTCATTGACGATATTTTGATTTATAGTTCAACCCTGGAGGAGCATGTGCAGCTGTTGCAGCAGGTGTTTCAAATCTTGGCTGACAACAAGTTTAAGATCAAGAGGTCCAAATGCACTTTTGCCAAGGAAAGCTTGACTTATTTAGGGCATGTGGTCAGCTCTTGTGGAGTAGCCACAAATGAAAAGAACATAAATGCAGTAAAGAATTGGCCTAGACCAGCAAATGCCAAAGAAGTTAGAGGGTTTTTAGGGTTGGCAGGATACTACCGGAAATTTGTTCGCCATTTTGGGCTGATTAGTAGGACCTTGACAGACCTCCTCAAGAAGAATGTGCAGTTTGTATGGACATCTGAACATGAGGCGGTGTTTGAAGCCCTTAAGTCTGCTTTAATTACAGCCCCTGTTTTGGCTTTGCTGGACTTCAACAAATGGTTTGTGATTGAGATAGATGATTCGGAAAAAGGGCATTGGAGCCGTACTAATGCTGGACAATCATCCGATCGCTTTTCTGAGCAAGGCTCTTGGTCCCCGCAATCAAGCTCTATCTACTTACGAGAAGGAAGGGCTGGCAATTATGATGGCAGTTGATCATTGGAGACAATATTTGGTGCAAGGCGAATTGGACATTCGAACAGATCAGAAGTCTCGTACATCTTGAGGATCAAAGACTGGCCACACCGTGGCAGCAGAAGATAATGATGAAGCTTCTTGGGTTACAGTTCAAACTCTCATACAAGAAAGACTTGGAGAATAAAGCTGCCAATGCTTTGTCACGATGTACCTTACCAGTGGAGTCGCACACGTTGGCCTAGTCCAATTGTGTTCCAGCATGGATGCAACAGATTGTGGAGGGTTATCAGAACGACCCGGTCACACAGGAGTTGTTGCAGAAGGTCGTTGCCAATCCTAGTGCAGAAGGCAAGTTTTAGCTCAAGGATGGCTTATTGCGATACAATGGCAGAGTTTGGATCGGCAATAACCAAAGACTGCAGTCATCAATCATGCAAGCTCTCCATGATAGTGCTATTGGCGGACACTCAGGCTTTGCGGTGGCATACTCTAGGATTCATAAGTTGTTTGCATGGTCAGGAATGAAGAGCAGCATTAAGGACTTCATCGCTGGTTGTCAAACTTGTCAGATGGCCAAACCGGAACACGTCCGATATCCAGGATTACTCCAGCCTTTACCCATGCCGGACCAAGCGTGGCAGATAGTGTCTATGGACTTCATTGAGGGACTTCCTCGTTCAAAGGGGGGGGGGGGGGGGGGGGGAATTGCATTATGGTTGTAGTGGATAAGCTCAACAAGTATGCACACTTTCTTGCGTTAGCTCGCCCATTTTCAGCACTACAAGTGGCGCAGCAATACATGAGCTAGATCTACAAGTTGCATGGTCTGCCATAGGCCATCATCTCAGACTGGGATAAGATTTTTACAAGTAATCTTTGGCGGGAGCTGTTCCGTTTATCAGACACTCAACTTTGCATGTCGTCAGCATATCATCCACAGACGGACGGTCAAACCAAGCGGGTTAATCAATGTTTGGAAGCTTATCTTCGATGTTTCGTTCACACCTGTCTGAAGAAATGGACGACCTGGCTTGCATTAGCGGAGTACTGGTACAACACCTCCAAACACTCTGCTCTCGGTACTTCCCCTTTTGAAGCTTTATATGGCCACCCACCTCGCCATTTTGGACTGACCGATAGTTCAGCGTGTCCTGTGCTGGAGTTGAGCACTTGGCTTCAGGAGCGCAACCTCAAACTGAATTTGCTGAAACAACACTTGGAAAGAGCTCAACAGCGGATGAAAAACCAGGTTGACAAGCGTCGATCTGAAAGAGAGTTTCAGGAAGGAGATTGGGTGTTTTTGAGACTTCAGCCGTATGTGCAAACTTCTATTGCTGACCGTGCTAATCACAAACTGTCCTTTCGCTATTTTGGTCCATTTCAGGTGGAAAGCAGGGTGGGCGCAGTGGCATACAAACTCAAGTTGCCAGCGACCAGTGCGATTCACCCGGTGATCCATGTCTCCCAGCTTAAGAAGGCAGTACCCTCTACAGTCACTGTTCAGAAGGAGCTACCCACTTCAGTAAGGGACATGGCTGAGGAGGTGCTAGTACCGGTGCGGGTGTTGGACTGCCGATTATACAAACGAGGTGCAAGGGCAACTGAACAATGGTTGGTGCAGTGGTCAGGTTTGTCTCCATCTCTGATCACCTGGAAGGATGCTGGTGATATGAAGTTTCATTTTTCTGGGCTTGCGGCTTGGGGTCAAGCCGGCACTCAAGGAAGGGGGGATGTCACGACCACTCCTTGAAGGACTTGGACTGAAGCCCAGCAGAAGTCTCGGCGGCCCAGAAAGCCCAATTCAAAGTACCCTGCAACCAATTGGGCCCAGTAGAGTTCGGTGTGCGTGCTATGTAAAGGATGACGGGTGAGAGAAGGGGCATCAAAAAACTTGTAATGAACTGAGTCTATCCCCAACCTCCGACTCCAACCCTAATCCCCATTGCTGTTCGTCTGAATCTCTACCCCCTTTCTCTCTGATTTCCCTACCCCATGCTGTAGCTAAGTCGGGATCGTGACACATAGCTGTTAAAGAAATATATACCAGGTGAGTACTTGTCAGCGACACAAAAGTCCTGGAGAGGGCTTGGATCAGAAGCAATGGCCTGAGAAGTGACCAGCGCAAGAACAGCAACCAGAAGGAAGCAGGTGGATGAAGCCATTGTATTCAATCTGGCTTCTATGCCCTCTACTGGTGTCAGGCTAAGTAGCTAGCTAAATGTTTCGTGGGGCTCGTTGATGCTTTGATGATGGAGGCCACAGGAAGAGCTTATATAGCCGCTAATGAGAATGTGAACTCATAAAGAGAACAGAACAAGCCATGTTGATGCTATCATGGATTGAAAAGGTCCTTTGGCTGCTGGCTGCTAATATATATAACAACTAAACAACAGAGTTAACTTATATATTTAAGCTTTTCATGGACTCCTTTCAGATCATTAATGAACTCATCTGACATAATCTGCATCCGAGCATCAGAATAAATAGTTTGTTAGTATCATCCATCTTGTACAAAAAGAGTGACAAAGTGACGGAGCTTATTATTATACTAATTCCATCTTGTACAAAAGACAGCTGTGAGTAATAATGTCATTGTTTATCATGCTGATCTGATGACCTGTGTTGAAAAAGGTTTAGGATGTTTACTTGGTCACCGTTTTGTTGGAAGTCCTTGCTTGTACGATCAAGTATGCTGCAAAAGCTTATATATGGGAAGACCTGGTAAAAGTATATCTACACAACATATGCATTATATCTATCGAGTCATCTCTTGACTTGTTCATTACATGCCCTTACTTTCATTTTTTTTCAGACCTGACACGCCATTATTAGTTGCTACAAGGAAACTGTATGAAAAAATAATGCTGTTTCGGTAAACTAATCAGCTGCTGTGAAAACACAATGTCGCTCAAGCATGAAGTGTTAATACTGCAGAAATAAGTCACACGAAATCATGTATGGACATGCTATAACATATTTACAATACAGATAAGTAAATTATATTTCATTACAAAATAATAGCTAGGTAAATTGTTTTAATAATTGTTACATAAAATTATGATGTAAACAGCACAAAGAAACTCTAAGTAATCATGCACATAACTTGTTTCTAACATCTACATGGTCACCATTTTGTAGGCAGTACCAGAAATTTTAATGTAGTCTATTGAAACAAGAGGGTGAGACGATCTATCAAATGTGCTCGCCGTTAAACACAAGCACGTCCTTGTGCAATTTGCAGCCACAGTCCTCACCGCGGAGTCTACGAAAACCGGACCATCCGGTTTCCAAAATTGGAGCCTGCGTGTCAAAAAATATTTTTACAAACCAAAATTACCTAAGAATAATAATGAACAAAGCATTGGTTATATAACCAAAATAGTACTCTAAAAAATATAGCAACATAATAGTAGACACTAACTAAATATTCAGCTTATATTAAATCAATGTTCAATTAATAACAAAAATCTTGTTACGACCCTAATGGTCGATTATGCATATTTCTCTTTGTCATAGCCCAAGAAGAATATTGATAGTGATAGTAGGGCAACCAAGGATTAAACACAAACCATGGATTATGATTCACTAAATATGCATTCCATGGTATGTACATTGGTGGATTATATGAGGAAGATCAATTAGATGAATGCAAATTATATTGATGTACCTTTGGTCTCGTTGGTGAAGAACTCTCCTTTGACTCTTTCTAGTCTCACTGAGTTTATTGTTTTTTTGTTTATCCTCGACCTCCTTCATGTATTTGACCAACAGCTCATCAAAGGTTGGTTTGGTTCTCACCATCTTCTTTATCTTCTTGCCACCATCTTGCCCCCTAGCCGAACATGGTTTTTGTTCAACCTTATCTTCTACAATTTGCTTGGGACAAGCTTGATCAACAACACTAGCCGATACATTAGTTTTCGGCTTTTCCTCATCTACTGTCAAGTCTGAATTCTTGTCTAAATTCCAATCCTTCTTGACACACGAGACTTGTTTAATCATGGGTCGTTTAATTTTACCTATAGAATGATTCTTTTTCTCAAAATGGTCATTGTTGACAGGCAATGACCTATTATTTGGTAGACCTCCGTAAGGGACTAAATCTGAGTAAAGACACATTGGAGGATGCAGCATACATGACAACCATGGTGAATACAAATAAGGCATAAAAGGATAAGGTGTCCATGGTTTATTTACAGATGACTCAAATGATCGAAACAACATTGATGAAGTATGATCTGGTTGCCGATTCGAACTATAAGGCGACTCATATCTTCTAGGCCAACTAGCATATTCCTTACTATTTGGATTTTGGGACTTGGCCTAAAACTTTTGAGGTTTCGACTTTCTAATCTTATGCTTGTCAAGGACTTTAGGTTTGTTAACCTTGCAGACACCAACCTCAGGATTTTTTGGCTTAACCATCTTTTTCTTTTTCCGAACAAAACTGGAGCATCTAGTTTGGGAAACTGGAGCATTCAGTTTTCCACTAAATTTTTTGGACTTGTGTGCTCCCCCCCCCCCCCAGTGCAGAGGTGATTGGTGTGGTTTCTATGCTTTTCCTAGATTCGGCTTGAGATAGCCGAACTTGATTTTCTTGTATTTGACCAACAACATTAGTAGTTGGCTCATCTTTGCGAGGAACACAAACTAAATTTGCATCAACATGAGTATTAGTCAGCTTTTCAACAACCAACTCTTGACTAATAGGAATCAGATATATAGTATTTTTTCTATTAAGTCATCCACAAATATAAGCAAACCACTTATAAAATCAGCTGTGGACTTACTATGCTTTGGTAGATCATACATCCTCAACTCGTCGATGACGGATACCTCAATCATGATGATGCCTTGTTCTGTTATTTGATAGCAATCAAGAAACATCACTTTGCCAATGCAGTTGCATAAATCTTCAGGTAATCCTTCAAGTGCTATCATATTACTAGGGTTTGTTGAATTAGCCATGACGGCTAGATTCTTTGTCCCTAGCGGAGTCGCCAAAAACCGCCGTTAAACACGAGCACGTCCTTGTGCAATTCGCAGCCATGCTCCTTGATGCAGAGTCTACGAAAACCAGACCATCCGGTTTCCAAAACTAGAGCCTCCAGTTTCGTCGGGGTTCCGACGAAAACTGACGAGCGCTTGCCCGGGAGGGACTACGTCAGGGCAAGCACACGTAGGGTTGTCCTAGAGTCGGCAGGCCATCTAAGATGCCTTCTAAAGCCGTAGAGATGAAGAAGAACAATAATTAAGGTTAGAAAAGTAGTGGGAGAGATAAAAAGGTAAAAGCGACAAAAAGATAAAGAAAATAAGTTTTGATCAATTGGGTGATGCCTCAATCGATCATGGCCCTTTGTATATAAAGGGTGGGAGGTCTTGCCCCGCAACAAACCGAGATTTATATGATTTACCTGAACAAAACTAACTCTAACTCGATCTGGATCATGAAAACCGGACCCTCCAGCTTACAAAACCGGACATCGGTTTTACAGCCTGTGAGCATTTTCCAAATATCATAACTTCTTCGTCTGAATTCTAAAATAGGTATTCCATATGTCCATTTTGATCGTCTTGATGAAGGCTTCATCATGAACTCTTCAAATAAGCAATTTGGCCTCACCTTCGTATGTTTTCATGCACATCTTTGTTTTATTGGTGAATCTTGGCCAAAATAACTTGGAAATATGCCCACAACCTATAAAACTTGTCTAAACACTATATATATATATATATATATATATATATAGGGCAGCGCTAAATCACACCCAGGGTGTTATATATTAAGTCACACTCTAGCCACCCTATCTGGACTCATCAAAACAATCAAGTGCAGTACTCACGCAAGCATGCATCGTCACCTCCCAATTACCTATATTGATTGCATGCATCTTCACCTCTTAATGAGCAGTATTAATTACTTTTCTAATTCAGGTATTTTTGTGGTGCACTACTATTAATTCCAAACCATGTCAGCACAAAATATCAATCAATCATAAAAAACTGGTGCTTCGATCATAATAAAATTTTGTTTCATTGCAAAACTTTGTCTCAGTTTGTATGCTAACACATAGCACACATAACTTTTATCTCATGCACCGTAAAACTTTTATGCTTCTAGCTTCTGAAAAATTGTCTAGGCACCCAGCCCTCTTAATTAATTGCATGCATGCATCCCGTACCACTTAATCAAAGCTATTAATTATTTTGTTAATTTCCATTTTCAGTTGAGATATCAGAAAGAAAATATGAGATTAGATCCAAATCACGTGATCACAAAATCTTATGCGAGCATAAGGACACATACATTTCAGAGTAAAATTTTCTTTGATGACAAAAACCTCATGGTCTAAGTAAATTCAAATCACATGACTATAAAATCTCATGTGACCCCTTGCAAAAAAAAAAGAAAATCTCATGTGACCATAAAAACTTGGTCAATATTTAAGGTGATGCATTGCAGCCCAGATATTTGCTAATGCGCGACAAGAACTTTTATGCTTCCATATTAAAACAAATACAGACCTAACTAATGATTTATGCTTCAGAGAAGATGAAATTTTACTATTGGAGTTAATTCTCTTAATTAGATTCACAAAAAAAGAAGAATCTTTGTCCCAGCCGCATAAACAGGATGGTGCACCACCCGCATGCGTCCATTCATGAGGCCATACTCAATACCATTCTTAAATCTACCTTAATTACCTACCATGAGCTTTAGCCAATCAACATAATTATGTGTGCATGCATGTGGGTAGATATTTGTTGGAATACTCAGCTTTCCATCGAGTAACTAATTAAATTGTAAATACTAGTACTTACCTGCAAGCTGCGATAGCACAAAACTAGTAACTTAGAGAAGAAAAAAAATAGCAATTCATTTCCACAATGTGTATCCTAAATAATGAAAAACAATATGAGGGCATGTTTTTTTCCTATGACTCGTCAGGTAGGAAATGGAGCAAATGTTCTTTGTTTATAAACAATAATGTTTGTTATATTATGACATCATATTTATTTTTAGTTTACATTGACAAGAAGGTTTGAGGAATAAACAACTATCCTTCGACTGAATCATTATGATCAAACCATGTCCTTGAGACTAGTCAATTGCAGCTGTTGCATCGGTTTGTGTTTATAATTCAAAATCATAACTCATGGTTTTTATGAATTTAGAAAAAATACACTTTTTTTTCTCGATAGGAGTTAGTGTGGGTTGGGTTTCTACACTCAAATGCATATTAGTTTATGACGGCAAACATTTTGCAATTTTGGCAAAATCAATGAAATTCAATTAAGTGAAGTCGCTACATGCATTCAGGAAAGAAACATTAGTTGTGCTGGAAAGAGTTGTCTTGTGAGTGCGCTACTCATTATTACAAAGAAAAAGAACGATGCATGATGACTTTTGCTATATATAAAAAAAATACAATTTTGCTATCTCAACTGTTTGCAGTGACATTGCAAACCATGAAATTATATTTTTCAATTTACAAATTGATTGATGCCCTGAGATGAAAATGGTGTCTTCTTTGATCATTCTATTTCAGACACCATTATCCATGGAGTCAATGTGCAACATGAGTTTTTGCTACTAAGACATAACTACAACACAAAACTGCACCCCTACTGTGCTTTATCCATCGATGGGCTTGACCTTGAGCTGATGCGTCTTGCAAGAATAACCTGTTGATTTTCCATCATACAACATCGTCTCAGTCTATTGCATTATGCAAAACACAAATCACTCAACATAACGAAAATTGATCCATCAGGAGAAACAATGGCTAAGAGGAAATTGATTTAGTAGCAATTAAAATCACTCAACTTTAGCAAAGGAAATTCGTAGGAGCATGACACTGGGGGCATCAAGTTGGGAGGCTGGCGTTGTTGTTGCATCCTAGGCCATCATTTTGATTCACGCCACCCCTCCATCCTGCATGCAAAGAAGAACTGAGGGAAAAAATGGATGGAATGCTGATGTCGTGGTGGCTATAAGTAGGAAGGATAAATTTCATCTGATTTATGATAGCTAATTAATGCCTATAATCATGGAGCTATTCAATTAACTAAAATTGGAAGCAATGAGTGACCGGTGCATCCATGCATGCACGAGTGGCTCCACCGGTTGAATGTGTGGCTCGGTTGCTTGAGTGCAATCCGGCTAGGGTGTGAAATATTATATCACACCCAGGGAGTGAATTAGCATAGCTGTATATATATATATATATATATATATATATATATATATATATATTATAGGTTGGATTTAGACAAAATTGACCATAACCTGCCAGTCAAAACCGGATCCTCCGGTTTTTCCAGAGTGTCAATTTTGGTCGTCAATATCATATTTATGAGATAATCAAGTGTCTTTTTTTTTATCAAAGATCTAGAAGACTATATTCTACCTATAAGCTTCTTGCATATTTTTTTACATGTATGTGTGTTTCTTTAAAAATAGTAACACATTGTATCATTTTTTATTAGAAATAGTAACACATATATGTGTTGTAATAGAATTTGTTTGTTTCACATTGTCTCACAATAAGCAACACATAAATGTGTTGCAACAAAACATGCTCTAGTAACAGCACAACCTAGATCACTTATTAAATGTGTTACTATACCTCCCAACAACATTTTTTTCTACACCTAGTAACACAAAAAAGTATTGCTAGAAGGCTGACCTGACGTAGTGGGAGAGACATTGTGCTGATCGCTAATAGAAATCCAGCCAGTAGCAAGCATTTGGCACTGTTATGTAGATTTAATAGCCTATTAATAACAAAGTAATAATACAAAAAAATAAGTCATACTTTGAACAAGTGTACAGGATAGAAATCATTTAAAAGTGTCTTTGTGTTATTCACTTTTTTTTAATAATTTAAAATATCCACTACCAGAATCCGTTTATTCTCCATGTGCACGGCAAAGAGGCTATAGCACAGGGCGAACCAATTCATCATAGGTAGCCGACAGCG
The DNA here is from genome assembly GCA_032690845.1 of Eleusine coracana subsp. coracana. Lineage (NCBI taxonomy): Eukaryota > Viridiplantae > Streptophyta > Magnoliopsida > Poales > Poaceae > Eleusine > Eleusine coracana. The sequence goes on along the minus strand of CM064432.1, from coordinate 5,458,406 downwards.
AAACCCTGATGGCGAACAGCCCCGACAGCGAAGATTGATTCGCCGTGTGCCAAATGACAGGCACATGGCAAAGAGCTTCATCGTGTGCTTGACGGGGCACACAACAAACTCTTGCTGTTAGCGTGGGTTGTGATGGAGCCCCCCCTTTTAAAAAAATTATTTACCATGTGCAAAGCTATGGCACAAAGCAAAGCGGCATGTTCGCCGTGTGCAATGCTGTGGCACATGGCAAAGAGGCATGTTCGTCGTGTGCCTAGATGATACACTCGGCTACTTGGATCATTTGCCATGTGCCTTGCCGTGGCAGATGGCGAGGCCTGACGTTCGTTCCAACATTGCAACACTAACGGCCACCTTTTGTCGTGGGTCTTAACTGGGGCACACAACAAAAAGTGACATTGCCATGTGTCTAGGTTCTGACACACGTCGAAGAGTTGTTTTACCGTGTGCCATATTTTCGCCATGAGTTTCTACGGAGGCACACGGCAAAGATACTCTTCACCATGTGCCCGCGGAATAGCACACGGCGAAGTGTTAGACACACGGTGATTTTTCATTTTCCGGTTGTGATCTATAAAAGCATGCAAGATGATAAATTGTTAAAATTTTCTTAATTGTGTATCACAACACTCTGAATGATAAAAACACATTGGATTAAATTGATCTATGTAAATGCTAATATACCGGATCATCCCCATTGACAAGATAGATTGGAAAGGTTTTGCTTAATTCAAGAAATTGTTTAGATACAGATATTCTGTTACACCTAGCCAATCATATCAGCTATTTCTCCCATGAGCTGTTTCCGGGCTCCTGGGCGACCATGTTTTGATGACGATCTCCACACCGAGGTGTCAGCCTGCACCAATGGCCTCATCATTGAACAAACTCCATCTTCCATACAAAATACTCCAAGAACACGGTCTGCCAAGATAGACCTACCCTTCACTCACCGGGGACAGTTCTACCAAATCTTCTTTGCTAGTGACGCTTTGTCTCAAAGGTTGCTTCCTCCACTTATGCGCCTATATAGGGGTTGCAACTAAAGATGAGTACTAGGGACATCATGTCTGATCCTATAGCACCACAGAAAAACTAGGAGTGTTACTTCATGTAAAACAAAACTAATGGCTAATTTATAATGTTTCGATATAGTTTTCTATCAAATATGTACTGCTTATATGATTTTTGTGATCAAAGATATAAGGCAAGATGAGGGGTTGATACAGTTGCAAGGCCAACCAACATCTTGGCTACTGTAACATGTGCCAAGATGTTGGTTGGTCTAGCATGTGCATCAGCTATAACCGCATGATCGGCATCAGTAGAGGCATGCTAGCACATGAGGGTTAGACGTTGTAGCAAGATGCCTGGAATATATAGAACAGAATACATACAACTTAAGTTTTAATGAATAATACCACACAGTTTATGTGCATGCAAGTTTTTTGTGGTGATTTTTGTGCATGCATGGACATAGCCACAAATCTGAAAAGCCAGAAATATAAATACGAATATAGTTCACCCAAGGTTATTATACATCCATTATCCATTAACATAAAAACCAGATCACACCTATCATAGTGTGCTTATTAAGTTTGCAACCTGCTTTGCTCAATCAAAAACTGGCTACTACTACTCCCAATGACCAGCTAATTTCTAGTAAAGGATATGTTGATATCCGACACGCTAGGGCAAGTCCATGATATCGTTCATGAGGGCATAGGACCATATGTCATCAGCATCTGAAACAAGATTAATCAATCTTGATTAGTACACTCAAATTTACATTACTAAAACCAACATCGTAAAACAAATTGTTTCATAGAAGTTATTACAACATTTACCATTCTGCTGTTGTGGAAGTTCTTGTGCTCCATTAGCCAATTGCTGCTGCTGTTGAATACCTTCTGGTACCTCCATATTTTTTTCTTCACCATTGTCTGTAGGTTCCTCTACAACTTTTTCTGCACCATTATTGGCCAAGTCCTGCTGCTGCACACCTGCCGTCTCCTCTGCAATCTGTTCTTTACCACTAGAAATTTTGTGCTGCTGCACAGTGCCTGGAAAGGTATATCGCATACATGGAATTCTTAGTGCATATATATGTTTGACACTCTGTCAAGTTTGTACTATTAGAATTACCCATTTCTTCCTCCTGCATATGATCATTGTTTACATCATCTTTCTCAGCAAAACCTACAAAATGTAACGGAATTTATTTAGTTAATATGCTCAGTCATATATACTCAATTGCTTTTAACTACTCAAAAGAAAAAACATATTTCTAAAAATCGTGACAGTAAGACTCATCATTCTCAGTAAATGACTAGAGACACATAGTCATATTGGCATAATATTTACATATAATGGAACGGAAATTGAAGCTCTTTTGACCAAACAGCAGGGGGATCCCTTCTGAGATGTTCTACTTATATAAGTAAAATTTTTGCACACACTGGAAATACAAATATGGTTCAATCATATTGTCTATATGGTTCAATCATATTGTCTATATGCACTGAAAATAATTTGAGGATCTTATGTTGACTTTAATGATCAGCATTAAATTCTATGCAGGAACACGTGATTCTTGTTTTGAAGGGTCTCTATTCCTTATCATAGTAAAGGACCCTTGCATATTTGAATAATCTACTACATTTTATTACACTTTTGCAATAAAAATGAAATGATAATTTTCAATCAAGCAATACACAACAAATGTAAAAAACATTGAACTAAATAAAATTTAATGTAGACTTTATTTTCATTACTAATTCATCTACATGAGTTCTGGAGTTGCGTTATGCTTTTGTCCTTTCCCTACCAATGAACAGATTTTTACATCACAAACTTAAGTAGCACAATATACAAAATAATGAACAATTTATTTCGTGCCTGTTACATCAAGAAGAGCTGCCTTATGGTTTTTTCCTTTCGCTATAAATGGAGTGCTTTTTATATCACAAACTGTCTGTGGTTTCAGAACACACAAAACAATGAAAATAATATAGAACCTTGGCAAGTTTTTATTATTAATGCATCCACAGGATCTGGTTCAAATTAAGATTTATACCATTACCTATAAAAGGAGATAATTTTTACATCACAAATTGTGGTAGGAGAATATACAAAACAATGTATGAAATAAATTTAACCTGGATGTTCTTTTGCTGCTGCTGCTGCATCCACAGGAGTTGCCTTACCCTGCATCATTCCTTTACCTACAATTAAAGGAGAATTTTTTTTACATCACAAACTGCATCCACAGGAGCTGCCTTATGTCTTTTTCCTTTCGCTGCAAATGGAGAGATTTTTATATAACAAACTATATGCGGATGCAGAACATGCAAAACAATAAAAAAATGGAAACTAGCAAGGCAAGTTCTACTTGTTACTGCATACATAGGAGCTGATTTAAGATTTCTACCTTTTACCTATAAATGGAGAGATTTTTACATCACAAATTGTCTTAGGAGAATATACTAAACAATGTATTAAGTAAATTTGAACCTGGACGTCCTTTCGCTGCAGCTACGTCCACAGGAGCTGTCTTACCCTGCTTCCTTCCTTTACCTACAATTAAAGGAGAGTTTTTTTTTACATCACAAACGAAATCCACAAGAGCTGCCTTATGCCTTTTTCCTTTCGCTACAAATTGGAGAGCATTTTATATCACAATCTGTGTGTGGATGCAGAACATGCAAAACAATGAAAATAAAATAGAACCTAGGCATGTTTTAGTGGTTACTACTTCCATATAGGACTAAAAAAATTTACAAAACAGTGCAATAAATAAATTTAATTTTAACCTGGATGTGATTTCTCAGCAGTTGTATTATCCTTAGGAGCTGCCTTACCCTTCCTTCCTTTACCTGCAATTAAAGATGAGTTTTTTACATCACAAACCATAGTAGAATGTACAAAAAATAAACTGATCAAAATTTAACCTTCACGAGCTTTTCCAGGTGTTTCCTCCCTCGAATCTACCTTACGCTTTCTTCCCTTCCCTAAAAATGGAGAAAATTTTAATTCTCAAGCTGCAGTAGGTACCACATGCAATCTTCAAAATTATATATCAAGTCCCATTTTCTCTAAAAATTTAATAAAATATAAGTTCACTATTTAAATGCGGGAATACCTGAGGAAACACTTGAGGACCGATGTTTGCTAATATTGTTGTCCACTGCACTGGTATCTTTGTCAGCTACTTGGCGCTCTTGTCTCTTAGGCTTAGGCTGAATTGCTGGTAGGGCTAGAACAACAATAGGAATATTTTGGTTCCGCTTTGATGCCATCTGAATATTAAAATTCAACTATGAGTAGAACACATGCTCACTATAGAAGTATATAAAGAAATAGAAAACTGGATTTTGTTCAATGAAGTAGAAACAATGCATCCATTTTGGCAAGTTAAACATAATACTTGGATACATTAAACCATGGAACACTTCGGCTCTAAAACTAAATATCCGAGAGGTATGTAACTCTTCATGTGATTCCAAACTGCACACATTTGTTGCAAGTAAACGAGCCCCTCCAACAATGAAATAGAGATGACAAAACACTTGCATATATCCCATCCATAATCATTATGTAGATATACCACAACTTGAATGACTTGCTTACTTTTTTGTTCTATTGCAACTGTTCATAATAAAGATCTAGTTCTTGTAGGATTTCATAAACTGTAAACAAATAAGAAGCATTGATGGCAACAGTGACTAAAAGCACGCGAGCCACTGCTGGTTCTCTAGATATATATCACACACACATGGTGTGATAGATAACACTTTCTAATATTGCGATCAGTTTGAGAGGAACCAAACCATGCATATTTACAATTTTCCATCTTATGTTTTGCACCCACACATTATTGTAGTGTAAGGATTGTATGAATAGAGACTGGATTTTTCAAGAGAGACGTGATGGAAGGCTATTGGGCATTATGTTGGCGAATGGGTAAAAAGATGTACCATACATACAAGATACCTTTCTCATAGGAACAAGTAAAAAGATGTCACTGTTGAGCAGACGATGATAGGCAGGTTGTGGCTCAGAACATTGCTCTCCACTGCCAACAATGAGCAGATGTGGCCTGTCCAGAGAAAGGAGGCGTTAGGCGTAGCTATCAGTGAGGGTATTTGGGGTAGGAGGTGGAGGAGTGGAGCTCTGGGAGCGGAGCAGGGGACACATTGATTTGGGGTAAAGAGGGAGGATGGTCATCTTTGACTTAGAAAATTTCATGCATCACGCCCGTCAGTGTCCAGGTTTTCTAATGTTTATTCGGACTCCAAGACAACCATCTCAAGGTTGCATGCACAGGGCAAGGTTGAACCCCAGTTTTCCTAGGAACCCACTACAAAACGTAGGAAACTTCTTCTATCCCTACTATTTGTGAATAACTTTGTAGGTACCTATTTGTTTTCCTTTGGGACATCTAATATTCTTAGGGAAAGATGGAAATCACATTGGACCTGGTTGATTCTAGTATAGTATACTATAGATAAACGTAAAGACTTGGAGAGGAGACGGTTATGTACAAATGGTACATAGCCGATGTCTCGTAAAAGGTACTATCCTTTAGGAGGATTAGGAAATCTAACAATCACTATGGGCTAAGATCACCGATACGAGGACACCGGTCCCGAAGATACAATATGATCATACAGTGATACGTGAGTTTCAAACCAAAACAGTGGTTCTACAGAGAGAATATCAGAGTATCCCCGTATCGTGTCGGGCCGTACCGGATACGGGTCAGCGGCCTCCTCCACGTATCGGTGATTCTTAGACTACGGGAACAGGAAAAAGCTATACATATTTGCATTTGCAGATGCTTTATTTAACAAAAAAAATAGTATTTTCATTTAATACGTGCCCTTTCCTCTAGTGGAAACCGAGGGCCAGCGCGACCGTTACTACCCTCGTCATAGGTTCCCCCTTCCTTCTCAAAATCCCCAATCTTCCGATCCAAAGAAAATTCCCAGTCCTCACTCCTCGCCAGATCAGGGTTCCGACGTGTTCTGGTCCACCGAACATCGCCAGCGACTTCGCCGCCACCGTCCCGGCCGTCCGCCACTCATAGCTCTCGCTGCAGCCCGACATGCAACCCAGGCAGAAGAAGCTCCCCGTCTACCCCAGGAATTGAAGAACCGCCGCACGTCCTCGGAACCTACGCCACAAGCCAACGCAACGCACGCCGCAACACGAGTTGAGAAATCAAACCTCTGTTTACCAGCTCGTCGATCTTCTTGGGCGATGCCGCTGGCTTGATCTGGACGGATGGAGCTGCACTGGTGACTGGGGGGCGGGGTTGAGCTCGCACGATTTATTTTCTGAACGCCTCAACAAGCACCCGTATGCCCTTTTATGAATTGTCTTTATTTGTACACCAGCATGCTCCTTGCGCGTGAGCCTGCTGATCTAGCCGTTACCAGATAAAGTTCCAACTCACTCATCACTAATAGCCTAATTCGACAACTCATATCATGTCTTTGTAAAACGGTGTGATAATGAGCTGCATGTATTATATATGTGTGCTGAATTCAAAAAATCATTTTGAATTCTACTTTTCACTTACCGTGTAATAGAAGAATTACTGCCGAAGCTGATTGGAGATGTTGGCTGTACAGTAGGTAATCGCATGAAACAAAATAGACAGTGCAGTGAGGAGCATTTGGGTCCTTTTCTTTCTGAAATTAATTTCTCCAAACTGCAGTGGGTGTTTGCTTCAGTTCATAAGCCACGCTGATGTCATATATCCTGAAAAAACATGACGGCCATATGCACCTCATCATCTACGTAGCTTCAGATCACAAGCCATGGTGACACTACTATAAAACACACTTCTTGTAACGGCGGTAACCCATTTTAATATATAGAAGTGTTACTATAAATAATTTTTTTAGTAGTGGATAAAAGCCCGTCACTAAGACATGCATTAAAAACATTAAGAAAAAAGCATCAGTGGTGGGTATACGCCAACCACTAGAAAACATTCAGACCAAATTTGTTTTAAAAAAAAAAGCAGCCCAACCTGACCCGACCCAGAGGAGATTGTCTGTAATGTCCCGGCCCCTAGGGCCAGACCCGCTTACACTTGGTAGTTCTATAGGATCTTAAGACTTCTTTCATAGACCAATACCAGTATCTTCTATGCTCTTTTGCCTCACTTGTGCACAACTAGGAAGAACTTTCGATCGGTCATCCATCCTAAAATTGCTCTAGACCAATCACGCTTAACTTTAGAGTTCTTTAAGATGATCTTCTAAAAAAATTTATAACTTGTTGGTATAAGTATACAATCAATTTTATTAAGCCATGGATCAGGAAGTCACATAGGGTGTGTTTGGTTGCGCAGCAGCCTCGGCCTAGCCGGGAGTTGGATGCAGGCCCAGCAGAGCCAGCATGCATATATGCAGGCCCTCTTGTTTGGTTGGGTGGTTAGCTCTGGGCCTGGTTTGAGAGAGCCTGTGTTTGGTAGGCTGTATATCCAGTTTAGTTGCGTGTGGGTGCAGGTTTGATTGTTTGTTAGGCTGCATGAGGGGAGGGTGTGGTCACCCTTGCTGGAAATGGTGAAGTTACCACTAACAAAGTTTGCAGTTCTGGCGCCAAGGATTGCAGCCCGCCCAGATTTGGTGCCAAGTTCTATAGGGGTCCATCATTTCACACCAAGTTCTGTAGGTTGACCGGTTTTGGCACTAAGTTATGTAGTTTGTCCAGTTTTGGTTCCAGATTCTTCAGTTTCCATATTTTGAAACAAATTTAAACAAGTTTGAGGATAAATAAATTTGAGGATACAAGTTTCAAGAAGTGTCAGTGGTAAAATAAATACAAGATGATGAACATTTGAACTACTATGACAGCCATCAAAGCTTCTTTACAGTAGTCCATCAAATTGGGCTTCTTGGCTTTTGAAGACTTGACATCACAGCTACCAGAACTAACACACTTGAGAGATGGCGCCATATCATGCTTCATGTCACTGACTGTAGGATGATTGAAAGCCATGTAGGCTTCTTCTGCCTCTGCTCTTGATGCATAGCTGCTGCAGCAAGCCTTTGCAAACCCAACAACTTGATCGTTACATAACGGCCAAGAGTTGTACACTCCAGGCCGACGACCCCGAAAAACAACATACCACCGCATTCTTGAAGAAAGAATAGAAAAAATGTAAGAAACATTGAAGCATAGCACTTGAGGGAAATAAAAAAACCATAACCAAATGTGAAATCTCCAGAATGGTTGTGTAGAGATGACAATATCATAGACAGTTTGGTATTCATCTCAGTTAACAGAAAATGTGAAATAAGAAGCAAATCAAAAAACATCAAAATGAGAAGGCAGAAGCAATGAGTTCAAATTCTCCATTTTTGAAACCAAAGCAAACCAACCAGAATAGGGTCTAACTGTTAGCCCAAAACTATACAACAAGTGCAGCACACCATCAACTTAAGCACACCTATCTGTGTGTCCAACAAGTGTAGAGAAGGAAACCAAGGAAAGGGTCCAAGTTTCAGCCCTAGTCTATACAAAAATGTGGTGTGCCATAACAACAGGATCAGCCATTTATAAAGTTGGTTTGGCATGGTAAAATGATGACTCTACTCATTGTCACCGGTAGCATTGGCCCTCAGTTTGGCAAGGAACTGCCTCAACCAAAGCACCCGATGGTTATCCTTCATTGCCACAAAACCTTCTCCTTGACTCTTGTTGTCCAGCAGGTAAGTGAAAGCAGTCATAAGATCTTCTTCAATGAACCCAGTTGTCCCCATGCATGCATCATACAGTCCAGGATGCACATCTGTTGTGTAGACTTGAACAGGTGCCTCAAATGCATCAGCCACTCGGTTAACAGCACCAGTTAGCCCTGCAAACATCCCAACCTCCTCATCAGTGAGAGATCTCCTCCTCTTTCCACTAGGTTCTTCACTACTTCTGGGGTTCTGAGATGATGAAGTTCCAGCTGCAGCACCAAAACCATTCACTGATGCAGCAGTTCCAGTTGGGGGATTACTACCAGTTCCAGTTGTGGGAATAGTGCCAGTTCCAGTTTGTGTACCATCCTCATTGGTGAGGTCATTAAAGTCAGATGGAGTCCCCAATGGTTCATTAGACCCCATTGCAAACCGACCAGTAGCCTGCCACGCACCAAAGATAATTTGCATCTAAACATAGTTCTCAATGGGAGTGTTCAGAAACTCTGCATCCTTGGGGTGGTCCTAGAAAAGATAAATGGAGAAGAGTGGAAGTTAGTCATTATGCAGAATTATAGGAAATGTGGAAGTTAGTTATTATGCAGAAGAGTTGAAGATGATCACCTTTGTATGGCCTAGCAGGTGCTCATCATCCAGCACTATGGTGAAAGTGTCCTCATCCCATGTAGCTCCACTCAAGTCCTTGAGCCTGCAGACCTTGACCCACCTCTGACGCCACTTCCTTAGATGGTTGGAAACTTGAGTGCCAGTTACTTCTTGCCCAGTGAACTCGCTCAAGTTCCTTGCCACCTGGTTCACATGCACCTCTTTGTAGCCTTTGTCAGTCTTCACTCCACCTCCAACCAAATCCACAAACCTTCTTAGCACGAAGCTTGACATAACTGGAGTCCAACGCATGGCAGGCCTTGCACTACCCGCAGCCCCACCATTGCCCATCTGACCACCAACCCCACCATTGCCTACCTGACCACCAGCCCCGCCATTGCCCATCTGACCACCAGCCCTACTGTAAGCTTCATGACCATTGATGGTGGAATCCCTAAGGTATGAATGTTTTGGTGATAGATGACAACTATGAAATTGTGGGCTAATATCTATATGAGTGTTGTATATGCAGGAACCTTCACTATACTCTACTACAAATCTATGTATGATGGTTGCCTTGGCGATGGATGACGATGACCACAAGCATGGAGGCTTGATGAGCTTGATGGAGTCCAAGGGTTAATAGAGATGGATCAAAGTAGAGAACAAGCTATGGAGCAAGTGTTTGGTACACTTGTCTAGTTGCTAGGCTTTGAGTCCATAGGAAAAACCAGACTATCAAGGGGGTCTAGGTCATTCTCTTAGGTCATGTCTAGTCGGTGATGTGCAAGGTTACTCGATGAAATCACAGGCACTAGTTGACAGTGGAGAAGCCAAGGAGCTATTCGAAGAAGCCAGGAAATAACGTCAAGTGAGGACAACAAGCTTCGGCTTCTGGACATCGAGACCGGACAGAGGGGTCAGAGGTGACCGGACTATATGGTCACTATGTGGTTTTGTCCGGAGGCTACAGCGGGCAGCGAGGAAACTGCTAAGTCTGGAAAGTCCTAATGACCGGACGGTACGGTCAACTGACCGGACGGTCCGGTCAGTGGAGCTCAGATTTGGGCAGCGAGGAAGCAGCACCGAAATGTTTTTGGACAGGAGAGAGAATCGGACCGGACGGTCCGATCAGACTGATGGGATGGTCCGATCAGTCAAGAAGGTTTCAGAAGCTACAGCAGAAAGTTTCTAGAGTGGAGAGAGAAACTGACCAGACGGTCTGGTTAGCTGACCGGATGGTCTGATCAGTAGGAGTTCAGCAGTGGGTAGAGACGTTGGGCTTGGGATTGAAGTGACCGGATGGTCTGGTCAGGTACTGACCGGACTGTATAGTCAGTAGGCCCAGAAAGCTGATTTCGTGGAGCAACGACTAGTTTGAGGTTGGGAGCCTATATAACTTTGTTGCTGGGGTCTTTGTGGCCTCTCTTGGCCAGTGGAATACCTGAGAGCATTTGGTAAGGTTCAAGAGGAAAAGAGGAGAGCACTAGAAGAGGATATTAGATATCTTGAGAGTGCTTGTGAGAGTAACATGGAGTGATCTTGCACATCTAAGGCTAGGGTGTCCTTGAGGGTGTGATCTAGGTTGTTACTCTTGGTCTATGGTGAGACCTAGACCGGTTAGATGTCAGTGATTAAGCCTATCGTGATTGGTTGTGAAGGCCATCATAAGTTTCTACACGGTTTGAGCCCGCCTTTGGAATGGGTATCAATAGTGAGCGCCCGTGCCGGCTCGGGGAGTACGGCAAGTTCTCGAGGGAGGCGAGCTTGTGCTTTGTGCAGCGGTGATGCACACCGTGTCTTTACTCGAGGAGTGATTGCAGGCTCGTGGGCGAGAACTCCACTTGGTGGCGGGAGGGACCGGGACTCTGGCAGGAGTGGTCCAACGAGGAGTAGGGGAAGACGCCATCCTTCCGAGACCTCGGGAAAAAATCATGAGCATTCCTTGACCCTCTCTTTACTATTCCGCAATTGTGTGCTCTAGTGATAGGGTAACTTGTGGCTTGCATAGGCTAGTGTGAATAGCTTCCGCGCATTGCTTTGCATCATGAACACTAGCATGTGTAGGGTCTTGGCCTACTAGAATTGTTTAGGTTGCAATGATTCATTAGGTTTGAGAAGCGTGAAACTAAAGTTTTTGGATTCATGGTCGGCTACTAATTCACCCCCCCCCCCCTCTCGGTAGGCCTTCGGTCCTTACAATTGGTATCAGAGCCAAGTGCTCAATTTGAGGCTTCACCACCTTGAGTAAGGATGCCGGGAAAGGTGGAGAGTGTACCTATATTTGATGGGGAGGACTACATGTATTGGAAGGCTCGTATGCAAGCCTACCTTGAGTCCCTTGATCCATAGATATGGATGGTGACCCATGAGTCTGATGCGAATGCTAACCTTCTTCAGCCTGACTTTATTAAGAACAACGCTAAGGCCAAGAATGCTTTGTTTTCATACATTTCCAAGGATGTGTTTGCTAGATTGGATGCTAGTTCGACAACACATGGTATCTGGACTGAGATTCAGAGTATCCACGAGGGTACTAGTGATGTCAAAGAGGAAAGATACTATGTGCTGATGAACAAGTATGATAACTTTGCTAGATTACCACATGAGAGAGCTAATGTTGTTTATTCTCGTTTTCATGTGCTAGTGGAGGAGATCAATGCACTTGGGGATGATTTCAAGCTCAAGCCCGTGGAAGTCATCAGAAGATTCTTGAGGCTTTTCAAAGACCCCAAGTATGAGTCCATCATCACATACACCTTGCATAGTGACCTCAAGACCAAGACCATGAAGGATGTGCTTGGCAAGATCACCGCCTTCGAGAGCTACCAGCTAGGGATGGATGATCCTCAACCATCCAACCTTGCTCTACAAGCTGATAAGCAAGAATCAAGTAAGAACAAGAAAGGCAAGAAGAAGGCTGACACCGATGATGAAGAAGATGATGATGATGAGAGTGACTTGACCGAGGACTTGGCTCTTCTTATGAAGAAAATGAAGACATTCAAAAACAAGTTTGCTTCCAAGTCCCGGGGCAAATGCTACAATTGTGGGTCAAAGAATCACTTTGTTCGTGAGTGCCCAAAGCCCAAGAAAGAAGCATTCAAGTCACAAGATTCAAGTGAAGAAGAAGAAGAAGACCCCAAAGCCAAGCAAAAGAAGAAGAGAGTCTTCAACAAAGACAAGTCCAAGGGCAAAGGCAAAGCCCAAGACTACAAGAAGAAGTTCTCTCGCAAGGTCCTTGTAGGGGAGTGGACAAGCGATAACTCAAGTGATGAGTCCACCTCCTCAAGTGATGAAGAAGTGGCCGGCCTACCCATGATCAAGACCACATCACCACGTGCTCTCCTTCCTCCTCCCACATGCCTCATGGCTTCGAGCCGACTTGGATGAGAGTAGTGATGACAGCGATGACGAGGAGCGCACTTGTGCCAAGTTGTGGAGTATGCTTGAACAAGCCCGTGACATCACCGTCAAGAAATCCAAAATGTTGGATGTGGTAAGAAAAGAGTGTAAGTTGGCTAAGGATCGTGTTGGTGAGCTTGAGAGTGAGCTCAAGGACCTTGTCACATCTCATGATGCCCTAAACAAGAGTTATGACAGATTCAAGGGTGATCATGTAGAGCTTCATGAGAAGTACAAGGCCCTTGAGATTACTTTTGAGACCATCAATGTTCAGGACCTTGCCTCTCCCTCCTCTAGTTCTTCAAAGAGCGATGCTTCTACTATGTGTGATGAACTAACCACCTCGGTTGAGGTTTCTTCTCTTGAGCCATTTGTTTTGAAGGAATATCACAAGCTCAAGGAAGAGAGGAAGATGGTGATGGATGGCTTCGAGAGGCTCACACATGGTAGAGCCATTCACAAGGAGATTCTTGGAAGAAACCTTGTGAACAACGTCTCCTACCGGGGACTTGGCTCATATCCCGCCGTCATCGACATCATCAGGACGAGTGACTCCATTCCCGAATGGATCAAGCCCCTACTTGCCGATGACTACTATTGCGAGAGGTGTTGCAAGGATGGCCACACCACCAAGGGTTGTCCTAGGGTGAGAAGTTCCATTGCTTTACCTAATGCTAACTTGTTCCATGAGAACACCCACTTCAAGCTTTTTAGGAACAAGGATGGTAAGGTGAAAGCCAAGGCTTTGGGACCACCAAACAAGAGAAGAAAGGTCAAGAGCATATGGGTGCCTAAGTGCATTGTTGATCTTGAGAGATCGGCTACGTACAAGTGGGTGCCCAAGAACAAGACCTAGATGGTGGTGGTGGTGGACCGAGCGCATTCATGAAGATGATGTGAAGTCCACCACAAGTGACATGGACCTCAAAGACCTATCTACTCATGAGGGAGGTACCCGTGTTTGTTTTTGTTTTTGGTAGTTGTATTGTGTTTTTCTTTCTCTTGCATTGCATGGCAATTAGGACTCCTTTGTGACTAGTATGCTTTGCATCCATGCATGTGTAAATAACTAAAAGAAAAACAAATAAAAATTAGTCAATGTCTAACCCACTCAAGATAGCTATAAGCAAGGGGGAGTGCTTGAGATGGTGGTTTGGCTTCTCTCAAGGCAAGGGTATGGCCTATAGTGAGTAAGCTCGAGAGGGGTTCAAACTTGATATTGTTAGGTTTCCTTTGTGTCTTGTTTAATATTGCTTGCATTCACATGGCATGTTTACTTTTATTGCATATGTAAAATGCTTGTTCCATGCATCATATAGGAAACACAAAGGTGGCTTGTCTCACTTGAAGATATTTGTGCCTCATGATAAATATGAGTTTACATCTCCACAAGTGTGACCAAAGGAAAGGATTGTGCTTCATGCCCATTGAGCAAGCTCTTATGAACTCCGAGGTTAAATCTACTTGCGCGGTTCATGGACTAAGGCTCATACATACCCTTTTGGATCTTTATTGCCTTGGTTTTTACTTGCTCGATCTTTCAATTGGAATTTGCAAAACTTATAAGGCCGTAGTAAGCCACTATTTGAAAATGAGTGTTTGAGAGTTCCCTCTATATTCCAAGTGCAGTGTTTTATTGTGTGTTTGGTGAGGGCACTTAGAAAATGGAGAATTTCCTTGACTGAGCAATTTTCTGGAAGTGACCATACGGTCCGGTCAATAGACCGTATAGTCCGGTCAGTGGCACTGGTCACAGTGCCTAGAGGGAGTCTAGATGTAGAGACCGGATAGAACGATCCTAGTGACCGTACCATCCGGTTTGCACATTGGCCAACAGACCTCAACCTGACCGGACAGTCCGGTCTACTAAGCGGACTGTCCGGTCAGTTCGGTTGATCACGAGATGCGCTTTCAAATCCGAGTCGTCGATTGAGTCCTTGTTCGATCACAGTCGTCCATCCGAGTTTTGACCTAGGTCAAAATAGTGTTAGCTCCTTTGGACCTTTATTTGTTCCAATCAATTTTGCCGAGAACGTGAACCCGCTGACGCCGCCTTCCCCATCGACGTCGCCTCCGCTTTGCCGTCGTGCCGTCGTTGTCGACCAACACCGCCACGTGCTCCCCCTCACACAGCCGCCCCTGCCCGTGCTCATCCACGCGCTCGCGTTGCCGCACCAGCGCGTCGCTGCCAGCTCCCGCTCCCGCGCGCCCGCACACCAGAGCCGCGCCACCGCCGTCGACCCGCACCGCCACCACTGCCGCTCCACCACGTAGCCGCGCTTGCTCGCTGTCGCCACCAGCGCCTCTACCTGGCACGCGAGCACAGAGTCTACGCGCCCAGGCAGCCGCCGCTACACTGTACTAGGACAAGGTTTGCCCACCTCCATTGCCGGGAAAGTTCCAAGCTTTGACCTTTTTCCAGTGATCGCGTGCAGAGTCTTCGGTTCTCGGTGTTGATACATCCCCAGGGTATTGAGCCTATCTCCATTTTCATCGAATTATGCCCTAATTATGAAGTAGTTAGTTAATTGATGGCATCAATTAGCAATAATTCCCATCATTAGTTGCATTAATTAATTAATTAGCTCAACCTAGATGCAATTAATTCCATGATTATCTGTTAATTGCATATCTAGGGTTTGTCTCCTTATCTAGTCTACAGTTAGATTTATTTCCTATTATTTGACTGTACACTAGATGATTCGCACCAGCCACTTAGAGTCGATGATCACTATTATTATCTTGCTTACTTGACTAGTGATCATGTCCTTCATTCAAGGCTAGGGTTTCTATTGCGCATTCTTTCCTAGCGGTGCTTTGCTTGTAGAGGTACTAGGACTCCATGCTTATCCTACCTTTACCTACGTGCATGCAGTGACAGCAGCAGCAGAGATGGCAGGATCAAGTCAGGATAAGGGCAAGGGGAAGATGTCAGAGAAGCCTAAGAGCAAGAAGAGACCGAGATTGGACCTAGAGTCAGAGAGGGCCAGACGACTAGGCAGGCACCTGGATGCCATGGAGCAGTTATGGAGGACACCTGGTTCCCTTCTGATTCTTGACCGGTCAGTGGGATCACAGGGCTTGAGGAGGAGCACCAGGCAGAGAACAGCTTCTCTAGCGGTTGGAGTGGTGCCACCACCGTGGCCGTAGCGTACTCTGGCTTCTTGTCAGGAGAGGTCATCGAGAACTACGGAGCAGGGATCCTCCAGGTAGCAGGAGGAGTCAGAGGAGGAGGCTGAGGAGTCAGAGGAGGAGACCTCAGAGTCTGAGTCTGAGGAGCTTGAGGTTGAGGAGGCTGAGCAGACTGTCCCCCAGAGGACAACTCACCGGGTAGGAGACCCG
Organism: Eleusine coracana subsp. coracana; assembly: GCA_032690845.1. Classification (NCBI taxonomy): domain Eukaryota; kingdom Viridiplantae; phylum Streptophyta; class Magnoliopsida; order Poales; family Poaceae; genus Eleusine; species Eleusine coracana. Next base: position 5,442,354 of record CM064432.1, on the reverse strand, counting down.
AGGTGCACCTGTGCAGTGTGCACAAGGAGGCTGTAGAGGCTTGTATAGGCAGATGGAGAGCCAGATATCCTTAAGGTTTCTGCCAAGGACCTTAAGGCACTTTGCTTGGTACCCTTCGAGCGGTGGGTTCCAGTTCTCAGAGACCCCGCTGCTGGAGAGAGGTACTGGACTGGCCTCCAGAGGTGGATCGGTGAGGGTCTGAGATGTTACCTTGGCCTGAGAGGCAAGGGCAGACTCTTCATACCGCAGCAGTACACAACGTACAAGGCCATGAGGAGGGCCACCGGCACAGAGATGGAGCAGTACTTCACGTACTTGCTAGGGCTAGCAGATCTAGTTACTGCTCCACACAAGTTCAGAGAGGACGTGGTGCTAGAGTTCTATGCCACACTGTGGGTTGCCAGAGACCGCTCAGAGTTCTGGTTCTTGTTCAGAGGGCAGCCACAGCGTGTGACTAGACAGGATCTGATCCATAACCTAGGACTTCTTTCGTCAGACTTCTTACTATACAGGAGTGCCTATGGTACACTTGCACCACCCCGCAGACCTCAGGGAGGGAAGATGCCGACAGACGAGATGGTGTCGATTGCCTTTCCACCACCTCACACACCAGGCTTTGACAGAAGCCCTGCGAGACTCACTACAGAGGCTAAGGTGGTGAGAGCGATAGTCACCAGGACTATCATCCCTAGGTTAGGATACAGAGAGGAGTTCACACTTCTCCATCAATGGGCTGTAGCAGCTATTCTGAGGAGGCAGCCATTTGATTTGGCAGACCTTCTGATTGGAGAGATGGAGTAGGTGATCTCTGAAAGGGTTGGAGGACATCACTTGGTCTATGGTCCCTATATCTGCTATCACCTGATGAGGATGGGCCTAGTGACAGCGGAGCAGTACGAGACTTTCCCTGAGGCGACCACCAGCTACGCACCCAGAGTCCCCAGGGGTTCACAGTCAGCCTCTAGCCAGCAGACAGGAGAGGACGAGCAGGAGTCACCGCCAGTCACTCACGAGCAGCCAGCTCAGCCAGAGACGATGGTTCCTGAGTCAGCCAGTATAGGAGCACCTCCACAGCCGATAGGCTTACAGTCTGAGGATGCTGTCACTGTGGCAGCACTAGCAGGACGGCTTGGAGACCTTATTCAGAGTGTCTCGGAGGACAGACGGTAGATGATGGAGGTTATCAGAGGACAGGTAGAGCTTTAGTGCCAGCAGATGGCACTTGTTACCGCTCTGATGACCTAGATGGCATAGATGAGATAGACAGTTTAGCAGCCAGGGCCTTCAGCACAGCCTCAGTACCAGCAGCTACAGACTCAGCCAGGACCCTTCATAGCCTTGATGACAGCACAGTCCAGTGGACCATCACTCTCAGGGGTTCTACCGATAGGGAGAGCAAGACCTACACTCTCTTCAGCTTATCTCTCTCCCGTGTCAGCTTTCTCAGTGTCAGCCTTGTTTGTCTCTCCGTCGCACTCTTCTACCACTCAGATGGCTGGACCCTCCACCTCACAACACCTACTGGTCAGGAGTCTGTTTTCTAACATTGTACACACTACTCGTGCAGATTCTCAGACCACCCCAAAGACAGCTACAGTGCCCCTTTCTATTGCTATGGTCAGCACAATCACACCTCAGGTAGTAGAGGATCTTGTCCATGGAGGCTTCTCACAGCAGGATGTGGTAGATCTCGTACTTCTCTAGACCTCAGCTCAGGAGACTGCCACGGTCACACTAGCAGCATAGGACAGAGGGTCTGAGTCCTCAGAGGACCTTGACTTCTTTGAGCAGCTAGACGCTCAGGAGGCTCAGACTCAGGGACAGCAGTAGGACACAGCTCAGGAGCAGCCCAGAGCAGAGCCCACAGAGGACATCGCTGCACTACTTCCTTCGACCACGAGCACGTAGATGTTCTTCTTTTCCACTTTTTGGTGCTTGTTGCCAAAGGGGAAGAAGTAGTCACAGGTCTATGGGGGAGTCGAAGTGTGATCTTGTGCGATCGAGAGTAGCTTTGTATCTAGGGGGAGAATACGTGTTCATTGGTTTTGTGAGTTAGATACATTTGGATGTTATTTTGATGGTTTTATCGAGATGTTCATGGATTTTGATGAATCATGGTTTTCATTTGATTGTGTTTGACTCATCTTGATCTCACTTGGTTTATTTTTTCATACGCAGTTCTTGCCTTTCCTTATTTATCCTGTTTGCCTGTGTATGATGCCATGATGATGAATGCTTGTTCTTAATTCTTGTCATTCTATCCTGTTGCATTTCATCATTTATGTCTTGCATTGCATATCTTTATGCTTTCCTTAATTACTTTGCCATGACATGCATGCATTATCATTTAGATTGTGCTTTTCTCTCTTTTCCTTAAAGCTCTAGCATGATTGATTGAATAGGACCTTGTGCGTTTCTCTCGTTATGTTTTCGTGGTTCCTCTCGATCATAGCGTAGCTCTTTTAGCCCTGTGGTTTTTCCTGTTTATTTACAATTAAGTAGTGGTCGTCATCAATCACCAAAAAGGGGGAGATTGTAAGCTTCATGACCATTGATGGTGGAATCTCCAAGGTATGAATGTTTTGGTGATAGATGACAACTATAAAATTGTGGGCTAATATCTACACGACTGTTGTATATGCAGGAACCTTCACTATACTCTACTACAAATCTATGTATGATGGTTGCCTTGGCGATGGATGACGATGACCACAAGCATGGAGGCTTGATGAGCTTGATGGAGTACAAGGGTTAATAGAGATGGATCAAAGTAGAGAACAAGCTATGGAGCAAGTGTTTGGTACACTTGTCTAGTTGCTAGGCTTTGAGTCCATAGGAAAATCGGACTATCAAGGGGGTCTAGGTCATTCTCTTAGGTCATGTCTAGTCGGTGATGTGCAAGGTTACTCGGTGAAATCACAGACACTAGTTGACAGTGGAGCAGCCAAGGAGCTGTTCGGAGAAGCTGGGAAACAATGTCAAGTGAGGACAACAAGATTTGGCTTCTGGACATAGAGACCGGACAGAGGGGTCAGAGGTAACCCGACTGTACGGTCACTATGTGGTCTTGTCCGGAGGCTACAGCGGGCAGCGAGGAAACTGCTAAGTCTAGAAAGTCCTAATGACCAGACGGTACGATCAACTGACCGGACGGTCTGGTCAGTGGAGCTCAGATTTGGGCAGCGAGGAAGCAGCGCCAAAATGTTTTTTGACTGGAGAGAGAATTGGACCGGACGGTCCGATCAGACTGACCGGATGGTCCGATCAGTCAAGAAGGTTTGAGAAGCTACAGCAGAAAGTTTTTGGAGTGGAGAGAGAAACTGACCAAATGGTCCGATCAGCTGACCGGATGGTTCGATCAGTAGGAGTTCAGCAGTGGGCAGAGCCGTTGGGCTTGGGATTGAAGTGACCGGACGGTCCGGTCAGGTATTGATCGGACTGTACGGTCAATAGACCCAGAAAGCTGATTTCATGGAGCAACGGCTAGTTTGAGGTTGGGAGCTTATATAACTTTGTTGCTGGGGTCTTTGTGACCTCTCTTGGCCAGTGGAATACCTGAGAGCATTTGGTAAGGTCCAAGAGGAAAAGAGGAGAGCACTAGAAGAGGATATTGGATATCTTGATAGTGCTTGTGAGAGTAACATGGAGTGATCTTGCACATCTAAGGCTAGGGTGTCTTTGAGGGTGTGATCTAGGTTGTTACTCTTGGTCTATGGTGAGACCTAGACCAGTTAGGTGTCGGTGATCAAGCCTATCGTGATTGGTTGTGAAGGCCATCACAAGTTTGTACACGGTTTGAGCCCGCCGTTGGAAGGGGCATCTATAGTGAGCGCCCGTGCCAGCTCAGGGAGTACGGCAAGTTCTCGAGGGAGGCGAGCTTGTGCTTTGTGCAGCGGTGACACACACCATGTCTTCACTCGAGGAGTGATTGAGGACTCGTGGGCAAGAACTCCACTTGGTGGCGGGAGGGACCAGGACTTCGACGGGAGTGGTCCAACGAGGAGTAGGGGAAGGCGCCATCCTTCCGAGACCTTGGAAAAAAATCATGAGCATTCCTTGACCCTCTCTTTACTACTCCACAATTGTGTGCTTTAGTGATAGGGTAACTTGTGGCTTGCATAGGCTAGTGTGAATAGCTTCCACGCATTGCTTTACATCATGAACACTAGCATGTGTAGGGTCTTGGCCTACTAGAATTGTTTAGGTTGCAATGATTCATTAGGTTTGAGAAGCATGAAACTAAAGTTTTTGGATTCGTGGTCGGCTACCGATTCACCCCCCCCCCTCCTCCCTCTCGGTAGGCCTTCGGTCCTTACACCCACCATTGCCTACCTGACCACCAGCCCCAGCATCTGATCCCCAGTCAGCACTCCACTCACTCATCTGAGCCCCAAAAAGCATTGCAAAGCATGAGGAAAAAGAGTGAAGTACAGAACCACAACAAAGAGTGAAGTACAGAACCACAACAAAGAGTGAAGTACAAAGAACCATATAAAAGAGTCATCATCATTGCTGAATACCAAAATGTCTCAGAATGGCACCAAATAACAAGAATCAGGTAATATGAAAAAAGAGTCATCATTGTAGAGTACCAAATTGTCTCAGTACACATCAAATAACAAAAATCAGGTAATGTGACAAAGACTCATCATTGCAGAGTACCTAAAATGTCTCATTATAGCATAAAGCACATCATTGCAGAGTACCAAATTGTCTCAGTGCATACATCAAGTTAAAAAGCATCATAGTGCAGACTCAATAGTACAACAACATCAATTTAAACTACACTACACACGACTAGATCCTCTATTCTGCCACATTTGTGCTGTCATAACATCCCTTTGTTGTGCCCATGCTACATTATCCTGAACTACATCAGCCATGCCTTGTGGTGGGTTGTTTGGAGGCCAGTCACTCTCACAGGGAAGTGTGCATCTTGGCCATGCCTCAGAATCCAGTTATGCAGGATGCAGCAAGCCAACACAAGCCTCACTTGGGTCTTGTAAGGATGAAAGGGCTTGTTAAACAATATTTTGAACCTATTGTTCAATGCAGCAAAAGCTCTCTCTACAGTGACCCTAAGGGATGAGTGCCTAAGATTGAATAGCTCTCTTTGATTCTGTGGATGGTTCCCAGCTCCATATTCCCTGAGATGGTATCTTGTGGCACGGTATGGTGGAAGGAATCCGGGTCTGACAGCATATCCCGCATCAACGAGGTAAATTTTTCCTAGTTTGACCAACACTATAGTTAGTGTGCATACATGAATGACAAATACAAAGCATGTATACTGACTGCAACTACCTGGTGGCACCCTCAACCCGTTAGTTCTTTCTAAAGCATCTAAAAGAATAAGTGCATCATGAGCTAAACCCTCCCACCCAGCTAGGACATATGTAAACCTGAGATCAAAGTCAACAGTAGCAAGAACATTCTATGTTGTAGTGTGCTTCCTGCCCATGAATGCAGCTTTCATCTTACTATGTACTCTAGCCAACACATGAGTGCCATAAATAGCACCAATGCAATCCTAAATGCAACAAGCAAATTATGTTAGACAAGTCAGCCAACATATTGAACTAAAGTACTCAGACTAAAGTTCAGTGGTAACCTTGAAGTATGGGTACCATCTTCTACTACCAAGTATTTTAGGATGGACAGTGGTGGAGGGAGGACAGATCATTTCATTGCGCAGCTCCCCAACAGCATACAATACTTCTTGAAAATATCTACTTATAGTCTCAGTAGACCTTCTGAAGGTAAACTTGATCACCCTAAACCTTTAGTTGTGCCCAGCAACAAAAATGAACATGGCAACTTGCTCTTCGATTGAGCTATGAATACTATCCCTCAGTAATTGCCTAGACCTAAAAAGGTCACATAGTTGAAAGAAAGCGGCCCTGCTCATCCTAAGCTGCTCTACACAGTTGGTGTCATCAGATCCATATATGAAACTGAGATTTGCCTGCCTCTCAATGTCACGCTGTAGCATCGGACCATAGGTAACAGCAGGAGTAAGCATTCTATGCTTCAGCCAACCAAACACCCAACTAGCTATGGCAACAACTAGTGCAGCGGCCCTCATCTTCATCAGTTGACGGTTTGAACCAGCCATTTCTAAAGAGTAAACAAGAAAGAGAAGAAATTGTAATATGTTGTTGTACTGCAAAATCACAACACTCGGTGCAAACAAGACAGGGCTGCCACATCAAACGATGTTCCTCCACTGAGTAGGCAAGATGAAATCAGGCAACAACATGATATGATCAGAGATAAATGGCACTCAACTAAGATAAACTATAGCATATTTAAACTACAAATAAGACAGGGCTGCCACATCATAAGATGTTCCTCCAACTGCCTTGAATACAGAACATAGGGTGTGTTTGGTTGCCCGCAATCAACTCACAATCATGCTACCATCACAGACAATGGGTACTTTGCTTAGATTAACCTTAAGACATCATAGGCATTGGTACTCCACTTAGAAAGTTGCAAAGATTTAGCAACATCATGAACTAACATCAAGATTTCATAGATCCAAAGCATACATGAGTATGACTCGCAAATCCAGAGGCAAAGGTAACAAACAAGTAAACCCTAACAACAAATCATGTCGAGGAGGGAGAGATCTGGGTTCCTCTGTCATACTGTCGTTGGAGAAGAGGGAGGAGAAGAGAAAAGGTCGAGGTCCTTGTCGAAGAAGGAGGCAGCCGAGGTCATCGACGATGGGGAAGGAGGCAGCCCGAGGTCGTCAATGGCGGAGAAGGAGGCAACCAGATGTGTAGCCGACGGGGAACAAGGCAGTCCGAGGCATGACGGAGGGGAAGGAGGCAACCTGAGGCCATCATCGGTGGGGAAGCTGCCGCCTTCTCACCGCAAGAAAGGAGGGGCGGTGAGCGAAGCACTACAAGGAGCCGAGTGCGGCACAAATGACCGGGTGTGTGAAACCCTAGCGTCGCACCCGGTTTTGTTGCCTGCAGCTGCGGGTGCAGGCGCTCGGGCGGATGCTGCATCAATCAGGCCAGGCTCTAGAGGGAAGCCCTATTCTGTCATTTCCGTTGGGCCAGGCTACGGGTCTCCGCCTGCACCGGCTGGGCCTGCCCCAGGCGCCTCTCCAGGATACCAAACAATGATCACCTGCACCTACCGGGCCTAGCTAGGGACTGGTGCGGGCAACCAAACGCACCCATACTCACCTCTTTAGAAGACCCACATACTCATCGGTCAACCCAAGCACGTGTGTCCACTGTCATGTGCCATGTTATGTTACACTCTACGACCAAACTAGCCATGCGAACCATGCATGCTTGTGCAAGTGCAGCCCACGCACCCGTGAAACATCAGGAGTCGGCTTTAATACCAACTTGCCACTCTCCTCTCCCTATCCGGGCTCTGCTCCCACCAGCGAGGCTGTGAACTCTCCTCTCTACTCCTTCTCCCTCCTAGACCTCTCCCCGCTCCTTATCCCTCCTCGCCTCCTCTTCCTCTCCCCGCTCCCTATCCCTCCATGAGATTGAGGTCAAGGCCCACGCGTCCGCGTCCAACTCTGCCTCTCCCTACTCTATCTCCCTCCTCGGCCATCACGGCGACACGCTGGGCGACATTGTCGCTTCCTCGGTTCCTCCTTGGTGATGCCACAGCCCACGGCGGGTCCATGCTACCAGGTTCAGAGGCCAAACGGGTCAGCACAGCATGACCCATGTGACTCGGGGCCATGGATCAGGCTTCACCCCAGGCCCAAAGCACGCTATGGCATGATCCACACGGCCTGACATGCCTAAATGGGCCGTGCCCAGAAGTGTGTCAGGCCAGGTATCCGGGATGCCCAGCTATAACCCTTAATTTTGTTCTTCTGCTGCTTGTTTACTTTCGTTTGACATACACATAAACAGGTCAGGCTAGAAAAATAGCTGCTCTCACTCCATAATAGGTTAGGACTACAGAACTACAAAAAGAATCGAACAAGTTTTCCCTGATGGTTCTATATATACTACATAGTCCTGTCAGCGTCATACGTCAAATGGATCCAGTCCTTAGCTAGGAGATAACAACAGAGCTCCCTGATGATTCCATGTAGTGCAAGAAAGCCTGGAACAAGCATGGACGCCATTAGCTGTTTGTTTCACTCTAGACTTAACCATGCTCTGTTTATGGGAATAATATATTGAAGCCACAATCCCATAAAGCACATCTTAATTAGATTAGTGAATCCAATTATTACGGATGATATAAAATTACAAATGATCATATATATTGTTTTACCCAATCGACAAACAAATCACAAGACAGCGATTTCTTATTACATCATATATAAAAATTAAAAGCAAACTCACGTTATATGAATCACATAGATAAACATATACATAAGAAGCATCAATAACTTAGTTGTGGTTGTCCTCCCAAAACTGAGCTTGGAGCCAATCCACAGCCTTCTTGTCCACCTGAAACGCCTTGGCCAGAACATCATCGGCAATTGGTGGCTTTGACCCAAATACTGCATTGGCAATGGTGATGGCACCAGGATTCTGGCTACTGAGTGCTGCGATGGCAACTGCTGGCTTGTCCTGGCTAGGATTGAACTGAAAGTGAATTAAGCCCTGGGGGAACACGAAAACGTCTCCCTTATTGAGCAGCTTACTGAAGAACTTGTTATCCGGGTTAGACGTAATAAAGCCGACATAGAGCGAGCCCTCAAGAACTGTTAGGATCTCAGTGGCACGGGGGTGGGTGTGTGGTGGGTTCTGCCCTAGAGGAGCGTAGTCGATCCTAGCCAGGGAGATGCCAAGGGTGTTAAGGCCTGCAAGCTTCATCACATTGATCAATGTGACGTTGGATCTAACCTTGCTCTTGGTTGTGTCCATTGGCTTGTCAAGGTTGGCTGCTAGGAAGAAGTCATCTACCTTAACGTCATTTATGTCCTTGCAGGGGAACCCATTAACACGGACTGCAGCAAGAAAATAGCATACATATTTGTCAGGAAGCCGAATCAAGCATAACAAAAATATGTATCTTTTTTCATTTGCTATAACATCAGAATTTGATCACATGATAGCTCATATGAAGTGTGTACCTGATGAGTGTTTGTCAGCAACACAGAAGTCCTGGAGAGGGCTGGGATCCGAAGCCACAGCCCCAAAAGTGACCAAGGCGAGAAGGGCCATGAGAAGAAACAAGCTATAGGAGGCCATTTCTAGCTTCGCAGAGAGAGGAGTCTGCTCTTGGAGCTCTGTTTGTTGCGGATATCAGTTGATGCTTTGTCCATGGAGGGGGTGCATGCAGTTATATAGTAGTTGAGACTCAGAAGAGGTCAATGAGCTTGCTCTATATAGAAATGGTCTTAGCTGGTTTAGTCTACATACGTGCAAGAAATAGTATCAGCTGTTTCGTGTTCAGGTTGATGGTCGTCATGCCTGACAATATGACATTGCTGATATCTTTTAAGGAACTTTATCATTACTACTGATTGCTTCTTTCAAGATGAAAATTAAAGAAAATCATATATATTAGGTTAATTGTGGAACGTGACAGTTGAGGTGTTAATGCATCCATGAGCTTGGTTCCTTCCCTCAACACTACTAATACAGCAACGTCGTTTTGAAATTTGAGAAAAGGGAGTGATGTACCTAGCTTCTCGCCTTCAATTTATGTGCACTAAGAATGCATGCCAGCAAATTTATTTTCCTTAAACGTATCTTCTGTTTGTTACCTTATTTTCTGTTTCATGCATGGACATGGTTTAAATGGGTCAAACATATGACCATTCATATCGAGATTATGTATTTGCCAAGTCCTGGTTACTTTTGTAATAGGTTCACTAGAATAGTGGACGTAGTCACATCCATACCGTCTTCGATTCTTTTCACCACATGCATTCATATGTGCTTTTCATGGAAGTAACCTCATGGAAAGTGATGTTGTCCATCAGGACATATCAGACAAGTCGTAGTAAGAAATTACAATTTCAATTAGGACTAGGTCAGGTTAGGTGCCTACACAGATGTACTAAATAAATGAACTTCGTCAATATATATTTGCAGTTGGTGAAAGCACTACTCTGCCTAGAATCACTACCGGAATCTCCAAGTTAGTCGAGTGCCCGAGGCACTCAGCAAAGCCCAAGAAACACTCGGCAACGTGTTTGTCGAGTGTAGCACTCGGCAAACCACACGTGGTAAAGGGTACTTTGCCAAGTGCTTTTAGTCGCGCACTCGGCAAATATTTTGCCGAGTGTCAACAGCCGCCCTCGGCAAAAAAAAAGGTGTAAACAGTGAGTGCCAGAAACGGAGGTTTTGCCGAGTGCCTTCTGCAAGCACTCGGCGAGGTTTGAGCATTTTGCCGAGTGCTTGCACCTAGACACTTGACAAAGTTTGAACAGTTTGCCGAGTATCTTGGTCGCCACTCTTTGCCGAGTGTCTTTGACGCCACTCTCGGCAAACCTCATATCTTTGCCGAGTGTCTTGGTCATGACACTAGGCAAAGAGTCCATGCAGATATAGCATTTTTTTATTTTTTGCTTAAACTGATAAAAAATCATAATTATCATCTCAGGCAATTCATATACATCATAATAAGCATCACAGGCAATTCAAATAGAAGATCACAATGGGCAATCCATAATTGAACATACTAGGTCACTTCAAATCCACAAATCTCAGAATTTGGACAAATAATCCACAGTCTCAGAAGTTTGTTCACAAACAGAAAGTCACTTCAAATCCACAAATCACAATGGCAAGTAATACAAAAATCACTTCCGGGGTGGGAACAGAGCACGACGGCTCGACATGTCTTGGTTTCGAAGGTCATTTGACGCCGCCGATAGAGGAAGATTCTGCACAAGATTAGAAACATATACGAGTTCTATAAGTAACAAACTAAAACTGTCTAAGTTCTCTAAGGTTGTCTAAGTTCTCTAAGATTATCTAGGTTTTCTAAATGACAAAGACTAGACATAACATTGTAATGTTGCATGTAAGCATCCAACTAAATGAAATGAAATTACAAGTTTGTCAAGGGACTTACAGGAGAAATAGTAGGAGGTGGTGGAGCAAAGGCCGACATCGGTGGTAGAGTATGACCCATCTACACAGTAAAACCTTGCATGTAGGTATAGAATTGTGCCATCTGCTGCTGCTGACTCTCCAGATCCTCCCATTTCTTTCTCTCTTCTTCAAGCTGAGCCTACAATATTTCATCAAATGTTAACATGGAGTGTGTGCATGACAATGTTAAGAATGAACAAATCAAGAATAAAATAAAAATAACCTGGAGGGTCTGCATCTCCAACTGTGACACAGTCGGTCTTGGGCATATGGTTGGGCCAGCGCTTGTGCTCCATGCTTGAATCTGAGGGAGCGTGGGAGTACTCGCTATGTCGAGTGTGCTGTCACCAATATAGTACCGTCCATGCTTCTTGCCTCCTCCCACCCTCATGACAACTTTTCCATCAAGGTCGTGTGCTCTCGCATCAATGTCTGGCCCATGTACCTCCTTTGCCACCTCTGAGTATGACAAAAGGCGGTTGTGTACGGTTGGATTGTTGTACACCTCAGGATCGTCCTCTGGGATGTACTGGACATCCGACGCCATCTTACCCTTGTGGGACAAAGCAAATACTTCGAAGGTGGTGATAGGCTCGCCTCCATGAGACATCGACTGAGGAAGAAAAATAATATGATTAGTATTTATGCATGATTGAATGTTAAAATAAATAAATGATTTGCCTTACATATTGATCGAGGCTAAAATTGCCCTAATGGTGTGCGGGGCCTGGCATCATCAAACGTCGCTCTCGGCAAGCGTTGTGTGTCTCCTCCCAGTTGGGGCTGCACCACTTGTCCACCATCATTTCCTAGCACAGGGGATGCGAGGCGCACCATGATGGAATCACCTACACATCATCAAGTATATGTCACATAAGATCAAATTAAACATACTTAATCTCAGCAAAAATTAAATTCTAATTTACCTCCATATATTGTTCTCAGCTCAAGCATATGCTTCTTGCCGATGTTTTCTTAATAGTCACATTTTTCCAGCATTGTAATCAATGACAGCCTGGATGTGTGCCTCATAGTGCACGTCCTTCATAAGTTTTATGACATGCTATACGTGCCACCTGAGTGGCCTGTGCCTCTTACCCAAGCTCGCATTTGAAAAAAATCATGCATATATGCGCAATGTATTCAATGCTTATTTGAAGTATGTTCAATAAATGCAGTGTGTTGAGTAATGTAGTGCAAGGAAGACTTACCCATAGCTTGGACGTCACTCGCTCTGCCTTGTTGACAAATACCCTGCCATCCCGATCAGGGAAATCCTCAACTAAGGTGTAGTTCTCAAACGTGTAAGCTAGCTTCAAGGTTCTGTTAATCTGAACCAGTCAGAGGAAGTGTTTCGTGCACAAAAGACCCAGGATGCCATTGACTTTATGTTTGTGAGCACCCTGGGAGACCATGCTCCAAGACCTGCAAAAGTAATTAAGATAAATTGTTAATTTCTATAATGATTTATGACATATCGAATGGAAAGATATTAAAACCATCCAATGTTACTTACCGATTCCCACAAGGTCGAACTATCGAACGACTCTCAAGAGTTATTGGTCGAGGGATGAGGGAACTCGCAACCAGATAGAAGCATAAGCCCCTGCCTCCACCTGCCCCTCATCCCCCTCCTCCTCCTCGTCCTCCTCATGCTGCTGCTCGTGCTCCTCCTCATGCTGCTTCTCCTCTTGCTCGTGCTCTACCTCCTCCTCGAACGAAGATGAAGATGAAGCCACAGGCGATGATGCCCTCGCGATGCCTTTCTCTCAACCTCTACCTCCACCTCTACCTCATCCTCTGCCTCCACCTCTCTATCGACCCTTCCCGGAGTCCTCAGCTGTATAAGACCCTCCTTGGTAAAACGAGGACAATCGCTTCAAACCGCCCGCCATATTTGTCAAATCACCTACAATTGAAAAGAGTAAATGGATCAGCGCACTTTAAAAGAGATGCAAAATATACATAACAGAATTTGAAATAACATAGTATTATAAATAGTAAATTAATTAGTACCAATCATACATGTATTAGAAATAATCATCATCATCAAGATTATCTAGATCATAAGTCTCATCATCACTATCACGCATTTCAATATAATCATGCCCAAGCTCCAAAGGAGGAACATCATCATCATTGTCATTTCCTAAATGTAACCACTCAAGTAATTCTATGTCCTTTACATTATGAACCTCATCGCCAGCGTCCACGTTAATAATTCTTTCATTGTCTACATCCATTCCAATTGCTTCGGTTAAGTCTATCTCAAAACTCTCTTCTAGCCCATCTTCTTGAAAGAACTCTTCGTCATATGTGTTTGGGTCTATGTTGTAATCTTCATTATTTGGGACAGGTAGCTTAATGTGTGGTGATACTTTGTACACAACATCCCAACTGGTTTGGCATGGATATGCGATAATAAACTTGTGTGTCCTATTGAGCCATGACATAGACATCATCTCCTAAATAGACGGATGACTATCGTATATTGACAAGCCCAAGATTGTGGGTTTGTCTCACTACTTTCGGATCAAACCAATGGCATTTGAAATTATGGGATTAAGAGATTTGCAATCATGAAACGAGAGTTTGTATATTTCTTCAATTCTTTCATAATACTCGACCCCATCAAGGCCGGCCGTAAAAACTCCAGAATTGGTGGTTCTTTGATTTGGCGTTTATGCTTGTAGCTTGTTGTCTGAAAGCGATATCCATTGACATCATACCCAGTAAATGACTTGACCCTATAGGCACAGCCATTGGTAACCTGTCTCAACTCAGTACTCATGGACGCATCGGTTTGACCCCTGCAAATTCAAGTAGGCACTCGTAAACAAGGAACAATTAATGTAATATATGTACAAGAAAAATTAGACAGTACCTTTTGTTTGCACCAAGAAATGAAATTAGGCATTCCAATTCCTGCACCCTATCTAAGTAGGGTTTCAGCTTCATTCGACGAAGGTTCCCTAGAACCATGCCAAAATTGTTGAATAAATTCCCTATACGAACGAGAAACAAGGTGTTGGATGCTAAAGAGTTACTATTAGCAAAGAAGTTTGATTGAGAACTTACCCTATGTATGACTCCATTTCAGAAAGGTTGGTCAACACATATAGCATGATCATGTGCCATTTTTCATGTTTCAAGGTCTTGTAGGTCGCACCACTTGCACTTCAGAGTTACCCTCAGAAAAGGTTGAGGTCCAATTCATTTTCTTCGGTATTGTAATGAGGGGGTGGATTATGCACTTTAGGAAGGTTGTCAGCATAGTATTTTGTTGTGAAGTTTGACACCTCCTCTAGTATGTATGCCTCCACAATGGAAGCTTTAATTTTATATTTAGTTCAAAGAACCTTTTGACATCTCTCAATTGAATAGCACCAACGGTTTTGCATAGGGCCCCCATTCGTGCCTCATACATGAGGTGCACAATCAAATGATGCTTCGGAAGGAAGAAGCCGAATGGATAGATCTGCTCCAACTTAGTGGGCAAGGCAGGTACCTCTCTTTCCAAGTCTGCAATCACGCTCCGAGATAAGTCCTTAGCACATAGCTAGCGGAAGAAATAGATCAACTCTACTAGCACTTGTCAAACATGATCAGGGACATAGCCTCGAAGCATCACCAGAAGAAGCTGCTCAAGCCATATGTGGTAGTCATGACTCTTGAGCTCGTAGATTCACATAGTCGATAAGTTCACTCCCCTCCTTAGATTTGTTGCATACCCATCAGGAAAAAACACTGTTTTGAACCATTCTAGGACTTTCCTCCTTTGTGGCCTCGACAAGACGAAATCGGACTTAGGCTTTTTCCATGACTTGCCAGATGTAGGAGGCACCATTTTCAGTTTCGATCTATCACATAACTCCACTTGATCCACTCTTGCCTTAATGTTGTCCTTTGTCTTATCAGGAATGTCCATACATGTTATGAAAAGTGCCTCACTGATATTCTTCTGTGTGCATCAAGTCAATGTTATATGGAAGAAGAATGTCATCCATATAGGAAAGGCGATACAAGCCCGAGATGTGTGTCCAGGCATGTAGCTCACATATCTGACAAAACCATCTTCTTGTTCATTGACCTGGAGAGCCTCTAACATAGCACGCACCTCGACACCTATCATGATCTGTGGTGGAGGGTCGTTAACTACAACACCTTTTCTAAAGTTCTTTATGTCGTGTCTGAATGGATGGTTGAGAGAGAGGAATTGTCGATGTTGGTCGAATGAAGAATACTTGCCAACCTTCTTCAACCATATGAACTTCACGGATGTCTTGCATACAGGGCATGAGAACTTTTTGTGAACACACCAGCCGCAAAATATCCCATATGCCAGGAAGTCATGCAGAGAGTAGTGGTACCAAACATACATTCTAAAGTTTGTCTTTGTAGCTCGATTGTATGTCCAAACTCCTTCCTCCCAAGCATGGACCAAATCATCAATTAGAGGCTCCATGTACACACTCATTTTATTCCCTGGGTGTTCAGGAATTATCAACAACAAGAATATATTTTGTCGTTGAAATAGGATGCCATGGGAGAGATTGAGGGGTATGACAAACATAGGCCAACAAGTGTATGGCGCAACCCCCATTCCATAAGGATTGAAGCCATCTGTTGCTAGTGTCTCACGTATATTACGAGATTCTATAGCTTTATCAGGATGTTTCCCATCAAAATGTTTCCAAGATTCACCATCAGATAGACATACAAGTTTATCAGGATTGTATCGAATTCCTTCTTTGTGCCATGTCATCTGCTTTGCGGACTCCTCAATCATGTAAAGATGCTGGATCCTCGGTATGAATGGAAGGTACCATAGGATTTTTCACAGGGATCATCGTCTGCCTCTTTTCCCCATCACCAGAGTCTACCTCTAGGAACCTAGATGCTTTACACTTTACACAGTACTTTGCTTCTATAAGTTCTTTTCTAAATAAGATGCATCCAT
This sequence comes from Eleusine coracana subsp. coracana, assembly GCA_032690845.1. Taxonomy (NCBI): domain Eukaryota; kingdom Viridiplantae; phylum Streptophyta; class Magnoliopsida; order Poales; family Poaceae; genus Eleusine; species Eleusine coracana. The sequence goes on along the minus strand of CM064432.1, from coordinate 5,426,349 downwards.
TATGACAAGCATGTATCTGCTCATACGGCATCTTCAGTGCACGAAGGAGTTTCTTACACTCGTACATGCTCTTTGGAAGGATGTGACCTTTTGGGAGCAGGCTGCCAATGACTGTAAACATAACATCAAAGGTGCCATGACTCAAGCTAAACTAGGACTTCACCATTAGGTGTGCAATGGCATCCAATTGAGAAACCTTGGTATGTCCATGAAGGGGTTTCTGTGCCGCAGACAACATACTATAATAAGCCTTTACGGTTGCCTCCAGCCCCTCCTCCCTATGACCTTCATTGAAGTGTGCTTCGTGAAAATCATTTAACATGTCTTCAACACCAGCATCAGCATCACAAGCTTCAATGCGTTGTCTCACAACGTCCTCTCTCATACGGTCGTTCTCACCATGGTAGGTCCACTGGGTATAGTTCTCCGTAAATCCATTCTTGATGAGATGTTTACCCATAACCTCCTTTGTCTGTCTTTTATGATTTCCACAAGCTCTACATGGACAGAAAATCCGAGCTGCCCCTTCAACATTGGCAAATGATTGGTTCCAGAAAGCTTCCGTCTTTTTAATCCATTCATCAGTCATCAATCTCATACTTGAGTGGCCGGTATACATCCACTCACGGTCATCCATCCTCTAACATATTATCAAGTACTATAAAGATCAATTGCATCTATCGAATATTTATACAGTCTAATAGGTGAAGATAGATCCTAATCCCACCCAAGGATGTGTAGATGAGGTTAGTTTTCATGCTCTACTCCTATCCCCGTCAGAATTTCGGTAGCACCTTTTCATTGTTCTCCAAATACACGTTCTGACAAGGAGATTTTATATTCGGAGAACAATAGGGAGGTGCTACCAAAACTCTAACTCGGACCACAGTAGGGCATGAAAACTAACTCATCTACACATCCTCAGGCTATCCCAAAAAATGGGGACAATTCAAAACAAATAGGGTTATACATATGCAAAGGTTTGCATATACATTTCTAATTGTATCTCTTTCAAATAGGAGACGCCTAACTAGGTTACGTAACATACCTACAAAAATGAAAGAAAAGAGGGGTTTTTTATGCCTAACCTTGCTGTTGTGCAAAGTGACGTGTCGAGGACGGTGAACAGCCTCTCCCTGCAAAGATAAGGAACACGATAGTGTCATATATATAATATCAGCAAAATAGGCACTCAAACACTTGAAATCACAAATCATGCACTAAGCTTGATAAGTCTAATGGAGCTACATGTGAAATTCATGGACAAGCACATGACAGATCGGTCAAAACAAAGATAAAATTCAATTTTTGGCAGAACAGTACTAGCCAACCATTGGCCATTGCTTAAGCTTAAATTAAATATATGTGCCAAATTCAGAGTCTGGGTCCTTCGTTAGAAAACAAAAACTCAAAATGATGTGGACAGAGGCACCGCATCAATGGCATGGTAGATACTTTACATAGTTCCATATGTAGCAAGCACTAGTTCTATAGACAAATCATCAAATATTCCTTCACCGGCTATTCAAAGTTCAGTATTTCGATTGATAATGGATTTGTAGTATAAACAATAAACACTGGGTTTCACCTATTTTTTCATCTAATCAATAGAAAGTTCAGGTCGGGTGCTACCCACCTCATGCCTCCTCAAAAATGACTGACAAATGGTGCAGGAAGAAGACAAGAAGCAACCTGAGGAGCACGTGCAGGCAGGAGACCTCGCGGTTGCTGTGGGAGAGGTGGAGCAGGCAGCGTGCCATTGTGGACGATGTCGGCTATCACGGAAGCCGGCACAGCGGAGTGGGTGGTGAGGGGGTGGAGGCGCACTAGAGTGGGCGGCGTGCAGCGGCCTAGGGGCGAGGCGTAGGAGGCATGCGCGGCAGTCTGGGGCGTGCGTGGCGGCTGGGGAGGGGGCGATGGCCAGGGAGGGGGCACAGGGGGTGGCGGCCAGGGACGGGGAGCATGCGCGGCGGCCGGGGAGGGGGCGTGGGGGGCAGTCGAGGGGCAGGCACGGTGACGGGGGTTCATGAAGTGTGAGAAATCGAAGTAGTGAGTGCAGGGTCCAGGTCGGGGGGGGGGGGGGGGTCATTAATAAAATCCGTTTGCCGAGTGCCCTAGGAGGACACTTGGCAAACAGGTACTTTACTGAGTGCCCCATTGTAGGACACTCGGCAAACAAGGACGTTGCTGAGTGCCTACTTGTAGGACACTCGGCAAACAAGCTTTACTTTGCCAGTGTTTTTTCTTCTTATTTTTTTGTACATCATTAAAAAAAATACTGTCAGTTATTACTAAGTATCTCTAATCTTGCAATCTAAGTATTATATATTTTTTATCCTTACTAATATGGTCTCATTCCAATAAATTTAATGTTGCTATTAAAAATTTAAATTCTATTATTTCATGCTCACTTTTCAAATTGTTCCGGAAAATAATTAAAATCAGAAATGAAACCATATTTGTTTTCTATTACCTATTAAAAGGGTCTACAAGTAAAATCTCAATTAAAGTTCACTTTGACTTGAAAAGTAGCACCATCAGTCCATGAAACTTCTTCGGAGAGGGTCCAGTTTGTAAGAGTCATACATGAAATATTGTGCAAAACCTTATCAAATATTTACCACAAGCTTCATGTATCATAGCAGGACATCCTGACAAATCTCACGATTTTCTAAATTTGTTTGCAAGTTATAGAATTTTAAAACAATTTGTTCACACGTTTTTGGTTGTGTATCGGGAACAAAATGTTTGAAAGATTATATTATTTCAATGAGAAGACATCATAATGGACTTAATATCATGAATATAAATTTTTATTTCATTCTATACTATTATTTGATTCACTTCCAGTTTAAATTGAAGTAACATGAGAAAATATCATTAAAGAAAATAAATAAAAAATAACAAATAGATCTAAAAATATATAAAATTTGAGGATGTAGCAGTACATAGTGTTAGTAGAGAGGACAAAATATTTGGAGAGTAAGCGAGTAAAAAAATAACAATCTATTTGCGAGAGCCTTTGCTCTACACTCGGTAAAGTGTGATAGTTGCTGAGTGGCTGGAAATACACTCGGCAAATATTGATCACTACAGGAAACGGCATCTTTGCCATGTGCCCCAATCTTTGCCGTGTGTAACATATCGGGCACATGGCAAAGGTGCTTTCTGCCGTGCGCCAGAATAAAGGCTCACGGCAAAAAGGAGGCACACGGCAAAAGAGGACTTTGTCGTGTGTCTCAGGGGAGGCACACGGCAAACAACCCTTTTGCCGTGTGCCCGGTGACGCAGCTCACGGCAACCTAGCCGTTAGCGCCTTGTAAGCGCGATTGGGTGACGGTGCTAACGGCCTTGGCTCACGCCAAATCATTTTTTCGGCAGATGTTTTTTTTCCTTTCCCTTTTGCCCTCCAATTTTTTTTGTGGTTCATATCCTTTGCTTGGTACTTGGCACATCGATGTTTGCCAAGTGTAAACAATAGACACTCGGCAAAGAGAGAGTATTGCCGAGTGTTTGTAACGGACACTCGGCAACACCTAACGGCCCACACATGAAAGGCGACGGGCATCAGCAGGTGGCCTTCATGTGCCATGTTTGCTGAGTGTGGAACCTTTTTCGAGTGTTTGTTTCGATTTTACTGAGTGTTTCGGCATAAGCTCTCGGAAACCAGACTCCTTAGCCGAGTGTCATTGTTTTGCCGAGTGCTGAAAGGCACACACTCGGAAAATAAGCTGTTTGCCGAGTGCCCAAGGAAAGACTCTCGGCAAACACCATGACACCCCAGGCCCGAAGCACGCTATGGCATGATCCACACGGCCTGGCATGCCTAAACGGGCCGTGCCCAGAAGTTGTGTCGGGCCAGGTATCCCGGATGCCCAGCCATAACTTAATGTTGTTCTTCTGCTGCTTGTTTGCTTTCCTTTTACATACACATAAACATGTCAGGCTAGAAAAATAGCTGCTCTCACTCCATAAAAGGTTAGGACCACAGAACTACAAAAAGAATCCAACAAGTTTTCCCTGATGGTTCTATATATACTACATAGTCCTGTCAGCGTCATAGGTCAAATGGATCCAGTCCTTAGCTAGGAGATAACAAAAGAGCTCCCTGGTAATTCCATGTAGTGCAAGAAAGCCTGGAACAAGCATGGACGCCATTAGCTGCTTGTTTCACTCTAGACTTAACCATGCTCTGTTTACGGGAATAATATATTGAAGCCACAATCCTATAAAGCACATCTTAATTAGATTAGTGAATCCATTTATTATGGATGATATAAAATTACAAATGATCATATGTATTGTTTTACCCAATCGACAAACAAATCACAAGACAGCAGTTTCTTATTACATCATATATAAAAATTAAAAGCAAGCCCATGTTATATGAATTACATAGATAAACATACACATAACAAGCATCAATAACTTAGTTGTGGTTGTCCTCCCAAAACTGAGCTTGGAGCCAATCCACAACCTTCTTGTCCACCTGAAACGCCTTGGCCAGAACATCATCGGCAATTGGTGGCTTTGACCCAAATACTGCATTGGCAATGGTGATGGCACCAGGGTTCTGGCTACTGAGTGCTGCGATGGCAACTGCTGGCTTGTCATGGCTAGGATTGAACTGAAAGTGAATTAAGCCCTGGGGGAACACGAAAACGTCTCCCTTGTTGAGCAGCTTATTGAAGAACTTGTTATCCGGGTTAGACGTAACAAAGCCGACATAGAGTGAGCCCTCAAGAACTGTTAGGATCTCAGTGGCACGGGGGTGGGTGTGTGGTGGGTTCTGCCCTAGAGGAGCGTAGTCGATCCTAGCCATGGAGATGCCAAGGGTGTTAAGGCCTGCAAGCTTCATCACATTGATCAATGTGACGTTGGATCTAACCTTGCTCTTGGTTGTGTCCATAGGCTTGTCAAGGTTGGCTGCTAGGAAGAAGTCATCTACCTTAACGTCATTTATGTCCTTGCAGGGGAACCCATTAACATGGACTGCAGCAAGAAAATAGCATACATATTTGTCAGGAAGCCGAATCAAGCATAGCAAAAATATGTATCTTTTTTTCATTTGCTATAACATCAGAATTTGATCACATGATAGCTCATATGAAGTGTGTACCTGGTGAGTGTTTGTCAGCAACACAGAAGTCCTGGAGAGGGCTGGGATCCGAAGCCACAGCCCCAGAAGTGACCAAGGCGAGAAGGGCCATGAGAAGAAACAAGCTATAGGAGGCCATTTCTAGCTTCGCAGAGAGAAGAGTCTGCTCTTGGAGCTCTGTTTGTTGCGGATGTCAGTTGATGCTTTGTCCATGGAGGGGGTGCATGCAGTTATATAGTAGTTGAGACTCAGAAGAGGTCAATGAGCTGCTCTATATAGAAATGGTCTTAGCTGGTTTAGTCTACATACGTGCAAGAAATGGTCTCAGCTGTTTCGTGTTCAGGTTGATGGTCGTCATGCCTGACAATATGACATTGCTGATATCTTTTAAGGAACTTTATCATTACTACTGATTGCTTCTTTCAAGATGAAAATTAAAGAAAATCATATATATTAGGTTAATTGTGGAACGTGTCCGTTGAGATGTTAACGCATCCATGAGCTTGGTTCCTTCCCTCAACACTACTAATACAGCAACGTCGTTTTGAAATTTGAGAAAAGGGAATGATGTACCTAGCTTCCCGCCTTCAATTTATGTGCACTACTAAGAATGCATGCCAGCAAATTTATTTTCCTTACGTGTGTAGCTTATGTTATATTATTAGCTGATTTTCTGTTTCCTGCATGGACATGGTTTAAATGGGTCAAACATATGAGCATTCATATCATCATCATATATTTATCAAGTCCTGGTTGCTCTAGTAATAGGTTCACTAGAATAATGGACGTAGTCACATCCATACCGGCTTCGATTCTTTTCATCACATGCATTCATATGTGCTTTTCATGAAAGTAACCTCACCGAAAGTGACGTTGTCCATCAGGACATATCACTCAAGTCATAGTAAGAAATTGCAATTTCAATTATGACCAAGTCAGGTTAGTTGCTACACAGATGTACTAAAGGAAACCTCCTCAATTAATTATATAATTGTAGTTGGTGAAAGCACTACTCTGCCTACAATGACCATTTCCATTATCCGTGACCTCTTCTTGATGACTTCTTCACAAGGTTACCTACTCTTTTTGCTGCTATATATTTACTTCTCCGTTGTCGCCGTGCACCCATCAACAAAACACACAACCAGCATCAGCTAGCCTAATTGAGTAATAGAAATACACCACAAGACTCTGCAAAGATGGCCTCTTCCACAAATTTCCTTCTCACTACTCTTGCTCTGTTCGCCTTTCAAGTAATCGCTTCTGACCCAAGCCCCCTCCAAGATTTCTGTGTTGCTGACAAGGATTCTAACGGTATGTATGTTCTATGATTATTTCATACTATTGCAAACTGAAAACAGTTGTTGAAGTTGCCTGATCAAATATTTGTAACAAGCTTTTTTACTTGTCCGTGTTTGATCAAAAATAATGCAGTGAATGTCAACGGATTCGTCTGCAAAAACCCTGAGGACGTGAAGGCAGGCGACTTTTTTCTTGCAGCCAACCTCGCCAAAGCAAGACACACGACTATTAATAAGGTTGGGTCCAATGTCACATTGATCAATGTCATGCGGATTCCTGGCCTCAACACTCACGCATTGACTACGCTCCACTAGGCGAGAACCCCCCTCACACACATCCACGCGCTACTGAGATTCTAACAGTTTTGGAAGGCACACTCTATGTTGGCTTCGTGACATCTAACACAGACAACAAGTTATTTTCTAAGATGCTCAACAAGGGCGACGTGTTTGTATTCCCAGAGGGGCTCGTCCACTTTCAGTTCAACCCCTGCCCTGACAAGCCAGCAGTTGCAATTGCTGCACTTAGCAGCCAAAACCCAGGTGTTATCACCATCGCCAATGCTGTTTTCGGATCAAAGCCACCGATCTCCGACGATGTCCTGGCCAAGGCATTTCAAGTGGAGAAGATGACCATAGATTGGCTCCAAGCTCAGTTCTGGGGTGACAACCATAACTAAATTCTTGTTATGTATGCAACAAAATGTACTGCTTAGAGTTTGAATAAGAATTAGCTCATGATAAAGTCTGTGGAAAAATATGTGTACACTGGCACTTATATATTGTTTATATGGTAGAAGAATATTATTTATGTAAACCAAGAAATCTTGTCAAGTTTGCTATAGGATGGTTTTGTCCCTGTGACTAAATTGATCTGGAACTTCTTTAGTACACTTACTGAGAGAGACACCACACTCCACATTAATATATATCTCAAACAAATGAGTATTGTGACAGCATGAGCTCCAACTTTGAAAGTTGATCATGTGATTATATTGTATGATGAATATAATCCCACACTCGAAATATTCATGTGACTAGCAAAATACCCGTGCGTTGCTACGGGTCTTATTGTTCCGACCATGACACGACAAGATGCTCAGACAAAGACACTGACTCACAGATGCATGCATGTAATCTGGGAGCGATGGTCGGACAAGTGCTCTAGCCTTATGCCTAAGACGCAACTACATGGTGGAGCCACACAATGCACCAGGAGCGGAGTCGTCCATGAGGACAATAGCGCCAAGCCATCGACTGACTAACATAACCACTATTTAAAGCAAAGTGCAGGGCCGACCACTGAACAAACTTTCTGAGTCGCCAAGGTTGTTGCACACCGCAAGCTTGAATCCGTCACAGGGTGCAAGGCCATGCACACTCATGGTGCCCGATGTCCATCGATGGTTATTGCACTTGCTAGATGCAACACGTACGTACGTGCAAAAAAATAGATAGCATAGCATAGCATCTTGCATGAGTATTTCTCTCTATTATAATCAGTAAGATTCCAGCACATACCCAGAGACCGGAGTACGTGCAATAGGAATCCTGCCCGAAGTCGTCGGTCAACACACAATCGTTAGAGGCCATCAAGCTCTTTGTCTTCTCGCCTGATTCCTCTTCTACATGGAGAGACACGAACAGCGGAGCAGTGCATCGATAAAGATCTCCGGCGATTATTATCCTACAAGCGAGGCAAGGGAACTTGACCTCGATTTGTACATATACTTTTTTTGGATGGAGTCCATTGAATATATGTGCGTAATACTTTTTGGATGGAGATCGGTTTGTATCTGGGTTGTCTTGCATGAGTCTGATTCAATTATAGGATGGCATGAAATCGGCTCGGAAACAGATTAATATGGGTCCATCCATATCCTATTTCATATTATAATCATGTGATTCGTATATAGGCATTTGAAAGTTGATCATCAACAAATTTAGCATAGCGCTTCCACCATAAATTTTGCAAACACTACAACAGAAAGTCACATCAGCAGCGGTTCAAAATAGGTCATCAGCAGCGGTTTTAGAACCGCTGCTGATTACCTGTTGCTGATAGTCATAGTTATCAACAGCAGGTCACAGTTCTGAACCGCTGCTGATACCTGGACATCAGTAGCGGTTCAAAACTGTGAACCGCTGCTGATACAGATTTCAGTTTTTTTTTAAAAAAACAATACTTTCAAATCTTGAAGCCTGCGTTTCACAAACAATACTTTCAAATCATATATGCATGTTCTCAAGTACAATGTAATATACATACATATACACATACATACATACAAACCAAGTGAATACTAATACATTTTCTAAGACATTACAATTTGATCTACAATCTTCAAAAAGCATGGAAGATTTCTACACTGCTGCCTAAACATATGCTAAATTTTCACATGCTATAGAGTATCTGGAAGATAAACTTTGGACAGTTCACATGCTAGAATATCTAAACAAGTTACCACTTATCTGATTTCTCTATTTCTCTCCTTTCCATTTGAGATTGCTATTCCAAGGCTCTGCTCCTATGTTCCCTGAACATAAATAGAGATGTGTTATGATCCCATTATGAAATGCAGGAAAACTAGAAATAGAGCATTTACCCATTTTAAGAAGGACTGGGCTGTCTAAGAAACATACAACATAACAAAATGATATTGAGAGGTACAAAGGTATCTCCTTGACTAGTCAATGAAAATGGATGGCGATGGCACAACTGAAAATGAAAGTGCATTGTTCACAGTGGTCTGAGTTAAGAAATGTGCCACATTTAGAAAAAAAAATTCAAGCTCCAGCCAACCACAGACCGCTGTGAACAATGTAACTTGATCAAACAGCACAGAACTCAAGTTTAGCGTACTTGATGCCTCAAATTACAATCCCAGACCCAATCACTAGTAAATTATTGAAGGATATGATATACATCAGTTAATGTTCTATAGAGCACAAAATTAATACCAACAGAAAAGCTATGTGCAGAGTAAATTATTGAAGGATATGATATAGTAACCCAGTACAACCTATCACACAAAAATGAACACTTATTACTCTTTAATCAAACCTACAGGCAAATATATATACTTAGATTGTAACAGCCAGCGACTTTAAAGCAAATATTGTTATTACTACAGTGAGCCTATGTAAACTTGGTAGTGAAATATCAAATATCTCTCTGTTTCTTTCTTAGATTCAACTATTACGAATTCCACATCAGCATGAACATGAAAACATTTGTCCAAGACCGAACCCCCAACAAATATAGCTTGGCTTCAGATATTTTACATGCAATGAGTTATAAATTCGTAGCTCAACAAGACTACAAAAAGTTGCACTAAACAGGGCCAACAAGCATCTATCGTAGCTCTAAAAGCCTCAGAAACCAGAAGAATGGATATTTGTGGATGGTTGATCAAGGAACCTGTATGTGAACGCGAACTGTAGTATACCCTGCACTGAGCTGAAAAGGCTCACGTTTTTGGCGTAGCTGACACTTCTATGCCTACTGCCACTGTGGGGGGAGCTGATCGTTGCACAACCAGTAAATAAGTGTGCTTGATAACCCACCAGTGTAGAATATTAGTAGCAGAATTATTGGGCTGGGCAGGTGTATTTTCCCTGCAGGAGGCCTTACGCGAAAAGACTATCGTCCCTGTCCCTGCCTATGCCGAACAACTCAAGTCCCACCTTTTGCTTGCTTGGCCAGTAGACGACAGCAAGTGCTACTATCACAAAAGTAAATTCAAGAATATGCAAGGATGGCATGGCGTGACATACCTTACGTGAAAGCAAATTATTGCGCCCAATTATCACCATTTGCTCGACGATGCAAAGTTGGAAACTGCACAAAAGAAATAGGTAGCCAGCCCACCCGCGCCGTCCTCATCTGCCAAGCCTGTCGTCATCATCCCGACTCCGTCTCCTCCACCTAGCGGGCAAACACGAACCAGTCAACGAGGAACCGGTTCGCCGCATGTGCCTCCCCCGCCATCACGCGGCACCCGAAGTCGTTGAGCAGGCACACGTGTCGTCGCCTCATCGTCGTCCCCTCCCACCACCGCAGCAGCCATCAGCGCCACACCGGACCCGTGGCTCCCGCCAATGTATTAGAAACGGATCTGTGCGCAAGGAAGAAGCAACTCCATCAATCAGCACAATAAGATTGCCTCGGTATCTCCGTGCAGTAGAACCAGACTGCGTCCTGCCAGAGGCAGGTACAGAGTGATACCTTCTCAAACGACAGCCTTGATGAGCCACTTGAGAGGCCACCGCACATGGATTCGATGGCCGCCGTCGTGCACTTCGAATCCAACGCATCACAGGGCCGCACACTTCGATTCAGAGTCACGTCGAGACCTAGATGCAAGAGAGAGGAGGGCTGGTATGGGAGATTGGGTGGCTGTGGTGGGGAAAGAGGGAGAGGCGCGATGGGGAATATGGGAGATTGGGTGGCTGTGGTGGGGAAAGAGGGAGAGGCGCGATGGGGAAGTAGAGAGAGGCGTGATGGGGAGGGGAGGCGCCGAGGCTAGGGTTCACAGAGAGAGAGACGTCCATGACTTGAGAGAGGAAGAGGATAAGAAAAGTAAAAAAAAAAAGGAGTCACGGGAAACTAAAAAATTATTATCGTGTAATTGCTGGGAATCAAACCACACACCTTTTGATAAGAAGTAAACTTCTTTACTAGTGCGGTGTTCTATTAGTTGTGAAATATCAACAGCTGTTGCGTATTTAAACCGCTGTTGATAGTTTCAAAATGTATCAGCAGTGGTTCTATGGCCTTCCTGAAGCTTTGAAAGGTCAGGATGCGCCGCTGTTGATAAGGTGTTGTTTATGATATTTTTTGTAGTAGTGAAACTTGATGTTTCTTGTATACATGTAATATAAAGTCTGATGCCAGCAGTGTGATGACGACCGTGGCGGCGGCATCATGATCTCCGACATGTTCCGTCCAGTCCGCCCCAAGAACGCGGCTTGACACCCGTGCCCTGGTAGATCACCTTCTCCAGCGCCTGGAATACCCCGTACCGGTCCAGCACCCCGATCCACATTCCACTGACGGTGCAGTAGTTGGTGTTGTACGGCGGCCGGTGGTGCCAGGCGTGCTGTGACCGCGAGACGAGCACGCCGGCGGCCTGCAGAAACTCGACGCCTGGAGGCAGCCTGGACGGCCTCTCGTGCGCCCACGCGTGGAACTGCACGCTCAGCACGACGCACGCCGCGAACGTGCAGGCGAACGCGCGCGCCGCCGCGCCGGCGGCGGGCAGCGCGACGGCGACCACTCCGGCGAGCACGTGCAGGTTGTTGCACGGATCCAGCCGCGCGATGGTTGAAGGGTGGCGGTGGTGGTCGAGGAAGTTGGCGACCTGCACGCCGAGCACGGGTGTGGCCTCGCTGCCGTAGTTGTCGATGAGCCAATGGTACACGCCCGTGGTGAGGTCGGCAAGGGAGTAGGCAGTGAACGCCGCCATGGCCACGGCGAGAAGATCGGTGACAGAGCCGACGAGGCGCAAACACGTGATGAGGGAGGAGAGGATGGCTGTCGAGCCAGCCAGCGTCCACGCGCGCTGCGGCCACGTCGACCGCAGCTTGGCGTCGTCCGGGTCAGCATGGGGTTGACAGGAAGGTGCCTCTATCTTTAATGAAATGGCCATGATCTATAAGTATTTCAGAATGCATGCGTAGATGCTTATAATTATGTGTTTCCCACTTTCCCAGCATTTCCATCTCTACAATCTATTAATTGAGGTACGGTCGTACACTTCGTGTCCACAAAGTTAGAGATTGAATCCAAATCGGTTTCGTACCTTCCATATTAAGTACCGAACTTTAAAAATCATAACTCCCTCATCCGGAGCTCCAATTAAGTAAAATCGGACTCTATATTGTAGCTCTCAAAAAGTTCTACAACTTTGGTATTCAATAGAAGTACAGATCCCACTGTTTTGGTTTCTAAATATGCGATGCAAAAATATTTGTTCTGATTCGGACTTCTCTGCGTAGGTCTCTGTGCGGGATTCATATCTTCTAGATCCGAAGTCCAAATAATATGATCATATATGTTTCGAAAAGGTCTCGATGAGATCTATAATTTTTTTGTTTTAACTTTTTTTATTAGAGCAAGTTTCCAAGTTCAAAATCACGTTACAATGTAGTGTTATTTTATAGACTGTGTAAATTGATTTTTTCTTTCGAATAAAACTTCTATAATATGATAAAAAAATATTAAAAAATTATTACTTTTGACATATTGGTATACTAAGAAATACTAATAATAATATAAATATGATCTTTTATATAAAAAAATATTAATAATATTGTATATATCTAATAATTATATTATGTAAATAATTTATATTTAAGTTATAAAGAGTATTTTATTTTTTAAATCTGTAGCAACGTAGGGATACTTTACTAGTATATATACATGTGGATTTATGTGCAGTGTGCTGTCGGTCTCAAGTTATCCCTAGGTACGGTGGATGATCTAACAAATCTCAGGCTCTCGGCTAAGAAGCAACCTTGATTGCTTTCCCCTTACTTCTAGGATTCTATTGAGTGCGTCATTTCGCTTGTGCGGTGTTCATCGTGCCACCAACGATCGAGGTGTTTTCAACTTGCACAAAGCTTTGTCATTAATGCGATATGATGCATACCTGCCCTTGTTAGCTGTTACACAGTGAGCTGACATATCTTGCGTGCAGGAAAGCTTGAGAGAAGATGGGCTAGGAATATATGCCATTTTCTCTCTTGATACAGTATAGCTTTATATAATATAATATTTTGTGGAGGAAAATGTTGCGGAAAGATGGACGCCATCCATTTTCTTTTCTTCAGACCAAATATTTTGCCATTGACTATATGGTAGTGGCACTCAAATCATTTGTCACAAATTAAGTGCTGGTGGTGAGTGTAGGTGCCATGCGATGAGCAATATGGTCAAAATGTAATGATATAGTTTTTGACAAAGCAGCAATTTTTTTACTCTTAAACAGGTTATTTAAGTATCGATGCTCAAGACCGGCAGTAAATATATAGGACTACGTCGAGATCAAGAATTACAATGGTTACACAAGATACCGAATTATACAGGTTCGGGCCCTCTCAATGAGAGTAAAAACCCTACGTTCTGTGTTCTGTATTGAATTAATTGTCGCGAGATGTAAAGCCTAAATTGCCTCTAACTATCTCTTCCTTCCCTTATGGGGGATACCCTGCCGTCTTATATATCCGGTCGGCAGGGGTACAAGCAGAATCCTAGTCGTACTCTACAATGATTCTATATAGCAAGTCCAATCTTTCTTGTCTTGCACTCCAAGTCGAGTCGGTCGGCTTCCTTATTGATAAAGTACCCGGTCGGCCACCGACTTTAGCCTTATATAAGGATACCCATAAAGCAAGTATCCCATAGCAGCCCCCGAGTGCTTTCTGATTTTGAGCTTTAATTCTCCAATTGATCTAAAGATCATAAATTAGGAAGACCTCGTTATCAAAGTTTTTGATAGATCTGGTGCACCGGGCAGGTGCACCTGATCAGGTGTAGCCTCCGACTCTTATATAATTTGGAGACTAACAAATAATGTAAGAGTCTAATTATATTAGCTCTTATTAATTTGTTTATAGATATTCAAACTATCAAGTTTGAATCTTTTAGACCTCTGGTTATCAAACCTTTGAGTCCTATTGCTAAGTGACCGCTTTGTCGACCGATCATTAGAACGGCCGAGTGGCACATATTATTTCCGAGTGATAGGTCGGTCGGAAATTTATGACTCTAGTCATATTCAATATTTAGCTAAATGACTTTTACCAAAAATAGCTCTTTCCTAATTCCAATCACCCGTTCAAATCCAAATTTGGTAATTCTGGTTATTTGACTTTAGTCAATACCATAACCTTTGAACTTGTACCATACGATCATCAAGTTCTTTGCCACATGATCATCAAATCACATAGATATGACGAAATAATTCTTGGATACTTCCCATCAAAGAAGCCCCCGAGTCTCATTTTTCTAGTTTTGTAACCCTAATGGGCTTAAGTCCTTAATTAACCTCAAAGTTAATATTAGGGTCGCACTACAGTACGGCCCACCCTGGCCCATGGGACCCTTAGGTCAAAAAGGCAAGGGTATAAAAGGCTGCACCAGGTTGACCTTCAATCCACGCCGCATTTGCCCGTGAACTCTTCATCTTCCTTGCGCCTTCTCTGCTCTCGCGACTCCTCTGTTTTTCCGGCTAGGGTTAGCTTTCTCGCTTCTGGCCGCCACAGATCTCGCCGCGTTTAGCCCCCGAGCTTTGGCGAAGTTTTTCGAACTCCTTCACCGCATTCAATCCTGTTCGCGATGGGTCGCAAGAGGACTTCCATTTCAATCCCAGCTTCTTCTTCCGCCGCCGCCGCATCATCCTCGTCGGAGGTCGATATCCCGGAGCAACTTCGGGAGTTCTCAAAGAGCAGCCTTTCATAGGCTGACATGAACAAGATGGTGTTGGATGGCGTCCTTCCAGAGCAGGCTCGGATCAACTGGAAGGTACCCCGCGAATCCTGCCCCATTCCCATTTACCAATAGATTGTAGTGTTTCGCTCATTCTTTGAGCATGGCTTTGGAGTTCCCTGCTGTAGCTTTTTGCGCGGGCTCCTTTTTTTCTTTGGGATTGAGCTTGTCAATCTCAATCCCAACTCCATTCTTCATATTGCCATCTTCGTACATTTGTGCGAAGCTTTTCTTGGTGTTCTCCTCCATTTTGATCTCTTCTGCCATCTGTTTGTCCTCCGACCGCTGCCCACCAAGGAAAACCAAGTGGCCATAGGCGGCGTGGGCGTCCAGTTACGCAAGAAGGAGGTCTACATCAATGTCCCATTGAAGACCGGAAACAAGAATTGGAAGGACGAGTGGTTCTATTATGACAACCCTCCCCCTGTTCTTGCCGACTTCACTGGTGCAAAGGCTATTCCCCAAGCGCATTGGACAGAGAGGCCCGATTCGATCGATCCTCAAGTGGTTGCCCTGCTCAAGAAAATTGCCGATCTGAATGCTGAAGGCGTCGATGGCATCACAGTGGCCAAAAGCTTTATCATCCGATGAGTTCAGCCCCTGAAGCTTCAATGTCACCCGGCATGGGACTATGTTAATAAGGATGAGACCAGGGAGGTGCCGGATCCACCAAATGGCGAACTCCGCCAAAGACGCTTGGTGAAGATGTTTGAAGGGGAAATCCTTCAGGACCATTCTTTGGTCTCAAATGCGTATAATAAGGGCACAATGCGAGCCCGAGTAAGCCTCAGTCTGCCTTTAGCTAGCCCTTGTTATCCTATCTTGAGATTATACTCATTGTTTTGATCTTTATGCAGGTGTTGGATACTTATGTATCTCATCCCCCGCTCCCTCAGACCGATATTGAGGGACCTGATTATGTCAAGAAGACACCGCTAACCTGTGCTGGGGGTTCAAGTTCCTCCGCAGGCGCTCGGCCAGTCCGCGTCACTCCCGTCGTTACTCTGGCCTCCCCTGACAAGCTCCAGAAGCGGACCATCGCACGTCGTCGTCAATATGTGGGGGACCAGGACAACAATGAAGAAATAACTGCCGTAGATACTGGTCAACCTACTCCTACAACCTCCAGCCGACCTTCAGACCGACCGGAGCCCCCGAGCCAAACTCAGAGGTCAACGGAAGAGGTAGTGCAGACTGGCAAGACTGACCAGCCCTCTCAAAAGAGGAAGGAGAATGATTTTCAGTCAACTTCTTCAAAGAAGAGGCTATGTCGGATCAAGCTCAAGAAGGCTCCCAGGTTTAATCTTTAAACCCTATACTCCTTGTCTCTTATTGTTGATCTCAACATCTCCTGATCTCTTTCTTTTATTTATTTATTTACTCTTGGTAGTCAGACAAGTGATTCTCAGAGTGCTCAGGGATCTGAGGATACTCGGTCTGCGCTCCCACTTTGTCTCACTGGTATGTCCCATTCGGTTGGCAAGTCTTCAAACATGTCGACCGAAGTGGATAAACTGTTTGATCAGACGGTTCCTGCCTCCTCTCCCGAGCCTCTGTCTCAGACCACTCCGACTAATATCTCTTTGCCTCTTGACAAAGGTAAAAGAACTCTTCCTGCAGATACGCTTAGTCGGCTTGAGGTAGAGGATGCGGAGATTTTGCACCAACACCGGGAGTCCAGCAAGGTAACTCAACATTATGCTTTTACCTTGCTTCGTTCTCATATTTTAGCTCATTTATCTTCTACATATTAGAAAATGTATGCTCTAGTGGAGCGAAAGCAGGCTAGAGTGGAATATCTTGAAGCCGAAACTTTCGGTATGTCTTTGGTCGCCTAATCTTCTTGTCTTTATGTTTTAGACTAACTTCTTATTTGTCTTGCTAGTCACCGGTCAGCAGCTCTCCAAGGCCCTAGAGGAAAATAAGAAGTTGTTGGCCGACCGACAAGAGATAAACAAGGTCTTAGACCAAGTTCGTGCAGATCTGGCTGGTAAGTTTTCTTTCCATCTATATTTAAGCAATCTGCTGATCACTCTAACGCTAAAAGATTTACTTTTAGCTCACGATCAAAAAATCACCGATCTGGAGAAGTTGACTTCCAACCAACAGAGGTTCGTTGACGCCTTGAAGGTTGAGAAGGAAAGCCTCTCCAAATTGGCTGAAGACCAGAAGACCGAGATCACTCGGCTACAGGAGGAGCTAAAGGGGTCTGACGCGAAGATAGAGGAGGCTAAGGCTGTCTCCAAATCTTTCAAATGTAAACTTGCCAGTAAGCCTTCGACTTCTTCCTTCTGCTTGATTCTTCTGTTGATCATACTGACCAATAATTATTATTTGCAGCTCTATCTTATGCCACTCGGAAAGCCATGAACTATGTTCATGCTAACCGAGTAGAGCAGACCAGTCACTCTCTGGACTACTTGTTGGAGCATGCTTCGGAAGCCATTGCTCATAACACTCGGCGAGTGGCAATTGAAGCCGGGAGTCAAGTGCTGGCGATTTGCCAATCCTGGTCTCCTGCTCTACCATTGGACAAGATCAAAGAGGGATTTAACCCTGACCTAACCGATGACCAATGTCAGCTACTCCTAGATTCCATGCTAGAGACTTCCCAGGCCTTGGTCAAAAATATAGAAATCCATCCGACCGTGCCGACTCCCCCAGAAACTCCAGAGGTCAAACTTCGGGCTGACTCATCTTCTCCTTCAAAGGAGATATAATCCTGTAATATTGTAAAACATTAGTAGTATTTTTGTAATGATACTTATATATAAACTAATCTTATACTTTTATAGCTTTAGAAGTTTGACAAATATATTATTGACATGTTTCTATCAAGAGAAATAAAGATTGCACTGGTCTGCCATAACATATTAGGTTGTAACCCGTAACCGCGTAACAAACAGAATCAACCAATCGACACATGACCTCTCACACTTTTGGCTCTGGGTTTAGTGTAGTGGTAGTCTGATGTGCAGCACAAAGTATTTAACCAAGATGTATAAGCATAAGACCAAAATAATAAAGACCAAAACTCAAGATCTCAAGATCTTATGATAATAACTCGGTCAAAAAATAGGCCAAAACCAAAATATGATTAGACCAAGATGGGACATTATTGCTACCCCCTTGGCTCGATTGTTTAATAGTATAAATTAAGAAATCGAGATAAATATAGAATGAAAATCATCAGAAAATCTTTCATTAAAAAAGACCAAAGTTTCATTCATAAATAATGTCTAAATACACAAAATAATAGCTAAGTATAGAAACGACGTAGCTGATTTATGTTCCAGGAGTTTGGAATATCATCGCCATCTTCATACATCAGTCGGTAAGCCCCCGGGCGGGTGAATTCCTTCACTGTGTACAGTCCTTCCCACTTCGGAGAGAGCTTATGCTGATTTTTTTGTCGATTGCACTCGGCGAAGCACTAGGTCTCCAACTTGAAAATGGAGACTGCGGACGTTCTTATCATAATAACGATGCAAGCCTTGTTGGTAGAGGACCGACCGAAACAGAGCGCGATCACGCAACTCCTCTGCCGCAATCAAATCAATCTCTCGGTTCTCCTCAGAAAACTTTTTATCGTACGCTTGAACTCATGCCGAGACAAGACTGACCTCAGTCGGCAACATAGCTTCTGAGTCATAGACAAATGAAAAAGGTGACTGTCCAGTAGCCCGACTGGTGTTTGTTCGAAGCCCCCAAAGGACTAAAGGCAACTCTTTGACCCACCGACCGGTATAAGGTTTGAGTCTGTCAAATATCCGCGGCTTTAATCCTTGAAGAATCATACCATTGGCCCGTTCGACCTGCCCGTTGCTTTTTAGATGAGCCATTGATGCAAAGTGGATCTTTATTCCCATCTCATCGGCAAAGTCCTGGAACTCCACCGAAGTGAATTGAGTGCCATTATCAGTAATGATATCATGAGGAACTCTAAACCGAGTGAATATATCTTTGACAAACTCGATCATCTTCTTGGATGTAATCTTGCCGACCGGCTTTGCTTCAATCCACTTGGTGAACTTGTCGATAGCGACAAACAAATGAATGAACCCGCCTGGCGCTTTCTTGAAAGGACCGACAATATCAAGCCCCCAAACAGCAAAAGGCCAAGTCAATGGTATCATATGAAGTTGATGTAAAGGCACATGTGTTTGTTGAGCGAAGAATTGACAACCCTCACACTTCCAAACAACTTGGTGTGCATCTACGACCGCCGTGGGCCAATAAAACCCTTGCCGGAAAGCTTTGCCAACCAAAGTCCTAGAAGCTGCATGATTGCCGCATATTCCCGAACGAATCTCTTCTACCAACTTCTGGCCTTCAGGAATTGAGATGCATCGCATCAAAATGTTGGAACCACCCCTTTTGTAAAGTTGGTCCCCCACCAACAAGTATCCTCGAGATCGGATCTCCAATCTTTGCTGCTCATCAGGATCCAAGGGCAGCGTTCCCTTATCCAAATACTGAATAAGTGGGTCGCGCCAGTCGGTCTTGGAGGCGTCATCGTCAACAAGATTAGTAACAATACTCATCAACACGTCCGATCGGGGAGAAATTGTTGGGGAATCCAGAACATGTAGTAAAACACCCGGCGGTACTACAGACCGAGATGATCCTATCTTGGCTAACTCATCAGCCGCCTGGTTATTATTTCAGAGAACATGTGTGAACTTCAATCCATCAAACTTGTCTTCAAGTTTTCTCACTTCTTGGCAATAAGCACTCATGTTGTCATCTACACAATTCCAATCCTTGGTGACCTGATTAATGACCAAGGCCGAATCTCCAAATATGTCGATACGCTTAATGCCGAGTGACACAGCAATGCGCAGACCGTGTAGGAGAGCTTCATATTCTATAGCATTATTAGATGCGCGAAACATGATTTGAAGAACATATCGAAGCCTTTCTCCAGTAGGCGAGATAAATACAACTCCCGCGCCTGCCCCTTGTAATTGAAGGGAACCATCAAAGTACATTTTCCAGTATTCGATATCTTGGGCAGCAGGAGGATTTTGAATCTCTGTCCACTCGGCAACGAATTCAGCTAACGCTTGTCCCTTTATAGCCAACCGAGGCGCGAACGTAATAGTATACTGACCAAGTTCGACTGCCCACTTGACTATTTTTTCATCAGCTTCTCGGTTATGTAACACCGTCCCGAGTGCAAAAGATGTTTGAACTTTAATTAGATGAGCTTGGAAATAGTGCTTCAACTTCCTCGAGGTGATCAATAATGCATATAACAACTTCAAGATCTGTTGGTACCTTGTCTTAGAGGCGCTGAGAACCTCGCTCACAAAGTAGACCGGATGTTGTACTTTTTGCACATGTCCCTCCTCTTCTCGGTCGACTGTCAAAACAGTACTCACAACCTGGGTTGTGGCCAAGATGTAAAGCTAAAGTTTTTCTCCTGGCTCCGGAGGCACCAACACTGGAATACTACTGAGATGAATCTTTAATTCGTCCAGTGCCAACTGCGCCTCCTCAGTCCAAACAAAGTCGTCCTGCTTTTTAAGCAACCGGAAGAGTGGTAACCCCCTAACCCCTAATCGGGAAATAAAGCGACTCAAAGATGCCATGTATCTGGTCAGCTTCTGAACGTCCCTTTGAGAATTAGGCGGCTTCATATCAAGGGTTGCCTTGATTTTATCTGGGTTAGCCTCTATACCTTATTTCGAAATGATGTAACCGAGTAACTTTCCCAATGGAACCCCAAAAACACACTTTTTAGAATTTAGCTTCATTGAATAATGTCTCAGATTGTTAAAGGTCTCTACCAGGTCAGAGAGAAGTTCTTCAACTTTCCAAGTCTTGACAACGATGTCGTCAACATACGCTTCAGCGTTCTGACCGATCTGAGTGGCAAGGCAGCGTTGAATACCTCGTTGGTAAGTCACGCCAGCATTTTTTAGACCGAACGGTATAGTGATATAGCAATAGGCGCTGAAGGGTGTTATAAAGGAAGTCTTGATCTGATCTTTGACTCTCAGTGGGATCTGGTGATAGCCTGAATAGGCATCCAGAAAGCTTAAAAGCTCACACCCGGCTGTTGAATCTACAATCTGATCAATACGAGGAAGAGCGAAGGGGTCTTTTGGACAGACCTTGTTGAGATCAGTATAATCAACACACATCCTCCACTCTTTATTCTTTTTAGGTACAAGGACTGGATTTGCTAACTAGTCGGGATGATACACCTCCTTTATAAACTTAGCTTCTAACAATCTAACTATCTCCTTCTTCATAGCGTCCTTGCGATCTTGCGCAAATCTTCTAAGCCTTTGGCGAACGGGGGTAGCCCCTAGAGGTACCCTTAACACGTGCTCAATCTTTTCTCTAGGAACTCCCAGCATGTCAGATGATTTCCATGCAAAGATATCCCTATTTTCCTGGAGGAAAAGAGTGAGCGCGAGTTCCTATTTTTCATCAAGGTTGACCCCAGCATAAGTCACCTTATCGGGGTCCTCAGGATCGAGCGAAATCTCCTTGGTTTGGATGTCATCGATCTAGATCTTGTCCTTGGTAGGTTTCTTTGTAGGAACCTCCGTTCCAGTCTGCTTCTCTATACTGACCGCCTTCTGGATCTCCTTTTGGTCTGACAGGATCAACTGTTTAGTAGCCATCTCATAACTCTGTATATCGCAATCAAAAGAATTTCGAAGATCAGAGTAGAGGGAGATTATTCCGTTCGGGCCCGGCATCTTGAGGGTGAGATACGGATAGTGCGGAACAGCCATAAACCTGGCCATCGCCGGTCGACCGATGATAGCATGGTATGCTGACTCGAAGTCTGACACCTGGAAGAGGATACGCTCTGTCCTAAAATTATCACAGGTGCCAAAGGTGACTGGCAGAATGATTTGTCCAATTGGGACTGAAGTCTTGCCAGGCACAATCCCATAGAAGGGTGAAGAACTCGGTTGGAGGTCATTGATTAACAGACCGAGCTCTTCAAGGGTCCTAGTGAAGATTAGGTCCAAATTGCTTCCTCCATCGATGAGTACTCTGTTGAACTTCACCTCCTTCATAGTCGCAGCAAGCAATAATGGGTAGCGACCTGGTTTTGGTAGATGTTTTGAATGGTCCGACCGATCAAAGGTGATTGGCATCTCAGACCACCTCATGTACTGTGGCGTAGCTGGCTCCAGCGAGTTAATTTCTTGAAGCTCTAACTTTTGCTTGCGCTTGGATGTATAGGCATCCGGGTCTCCGAAGATGAAGTTTACTTCTTTGCGGGGCTCCTGGAACTCTCCTGAATTATCCTTGTCATCATCATCCTTAGGCTTGTCTTTGTTGCTGTTGTTGTGCCTCGGGGGATCTTTGGCCACCTTGAGCGCAGCTGTTGCAAAACCCTTCAGATAATAGCAATCCTTTGCTTTGTGGTTTCCCTTGGGATGACAAGGGCAAATGCCACTCAGCAACTCATCAGTAGACGGCTGGTTCGTTCGAAGATTCTTCCGAAACCGGTCTACCGTGTTGACAGCATTGTCAGGTTTTCTCTTCTTGTCCTTCTTGGAGGACTCAAGCTTGTCCGACCTCTTCTCCTTGCCCTTTCCTCGGATATAATCAAGTGCAGACTCCCCTGATGCATACTTATCAGTAATCTCGAAGCACTCTTGTGCGGTGAGCTTGAGATCATGGTTCCTCCGACCGATTTCCCAGACCAGATCGTCACTACGAATTCCACCCAGGAAGGCAGTAATGATTTGTTGATCGGGGACGTTGGGGATCTCAGTCTTCTTAGCGTAAAACCGCTTGATGTAGTCACGAAGAGGCTCGTCTCCTTTCTGCTTGATCCGAGTGAGGTCAAAGTGGTTGCCCGGTCGGTTGCAAGTCGCTTGGAAACTTTCTATGAGTTTCCGGTTGAGGTCTCCCCAGGATGTGACTGACTCCTCAGGTAGAGATGTGAGCCATATCCGAATGGCAGGATCTAAGCAGATCGGAAGGTAATTAGCCATTATGTAGAAATCACCTCCAGCCGACTGGATCGCCGTGCTATAGAGTTGTAACCACTCTTGGGGATTGGTTTGTCCATCATATTTTTCGATGGGAACCGGCTTGAATCCTTTCGGCCATCAAGCAATGCGAAGTCGAGGGACGTGGTGACCGCCTTGATGCCATCGATCTTGTCATCAGTCAGCGTTGGTGACCGCCTTTGTCGGTCTGGGGACGTGGTTGGGCTACGACAGTGGCATGGGCCAACATCCTCATCATGACGACATCATCGATTGCCATCATTATCGCGCCTATCCTGATCATCACGTCGACATCGGTCGTCGTGGTTGTCTCTTGGAGGAGGGTTCTGACGATCTTCCCGTTGGTTGTCCCATCAGTCTTCTCATCGGTCGTCCCACCGGTCTTCCCGTCGGGAGTCTATCCTTTGTTCACACCGCTCTTCCTCATAGCATCGGTTGTCCCGAGCACGCTCCTCGTGGTGAGAGTTGATGGTGTCTCGTCCATCATGGAGGCTGAGAGAATTTCTCAGATCTTCACGCCTTCGCCAACCCTGAGGAGATACATGGCTGGAACTTGCGACCCACTGAGACTTTGCAGTATCTTGTGTCGCTGCAGCTTTGAGCATAGCCACCGCCTTTTGCATAGCAGGAGTTTGATAGTGGGCATCAACCGTTAAGGTGTCAAGCAACGTCTTGGCCCCAGTGATGTTGTTCTATGGGGTATGGTAGACCTTAACACCATCTACTTCAAGGTCAGGGCCAAGATCCAGTCGGTGTGTGTTACGCGAACCGCGCGACCCTCTTGGTCGACGGCGGTGACCGACCGATAATTCATCAGCTGGCGGGTTATCGTCCTGTCGGCCTCCTTCGACCGGCTAGTTTTGGAGACCACCAGCTGGATTCCCTTCTTCTTCGGCATCTGGATCCTCATCCTGGTTTCCAGCAGCAGGATCTACTATCTCCACCATGTTGACTGTATGGGGATATGAGTAGATCGATCTGATGTCGAGTCATATCCGAAGGAAGAGTCTTCCTGCTCGGATCCGAGTGGGATCAATGCAGGAATAATGTCAGACAGACTCGGTGATTGCGCCATGGGGCTGGCTGCGGTCGAGTCTGATCTGTAGTCGTTCAGACCTAGGGCTCCATTATCGCCGATCGTGAAGTCGAGCGATCCAAAGGAGATCTTGAAGTCTGGCGAGTATTGGATGATGGAAAGTTCGGCCATCGTAGTCGACGGAGAATCCCGACGAGCCTTGTCCCTTTCCTGGCATGCCAACTGTTAATGCTCAAGACCGGCAGTAAATATATAGGGCTACGTCGAGACCAAGAACTACGATGGTTACACAAGACATCGAATTATACAGGTTCGGGCCTTCTCAATGAGAGTAAAAACCCTACGTCTTGCGTTCTGTATTGAATTGATTGTCGCGAGATGTAAAGCCTAAATTGCCTCTAACTATCTCTTCCTTCCCTTATGGTGGATACCCTGCCGCCTTATATATCCGGTCGGCAGGGGGGTACAAGCAGAGTCCTAGTCATACTCTACAATGATTCTATATAGCAAGTACAATCTTTCTTGTCTTGCACTCCAAGCCGAGTCGATCGACTTCCTTATTGATGAAGTACCCGGTCGGCCACCGACTTTAGCCTTGTATGAGGATACCCATAAAGCAAGTATCCCACATTAAGGCTACACTTTAGATCAAGACATGTCACTAGTACAAACAACCCCTTCAGTCACGGTGGAAAATGCCTTTCAGTGGCAGTTTTCCGAGCGTCACTGAGATCCCGCCACAGGGAGTGACCAAGCCCTAGTGATAGGTTTAGGCGCCGCCACTAGAGACCTAGACTCGGTGGCGGTGGAATGATGTCATGTTCCACCGCCACCGAGAAGAAAATCTGAAAACGAAAAAAAAAGGCGGGTCTCAGTAAGATGAGCCTAGCCAACCCAACTAAGAAACCCTAGTTGTAAATATTGTCGCCTTGGACCTGTTGGAGCCATGCGCCGTCCAGGTCCAGGACCCGCCAAAGCCGCGCCACCGAGGACCCATTGGATATGTGCCACGCACCATCTTAAGCCTGACAAACCCACGCGTGCGGAAGTCGGATCCATGCGCAAGGAGGCTAGATCCACGCTGCCTGAAGCCACGTGTCAACGAGGACCCGCTGGAGCCGCGGCACTGATGACCTACCGGAGTTGCGTTGTGTGTCGCCTTGAGCCTGACGATTCCACGCACACGGGGAGGAGGTGGAGGAGACTGGGCGGCAGTCGGGCATGCGGGAAGGTGGGCGATGGCAACGCCTGCATGCACGGAGGAGGGAGGCGGCTAGATCGGCAGACGTGCATGTGGGAGGAGGGCGACAGCGATGCCTGCACGCGCAGAGGAGGGAGGCATGGTCGGCTCGACAGTCACGCACGTGGGGAGGAAGGCAATGGAGGCGTATGCACATGCATAGGAGGGAGGAGGAAGGGGAGCATGGCAGCCAGCTCGTGGACCTCGCATGCTTGGAGAAGAGGAAGGGGAGAAGCTGCGCGCTGGGGAGGAGGAGGATTTGAGGTAAAACCCTAAGGAATTATCTTTTTATATCTGAGCACTTGTTTAGGTTGATAATGGATCTACGGGTTGTACAAGGGGCTTACGGGCCTGCAGGCTGTTTGTGGCGGTTTGATGATTTTTAATGGCGGGACACTGATGTCATCAAGCACTGCTAGTGACAATTTTGGATGATGACATCAGCAAGCACCGCCATCAGAAAGCTTTCCCAATGACAGACGTTGGATAAGTCGGACTCACCGTCTACCGCCACTGGTGAATTTTGGGTCTGCGTAACTACATGCCCTATTTATACTAGTTGCTCATTATTCCTGACGGATCATGGACTGAACTCCATGCTAAAGGCATATTGTCTTCTGGACAATAGTGAAGAATTGCTGGATGTAAATGACGGATCATGGACTGAACTCCATGATAAAGGATCGATCTATGTGATCACACACACGTGCGCGCACGCACTCTGGCATCTATAGTGAAGAATTGTAACAATTATCGACCAAACACATTCAAGGATGTAAATGATGTGATGCTATCATGTGCTTGATCGAAAAGATTTCTTCACTTCATTTGGAAAAGATTGTTTCTGATTACTAAATTTAAAACAAAAGTCCAAAGTCATGTACAGTCATATCACAATATTATCATAGTGGTTGCATTTATAGTTAATTATTATTTTTAGTTGTATGTGACGTCATCATTAATAGTGAGGCGATCATGATACTTCATTAATCCAAGATGAGATAAACAAATCTCTCAAAGGTGCTATAGATGCCAGAGTGTGTGCGCGCACGTGTGTATGATCACATAGATCGATCCTTTTGTGTGTATGAGCGTCTACTATGTTTGAAAAAAAAAATCATAACATCACTTCATGTTCCAATTTGCAAATTGCAAGGAAGTTGACCATAACAAATTTTTGCTTCGGTGCAATAACATTGCGTGTCCCCTCATGTGTCATGGTTCCTCATATCTTCGTTTTCTATCCAAAATGAAAGATTTTTCTGCCTACATGTACCTTTCTTTCTGGACCTAACAATACTTGTGAACGCCGGAAACCATAGATGACGGAAAATGACACGAAATGCTGGCTGTAGCATGGACATTTTACAAGCTACAACTGGGCAACTCATGACCCAATACGACGCATTTCATGCGGCTGGAACTGGAATCTCAGTCCGGATCTAGGCCCAACTGCATTCTGGACCTAACCCGAACAGATTTATTAATTTAGCCCATGTGTAGATTTATCTTGGGCTTAATGAGGGTTAGATTAGGATGATGGCCCTTCGAAAGCCCAAATGCATCCCCATCAACCCAGCCGCTCGTCCGTCACGTCGTCTTCCCCCTCTCGTCCCAATGCTTCTTCCTCGCAAGCTTCTCCCATGGCGGCGCCCCACCCACGCGCAGTCCCTTGCCCGTTGCCTCCTCCGCTCCACCTCCCCTTACGACACCGACGATGACCCGCCTTTCACGCGGATCCCTAAGCGCGACCCACCTCGACCGCCCTCGCCGCCGCCGAAGCCCAAGGCTGTGGCGGGGAAGATTAGGCCCGATGAGCCGGCGAGCTCCGACCTTCCCTTCGACTTCCGGTACTCTTACTCGGAGACGGACCCGTCGTGGAAGCCCATCGGGTTCCGCGAGCCCACCCGGTTCTCGCCCTTCGGCCCCGGCCGCCTCGACCGGCCTTGGGATGGCGTTGCCGCCGCCGTGAAGGGCGACGGTGGGGACGCCAGAGAGGGATTTGTCGGAGCGAGGAGCAAGGAGGACGTCCTCGGCGAGCCTCTGTCAGAGGCGGAGGTGGCCGAGCTGGTGGAGCGGTACCGACATAGCGACTGCTCTCGGCAGATCAATTTGGGTGAGTTCTTGGTGCTCTCCATGCTAAAATGACGTCTGTTTCTATGCTTTATGCTACTGATTGTGAAACCTACTGAGCAGTTGGTTGTTTGATTAGCAGATACTCACATTTTAGTTCACTGACTCTAGAAGTTGTTCAGTGTTTTGGGTACGAAGTGTGCTGACATAATTATTTGCTTTTGGCTTTCAAGGATAGTGAGTGATGTTTGGTTGCTGTTTTCTATTCTGTTGGGTAGAAGACAAAGAACAAGGAGTGGAATATGCAACTTTCATTTGTAGATTTTGGAAGTTTTGATAGTAATTGCATATCAGTAATTGACCTGACATTTTAGTAGCAAGCTTTAGAATGTGTTGGTGCAGAATACACTTGTGCAATGTTACATCTGAATATTTAATCTACCATGCACTACTACCTCTGTAACATTACATATTTATTTTGTCTAATAGTATCTCTGTGTTCTGTAAATGTTTTTTCGTGGATGCACCTATATGCGTATTTCACTAAGAGGAAACTCTGTGTTCTGTTATAAATGTTATCTTTCATTGTTGTTTTCTATTCTCGAGTAGAAAAAACAGAGAAGTGAAACCTGCAACTCATATTATGTAAATTTTGGGACTTTTGACAGTATATTATAGAACAATTTTGCATTACGTGATTATATGTCAGGACATGAAATCTTAGTAGCAAGCTTCAGCATTAATTCCAGAATGTTTGTTGACTCCATATGTTCTAGTACATATGAAGAATGACATAGTTGTAGTATACACTTGTGCCATGTTACATCTGAATATTTGATCAACCATGTGCCTCTGTAACACTCCATTTAATATCTCTCTGGTTTCTGTTATGAATGTGATGCTTCAAATTCTCAGGGAAAGGTGGCGTAACACACAATATGCTTGAGGACATCCACAACCACTGGAAACGTGCAGAAGCTGTGAGGATCAAATGCTTGGGAGTGCCAACAATTGACATGGACAACATATGCTTCCATCTTGAGGTCATAATGCGGTACTAATTGCTTGAGAATGCTAGGATTTTCACTCTCTGTACTTCTATGTCTGTGTCCTTATGTCAGTGCACAATTGTGCAGGATAAAACAGGTGGTAAGATAATATATCGTAACATAAACATCCTTATTCTATATCGTGGTCGGAATTATGATCCAAAACAGCGGCCTGTGATACCCCTGATGCTGTGGAAGCCTTTAGCTCCTATATATCCCAGGCTTGTGCAAAATGTTGCTGGAGGGTTGACTTTCGAGGAAACAAAAGAATTGAGGAACAGAGGATTAAATTCTACACCACTTATGAAACTGAGTAAGTTCAAATATTTTCTCGTTAGCATTTGAATTATATGAGTGCACTTTGCTATTCCATAGTTTTAATCCTTCTTCTTCTGCAGCTAGGAATGGTGTATATGTTAATGCTGTTGATAGAGTGAGAGAAGCGTTCAAGACCGTGGAAGTGGTGAGACTAGATTGCTCTCATGTTGGAACTAGTGATTGCAAGAAAATTGGTGTGAAACTAAGGGTAAGTTATTTTATTTTGCTTCTGTTGTGTGTGTATGTGTGTGTCTGAACATAGTGATTCCAATTCAGTGGTTCCATGAATTAAATTATATGCTTCATTGTCTGGTTTATTTTTTTGTCGACTTATATTGCATCTGAAATACCTCCTTCCTTAATTCTCTATACTGGGGGGTATTTAGAGACATAATAGTCTAATTGTTTTACTTTGACTTTCCATACCACAGGATTTGGTTCCATGTGTTCCCCTCTTATTTAAAGATGAACAGGTTATTCTCTGGAGAGGAAAGATGAATCATGAAATTTTGGATTCAGGTCAGAGCAATTCCAGTCCATAGTGATTCAACGGCCTGCCCTGTCCTCAGTGAAATTGCAGGCTGGCTGCTTGGATGATTGCCGTCACTTCTGTTTGAAGTGGCCACTGAAAGTTACATGCTCCAAGTTGCTGGATTACATGATGATGCATAAGGATTCGTCATCCACACATTCAGTGCTCTTTTGTTGGAACGAATGTAGAGATGCATACAGAGCAACGGTCCCTCAAGTTATGATGATATTCAGCATCATCGTGTCACCTGGAAATGACCTGCGTGCGCAAGTTCCAGCCAAGGAATTCGTGTGGCCTGTCATCCATACTCTTGTCTACGCTGTTTTGCTCAAGTGTCACTTGTTTCAACTGTAGTGTCGGTTTTAGTTAAAATCATAAAATAGATTCGGACATGTGACAAATTTAGATTGTGTAAGACATGTATAACCATTTCTCTGTATCACAAGACGGAAATTTCGTCCTGTTATAAAGAGGATCGGCAGCGTCTGCTCGGTTGCTTGCCTTGAAGCAATGGTACTGCTTCTATTTCAAAAAAAAAAAAAAAAAGGTACTGCTTCAGCAAAGACTGTTACAGAGTCAACCGTTGCAGTTTCTGCTTTCTGGACACCTAAACATAACCATTTCTCTATATCACAAGACGGAAATTTCGTCCTGTTATAAAGAGGATGAGCAGTGTCTGCTCGGTTGCTTGCGTTGAAGAGCAATGGTACTGCTTCTGTTTCAAAAGAAAAAAAAAATGGTGTTGCTTCAGCAAAGACTGTTACAGAGTCAACCGTTGCAGTTTCTGTCCACCCGTTTGGGTGTCGTTGGTTGGCTCTGAATTTTCTCATGGAAGACCAGAAAGAACTCTGAAGGCATACCGCAAGGATAACTCAAAAGATTCGCACCACAAAACAAGAGAAGCTCGGGCGGGATATTAATTCGAACCACACGAAAATTATTGGCAGAGAAAATTCTGGAACGCAATAGTACCGTGTACAAAAGAAATCCATTTTGGACATCAGTGTTTCTTCTCTCTCTTTTTTCTGAACCTAGCTGGTATATTACAACATATAAGTTTCATCAATCAAGAAGAGAAACAAAACTGAAAGAATACATGTTGTGGGATCAAACCCAAAAAGAAGGGGGAAACAACAAGAGAGTGTGTGTTTCTTGTTAATCACAACGTCATAGAACGGCGTAGGGGTGTATACGTGTCCTATGTGCATACCGTCAGTCAGTCGGAGCCGATCATTGCTCACCGGCGTCAGAAGTCAACATCACCGTGCGCCGGTGGCTTCATCGTCGTTGTCGTCGTCGTCCGGACCATCAGCGACGGCGCCGACGGCGGTGTCCACTTCCATCCACGAGACGTCCGTCTCGTCCCAGGACCGAGGCCGGACACCGGTGCGGAGGTAGACGACCGTCTCCAACACCTCGAAGACCCTGTACCTGTCGAGCACCCCGTTCCACATGCCGCTGACGATGCAGTAGTTGCTGTCGTACGGCGCCCGGTGGTGCGCCGCGTGCTGGGCCCGCGACACGAGCACCCCGGCGCCCTGCAGCGCCTCCACGCCCGGAGGCAGCCGCCGCCGCTTCTCGTGGGCCCACGCGTGGAACTGCTGGCTCAGCACCACGCACGCCGCGAACGTCCCCGCGAACGCGTGCGCCGCCGCCGCCCCACCACCTCCCGCGGCGGAGATCGCGGCGTCGACGGGGACCAGCGCGAGGGCGACGGCGCGGGCCAGCGCGTGGAGGTTGTTGCAGGGGTCGCGCAGCGTGATGGTGGACGGGTAGCGGTGGTGGCCCTGGAACGCGGCGATCTGCGGGCCCCACAGGGGCGTGGAGGCGTCGCCGTAGTTGTCGACGAGCCAGTGGTAGACGCCCGTGGCGAGGTCGGCGAGGGAGTAGGCGGCGAGCGCGGCGGCGAGGGGCGCGGCGGCGGGGGAGGCGCCCGAGGCGACGAGGGAGGCGGAGGTGCCGAGGGAGGAGAGGATCGCGGCGGAGCCGGCTGCCGTCCACGCGCGCTGCGGCCACGTGGAACGAAGCTCGTCCGCGGCGGCGCGGGACGGGGTGGTCGATAGGGACGGCGTCGTCGTCGTGGCGGCTTGGCATGGCGCCGGTGAGGACGGACGCCGGAGAGGTGGAAGGTGGCAGCGCGGTGTCAGGGCGTACATGGCTGCTGCTGCTATGCTATGCTATGCTAGCTTCGCAGGTGCTTGATGACGTGCAAGCTAGCTGCTGACCGGCGCAGGATTTATCAGATGGAGGAGAGCAGCTCGAGAGGAATGGAACCGTGATGGGCTCCTCTCTCAAATGCAGGCAGGCAGGTGCATAATGCATGGCCACCGGCCACGTATTTAACAATCGGATGAATGTGTGGTGTGACAGGGAAGTACGTGGGGCGAGGGCAAGACAGAAGAGAAGAAAGATGAACATATAAATTGAAAAAAAAAAAACACTGTACTACGAATAATTGACGTTGTGATACAAGACTTCGCCTTGGTCATATTTCGCCCGTGTTTGCTTCAAAATTGGACTACACCGCGTCGTCACAGTTTCTTAATTAATTCATGTAATGTCCAACGGCCTCAAGTATGTGGCTGCAAGGGTACATGCATGCAAAGGACCGTACCGGCCTCCAGTGTGTAAAATTACAAGCATTCGGACATCTGAATTGAAGTTTTTCAGCTCATTTCTACACATTTTACAAACTACAGGTTAGCACACCGCCTTTGCACGCCATTAAGAGGAAGCATTTCGTGTCGTAGTGTCTTATTGATCACTCAGTGTTAACCGTGACAGCATATTTCCAAGTACGAGTGTTTACGTATATGGTGCTAAAACTCTAAAACCGGAAAGCTACCGTACCGAGAGCATGGAAATGGTGGCCTGGTGTTAGGCCACGTGGCTGGGAAACTCCAGAACAACCAGCAGAAGGATGTGGTCTCTACGGAAAGTACCCTTGTCCGAATGCTGGCCGTGGAATAGAGCAGAAGCATCGACCTCAACCCGATCCGTTCCGGCTACATTCACAAGCGGCCGCCCGCCTCTGGATTCACATCTCTTATGTCTCGTCTTCAACTTTTGAGCAGACGCACGAGAAAGCAGTAGGAAGAAACAGCAGCGACTCCAATTTTGTGCGCCAGCTAGCGTTTGAAGCGTCAAAACAAGAGTAATGCTCTAATGTGTTATGGGGATAGTTTTTTTAGCTCAGTTTGATTGCTTCAAAATTGACGTCAAAATTACAGAAGCTACAAAGAGGAAACATAGTATGTTGCACTTCTCTGTAATTTCGATGCAGCACTGAGGTTCCTATCTATTCAGTACATTGTTCAGAAACTAGATATTATTCCGATATTAGGAAAATCAAGAACGGGAATTCAAGCTTTTCTAGCATTGGTGAAGTCTCTGTTAATTATTGGTATGTGTGAAACAAATGACCTAAGCAGTATATCTACGGAACCGATGATAGTTATACATAGTGAAACAACAGAGCATCGCCTAGCAGAAACACTAAACACTACGCATACAGGTCTCTTCTATTTCCCTTGTGTAGCAATGCAGATGAAAATCAGAGACCACTGTTGTTCAGTACTTGGTAGGAGGAGCTATAGCAACCAAATCATCTGGGAATACATTTATGATCAGTTGGTCACTCTTTCTGATTGACCTCTCAAAATCAAAGACAGAGTCAACAAGAACAAAGACTCCTACTAGTTTTGGCTGACATAACTTGAACATCCCAACTGGACCTTGTAAACCTTAGCGCACAGGTTACAGGAGACTAACAATTAATTTGGATCGGTTCGAGTTTAAAACTTTCTATTGTTTGGTTGGATAATCTTCTAAATAAAATTTTTGTATAGTTTAAAAACACTTAAATTGGATATTGTACTCAAAGTTTATATCATTTGTAAGTTTGTCTGAGTCACTCCAATCAGTTTGATGTGACTTCGTCTCAGTCACTTCAATCAGATTGGAATGACTCAGACCTCAGCCACTCAAACAGATTGGTGTGACTCTCTAGCCAAAAAAGATCATCGAAGTGCTGACGTGTCTAGATCATCCCATATGGCATCCGGTCACACTGGTCTATTTGATGCAATGTTTTATGATATGACGATGTTGCAAATGTTACCGCTAATGCCGTTAACTCCGCTATAGGGTTAAATAGCTCCGTTGACTTCATCTAGTAACTTTGCTATAAGTGATTTATGAACTTATATACTTGTGATATATGATTCGTAAATCATAAGTTAAGCTGGGTGATTAATTTGCAAGTTTATAGTCCATATGGTGTTTGCATTCTTGATATTTTTGGGCTATTCGACCTCAAGCTAGAAAATCGAGCAACTCAATTAACTTTGACCAATTATAAAACCTGTGTTATGATTATAAAAATGGCTGAAGTGTCGTGCCTCAAACAGAGGCCGCATGTCAGGATTTATAGATGCATAGAGATATACATAAGATCCTATCTCTAGTGTTTAAACTACCGAAACTTTACCGCCAAGTTTCCTATACAATCACAACTACATGGAGATAAGTTCGATAGATTACAAAGACAAATACAGACGCTAGAGATAGAGTTACAACATATTTTAATAGCCTCCCTCAATCACAACTTATCTAAGTTGAGATTGCGTCTAAAGTGTTCTAGCGATGTCAAATTAAGGGGCTTCGTAAATCCATCTGCTAGCTGATCACCCGACGATATAAACCTGATATCCAGCTGTTTGCGTGCAACACGTTCACGTACAAAGTGATAATCAATCTCTATATGTTTTGTTCGGGCATGAAACAGTGGATTAGCACAGAGATAAGTCGCACCAAGGTTGTCACACCACAAACATGTTGTCTTCAACTGTGGAACGCCTAGCTCTTTGAGAATACTTTGTACCCAAATCACCTTAGCAGTAGCATTCACCAAAGATTTATACTCAGCTTCTGTACTCGACCTTGATACCGTAGCTTGTTTTCTGGCGCTCCACGAAATGAAATTTGGCCCAAGAAAAACAGCAAAGCCACCTATTGACCTCCGATCATCTACACATCCCGTCCAATCAGCATCTGAGAATGCACTAACAAGAGTTGAGCTTGATCTTCGAATCCTCAAACCCAAACCCACAGTTCCTCTCAAGTATCGAAGTATCCTTTTTACAGCTGCCATATGAACATCAGTCGGTGCCTGAAGAAATTAGCAAACTTTGTTTACTGAGAAAGAAATATTCGGCCTTGTTAAAGTGACATACTGAAGTGCACCCACTATACTTCGATACCTTGTGCTTTCTTCTGAATTGAGCAGCTTCCCATCAACAATTGACAACTTTGCAGAGGTAGGTAGTGGCGTGTTGACAGGTTTGCAAGTCTTCATACCAACTCTGCCAAGAATATCCATCGTATACTTGTCTTGTGCCAACAGAATGCCATCATGAGCTTTCTTTACTTCAACCCCCAGGAAATAATGCAACTCACCAAGATCTTTCAATGCAAACTCACTCCTCAAATCTGCAAGAAGAGCTGCAACTGCTTTCTCCAAAGAACTTGCCACAATAATATCATCCACATATATCAATAAATAAAGAGACACGCCATTCTTGGCATAAAAGAAAAGTGATGTATCTCCTTTAGACGATATAAAACCAAGTTTCTGTAGCTTAGTACTTAACCTTGAATACCAGGCCCTCGGAGCTTGCTTCAGTCCATAAAGTGCTTTGTCGAGCTTACATACATGACTTGGAGCGAGTCTATCTTCATATCCTGGTGCTGCTTCATATAAACCTCCTCCTCCAGAACACCATGCAAGAACACGTTTTGAACATCTAGCTGATGAAGACACCATCCTCTAGCAACTGCAAGTGACAAGACAAGCCTTATTGTTGCTGGTTTAACCACATGACTAAATGTGTCCTCATAGTCAATGCCATATCGTTGATTAAATCTTTTCGCAACTAATCGAGCTTTATAACGATCAATCATTCCATCTGACTTTTGTTTGATTTTGAAAACCCACTTACAATCAATAAGATTGGTTGCATGTGATGCTAGTACTAGATGCCATGTGTCATTCTTTATGAGAGCTGCAAACTCATCATCCATCGTTGCTTTCCAACGAGTATCTTGTATAGCTTCTTCCCATCCTTGTGGTTCCCGACTTGTACAAGCCATGCCATAACGAACAGTGCCATCGGTGAACTCCTTTGGACGTCAAATATCATTCTGGAGACGAGTGCGAGGTCGACCGGCTACAGGAGCTTGCACTGGTGCAGCAGGCGGAGCTTGCACCGGTGCAGCAGACGTTGACACAAGAGGCGGCACAACTGGTCTAGATGGAACATCACCACTGGAGCTCACCGACGTCGACACACCTGGCATCGAGCAGGTGCCAGCAGGAACGGGTGCGGAAGGCACTGCTGGGGGCGCGCCCGCGTGCGAGAGCGCACACAGAGAAACCAGATCCGCAGGCACACCTCGTACGTCAGCAGGAGAATCCACTCCTGATCGCGTGCCCACATCGTCGGCAGAAGCTGGGACAGCATTAGGTGGCACTTGCTCCGCTTAACTTTCATCAGCTTCCTCAACCTGTACATCAGTATTCTGAATAATAGGATTAGTAGCGTTAGCCAGCGAGTCAGTACTAGTATTAGTACTCCCAATATTGACCAAAGTTGGATGAAGGAGAAGAATTTCAGCTCTAAGTTGGGCGCCAGCATTAGAATGAAGCGTTGAGAATGGAAAGATCATCTCATCAAACACTACATCACGAGAAATATAAACACGACCGGTACTAATATCCAAGCATTTGTATCCCTTGTGCAAGGTACTGTATCCTAAGAAGGCGCACTATTTTGACCGGAATTGGAGCTTACGATCATTATAAGTATGAAGATGTGGCCAACACGCACAACCAAAAGTGTGCATCATAGAATAATCAGGCTCAACACCAAAAAGGCGATGCAAGGGAGTGTCAAAATCAATAACACAGGAAGGCAAGCGATTACTGAGAAATGCAGCAGTGGAAAAAGCCTCATCCCAAAATTTTAGCAGCATAGTAGCATGAGCAAGAAGAGAAAGACCAACTTCGATAATGTGTCGATGTTTACGCTCGGCAGACCCGTTTTGTTGGTGTGCATAAGGACAAGAAATATGATGTGAGATGCCAATACGAGTGAAAAAAGAGCTCAATTTCTGATATTCACCCCCCCCCCCCACGCCCCCCAATCGGTTTGCATAGCAAGAATTTTTCTATCAAATTATTGCTCAACAAATTGTTGAAACTCATGAAAACGCTAAAAAACTTCAGATTTGTGCTTAAGAGGGTGGATCCACACAAACTTGCTATAATCATCAATGAAACTTACATAAAATTTATTCCTTTCAATAGAACTAGGAACAGGTCCCCATACATCTGAAAAGATAAGTTCTAAAGGAAATTTAGACACACTTGACGACTTAGGGTAGGATAACTCATGACTCTTTGCTTGTTGACAAGCATCACACACAGAATCAACACTATCTAGACTAGCACACGGTAGAGAATGACTTTTGATGACTCTTTCAACTATGGCAAAAGAAGGATGACCTAATCTCTGGTGCCATTGACTTGACGAGACATTGGTGGCACCAAGAGCAGTCCTTGACTCCCTAACTTGATCACTGTGAGGAAGGGGATAGAGTCCTCCCTTACACCTGCCTCCCAAAATTGTTTTCTTTGTTGCCTGATCCTTGACAAGGAAAAAGGATGGATGATATTCAAGATAAGCATTATTGTCAGATGTGAAACGATGTACAGAAAGAAGATTTTTAGTGGCTTCAGGTATGTAGAGAACTTTGTTTAGATGCATGTTACGAGTGGGAGTACGAAAACTAGTATGGCCAACATGGCTAATACACATACCTGACCCGTTGGCCGCATGAACTTCCTCCTGCCCGTGATACTTCTCATGAGTAGTGAGTTTGTCCAACTCCCCGGTTATGTGATCAGTAGAGCCGGTGTCGGTATACCAAAGAGGATCAAATCCATACGAAGTAGATGCCGCGGCCACCGTCTTCTCGTCCCCGATGTACGATCTGTCGAACCGCTTATAACACTTTTTAACGACATGTCCGGTCTTGCCACAAAGTTGGCAGATCACCTTGGACCCATGGTAGCCGCGGCCACCATTGCCACGGCTGTTGTCGTTGTGATTGCCTCCATCTCGACCGCGCCCACCACGCGCACCGCCGCGATTGCCTCCTCGTCCTCCGCAGCTTGCAGAATTTGTCGTCATGTACTGTGAGGTATTTTGTTGTGCATCAAGGCGAGCTTCAGTGCGCAGCATCTGGCCGTAGAGATCACTCAAGGTGACCGGTTCCGTCTTGGAGCAGACGGACTCCACCATGGGATTGTAGTCAGCGTCCAAGCCTAACAGGATATACATCACCACTTAATCATCATCAAGCTGCTTGCCAACAGCGGCCATCTCATCAGCAAATCCCTTCATGAGGGAGAAGTACGCAGCATAGATAGAATCCCCCTTGTGGGTGGTGGCGAGCTTGGATCGTAGACTCATGATCCTGGCTCACGACTGCGACGAGAAGGTCTCCTTGAGCACCTTCCAAACCTCGGCCGAGGTGTCGAGGTCGACAACCTGAGCGAGAGCCTCTCGAGAGAGAGAGAGGCATTGAGAAAACTCAGGAGTTGCTGGTCCTGAGCCACCCAGATGGCATACGCCGGGTTAACCTCCATCTTCTTGTCTGTACCTTCGATCTCTTTGGATGGCACGGCCACAGATCCATCTAGATAGCCAAAGAGTTGTGCGCCACGGACAGCAGGTAGGACCTGTGCCTTCCATGGCATGAAGTTGTCCCGAGTCAACTTCTCAGAGATCGACCGAGGGACGGGATCGAGATGGTGTTGGATGGGGAAGCCATGGATAGAGGTGGCAAAATAGCTAGATGCAAACTATGGAGAAGAATGCTCTGATTACCATATAAAAATGGCTGAAGTGTCGTGCCTCAAACAGAGGCCGCACATCGGGTTTTATAGATGCTTAGAGATATACATAAGATCCTTTCTCAACTACTGAAACTTTATCTCCAAGTTTCCTATATAATCACAACTACATGGAGATAAGTTCGATAGATTACAAAGACAAATACAGACGCTAGAGATAGAGTTACAACATATTTCAACAATGATTATGCACAATGTGATATGGATAGAAATGAATTTACACCAAATTAATGAAGAATGCACATCAAATATTTTTTCTATAATTTATCCAACAAGGACTTTTTTATAACCACCAATTGATCATGTTTGGATCGGCTCAACAATTAAGTTTTTTCTATAATACATAGAAGAGTTGCGTATCGTTTTATTTAAGAAAGAAGAGACGACCAATGACTGGTATAATGCGAGTCATCCTCAAGTGCTCGTTGACGGCCTAATGAGATTTACAAGAACGCACATATCTCCAAGACTACCTAGGGCTTTTGCGCCAGCAGCCATCCATAGCTTCGCCTCCACTTTGATGTTCTCCACAATGGCCATTGCCATTGTTGCAAAACGAAATTTTGACATGTACATGTTAAGCATGTACTATCTAGACCACATGTTTTACATTGGGATTGGTGAAATCTTATCCTCATATGTACTTCATCATGTGATTTTTGGCATGCAGTACATATGACATGAATCTCAACACGATATAGATGATATAAATAATACATGTTGAGCATGTACATGCTATAAGGAGTTTCTCGCCATTGTTGTAGTGTTGTTGAATACCTTGTCGTTGAACGCCTTTCAGATTTGCCAACCTATCAGCAGAAAGATTGAGTCCAAATCTTTGCGCGCCTTTCAAATTTGCCAAACCATCAGCAGAAAGATTGAGTCCAAGTCTTTAAATGCCTATTTGAGTAGTCCAGCCCACAGGATGTTTCGGGTGTCAATGATTTGCAAATCGACGATGATCATCCGGTTGCGCAGGCCAACCTAGGACAAAATTGGTGCCCCTGATCATGGTTGAGCTACGTTCAACACGCATGCTCCCTCGCGCTTGCTGCTGCTTGCAAGTCCTTGATTATTGTCACTATTGCTTGACAACCAAATATGTATTTACATATCCATCAATAGTCACTTTTTACAAATTAGTATTTAGGGATTAGGGCATTTAAAGATCGATGGGTGAGGATTATTAGTGTTTGGTGGTTTTAGAGGGATGTCAAGGTGGTAGATTAACCGCTGTGACAACAGGGGTGACACTCGCAATGCCATCCAAATGTCGAATACATTACAGAAGAGGAACCAAACAAAGACCGCAATCATCAATCCTATCTCTGACTCCCTCATATTCTCATTTTGTTTCCATTTGCATTACAATTTTCAAACCAAACACTACCCAAGTTGTATTTAGCGGAGGTTGTGGTACAACATGAAGGCTCCTACAAGGTTGGAACAACCTGTCAAGATTGGGACAAGTGAGTAGATTCAAGGAAGGAGGCACCCAGAGAGGAGTGGAGTGACGGCCCATCACCTCGCATCAGAGTCTAATGAATATGGCATTTGAAGCATAATGTGGAAGTCCTGTTGAGAACATAAGAAGGCCTAGAAAAAAAAACAATTGGCGATGAACCCCATTTTCAAAATACCATTGCAAATGTTTTTTGTCTGCTACGATGAAAGTCATTGTTGCAAATGCATATCAATATGACAATATGTGAAGCAGTACAATGAAATGAAGATGTGAAGCTAACACAAAAACATACTTGACTAAAGCCTAGACAATCGCTGCAAAAAGATACGATTGTTGATTCCCAGCCAATGAGCTGCAACTTAAGTTCAAATTCACTACGGTTGGTGAATTAGCATGTGAGAAAATCACCTTAAGTTTGGTGCACATTTGATTTTCCTTCAGCCTCTCACATGATGCAAAAGTCTCGGCTATGAATACAATATCTTGCATTAAGTTCGAAAGGATTTTCTGCAAGTCCTCTTTTCTGAAAGAAGATGGATAGCATCAAGGCCATTAAAATTTCACATTCTCGCTTTTGAAGTGACAACATGGTGCTCCTAGTCCTCGGACTAATTTTTGTTGTCCAGTGACAAAACAAGTCACTTAAGTTCAAATCCTGTCCTGTCTGGTACGTTGGATCTCCATCGGACGGTTCAGCTCGACACATAACTCTCTTAACACCGTAATTAATTCCTCCAAATACAGGCGTAGAAGAAAAGAATCCTCGCCGTTACAAATCCCAAATCGCCGGCTCCTCCCCCTCCTTTCTTCCCCACATGTCGCCTCCGCCTCCTCCTCCTCCTCGTCGTCACCCTCCCAAACCCTAGCGCGGCCGTCCCAAACCCTAGATCCTCCCCCCCGCCCGATGGCGGGGGCCACCGCGGCATCCCCGGCGACGGGGCAGCTTCTGGAGAGGTTCCGCGCGCGGCTGCGCGAGGATGCGGGCGGGGGCGGCGGGCCGAGCGCCGCCGCGGTGGTGCGCGCGTACGCCGAGGCGCTCCGGGAGCTCACTTTTAACTGCAAGCCCGTCATCACCGAGCTCACCATCATCGCCGGCCAGCACGCCGCGCTCGCCGCCAGGGGCATCGCCGACGCCATCTGCTCTCGCGTCGCCGTGGTCGGTTCATCCCTCTCTGCTCTTGCTGTTCTCGGAGCTGCTTTAATTTTTTTCCCCTTTGCTCTGTCGGGATAGGAAGAAGCTTGGGTTTTGAGTCCCGGTGTCCTTGCCATGCGGAGAGCTTGCTTGCAGTGACCTGCCGTATGCTTCTGATGAAATTCGAGATATTGTTTTCTTAGGACTGAGATAGACCTTTTGTTCGTTTGGTTTTTTTGTGAAAGCTACATTTCTTGCTAGATTCTCGTCATGTACCTGTAGTTCACAGCCTGATGCTCCAGTTTTTTATGGAAAAACTGTGGAAGGAGTTTGCTAATGCCTTCTCTGGTTTCAAATTATGCTTCTTGGATTTAGCAATTCAGGTTACATTTGAAGTAGTGGATTTAGCAATAGAGGTTAGGGGTGAATCGTGGAAGGAGTTCCGTAGGAAATTCTATTTCACACTTTGTTTTCTGAGTTTGTGAGTTGCTAGTTGGGACATAAGCTATGATGAATGGCGGGAGTGGGACTGTAATCTTCCTAAGCATACCACATCGCCCTCTGGGGAAAGATTGGAGGGAGTTCATCCACAAACTCCCATTCCCCATGCCACCAAGACTCCCTCTGCAACTAAACGAACAGATGATTAAGCGCTTACTTCTAAGCTTACTCAATTTTGTTGCTGACCAAAGTGCTCTTCAGTCGCTTGCTGTTTGCAAATGCTTTTGCTGGCATTAAGTTTTTTTTTTACTTAGATTTAGTAATAGAGGTTAGTATTGAACTAATGGAAGATGGCCTGTAAGAGCTTGATAGCCCTTTGTTTGCCTCAAATTTACTGTTTGATATCAGTAGGAAGTTGAGATTCACCTGCAATTTATAAGGATTGAGTTAAATTTCCACCTTGAGTGTCTGCCTCTCTGGGCACTGGTGCTGCAAAATGTGATTGCTATGATATTGTAACTGGTTATGTACATTTCGGTTTTAATTCTCATATGCATGCTTTATTTAATAAAATGCCCCTATTCGACAAGGTTGCTTTGCATGACAAGTAACGACCATTGTTCTACATGTTCTTGCAGGTGCCACCTGATCAGATATTACCATCTCTGTATTTGCTGGATAGTATTGTGAAAAACATAGGAAGGGAATATGTAGAGCATTTTGCTACTAGGTTGCAGAAGGTTTTCTGTGATGCCTACTGCAGAGTTCACCCCAACCAGTATGCTTCAATGCGGCACCTCTTTCGTACCTGGTGGACCGTGTTCCCTTCTTCTGTGCTCCGTGGCATCGAGGATGACCTTCAATTTTCTCCCTCGGAGAAGAGGCGTCCTGCCACCGCAACAAATCTGCACCAATCAGAGTCACTATCTCCAAGACCACCCCATGGCATACATGTAAATCCAAAATATCTGGAAGCACAAAATAAATTCAAGCAGGCCAATGTGGTAAGTTTTCCATTCCTTCGAACACCAAGTAGTTAGTATAATTATTTCTCATATACATTTGTTGTTATTCAAACATTAAACTTTTGGTCTAATAATGAGGAAGTATATGAAAATAGGATATTCTATTATCACAAAACATATTGTAGTCTCTCGCCTTTGCCTCTCTGTCTTTAGTGTATTCAAAAGGTTCTGATGTTTATTCCTTTTTATCTGTTTTTTCATAAATCAGATGCATCAGCCAACAACACGTAGCACCAGGCAAATAGCTGAATTGGATGAGGATCAGATAAATGGGTTCGCATCAAATGGTTTGCGAGCACGACATTCAAAACTGCTGGTATTGATCACGCATATTCTTTTGTTTCTCCTTTGTCAATCTTTTACCCTATCTCCTGTTTCAAGTTTGTTTTCTAGACCTACATATACCTTTCATAATACTTAATGTTGAATGCTGCCCTGAAAAGGGTCTTCTCATGTTTATTTGTTGATAATGAATTTTCAGTTGATATATTTTTATTTACTTAGTAAAAATATATAAACAAAGTCTGCCTTTGTTTTGAGCTTCCCAAGGGCTCCTTACAATGTAGCAGCTCATATACCTATTGCATTTTGCTCTCAAACAGTTAGGCTTATGCAGATTAGGCTGGAAACAGTGTTATTTTCTCTAGGGGAATTGGAACCCAAATACTTCAGTTTAATAAATGGCTCATCCGTGTCTTCTTCAATTCGAGTTTTGAAATGCTGCTGCTGCTGCTTTTTGTTTACTTGTACTGTAGCATGTTTTTTCACTTTTTATTGCTGATAATCTTTGTCGGAATCATATTCTGCATTGCAGTATGCTGAGGACCCTGATCAACAAGAGACATATCGAACTGGAACTATAAGGGCAACATCACCACATGTTTTGAGCACAAATCCTTCTGATGTTAATCCAGATGGGTTATTAACCAATTCAAGAAGAACCCTGTCCAGATCACCACCTCTTGATTTGCTCCATAGGAACGTGTCCCCAAAAAGAGTGCTAGAAAGGCCACCGCCATCTCATTCTATATTGGGACCTGACCCCAGAAGACTCCCTGATCGAAATGGTAGGTCGAGATGGGCTTTTGATGATAGTGCACAGCGACCTACTACGAGCATGCTTGATGAAGAGTACAGGAAGCAGAGTGCAAGAGAACTTATTGATGCGTATGGGAATTGTCAAGGCAGAGATGCTGATGGAAGACTTCCCAAGATGCAGCGCCTGGATTCCAATGGGATGGCCAGCAAATCTATTGCGCGAAATTGGATCAATTCCGAAGAAGAAGAGTATTCTTGGGAGGATATGAGTCCAACTTTGACTGATCGGATCAGAAGCAGCATGCCATCTTTTCACGGGGCAAATGCAGGGGTACTGGAACCTGATATCAGGAGGAATAGTTACCCAAACCAAGCTCCTCGATCATCGGTTGATGGGCTACCATTAAATCTTGAAGATAGGATTGCTGCTACCGGTGTATGTTTGTCTGATCTTTCTTTAATTACATTGAATAGTAACGTTAACATAACAATTTA
Organism: Eleusine coracana subsp. coracana; assembly: GCA_032690845.1. NCBI lineage: Eukaryota > Viridiplantae > Streptophyta > Magnoliopsida > Poales > Poaceae > Eleusine > Eleusine coracana. Next base: position 5,382,647 of record CM064432.1, on the reverse strand, counting down.
TGTGCCTATAATCAGTCATGCTGTTTAATTCAACAACTTTGATCTTTTACACCCTCCTTCCCTTAAATATTCTTAAAAATTCATGATCTGCATTACACTTACACAAGTTGGATTACTCTACTACATATTTGTTGAAATCCTTGCTCTAAAAGTTGCCATGCTTTTGCCATAATCTGTTATTTCATTGGGCTGACTACCTAGGCATGTAAGGAAAGCGGGGCCAGACCTGGCAGCTATGGTGACCAGAGGAGTGGGAGTAGTAGTAGCCATCCCAAGTTGCTAGCAAAGGACCAGCAACACCCTGGCTTTTTGCTCACTGCACTTTCTTCTCTCCTTTCCCTCCAGTTCTTGACCAAAACCACATGCTCTGTTGAACCATATGTGAATTGCCCACCCTTCCCCATCAGCTTAGGCTTTTGGGTGCAACTGGTCGGTGCATAGTAGCTTAACATGGTACCGAGACAGAGGTCTTGAGTTCAAGTCTTGGTGACCGCAATTTCCGCTGCGCTGTTCCTATTTTCATGTTTGCGCCCCGAGGGAGCTGCATGTGAGGGGGAGTGTTGAACTATAAGTGAATTGCCCACCCTTCCCCATCAGCTTAGGCTTTTGGGTGCAACTGGTCGGTGCATAGTAGCTTAACATGCTCTTGTATGCCAATTGGAATGTGGAACCCAGTCGGCAACCATTTCTCCTCCTCGAGGGCTAGTATCTTTTAGAATACTGATAAAAAATTATACTTGCCATGTAAATATTCTTTATTAGTAACATCATATGTACCCGCACAAATTTCAGTTGACCAAACCTAATCATATAACACTGTTGCCAAAGTTTGAAAGATTTAATCAGTAATCACATGCAATCTTATATTGATCGTTATTGAATGAAACTAGTTATTTAGTATTTGCCTGTAGCCTTGTACATTGTTGTGTTAAGTCGCTCACAGCAGGGTGGAAAGGTCCACCTGCTGGGAGAGCACCCTCTCGGGCTTGATCCTGGGTACTGCACCATTTTGTGCCTTTGTGCCCTCCTTCCTGGCTTTGGTCTCTGGTTTTGGCCTGCCACTTGTGGTGCTTCTAGTCTCTGGAGTTTTCATTTTTCTATTTGTTATTATTACATATACTGGTGTTTGTCATGAAAGCTATTTGGTAAACAAATAATCGCATTGTATTGCTGTGGAAGAAACTTTAGCATTGTAATGTTTCCATAGAATTTGAGTGTTATACAATATATGACCTATTACACAGAAATATATAAAGTTTTCAAGAGTGCATGTAACACACATAACATTGATGCATGGTTTCCTGGTAGTCTTTACCAGTTCAGTTATTCCAATTGACATAGAAAATTTTCTTTCTTCCCTGCGCAGCATGTTGACATGACCACAAGTAGGAGACATCCAAGCAATTTTGGTGTTCAAAATGGAGCCGTTTCAGAGTATCAGAGCTCCGAACATGTCCTCAATCATGGGAGAATGGCTACCTTGGCAACTCCACCATGGCAGCAGACTACTGGTTTGCCATTGCGAGCACAAACAACCGAACATTCATCAGCACTTAATAGAACACCACATCCTGCTGACAATGAAATGCCAGTCAACAGGTTGCCTCATGGTGGTACATATGATACTTTGATTGTAGACGTGCCTTTAGGAGAGAAGCACAGGCCATCACCTGCTCCTGCTCCAATAGAATGGCTGCCTCTTTCTCATACACAATCACAAACATTACTACCGACTCCACCTGATACAAAACATGTTAGAAGACCAACTGATAATTTAGATATTAGGCCTTTTGTTACCCAAGGAGCTAAATCATCTGTTTTTGTTCCACGGCATCAATATGATACCTTGGACCGGAAAACAGTTAATGTTGGTGGCTTAGCTCAACCACCATATCAACACCCAGATTTGTTGTCATCGAGTCAACCAAATCCTGGTACAATTTTGGGAAATCAAGCTCAGCCTCATCGTCCCCCGCAGTTTCATCCTTGTCCTCACCATCAGGAGGCATTTAGAAGCTTCAGCCCTGCTGTGCCTGCAACTCAGTTCCAAGGACAAGGAGGAAGTGCTGCAACACCACCGCTTCCACTTATGCCAAACTCTTTTTCTGCATCACCTCCTGTGCCACCATATGGCTTGCCATCTACGGCTAATTTTTCTCCGCCACAACCTCCTGGTCCTGGACCAGTTCAATCTCCACTGCAGATGGGTCCATCATCATCACAAGTTCGTGGCCCTCAACCATTTGTCTCTGGACTGTTGAGTAACCTCATGCGGCAGGGTGTCATCTCACTGGATGCATCTAGCCAACCTCAGGTATTTCTCATGCATTCATGCAACTTATGCTGATATTAGCTGCTTCTATTTGTAAGTTGCTGTTAGTTGAACTGTTGTCGTTGTGGATCTTTTGCTTGTAGGACTCTGTTGGCGTTGACTTTAATGTAGATCTCAAGTTACGGAACGAGTCTGTCATCAATGCTTTATATCAGGACCTTCCAAGACAGTGTAAAACTTGTGGCCTTCGATTTAAATGTCAAGAAGAGCATCGTGCTCACATGGACTGGCATGTTACAAAAAATAGAAATTCAAAGAATCGTAAGCAATCCTCTCGTAAATATTTTGTCACTGCAGAGGAATGGTTAAGAGCAGCAGAAACAGTTGGAAATGAAGGAGTTCCTGCATTTGTGCCTTCAGATCCAGTCCCAGACAGGAAGGAAGAGAAAGAAATGGCTGTCCCTGCTGATGAAGAGCAAACAGTCTGTGCCTTATGTCAAGAGCCTTTTGAAGACTTCTACAGTGATGAGACTGAAGAGTGGATGTACAAAGGTGCAGTCTACATGAATGCGCTGGATGGTGATATTGATGGTCTGCAGAGGTCACAATTGGGACCTATTGTCCATGCTAAATGTCGATCTGGACCTAGCAATACTTAGGTGGGCATAGCTGGTGAGTATCCATGCATTTCATTCTCACAACAAAATATTAATTGCTAAAACAAGATATATCTTGAGGTCTCAAAAAAATTTTTCTGTAAGTGCAGGGTTTTCCTTTTGTTGTTTTGTTCTGTTTTCTGAGGATTCCTTTTGCTGTGCAAGCTTTTGGCATGTTTGCCAATATTGCACTTTTTTTAATCTTATGTCCATACAATAGGTAAACCTGATTGCCACATAGACCATGTTCTAATCTGTGCTTGTTGGTAAATTTCAAACTGATCTGACATAAAGTTCTTCAAGAATTCAATACATTTCCTCTTTGTACTTTCCACTAAATTGTCTGCCACCAATATACTATTATGGACTCTTCCTATAACCATTCATTGTATCAGACTAACAGTAGTACTAAATTGTAAGCTTGAACTAAGATGCACCTGAGGCCTAATATTTACTAATTGCAATGAAGTTTTGCTTTTATGACTCAGGAAAGGATCCTTTCATGCTATACAGCAAATAGGAAAAACAAGCTAGTTGTGTTTAGGAAGCTCCACAATCTTAGCCTGTGCCTGCTGATTTTTCCATGATGGTATATGGTTGATCCCCCCTGAAACATTTTTTTTTCTTCACTTTTATGCTTGTGTTATAAATAAATATCATATTTCCTAGATTTCAATCAGCTGAAAGCTTTCAGTCAATGGTTTGTTACTTTGTGTCTTAATTTTTCTTTTGTAGGATTATTTGTATAATAATTATAAACCATTGGATCTAGATCTAATGGCTCAAGGAGGTGACTGAAAGTTCCCCCAACTTTCAGGCAGCTGAAAATTAGCAACTCCCTATAAATATATGTGTTAATACTAAAAGTGTGATGGTGTTAATTTTAATCTATTTAATTTTCATGATTGATTGTTATGTGGATATTCAGATGATTCTTTTAGAAGAATAATTGTTGTACAAGGAAGCAATCATGCATCTTGTTTATTTGCTTTCACATGTTCATTCTAACAAGTAATGCAAAGTAAAACAGCATTGAATGCAAAGCTAAACAGCATCCAACGGTAATAGAATCTCTTAGATATATGCATCCTTCAAAGATTGTCTTGAGTAATTGCATACAATTAAGTATTTGCAATTTTGTTTGCAGGGACTGTTGCCTTGTTAGCTTTTTTGGTTGCGGCTATAGAAATGACTTGTAAACTACTGGAGACTTGGATTTTGGTATGCTTAGCTCCACTCCTACCTTGACGGCTACAATTTGCATAGGATGAAATGTGACATAGTGTAAAATTGTAAATCTTTCTGTAATTCAGTGACTGAGCATATCTGGTATACATTCACTATTGCGATGGTGTGCTTATTATGTCATTTGGTCCTTTCATAGCTGCAGAGCGCTGCCTTACATTCACTGAGAGTGTGGATGTATCATATGAATTAAAGTCTCATGTCTAGGATTTCAAGCATCCCAGTCGAGGGCAGTCTTTTATGTAACCATGGCTTCACTGAACATGCAAAAACCATCTTTGTAGTTTTCTGCTTTCGTCCTCTTAACATCTTTTGCAGGACTATGTCAGTCTTCTAGTTGGGTGATAGCTTCTGAAACATTGGGGCCGTGCAAGATGACCAAGAATGCTGGCCTGAACAAATTAAGGGACTAAGTTGCTGCCATTACCTTTTCTATCAAATTTTGAAGTATTTTTCTTTGTATAATCTGAGGGTATTGTAAAGTAACTTGTATAATTGTCTTGCTGATACTTGGTGTCTATTTCAAATTCTGATGACATTATTAAGACTTTGTTTCAGAAGTTATATGCTCTGGTCTCTAGCAATTTGTTCTATGAAACTCACTGTATGTCTTAAGTGAAGTTCAAATCATGTTGCTTATCATGTTGTGGTGTTAAATGAACCTAACCTATACCACATTTTACGCTCGTTCATCATTATATTTGAAGGAATATGTTTCTTTTGTGTCTACGCGCTGCCAACTGTGCCATTCATGAAAGAGTTGTTTGACTTCGCATGACAAAACAAACTATGGACTTCAGTGACAGTGACTAGGTTTTTCAAGATAATAGTGATACAGTCTGATTCTAAATTTTTTTTCTTGCAAGCTCGCGTGCCAAATAATTCTCAAACTTAGACTACCATCCTAAACACGACAAAATTATCTTGCACTGCCTGCTTTAAAGCTTCATCAATGATCTTGAATCACTACAACCCTTCTGCATTAACCTTTGGCTGTATCCAAATTTGTTTACATGGTCTTCGCCTTCATGAATTTGTCAACATGCCTTGCGATGGTGTCAAAAAAAAAAAAAAAGCCTTGCGATAGTTTCTCTTTCTTCTCAATGTTTTGAAATCAGCAGGATATTCCCTCCGTTATAAATTGTAATCGTTGCTTGTTAGGACAATAATTATAGTTCAAAAATGACAATAATTTACTAACAGAAGTAATTTAAAAGTTTCGAAACATTGGCAATTACTTCTTACACTTGACAAACGTTTATCCCTAATGGCAGTTTTATTCCTCGCATGCACCAGATCAAAGAGAAATGTAATACCGCCCCAAAGATCATTTTCAATGACCCGCCCTATACTATACCGTCTGAAACAGTCACATGAAGTCCTGAAGTACAGGCTACCCATGTAGTAGCCCGTATTTCCTCCGTGCCTCTCGCAGCCAGGGTATACAAAACCTGTAACCGGTCCAGTTTGAAACCAGAGAAAACTGGCGGTTAATTTTAAAAAATCAACGGTTAACCATTTTGCTACAGTATGTAGCTTTAGAATCGTAACAGGCTCAGACCAGTTTTCCAGTTACCAGGTTAACCATTCGGTTTCAACCGGTTTTTGTAAACCTTGCTAGCAGCTCTACGCTTTGAAACAGTTCCCACCCTTTCATCAAACCTATTGCATATTTTGAATCTCATGACACCTCTCAACATTCTTCTTCAATGATTTTTGCATGCTGAGGTAGGGACATCCCGCAACTTGGTGGATAAGCATAAATTTAGGAGATACGCTATTACAGGTACAAATTGAGGAATCGAAATTGCATCCCTTAAATAGCAAGAAACTACAAGCGACAACAGGAACAGTTTTTACCCAGGAATGGTTATGCCCAACAGAACACCTAGAGTCTAAAAATCTTTGCAAATTCCAAAAAAGAGACAAATATCTGTTCTCTAGCTACCAGCAAGGCAGGCAACTTAGCCTGAACAACAGCATAATAAACACAACAAGGTACACAGCGGCAAATTGAAGCCCTAATTAACGAAAGAGATCCGGAACAACAACTTAGCAGCATCCGTTCTGTTGTAGAATCGACAGGGAAGTCAATACCCGAACCATCCCCCCTTGCATAGTGGTGACGCCTTCTAATTGTCGCAATATTTTTGCGAGCGCTAGGAACAATCTTGCAGTGAACACTAGCAGTATGAGCACCACATGGCAAGGAGAGTCTGAGGTGCGTTCTTGACTCCACACTGATGAAATCTTCCAATATCTTGCTGCCACCTGCAAAAAACTCAAAGCAGAAAGAACTTCAACACGACATGTAGATCATTAAGCCAATGCCAAATTCAAACATCTTTGTGTATAGTTCTACTCAATGATTCAGAACATGACTTCATGCATGCAAAAATTTATAGTACCTTGGAAGTACACGACGACTACTGTGGGTTGCCCTCACCGCAAATGGCGGCCTTGATGCGCTCCACAGTGCATGCGATGAGGCTGTTCACCGTTGCAACTGATCCCAGCGAGAGCTTCGCGGTTGGAACGGAGTCAACCAGGATCTGGAATGCCACTGTCAGAAGGGACCCTCCACCAGCGCTCTCCCCCTCCGTAGCTGTGCCCGGTGGCGGCCCATCAGGGAGGATGGCGAAGCCAGATGGCAACAGAGCCACATAGTCCGGGTCACCGCCATTGAGCACCACATTCATTGCTACTACATCCACAGGCGCATACACAACATATGAGCCCGATGCGTCGGTGCAGCTTTCTTGCAAGATCAGCATGTTGCTCTGGTTTGAATTTGCACTCTGCAAGAAAGAATGATCCATATGTTACTAAAAAGTAGCATATTCACATGCCGCTAAGAAACTTCATGTAGTTCTTGTATTGCAATTGTCACAAGACGTGTTATTGATTGCGGACAGGAGCTACCACGTCAGCCCAACCAGATTAAAATTTGATGGTCTTCAACAATGGTAGTAAGGAAATAATTCCTTATTTCAAAGTCAGTCATGGGTACTTACATTGACACGAAGAAGAGAGACACAGTTCCCATGGTCCCGGCCATTGGCGATGTGAGCCATTTCTTGGACTGCACCGCCATTGGAGAGGATGTCCCACTGCAAATTCAAATTATATCAGGAGAGTACTTATCGCAGCAAATGTAGCAAGGTTGTAGGTGCAGCATGGTACCTCACTGCGAGAGGACTCATCACGGAGGAAGTCAAAGACCCTCTTGGGCGGGACGGGTATCCAGAAGGAGGTGGCGGCGTTGAGCACAATGCCCGGTGGCCTACCAGGGTCGTCTACACTCTTCCTTGTCATGACACGCACATCCTCCGCGCCACTGCCTGATAGAGTCGTCCACTGGTGTGCAGCAGATGCCGTCACACCTCCACAGAAGCTCGCTACCATACGTTCTGCCAGCTTGAGCATGCTCTTCCTCCCCTCGATGCTTGTGATCACTGCAACAGATGCAAATCAACAACTTTCTTTTTTTAGAAAAAGGGAATATGTATATTCAAGCATGCATCCATAATGCACATCTACATGTATGCAACAAAAGTTATCAGTTGCAGTTTCTATTTAAGTGATTTGTGCGTACCGCTAAGGTCAGCATTGGGGATGTTGCTCGCCATGGCACTGGCAAGGCGCTCGCACTGCCGGTCCAGGGTGCCAACCCACCGTTTCGCACCAAATGCGAGGCCTGAATTCACCAATGGCTTGTAGAGATTGTGCACTGACCTGTCATCAACCTCAACATGCTCCACCCAGGTCACCTGCATGCCATTCCAGCACTCATGTTTATGGGGTAGCTTAACAATTGTGGATAGCATACTGACACTATCACGAGTTTTCTGTCAGAACAGAACACACTTGCTGACAGAAAAAATTCAAAGCTAAATGCTGTAGCAAAATAGCTATTATTTCAGTACCGTGTTCACTAAGCAAGAACTTTATCAAGGAGTTAAATTAACCTTTGAGTAGCCATTGGGCATTTCTTGGATAAGGCAGCCAGATGGCCTGCGCCGGCACTTCAAGACAGGGCTAGGGTGGAGGCTATCAAGGGAGACATCGACCACTGCCCACGTCCCATCAGGGTTGTGCTTGCAATATCTTACAAAATAGCTCTCACGTGTCGGCACCAGTGGTGAAGGCACCTGAAACTCCATTGACATCTGCATGTTGATGACCAACATTGTAAGTTAGACAAGCACGATTCCATCAAAAAAGAAAAGGCTACACATGCACGGCCAACACATCAGAAAGCATGCATACAATCAAACAATGAACGGTGAACTGAAATGAAAGAACAATGCAGATGGGATTCATTTTGTGATACAGACCACTTGCAATGCACCATTATAGCTCCCTGCCACGCCTGTGGACAGCACCTCATGCGTTGAAGCCCTCGAAACAATGCTCGAGAACACCGAAGCGAATCGATTCTGCACGCACAGGATTGAATCACAGAACAGCAAAGCAGAAATCAATTAGATTATTATTCAAGTTTTTACAAATCAAATTTACGCTGCTAAAGCTGTTGCTGATCACTTACCGCGTCCATGAGGATCTCGACTAGGCTGTCACGAGTCATGATCACAACAGCACTGTCGCGAGACGCCTCTGGCCGGAGACCATATTGCCTTGGGCCAATCCCACCTGGAAACATTCTGGCATACTCCTCCTCGTCCAGCTGTGCTCCTGAAGTGGCCATGCCCCACAGCGGAGCATCGAGCTGAGCCATTCGGACAAGCTCGTCCATGGCAGCAACAGCCAACTCCACAATCAGAGGCTTGTCAGCGTCAAGCTGGCCGGTTGACACGCTCCTCAGCAGATCCCCGGCACCAGCTCCAACACCGAAAATATGATCAGCAGCGAGGCTGGGTGGCTGGATGCCATAAGCACCCGCAAGATCAAGGGGTGATCGGGCTGCAGCTGCCGCGAGCGGGCTAGAGAGCACTGGGAAGGAAACCATAGGCTTGCCAACATGCTTGGCAGCAATGCCCGAGATCCTGTCTATTTCATCGCGGAGGCGAGCATTCTCAAGGCGGAGGTGGTGCTCGTCAAAGGACATCTCGCCGAGGGCAGCAGGGCCACCGCAGCTGGGGCAGGACGCGGTGCTGAGCGCCTCCTTATACCTCATGTTCTCAGATCGCAACTTGTCATTCTCTGCACGCAGCTGAGCATTCTCTTGCCGCTCATGCTGGTTCTGCATGCACCCAACACATTGAAATGAGAACATCAGTGTCATAGTATTGCGTGTGTAATAAAGAATTCTCTTTGCTGAGTTGTGTAAGATACTTGTCAAGTTCTCAAGCTAAGATTAGTACTGACGTGCACAAAACTTGGAGAGGACTTTTACTATCCAAGTAGTTGTGGTTTTAGATTATCGAATACTTTGGATCAAAACTTTGCAGTACGGGGAAAAAATGTTATAGATTACAAGTCATTGAAAGAAATATAGTATGTATCTAGAGTAATAGCACTTGCCTTCATCTGCGTGCGCTTGTTCTGGAACCAAAACTTGACCTGAAGTGGCTCAAGACCTAGCTCCCGGCTCAGCTCTTTGCGCTGCTTGTCATCTGGATGTGGGCACTCCTTGAAGAATCTGATCAATCACAATCACAAACGTCCCCATATGAACTTCGGTATGTTATGAGAAGGAAAAAGAGCTCAAACAATTTTGGCGCTATCGATCTTACGCTTCCATCTCCTGGATCTGGTGCTGGGTGTGGCGGTGGTACCGCTTCTTTTTGTTTGGCCTCTGGCTGGGGTCCTCCTGCCCATCGTCGCCAGAGATGCCATCAGGGTTCTCACTGCATGACTTGCTCTCATAATCATCCACGAGGGCATCAACATGGGTAGGTATCATGTTATCACCACTGTCCACTGCACCAGCTGGGATCTGATCGAAGAGATGCTGCTGGAAAGCTTGCTGTAGATGCTGGTTGTCTAACAAGTCAACCTATATATAGGAGTCATAATTCAAAGATGATATCAGTAAACAGATCAAGGTGTTACATATGGAAACATTTTAGATCGAATGTACAGGGGATTTCAGATTTGCAATGAACTCAAAGGGAAGCCAGTTCCATTGAAAAGATAACATATGCAATTTCAAAAGTTAATAACGAGGACAAAACAAGCACAAAGTGGTTAAAAACAAGCACAAAGTGCACTAATGCGTGTGGCATATCACAAACTAGAGACCGATACATGCATGTACTAGTGTAGTGATATAGTATATGAGAGCAGCTTTCGTCTTCTTCCTCCTACCAGTACCTACTCATGCTCCATTGAATAGCAATTTAACTGGTCATTATCCTTTAATGATCGGCTTAATTAATATTTGTACACATGCATAGTTGTACAGCACCTACGGTTCCACAAAAAAAAAATAAGCAGAATATACAACAAGCAAGTACAAAACAAAATACTGGAAACGCAAAAAAAAAAAAAAAAGAACTCTGTTTATTCTTCCCCAAAACTACTCAGAAATGCTGATTTCGCGCATCTCCAAGCTCACTATCTGAATTACCTGGTTCACAGACAGCGATGACGACGACCCATACGACACACCATTTCGACCGATCAGCCTTGCCGGCGTCATGACTGACGGTAGCACGGGTCTAGTGCCTCCCAAACCCTAGCTCCTCCTGCCCTCCGGCCACTCTCATTCTGCCAAAAAGATGCACACATACATCACAAATACAAATATAACCAGGAGAAAGAAAGCAAGCAGTACCCCACAAATGCTCACAGATCAGTGGCTTGCACGCCACGTAACAGCACGTTCGGCAGCAGATCTAGGGCGAACACGCGTGCATAAGAACTACCACGCCATGCAAGAATGAAGCTGAGAGAGAAGTGAGATCTGAGTTGAGCGATCTGTACCTCCGATCCCTGCTTCGATGCCCTCCAAATAAAAAGAGTATAGACGGTGGTATCGCATGCAGCAAGTTGCAGGAACAAGCTCCTTGAACGTAGCCGGTTAGCACGAAGTGGCAGGGAGAGATCTCAGGGAGGAAGACGCCGCCATGGGAGGAGCTCAGAGGAGGAGCGGGGGAAGGGGGAACGGCGGATGGGAATGAGGAGATGGGGAGGAAGGAGTTATTGCAGGCCGGGAGTGGAGAGCGGATGGGTGCAAGAGCATTTATTGTGAGAGGGTGCAGCGTTATTACTCAGGCAGCAAGCAGAGAGAGAGAGAGCGAGGAGAGAGAGAGGGGGAGTAACATCACAACCAAGTAACGTACACGGTGACAGGCGCTACACTGCTGGTACGCTAGCTGTACATGTATGACCTCTTTTTTTTTTTTTATCTTGGAGCGGTTTATTTGCTACTGCCAAAATTACAGTGCTGCTAATTAGCTGTGCTAAAAAAACAAGAGGCCGGCATTGAAACTTTGGAGCCTGACGCCTCATGCTGTTCATGTGACTGCATGCATATGCATGCATGGTTCCTGAGGAGGCCAAACAGCAACGACTACCCTTACACGGAGCTCTTCCTAGTGAACCTCTTAATATCATGAAAATAATAATTTGTAGTTCGTCTAAATCTTTTTTTTTTTTTTTTGCGATAGGGCCTTCATCCATGAGCTTCGTTTTATCCCACTATCGTTTTAGACAAAACAAATTGACTGTCCACAATACTACAGTGTGGCTTAACTTTCAATCAAATTAAATCAAGATATAAACCAAGATATAAACTTCCGTTTAATAAGTATTTCTACCTTCTGACTAAAGGATTGAACTTCCAACTCCAGCAATGAAACTTCACCATTAGCTAGGGGTGCTACGAGAACTTTGCCCATTTTTATCTTATTTATCAACTGTTCATCATCATTAGCTATACCGGTGTGCAAGGTTAGCCTAAATTAAAGAGATGGTCCACATCTGATTTTCACTCTTTTCTTCTCCCAAGAGTATACATACTAGCACAAGCGTATCATAGTAGTATGGCTGATGTGACAACCAATAACCAGTATTTGTTTGTTGACTTATGTTTCAAACATAAATCACATTGAATTTAGCAATTACTTCATGGCAACTTCTGATGGTAAATTGACTTGATCGATCGAGTGGAGGATGACCTATTTAGACTTTTGTGAACATTGAAGTGGTCAATAGTACGTAGGTAACAGAGACCAGTGAGACTCCTGCCTTGGACTTACAAAACTTTAATACTCCATTGTGAACATTGAGTATTTGTTTGATTAAAAAAAAGTATTTGTTTGATTAAAAAAAGTATTTGTTTGGAATAAGTCAACTCCATACAGTTGGTCGCTATGTTGTTAGCAGTAGTAGTGTTGTGTACTTTGAGTGTGTGTTTGGCAGTGCTTATGTTCAAAGTGCTTATAGTGTCAAAAGTGCTTATTGTGTCAAAACTACTTATAGTGCTTATAACGCTTATTGTAGTATAAGCAGTCAACCTGTTTGACAAAACTGCTTATGCTTATTTGTCCAAACTGCTTATGTTGAGAGAGAGGACCATCATAAGGACTAAAAGCTACGTTTTGCTGCTTTACCCAAAGTGTTTATGATAGTACAAAATAGCAAAGTGTTTATAGGTGCTTATACCACATAAACACTTATGCTATTTTGCTGTTTGACACTCTAAACTACTTATAGAGCATAAGCACTTCTAATAAGCAGTAGCATAAGTCCTGCCAAACACACCCTGAGTCTTTGACTGTCTCATCAATGCATTCAAGAGAAAACATGAAACATAATTTTTTTCATTAATTCAAAATATTTAGTTATATGGATGCTCTCACATATATGCGGTTTCAAATAAGAGATGTAAAAATACAATGGGCTGGGAGGCTTTCGGGCCACACCCACACCATATGACCCCACGCATGATTATATACAAATAGACTTTATTTCATGATGTTCTACCCTGATGAATATGTACATAAATATTGGACGAATACAAAAATAATAAATCAGCTAGACCATATATAGCTACTTAGGCATCTACAAGATTTTAATATGGGATAATAATAATAATTTTTTTTGCATCTGACTATTTTGAATTAATCCACCCTATACTAAATATTAAATAAAAAAACAACTGATCAACACTGCTACCTCCTATCATTACACAAGTAAGTGATGATAATTTGCTAAACAAAGTATGTATTGTTCTCTAATATCTTTCTACCGGTGAACCAGCTGATAGATGGACATATACATATAGAGAGGTGGAACATAATGAATTTTGCAAATGCATCCATGGATTTTGTATTGTTGATTGAGTGTAGGGTCTAAAGTTCTTTTCTTTTGTAATTTTTTCTCTTAAAAGCTTCACACAAGGCTTCATGTACTTTTGTTCATCGACTCATGCCTACATTCCATTCCCAAAGGGGGCCTAATTAACTTACAAGACCTGAAGAAACAACGAGAAATCAAGTATCATCATCAAAAGGGAGTTGTGAATGAATTTGTTTGAAGTTTTAAGCAACGTGTGTACCAACATCTACTTCATCTGATGGAACAATTGTCTACTCTGTTTGATCAACAAATCAATAAAATGTGTAAAATCTCATAATTTGTTTGACGCATAACAAAATAATAATTATAAACAAAGATTCCAATAAGATCTGGTTACAAAACATATTGAATCGACATTTGTAATAGCGACAACAATTATAAATCATTAAAGGAAAGTGGAGGTGATTTTAAGGGTCAACTACTGAATAGTTGATATATGTCTACACCTTTCAGCATCACTATGTGATTGGCTTAGTTCTTGACATTGTCCGACATTTACGTGGGGTATTTTTATTTCCGTACAAAATGTGAAGACTCGTATGGTGAAGGAATAATATAGTTATAGAATTCAATACATGACCTTTGAGTAACACACTAGCACAACATGGCATCTTGGTCTCCATATATTGAATACATGGACGCAGCCGAGCCAAGTAGCTTCTGTGACTTCAAATTATTGGTATACGTCCCTTTCTGCAATTCATGTGAGGCAAAAACGTGTGGCTATATCCATTGTCAAGGCTGCTGTGGGGCCCATAAATAGGAATTATCAACTCCATTGCTTCTCTAAACTGAACATTGTTTATACATAAATATTATATATTAGACATTGGTCGGAAAATATATAATCAACAAGTGATGTGCACCTTCTCAGGAACGGATATAAGTAAATGCCATATGCAAGTAACTCTAATTTTGGTCCAAGATAATTATTTTATTATTATTAAATTCACCAAGTGTCTGACTTTTTAATAGTCAGCTGATAATAATAATCTCATCATGTATCAATGGTAATCATGTTGTAAAACCGCACATGTTGAAGCGTCCTTTGCTACACACCTTTCAAAATTATGAACAAGTCTCAATCATTAGTAATGCTGCATTTGACACTGATATTGACCTGTGGGGCTCCATGTCCTTCTATTAATGTGTTGGTGGATGTGGAAATACCAACTTCAATTCCCCGTGATGCAAAAGCCTTCTCCAATAGCCTGAATGCGCTATAGCTCTAATGATGCAGTATAATATATATGCCATAAGTGCTCATATCCCCTGGAGAAAAAACATACTAACAACTAACAAGGAGCATTACATAATGGGTAATGATGTCTCACCATAGGGGATCAGATTATTAAATGTACCCCTTCAAAATAAATATGCTTCCTTTGGTTGATGTGAAGTGTGTTTATTACCGAGATTTTAATTCGTGTATGCACGTTCCTTTTGTAGTTATAGCATCGTCTGTAGTAGTTTGCAAGAACCCTAGGTAGTTTGAAAATGGAGTAAGCAATTATTAAGAATACCTCGATGCATATACTTATGTTTTGGGTAAAATGACCTCACGATATGTATGGATTTCAAATTTCTTATGTTTTGGATATGAGTAAAAAACACATCTTTATGAATAGCACTTTACTATGGTTATTTTTGCATAGGTATAAACTGAAGATAAAAAATGGTTATACGAGTAAGCATGGCATTTTACTGTCTCCATAGTGAGGTGGTATAGCTGCGGTGAATGGTTTGAGATTGACAATGAGTAAATAATAATTTAGACAAATACTTTAGAATGATTTCATTTAGGCCACCCTTTTAAATTCAAATCAGGATAGACCACAAAGTTCCAACAAATTAAATATAGTAGTCCTCAATATTGTAGCAATCATTGCCATATGTGTATGTGTTTGTTCCATAACTCTGACATGCACATTTAAACTCTTATCAAAATAGATAATTGACCATTGAATTTGTGTGCTTTTTGGCATTAAAATTCAAAATTGTCCCTTCACTATTTCTATACTCCAGTTCACTTATTTCTCAATCAGACATTAATGGTGGTGCATTAACAGTGCTAAATGTTCGTTTTGGTACAAACATACAGGTTCCTCACATAGTGCCCAGTGATATAAATATTGCATTTATACATCCCAAGTGTGTGGCGTACCTGTACGTGATGGTACTCAGAGTTGCTGCACTGAAGGAAAAGAAAATACAGTTAATAACTACTAGTACGTACGTACCTGAGTCTTATCGTAGTTGGAACACTCTACTCCAATTTCAGTGGCATATATTGGTTTGGCACATGGATACAAATCCAAAAAAGTTTAGTTTGTGACCTGCAAAATTAGTTATTGTTAGTACTTGCATAAGAAAACTGTTTATAAGCTTCCTTTGATCTGAAAAACATTGTTTTTTTTGAATGAGATACTCGTTGTCTTACTTCCTTAAAAAAAGAAAGGAAGGGGGAACTGTAACCCTAGTCAGCTAATGTTGTTGGTAGAAAAAGGCCACTGCCTACGGACATGGTAGGTCTTTTAATTTTCTTTTTGTTTTTTGGAAATCATGGTAGGGCGCTTCTTTTTCTGGCTCGTCAGAAATTACAGATCATCTTTTCTATCACTTTCGAGCTGAAATTTTCATTAATCTGAACTAGATACTCATGCATGCCCTTTGGCCTACAACCTAGTACCAACCGAAAGAAAGCAAAGTGAACTGAAGAAGGTGCAAACCGACCAGCACTGTGATAGAGGTTTCAACTTAGATTCATGTGGATTAATTATCGCATCATTTACAAAAGAACACAGAACCAATTAATCTGAAGTAGCTGCGCAAAATACAAAGCTGAGAACAAAATATGTCATCGAACGGACTCAACTGTTTCTCTACAACATATAAGTGCTCTCCTCTCCTCCTGCACATACGCCAGTATAATACAGTAGCTATGCAGATGCCAGGGTACCATGCATACCCTACCATACTGCACGCTTCAGACGATTGGGTTACCAAGTCATGTGCTACTTCTGTTAATTGTCTAGTAATTAATTAAGTATTTTTTGACAATGAGAAAAAACTTTTATTTTGATATATAGTAAGCATTGGAAAAACTATTATATTTCTTATTCAAAACAAATAAAAAATATAGATCATACAATTAGTCTACAAAATAAGGCAATTAACTTTGATATGAAAATTATTTGCTCTCTCTCTCTCTCTTTATATATATATATATATATAGGGTAATTTCATTTTCTCTCTCTCTCTCTCTCTCTATATATATATATATATATATATATAGGGTAATTCCATTCTACTCCCAAGTATAGTTACTCCCATGTTCAAAAAACTACATTGGGTATGTGTTCATACCCATTTATCATTTTGAGTATATACACATACTTAAAACATGATTTTTAAGAGTGATAACCATAATTTTTTTGAAGGGTTTTTAAGTTATAAACATATGAACATATATCACATTTACTGCTATATAAAAGTAAATATGTCTTTATAATTCATGTATCGCAACAAAAAAAAAGTGAGTATGTCCATATACCCTCTAGTATGACTACATACTACATTTAGAAACGTCAAGTATGTAATGATACTCTCTAGATTGTGAGATATATATGTGGGAGTAGCTACTCATGGGAGTAGGAAAAATGCCTCATATATATATATACTCTATATGGAGCGCAGCACGCTGAATAATATTCAGAGCGCTGGTTGGTTGGTGCAACCCAACCAACTCAGCCCGTGATAGTATATTTTATTCCACGGTAGTATATCTCGCTCTGAAGTAGTATATCAGCACAATATATATTCGAGTAATCCTGTGTCTTTCTCTCTCTTCATCCTCATTTTGAATCTCGTCTTCTCTCTCCTCTTCCTCCTCTCCTCTCCTCTCCTCTTATTTGCTTGAGCTCTAACCCGTGTCATCCGCTCGAGCTCCAGGATCTCCATAGGCAGTAGCAGATCTGGGCAGAGGAGCACATCAGGGAAGCTTGGGGGCGCTGCTGTGTTCCCTATGAACTCCGTCCACATCACCTTGCACAGGTGACGATTCTCATCTTTTCCTCTAGCTGGCCGTCCACAACACCTTGCACAGGCTCCATCCACCTGCACAAGGTCCAGTTCTGTGTGCACAAGCTCTATCACGAATTTCTTATTTATCCTATTTTTGGAGCTATTTTTAGTGAATTTTTAATCTCTATTTTAGCAGCGTTTGGGCTCAGATTTTCTTGGGGATTCAGGTGCTAGGACATGTGAGAACATCTGTGTGTCATGGAATAAATCAATTTTCTCAATAGCACAGTTTAATTTCAGGTTTCTTATCTTTTCCTCATTCTTTAGAGTTATGCGATTATTCTGAAATTGGTGTTAAATGCTCAATCTTTCTTGGGGCTTTTGGTTGGAATGGATTCCTCATGATAGAGTGAGCATGCTGTTAAAATTGTGTGATTTTTAGAGCTGTTCTTATGGGTCTTATGATTTTTCCGTGAAAGAGGAACTAGCGTATCGTGCTCTATGTTCTTGATAGAGCAAGCAACCTTAATAGTATATTACTTTGATGGTAGTATATAATTGTTGATAGTATATTACTTTCTGTAGTATATATACTATTTTCTAGTACATATACAATTTTCAGATGCGTGAACAAGGAAGGAAGCAAGCACAAAGTATATATACTTTCTGTACTATATATATACTATTGAACTTGTAATAGAATAGTATTTTTTTTCAATGCAATATTACACATCTGTTGATGTTGTTGTATTTTGTAAATATTCTATTTTATAGTAACCTCAAATAGTATATATACTATCTCTTGTAATCTATTTTCTTATATTTTATGATAGTACGTGTATGATTATATACTGCTTCTTGCTAGTTGTTCTGCAATCTCATATTGTATATATACTATCCTACAATACACAAATAATCACTTTTGATTGTGTTTGCTAAACGTTAATATGGACAGTCGTATATTTTTCTTGATTGTTTGCTTCACCTGTGTATATTCAGATGTTGGATGTTGCCTCTGACAACCATTTGATTTTTATTTATTTTGTTATAGATTTATTTTAATTTTATTTTCAGATTTACATCATATATTACTGAATCAGTATACTATTGTTTGAGATCAGTATTTTATAGCTCCTATAAATAAACCAGGTAAGTGTATATATACTATTGCACTTGTTAGAAAATAATATTATTTTCAATGTTATAGTATATCCATGATAGTATACGAATTCTATTGATGTTAATATATTTTATAAAGAATCTATTTTCTTGTAATCAGTATATATACTTACCTCATGATGTAGTATATATATTACCTCTTGTAATCTACTTTAAGACTAACAATACGTGGAATAGAGGAGTATATATACTAATCAATTTTTTTTCTCTTTTCTACCAGATTTTGATGCCCAAGTGCGATACCTTTTTGTCTGTGTGCAGCTCACAGATCTTATTCAGTTGAAGCTCTCATAGTATTTTAGGGTAGTATTTTAACTTTTGTTCTCTCTGAATTCATACTACAGTATGCATTGTAAGGTAGTACATATACTTCATGAGATTTTAGGATAGTATTTTATCACAAATATACATCTCTATGAGTGTATGTAAATCTATGTACTTATGAGTATGTATATATATTTATATACTCATGACTATATTTTTTGAAGTGTATACGATAACATTCTATGAGTATATCTTGTCTTGGTGATAGTATATCTCTACTAATGGTGTTATGGACATCGTGATATAATATCTCTACTCCTGTGATAGTATATCTCGTCAGGCTGATAGTATATCTCAAAATATACTACCGCAGTATACAATCGCGAAGGTTGGTTTGATTAATTGATGGTCAAAATAATGTGGATCTGAAAATATACGACCATGATAGAAAATATATCACTGTTTACTTGAAAATATACGACTGCGGTTGAAAATATACTATTATGGAGATTGATTTCACTAGCTGGTGGTCAAAAAAAAAATATATGACTATTGATCTAAAAATATATACTACCACGATTGTACATATACTACCGCAATATACGATCATAGATGTTGGTTTGACCACCTGGTAATCAAAAAAATATCGACCTGAAAATATACAACCTCAGTAGAAAATATACGACTGGTGACCTGAAAATATACAACCACTATTATACATATACTATCACGTTATACCATCGTAGAGACTAGTATATATACGATTGCGGAGGTTGATTTGACCAGTTAATGGTGGACAAAGTACTCATGCAGCTGCTGACACAAAAAGTAGAGGACATAAAAGATTCCTTGCATGCAGCTCCTGACACAAAAGTAGGAGACCAAGAACACGGCTTGGATGCCATTACTTGCTCTACTGTTTCAATAGCATGTATGCAGCAGACCATGACCCACTTGGTGGTTAAATAACCGGCGCGCTGAATAATATTCAGCACGTAGCGCGCCATTTAGTGCTGTGGTAGGAGAAGTTCTTTTAAGAACACACTCTGATCACACAGAAAAATCTTCTGAACAATAAAAGGGAGATAATTAAGTGTGAAACTTATCAAAAACTGGTTCAGTACGCATGAATAAAGTATGACAACAATGGACCACAAGTACAGGCTGCACCAAACGTACACTATTGAGACATTATAGCTTCTAGCTTCATTTGCAAAACTTATGCCACATAATCATCATGATTCAAAAGTCTCAAGACAACCTGCACACAACGTATTGTTAGGTGTCGATCTCCATCACATCCTGGCCACGACAATTTATGTATGGTTGACATAAAAAATATGTGTGGAAGATGTTCGTAATCCTCAGCCATTGTTTTTTTCTTGCGATGAACGCTACCACAAAAATAGCATATAGCGGCGGTACAAAAAATTATGTAGCGATGGATTAAAAGAAACCCGTCGCTACAGTAGACAAATAATTTTTAGCGGTGGTTCACATTATCAACCGCCTTAGAGTCGGTTAACATTATCAACCGCAGCTAAAATTTGAAATTTAGAGACAGTTGACATTGTCAACCACGGCTAAAAATAGCGTCTGCCACGTCAGTGATCCGCCGGTTTTTCTCTCCACCAATCAACATTGTGCTCCTCTCCTTTCTCTCCCATCCAACACTTATTATCTCTCCTATTTACTCTACCCATCGCCCCATCCCCTCCTGTCTCTCTCCTCTCACACTCGTCTCCTCGCTCTCCCTCTCATGCGGCCAAGGCTCCTCTCCTCTCTCTCCCACCGAGCGTGGCAGCGCGGAGGAGGCCCGTCCGAGGCGGGCAGCCGATGATAACCTACTGGGCGGAGGAGGCCCGCACAAGGCTGCAGAGGAGGCCCATGCGCGGCGGCTCAGAGTAGGCTGCGCTAGGTGGTGGCGCGGAGGAGGTCAACCGAGGGAGGCGGCGTGGAGGAGGCCCGACCCCCGGCCACGCGTGGTCCAAATCAGCGGAGATGGAAAAGAAGGCACGCGTGAGGCCTGCACGACCCCCTGTCACGCGTGGATTTGCGGGTTGGGGCTGGATCTGTGACGGTGGGCCCTCCATGACAAAGGATCTATGATGGTGGGCTCTCCACAGCGGGCCCTTCACCCATGGCGAGTGCTGCTTCGGTGAAGGGCAGCGAGGCGATGGCACCCCCTTCCCCGCGCGGATCCGACCGGGTTGCAACTAGATCCTGCGGGCCGCGAACGTGCCGGGGCATTTTTTTTCTTTTTTTAGAAATTCATGGCGGTGGGTGACAATGTCACCCGCAGCTACAACATGATTTTCACCGGCAGTTTGTTCGTCCCATGGATGATCCGTCGCAAATTTTTCTATTTTTAGCTCTGCTTTCATAGCGGCGGGTTGGTTGGTCTGCCGCTATAGTCCATTTTAGCTCACCGTTAAAATCCCTTTGTGGTAGTAGAAGTAAATCCTCAGCCATCTGTAGTGTTATCTAATGTTGAAAAAATGCAAATTATTCTAATTCTATATTTTAGTTTGAGGCATATTTCATTGACATTCAAAAGTAACGCTAGCAGCAGGTAAATGAACACAACAAATATTATGTGAGAAAATATAGACACATGTTGGGATTGTCAGCACTAAAACTTTTAGAGCAAATTGTAGACGAAGTAGACCATCGATGTAGAAGTTGTAGTTCGTCGATGGGGAGCGCATATCATTGCGGATCAGCTTCAACCAGTCACACGGATGCGCTGCCTAAAAACCTTATTACCGTCCCTCGTGCAGGCTTCACGATGACAAAGACTCGGAGATTCCACTCACATTTTTCCTCAGTGTGGGCCGAAGAATAGGTTCGGCGAGATGGAAGTAGCTCAACACCAAAGCACAACTCTCCAAAAGAAGGAAGAAGATGAAATGGAAGGGAATTTTCAAGGTTAAGCAAATAATATAGGCACGCTGCCCTCTAGGAGCCATTTCCTCTCTAATGTCGCCCACTAATTGACAGTCAATTCTTGGCTGGCCAATTAATCCTGAAATTATGGTGATAAATCATGTATTAATCCACAATGAAGAAATCATGAAAACTGCGAAATTGCGTGTGTGAGCCTAGCCCACTCTCTCTCTCCCATTGCTTTCTTGTTTCAGCCATGGGTATTGGCTCTACTATATATGTTGGTATGCACTACATTGAACTAGCAATGTGGGACTAAACTAATAGTTACTATTTGCTTTAGAATTTCTCATGAATGAGCCTTGAAATGGGCCAAATTCCAACAATCCTCCACTAGTTCCAAAGCAAGAAATTAAGGATCAAATCATTACTGTGTTGTAGTATTGTTAATATACCCGTCTTTTGGTATAAGTCCCATACAGGTTGAACTTGTACCTAGAATAACAAGATTATCTTTTCATAACTGAAGAATGAACTAGATCTTGAATTCTCAGCTATATGTGAGCAGATTTCACTTGAAATCTAACTAATACTAGGCTCCCAACAACCTCATCTAACAGGAAGGTTAATGGTCTGCTCCTGTATCTTCTCATGAGCCTTTATGAGAACGTCCGATTCTCATAAACTACGACCTATAGTTGAGCTCAAGTATGTGTTTTCCTTCAAGATATCCTACAGGCTAATAATTTAATAGAACACATTAAGGCTATGTGCCAACCTTTGGTTACATCACTCAACTTATTCTTCCTGCTACGTAAATTTTAGGATCTTCGATCAAAAGGGCAGATTACTATTGTTGTGTAACTTCAAATGGGCCTCATACCCATGTTCTTAGACATCGTGGAAATCACATTCTGATATAATCATGATCTAGAGAGGAGAAAAGAAACAAAACAAGGATGGTTCGGTTGAAGTTACGGCAAAACCGTCGTAAGCTATAGTGTACTAAAGAGGAAACTACGCAGAGGAGGCATAAAGTTTTAGGGGTCGCCATAAGGAGGAGAAGCAGTCACAGTATGGTACGGTGACCTGGCCATTCAATAGCTAGTGTCGAAGTTTGAATACTTTCATGGTCACCGTAAGATATGGTGATAGGTCACCGTAAGCTATGATGAGTGATTCCTCAACAGTCAGCTTTTTGGCAATGGCTAGTGGAGAGGTTTGAGCCTACAGATAGTTATTATACAGCTCGTGGATAGATATCTTAGCCATTTTGATTGCTAAAGGAAGCAGTAGAAGACCAAGTGGAGAAGAGAGGACACTTGTGCAAAAATTTAAGGGCTATCTTTGAGTGTCAAGGATAGTAACAAGAGCTTCCTAACATCTCTAGCCTAGTGAGGTTGCAGTGGGAGGAGCTTGTGAGTCCACGTGGAGGGTAGATCGTGCTCTAAGGGGACATCACCGACTCAAGGAGTGAAGTAAGTCCTTGAGGCAAGTAAAAATCCATTCTTTCTCATCCACTCTAGGGGGTGCGAACATACCTACGTAGATTACAAGTGATGGTTACAAGAATGGCGGGGAAGTGAAGTGTACCCAATGACATTCAGGGATGAATGTAGACCCTTCAGGCAGAGATAATCATTTTAATCCTGGGAGAGGTGGAGACACTAGTCTAAGCAGCTTGTGCCCTTGATCACAGCAGTTACGTGACCATATCTTTACTTGAAGTGATGCAAGAAGGTGGGCGAAGACTCCGTCATGAGGGATCGATACTCTGTCAGGAGTTGAGTGTAATGCCCCGCGTCCAAAGTTCGCTTACCGCCCTAGCCCACTTATGGGACATACATGTGCATTCACACATAGCACCTCTCTTACACTTTCATCCTCGCTTCATGTAAAAGGTTTAACCCGGAGGTGCTATGGTTGGAACAACGAGGGTTATATGCTGACCCTCACCCACCTAAACTTCCAATATGGGACTAAGCCCACAACTTCACTTCACTACTGGCCTCTTGGACTAAAACTACAACTACTACAGGCTGCTAATAGGCTAGAATGTTACAATGAGCCAACAAGTATTGGGGAAAGACGCCATCCGTTCGAGACCTCAGACTAAAAATCAATGAGCCTCCTTTGACCCCTTCTCCTCTACTACTTGCATTTAATGTTATGCGTCTTGTTCTTGTAGTATTGGCCTTGTACAATTGATTGCTTGCCTGTCTTGCTCGTAGTGTCAATCTCCTAGACTTGCATGCTTAGGTCCATGTCCAGCTAGGTGTCTTGATTGATTGCTTGAAGAAACACTATCTTGCATAGGAGTTGATTGATGTGTGGATTACTAGCATGTGTAGGTTATATTTATCATTCCTAGGATCTTATATCATGCTAATGTGGCTCTACTAGAACTGCATAGGGGTTGCTTGAGTGATAGGTAGAGGAGCTAGCAAGAAAAAAAATGTCATGTGAGTTCCCAATTCAACCCCCGCCCCCCCTCCATCACTCAGTCCTTCCAGTGTGCACCTAGAAATTTCTTACCACATAATAAGTAGAAAAATGGGGAAAAACCAAAATATAAAGAAATTAGGTTATTTTGTTAATAGTAATTGTCCAAATGTCTCAAAATAATCCCATGAATAATACACAACATCATAACACTAATGAATTAATTTAATACCTTCAATTTGTGCTTTCGCATGGTAGACTCCATAGTGTCATCCTCGCTTATTCTAGAGAAGATATCCTACTTCATGAGTGTGATCAAACAATCTTTCACAATATACCATTCATCTAAGTTGGCCAAATGATCAATGCATCTAAGTCGGCCATTTTTTAGCTCAAATTGCAGGGATGATGCAAAGATAGTAGTGAAGACAATCACATGCATTGCCACATAAGCTTTTGTAGAAAAATTTCTCGACCTTCAAACTATTGTAGGGTGTAGTACAAAGGATTTTTTTTGTTCACATTCCCACAAAAATTGGAGGTCTGATGGGTCGATGGTGTGAAAAAAAATATGAGTTGTGCTGCTCATGAGATTTTGATTAAATCAGTGGTCCGATCCATCTCCACATACTCGATGAGTTGTTTCCTCCTTGCCCTAGATACTTGCAAGAAAATCACAAGTGCAATGTCTATCTTTTGGTGGAGCAGCAATGTTGATAAAAGGGGAATACACTGGAGGAAGTGGTCTGATCTGACCTTGCCAAAATATAGTGGTGGTATTGGCTTTCAAGATATCAAGCAATTCAACTTAGCAATGTTGGGCAAGTAAGGCTGGCGACTCATGACAAAACCTTCGTCTCTATGTGGCTGGGTACTCAAAGGTAAATATTTTCCTAATAGTGATATCCTGGTAGCTACAAAGAAGAAACATTCATCACACACTTGGAGAACAATCCTAGAATATAGGCAAGCTCTTGAGCTAGGGTTGGTAAAAAGGATTGGTGTTAGATCCACTACCAATATATGGGAGGATAGATGGATACCAGATGGGATTGCAAACAAATCATTATGCAAGCTTGCTTATGCATAGGCGACGACTCTGAATTAATCGATCCACTCTAACACGTGATCATGGAATGTGGATATACTCAATGCCAATCTGGTTCAAGCAGATGTTGAGGCAGACTTGTAGATCCCTCTTGATCGATCAGTTGAAGACTTCTGTGCATGGGCTGCTAAGAAACATGATCAGTACTCTATGCGGTCAGCTTATAAACTGCTAGCAGGCAGGGATGCTCAAATTCGGGACAACAAGGGCGGCTCAAATTATTCTACTTCAATTGTAAGTGATGACCCCCTCTAGAAGCTTCTGTGGGAACTAAACGTTACACCGAAAGTTCGTGCATTTTGGTGGATGAGTGATTAATGACTTCCTTCCTTGTTGAGCAAATCGCCACCATAGACATATTGAACAACTGAGCACATGTGAGGTTTGTGGTGCTAAGCTTGAATCTACATATCATGCTTTGACAGAATGTACTTTGGCTAAATATTTTTTGGCAACAAGTTATGGTGATTACTCAGGTGAAGCTGCATCCTACAACTTGGGCTCATGTACTTTGGCTAAATATTTTTTGGCAACAAGTTATGGTGATTACTCAGGTGAAGCTGCATCCTACAACTTAGGCTCATGACCTGTTGGATATGACATTTTCTAGCAGGGAGAATGCATGTGTGCTTCTATGTGGCATCTAGTTTTTATGGTGCTCTAGAAACGATCATCCCCATGGAAAGGATCCTATCCGAGCACATAAAGCCATCGCTTAGGCTGTTGACACCACCGCTCATCTTTTGCATGCTTGATGTCCGAGTACTGAAGGCATCCATCATCAACATGTGTCTATATGGTGCCCTCCACCATCTGACTTTCTGAAGATTAGTATAGATGCTTCCTTCTCAACTATATAACACAATGGTGCAGTAGCTGCAGTATTGCGTGACTCCAATGGCATGTTCATGAGGGGTTCGACAACATGGATGTCGTCAATCCAATGGCTCTAATAGCTGAAGCAGAAGCATGCAGAGTCAGCCTATAGATTCTCACACTTGCGACTGATATCAAGGTTATCATGGAGACTAACTCAAAGTCATTGGTTGACCTGTTGATGGGGCAAAACTTACAAGCGATCAGAGATATCAACCATTCTTGTTGACATCCGAGACTTTCCATCCCGCTTCTCTTCCTTTTCGTTGATTTTGTTTAGCAAACTGCAAATTCAGCTGCACACATTTGTGCCTAGGAAGTAGCACGACATAGGTCTGAGTTTAGCTGGGAATCCCCACCTTCCTTTCTGCTACAGAGTCTGCAACACAATTGTAACATATATGCTTTTGATTATGAAAAGAAGAGCTCTTGATTCCACGCACACACCCACACCATCCATCATATTTCTCAACTTATGATTTACCGGATTCAATAGAGAAAAAAACTTTCAACACCTGTAGTGACCACTGGGATCAAAGCTAGTTTTAGAATCACGTATGTAAACCAAATCATATGAAGCTTATAGTAGATTGTTTAAACCTTTGGAACTCTTGTCCTTGATCATGTCAATAGAAATATCAAGCTAGAATTGAAGCGTTATTAATTGAATACTTGAAAGGTCTTTGGAATAAAATTGATTTGGTATTATTTTAGAAGATCAGGGGGGGGGGGGGGGGAGCATCCCCACCTTTTCATTTCCATTCAAATGAATATACATGAGCAGGGCGTTACATGTCATTTAAGGTGTTTACAGTAGGGGATTGAGAGAGAACAACAACACACATACACACATCACCTACACATACTCCACATCGAGAACTTGTCATCATGCGCCCCCGTCAAACGGAAACAACTCTGATAATCTTCATTCCAATGTAACTGTTGTAGCACCAAGTCATAATCACCGGATGACTGTCATGAAGCTCGATGCCTTAGAAACCATCCAAGATCCAATTGACTTGCTCCGACGTCCTTCACAGAGAGGAATCTGTACAAGAGGGAGGGTCATCAAAAGGAGAAGGAGGAGATCCAAGAGAAGGGACCATGGTCTCGTTATCCCGACATATGATGAGCCATAAATATCAGGGAAGGAGGACAACAACAGAATCGAGCCACCGATAGGAGACGAGTATCAAGACCTGGCATGAGTAGTAGATCAACAAGCAATGTCAATCTCGATGAAGACTCCAAGACAATGCCTTCAAAAAGGACACGACATCGAGGACGTTATCATTGCCCGATCGAGCACTAGGCAAAATCAGTGTTTTCACTCGGAGAATCTAAAGATCAACAATACTAGAACACCTCAACAACGCCTTAAAGAAGGAAAATGACGCCTATTGGCACCACCGTTGCCTGAGCTTTTTCTAGGTGCCCGACGCCTGCAACTAGCTTTCACCAATCTTGGAGCGCCACTTTGGCTAGATAGGCAGCCACCATGGAGCATGAAGTAGCCTGACTGATGACAACATTGAGCTCCATGGTGCTGCAAGGTCAAACATGACGACACTTTGTAGGGGGCCTCCCATGTAATCGCGCCTCCACGGTGCTGCAACGTGTGCCAAGCTCGTGCAGCCTAGGAGCCATGCCCAAGAGCTACCCTTATTGACAAAGCCACGCCATCACCAACGCTCAGCTCGCCCAGCCCCGACGTTAGAGTGTCGAACCACGAGCTGAGCTCCTTGAAGGCTAGATCCGGCAGACAGAGGGGGTCTGCCCAAGCACAGAGACCCCTCATGACCGGATCTAGCGAGGAACCGAGCAAAGGAGGGCGGCCATGGCCAGCAGCCCGTGGATGTGACTGAAAGCGTAGGGTTTTGGGGATAATCGTAGATTGCATTGATCAATGAATACAAGGTTACATATATAAGGCAATGGGGAGCCAGGTGAGTCGGCAGGCCCATGGCCCAAGGCATGACACGCCAGGACCCTAAATACAATCGCTAACACTCCCCTGTAGTTTGATCGGCAGCACGACAAACGTTCAAATTGGTCCAAAACTCCACAAAAATTGACGTAGGCAAGCCCTTAGTGAAGACATCAGCATATTGAGATGTGCTCGGGACGTGAAGAACACAAACCTCACCGAGGGCGGCACGTTCCCAAACGAAGTGAAGATCAATCTCAACATGCTTAGTTCGTTGATGCTGAACAGGGTTGGTGGAGAGGTAGACCGCACTGATGTTATCACAATAGATGATAGTGGCTCGCCGGAGAGGACTATGAAGCTCACAAAGTAGTTGACGCAGCCAACAAGCTTCAGCAACACCATTAGCAACTGCCCGATACTCGGCCTCAGCATTGGACCTGGAGATAGTCTGTTGGCGCTTGGAAGACCAAGAGACAAGGTTGTCGCTGAGGAAGACACCATAACCCGAAGTGGATTTCCGAGTGTCAGGACAACTAGCCCAGTCTGCATCTAAATAGACTGTCAAATCATCGGGAGAAGTCTTGTGCAGAGTGAGTCCAAAGTCTATGGTGCCATGGATGTACCGAAGAATCCTCTTAACAGCAGCAAGGTGTGGCTCTCGAGGGTCATGCATAAATAAGCAGACCTACTGAACAGCATAAGCAATATCAGGACGAGTGAAGGTCAAGTACTCGAGAGCGCCGGTGAGGCTGCGGTAGTGTGTGGGATCAGCAACAGGCGCACCATCAACAGACAGTTTGGAGTGGGTATCAACAGGGGTGTTGCATGGTCTGTAATCACTCATACCGACTCGCTCCAAAATGTCCAACATGTACTGGCGCTGTGGTAGAAATAACCCATCAAACTGAGAAGTGACTGAGATGCCAAGGAAGTGATGCAACTGGCCCATGTCGGTCATAGAAAATTCCCGTTGTAAATTAGAGATGACTTGCCGGAGAAGATGAGTAGAGTTGGCCGTAAGAACAATGTCGGCAACATAAAGCAACAAGTAAACTGTGTCAGCACCCGGAGAATAAATGAACAAGGAGGTATCAGACTTGGCCTCCATAAAATCCAGAGAGAGCAAATGTGAGGCAAAGCGATTGTACCAGGCACAGGGAGCTTGCTTCAAGCCATATAGCGATTTATTCAAGCGGCATACATGATCTGGCCATGTGGAGTCTTGAAATCTAGAGGGCTGAATACAATATCGATAAGAGTGCCATGTAAAAAAGCATTCTTGACATCCAATTGATGTGTAGGCCATCCACGTGAAAGAGCCAAAGTGAGAACAACACGAACTGTGGCTTGTTTAACAACAGGACTGAAAGTCTCCTCAAAATCAATTCCCGGTCATTGTGTGAAGCCACGTAGAACCCACCTGGCCTTATACCGATCAAGAGAGCCATACGGTAGCATCTTATATTGAAAGACCCACTTGCCAGTAACAACATTGACCCCTAAAGGATATGGAACAAGCGTCCAAGTATTGTTAGATTGGAGAGCATCAAACTCAGCCTACATAGCAGCACGCTAGTTGGCATCCATAAGAGCATCACGGAAGGTCTTCGGTAGAGGCGAGAGTGTCGTAGTCAAGAGGTTCAACTTGTTGATCGGGAGACGGAAACCCGTCTTGCCTCGAGTGCGCATGACATGGTCATTGGCCACAGGGGCAATGTGAACGACCGAAGGAGGAAGGTGCTGAGCAGGGGCACCGGTTTGCATCAGGGGGCCACCAGCTGGTGGCGGGTCACGTGCTAGAGAATGATGCTCGATAGCAGTGACTCGGGACGAGCCATTAGCACCACGGGAGGTGGAGCCCAGTGCTGGAGACCAAGGTTCAACAACGGGGGCAACCATTTCAGCGGAGGGAGACTAGACGGGTGGTGCCGGAGAGGCAGCAACAGGTGCCGGCAAGGGTGCCGAGTCGGCAACCGAGTTAGGCATAGTAGTGGCAGTGGTAGGTGTACTTGCAACCAAATGACTAGGCCTGATGGGCATAGAAGCAACGTTATCATCAGTATGTAGGAAATCTAGGGCGGTGGGTGGCATTGGGGAGGTGGACATCTTGGCAAAGGGAAAGTGATCTTCATCAAAAACCACATGGCGAGATGTGATGATGTGATTAGAGTGTAACTCGAGACATCGGTAGCCCTTGTGCTTAGATGAATAGCCAAGAAAGACACATAAAGAGGATCGAGGGGAAGTTTGTGGGGCATGGTAGAAGAAAGGTTGGGATAGCACGCACAGCCAAAAACACATAAGTAGTGTAAGTGGGGTGTAGGCCATAGAGCGCAAAGTGGGGAGTCAAGGAGGCTAGTGTTTTGGTGGGTTGAAGATTAAGATGGTGAGTAGCGGTGTGCAAGGCTTCAACCCAGTAAACAAGTGGTAGGCTAGCTTGGAAAAGAAGGGAACAAATCCTACTATTTATAGTTTGGAGGGCGCGCTCAGCTCTACTGTTTTGCTGTGAGGTTTATGGACACGACATGCGAAGGTGGACACCAAGCATGAGAAAGAACGTGCGGGCAGAAGAATTGTCAAATTCATGACCATTGTTGCACTGAACATTCTTAATGGTGATGGAGAACTGCGTACGCACATGATGTCCCAATTGACATGCATGACAAAGATGATCTAAGATGCTTTTATTAAGAACTAATGAGCTTCAAAAGAGCTTCATCACTAAGATGACCGAGACGATGATGCCAAAGTGTAGCGGAGGTGGTGGCTGCAGCAAGCACGGGGACGCTGGTGGATGATCGAGGGAGGAACGGGTAGAGGTCACCAGAGCTATTGCACCTGGCAATCACGCTCTTGGTTTGCAAATCCTTCACAGAAAGACCAAACGGGTCAAATTCAGTGGAACAATTATTGTCGGTAGCGAAACGATGAATAGAAATCAAATTCTTAATAATGTTAGGTGAGACTAGAACATCATGAAGAAAAAGTGGGCGTCGGGGCATAGTAAAGATATATGAGCCAGTAGAAAGAACGGGCAACAAGGACCCATTTCCAACAACGATGGATGAAGGAGTATGCAAAGATGGAGGATGAGTGGTAGATAGTGTACCATGTCATGTGAGCAGTAGCACCAGAGTCGACGTACCACTCCGCCGGGGATGGGGGCGGATTGAGCATCATAGTGTTGTATGCATTAGCCAGGGACCCTTGATCCCAAGAGCCACCGGACATGGGGGTCCATGGCGGCTGCATCATAGGCCTTGATGAAGAAGCGGGCAGCTGGGAGCCCGCAACCGACCCAGCGTAAGATGGGGCTCCCCCGTAGTAGAAACCAGGAGGTGGGGTGGGAGCCCCGTAGGCACCGAGGGGCAAGGCCACAAAGGCAGGTGGCACCACAGGAGGATGCATGCCATGGGCCACGCTAGGAGCACGGTTGAAGGGGTACATCTGCAAGGTCCCCTGCCATGGTTCATTGAATGATGGGAGGGGAGGTCGCTATGGTGCACCAGCACCGGAGTTGGAGAACCGGTGCTAACCCATATTGCCGTTGCCAGAGGGAACACCAGAGCGCCCGTCTCAGCCATGCCGCCGATTGTTGTTATTGTTGTTGTGCCGCGAGTTGGATCCGGCAAGGGTGCCACTAGGAGGACGCGGGGGCTGCTGTGGCGGAGGCGGAGCAGCAACCAGGGCGCTGGGCAGAGGTAGGGGGTCATCCTCATCAACCTGCTCGAGCTCCTCAAGCTGAAGGTGGGTGCGGGCGTCGTCAAACGTTGGGAAGGGGCGATGCATCTTCAAGATGGAGATCATATGTCAAAACTTATCGTTAAGGCCACACAACATCGTGAGGACTAAAGTGCGAGCACCCACGGGATCATCAAATTCTCCAAGAGCGACAGACATGGCCTCGAGCTTGTTGCAGTAGTTGGTGACAGAGAGAGATCCTTGCTTGAAGTTGCAGAATTCAGCCTCGAGGAGGAGTGCACGAGATTCGCTATGCCCAAGAAACTCGTTCTTGAGGAAGGATCAGGCGGTGCGTGCGCTTTGATGGCGAAGCAGCACGGACTGCTGTAGGTTGAGGGGGATGGCACCGTAGATCCATGTGAGGATGGTGTAGTCCAGATGGACCCAGGCTGGGCGGTTGACATTCTCAATGTCGGTGAGGACATGATCGCTGAGGGCATATTTGCAAAGAATGACCAAAAACAGGCCGCGCCAACGAGTGTAGTTTTTGGCGGCCTTGTCGAGGGTGACCGGGACGAGAACCTTCACGTTGAGGACCGCCACAGCTTGGGCATGAACGACACTGAAGGTGGCTTCATAATCGTTGAGCTTGTGCGCGTATTCTTCAGCGGCTTGCTTGTGCGCGGCATCAGCGAGCTCCTTCTGGAGGCGCATTTCCTCCTCGGCATTCTTCGCGGAGGTGTCGTCACCCATGAAGGAGGTGGGGTGGGGGGGGGGGGCTAGGTGGTGAAGTCTTGGGTGAAGGCAATGGACTTCTGTGACAGCAAGGGGCCGATGAGATCGAGTCTCAGCGACGATGGCAGAATCGGCGGTGGTAGAAGCGGTGGCTAGGGTTTGCGGAAGTGAGGAGAGGTCGCAGGAGCGAACCGTCGCTATATACCATGAAAGCGTAGGGTTTCAGGGTTAATCGTAGATTGCATTGGTCAATGAATACAGGGTTACATATATAAGGCGACGGGGATCCAGGTGAGTCGGCAGGTCCATGGCCCAAGGCATGACATGCCAGGACCCTAAATACAATTGTTAACAGTGACCTTAGCCACTCACCAGAAAATGTAACCAGAGCGGAGCGGGAAAGTCGCAGAACACCAGATCCACCCTTGAGACAGCCTGATCCGACCTTGGGAGTGCAAAATCCGACCACTGGAGACCGAGAAATGGCCTTGGGAGTGCAAATTGATCTAGTATTTTGGTCATGACACATGTGACTCGGAACAACGTTGCGATTTGTAATTACTAACCACTATTCAGAACTAAAGATTTTAATTGTTGATGCAGTTGATTTTTTTAACTATTTTTGACCGTTCATCTTATTTAAAGTATTTATTCAAATATAAAAAATTATGAAGTAGATTAAAACTTTCATTAATGATAAATCAAATCGTAATAACACATTTGATAATTTTTCAATTTTTTTGAATAAGACAAATTATCAAATGTAACTAAAAAAGTCAATTATGTCAACAATTTAAATTCGGAGGGATTACTTGATTAGGATTGTCAATTATGTCAACAATTTAAATTCGAAGGGATTACTTGATTAGGATCTAGAGAACTCAATTTTGCAATGTTGTTGGGCGAGGGGCACCGTACCGCTTTGGTTGTGTGGTTCTGTCCGCTATCGTTGACGAACCTGAGCAAGGAGTTTTAGAGCTGGAAAGGTCGCGTCGCTTCAATTGCAATCAGTCGCAATGCTCCAGCCACCATGGAGGAAAACAAGAAGCTGAACCTAAACGACCGTCCCAACTTCTCTGTGTCTCCCAGATCCCTCACGGATGGACTTCTGGGATAAATGCAAACTAATAACAAAAATAAATTAGCCTAAAAGCCAGAGTAGTACATCACCCACCTCGACTACACTTTGGTCCGCCACTGGTTTCTCATGTGTATGTGTGGAGGAAAGTGTGTGTGAGAAAGAAAGACTTCCGCTCAGGTATTCATCAAAGACGAGGAGGCTAAATTGTCCAAGCATGGCGCCTGGAATATGTACCTTATATTATTGGACGGATGCAAGGATCTATATCAAAACACATAAGTAATTCTTTGTAAACACATAGTAGTATATTACTGTGGGATATATGTACCCGGGATACCTAACCACTCGACCATATGGCCGAGGGTTTAGTTTTAGATATATTCGGCTTAGAGATATTTATGTAGATATTTGTTTGAGTAAGCCGCAAGTTAGCTTTACAAATATGTTAGTTAGATAGAATCTATTATAACCGATTCGGATGTTACCTTGTAAACTCCTGCCCTTTGGATATATAAGGAGGGCAGGGGGCTTTCGTCGAGAGGCAGACTCATACTGGAACCCTAATTCTAGTGTGAACCTTAGCAATACAATAACACCAAACAGGACATAGGGTTGTTATCCTTTGGGAGGCCCGAACCTGTATAAACTCCGCGTCCTGTGTCCATTGATTTTACTTACTCATACGTATACCTGAATCTACTATCGAGAATATCTCTCGACAGTTGGCGCGCCAGGTAGGGGGCTGCGTTGAGCATAGCATCGTCAAAATCAATGGCTTTCGTCGACATCATGTTTCGCCCGGGAGACAACATCTACTTCGGAACCGTCAGCCTTGTCGCCGATCCGCACGGGTACCTTGTCGAGGAGGAACGCGTGGCCGATCAACAAAATCTAGCTAGCCGACTCCCGCTCGGGTTCGACAACTCGGCGGCAACTTTCTAGGCGGAGACCCTCTCGGATGACAACTCAACATTGCCCACAACACCCCGATCAACAACCTTGGTTAATTCGGACTTCACTGCGATCGATCTCCCGGCTCATCAGCCGGACGTAGATCTCAAACTTTTCGACGAATCAAGGTTCATTGCAACAATCGGTCTCGGAAGTGAGTCACTCCTGGACTTGATTGAAGAGCCGAGTGATTCAGAAAGCTGCTCCTCCGACTTCCACGAGGTGTTCATGGTGGCACCCGCTGCTCAAATTGTAGACGACGGAGAAACATCTGCCGCGGCAGCCGCATGTGGCACCGCGCCATGTGTAGATGGACAAGAGACAGATCCCGAAGACGATGACCCAGGTGCGGTCACCCCCTCACTCTGCAGACCACATGCCCAGCACAGATTCGACATCGTCCGAAACTTAAACATGGGCTCCTTAAAACTTGATGGTGAGGATGTCTATACAACCCCATAGCATAATATCATAGCCGCGGCAGCCCTCCTGAAAACCATAGAGCCCTTGCTCCAAGTCTCCCCAGCGTTGACACCTCAGGTCAACCAACTGAAAGCACACATCAGGGCCGTGGCGGTGCTGGAGATGAATGCGGCAAGATCAGCATCGAGTCGGTCCGCTTCTGGGACCGCTAGTTCGATGTCCAGGGAAGAAAGAAGAGATCGACAACGCTCCAACCGAGAGGCAACACCGCCTACTGCCCCCAGACGCAGGCCCATCGTAGAGTTCCACGATCGGCATCCAAGCGCCGACTTGCACAACGGCATACCACCACGTGACGCGCGGGTCCGACTAGACAGCAGGTACCAAGAGCGTGATGACGCGACCCGCCGAGCACATGAAGATGAACGACGCCGGCGCGGAGATGTTATCTATGAGTGTGATGACAGGCGGCCGGTATATCGAGACGAGTATTACCGTGATCAATGGGACGAGAGCCGTCGTGATGATAGGCCCCGCCGAGATACTGGCCGCGAGCAAGAACGATCCCTGATCATAGATGACTATGATGAGGAGGCTGGTATTCGGGCCTTCACTCGAGAGCTTCGAACCATCAGCTGGGCGGTTGGTTTCAAACCAGTCGGCATTGAGAAGTATGATGGCAAGACGGATCCGCGTGACTGGCTCCACATCTACTTGACAGCCATACGGGCCCTCGGCGGTGATAGTTTTATTATGGCCAACTACCTACACGTTTGCCTAGCCCCAGTCGCAAGAACTTGGCTCACTAATCTGCCCGACAGCTCCATTAGTTCCTGGGCAGATCTTTGTCCGCAGTTTGTTGCCAACTTTCAAGCAACCTTCGACAGGCCGGTAAATCACTGGGAACTAAGTCGCATCAAGCAGCGAGATCGGGAGCCGCTTCGAGATTATATCCAACGCTTCTGCCGAGTGAAGAACACCATCCCCAACATCTTAGATGCTCAAGTCATCGCCACTTTCCAAGCAGGGCTTCGTGACGACGATTTGATCAAAAAGATTGGAAGGTTGGACGCGGCCGGCGGACTGACGGCTAGAGATCTGTTCACCATGGCTGACAAATATGCCGCCGGCAATTCGGCACTATTTCGAGTCCGACAGTACAAGGAGACGACCCCAAGGAACCAGTCGGGTCCGACCGACTACAACAAGGATGGTGACCGGAAGCGCAAGCACAACCGCACGGTAGCCAACACTGAGCGCTCGTCCAGGAGGAAACCAGTCACTCAGGACGATTTCGACAAGATGCTTGACGATCCTTGTCTACTTCACGATGGCGCTCATAAAGCAAGGGAATGCTTCAAGTTGAAGAACTTTGCCCATCACGCCCTTAAGGTCTGAAAGGAGCGCCCCTGGGTCCCCAAAGGCGCTAAGAAAGACTCGGACAAGGATAACCAAGACGAGGATAAGGAAGACTACTAGGACCCCAAGCGCGAGGTTAATTATATCTGCGGCCGCTCCATAGCAGATTCCAAGCGCCAGTAGAAGATTCTTTATAGAGAGGTTCACTCGGTCTCACCAGTAGTATCTCAGTATCTGCGATGGTCAGAGGTCCCGATTACCTTTGATCGCTCGGACCACCCAAACCACATTCCTAGGCCCGGGAAATACCCTTTAGTACTTACGCCGACTGTTAACCGAGTCCGGCTAAACAGGGTACTAGTAGATGGTGGTAGTAGTCTTGACATCCTCTTCGTCAAGACCTTCAAGGAGCTCGGCATACCCTTGACCGGCCTCAAGCCAAGCCGATCGCCGTTCCACGGCGTGATACTATGCATGCAAACAGTCCCTCTCGGGCAAATCACTCTGCCTGTAACCTTCGGCACTCGAGAGAACTTTAGGACGGAGCGTATCACATTCGAGGTCGCTGACCTCGACTCTGCTTATCACGCAATTATAGGGCGGTCGGCCATCGCTAAGTTCATGGCAGTACCTCATTATCCTTATATGACGATGAAGTTGCCAGGACCAAACGGAGTCATTTCACTTCACTCGGATGTGAGGACATCATACGACTACGACAACAACAACTGCGAGTTGACTGAGGAGATAGAGGCGGCATCAGCATTAGCTGAGTAGAAGGAGGTGATCGCAACAGCTGAGGAGGGAATGCTCGACCCTGCTCCCAAGAAGGCGCCAAAGACCACGGTTCATACGGACGCCATGGATTCCAAGAAGATTAGCCTAGATGATAGTGATGTAACAAAGACCACCAATATTGGGGTCAAGTTAGGTGATAAATAGGAAAGCACGCTCATCCTTTTTCTTTAAAACAATAAAGATATATTTGCATGGAAACCTTCTGACATGCTAGGGGTTCCAAGGGAAAAGGCTGAGCACAAACTTCACGTCCGCGAGAATGCCAGGCCTATAAGGCAACGGCTTAGACGATTCTTGCAAGATCGAAAGGATGCGATTAGGAAAGAAATCGGCTGAC
The DNA here is from genome assembly GCA_032690845.1 of Eleusine coracana subsp. coracana. Lineage (NCBI taxonomy): Eukaryota > Viridiplantae > Streptophyta > Magnoliopsida > Poales > Poaceae > Eleusine > Eleusine coracana. The sequence goes on along the minus strand of CM064432.1, from coordinate 5,345,134 downwards.
TGCTGGCAGCTGGTTTCATTAAAGAAGTTTTTCACCCCGACTGGTTGGCTAATCCGGTTTTGGTACAAAAGAAAAATAAGGAGTGGCGGATGTGCGTGGATTACACCGGCCTAAACCATGCTTGCCGAAAAGATCCATTCACCCTTCCACGCATTGATCAGGTGATCGATTCGACGGCTGGATGCGCATTATTGTGTTTCTTCGATGCGTATTCAGGGTACCATCAGATTCCCTTAAATGAATCCGACCAGCTTAAAACCTCATTTATCACGCCGTTCGGTGCGTTTTGTTATACAACTATCCCGTTTGGCCTAAAGAATGCCGATGCCACCTATCAGCGGACCATGCAACGGTGCTTGGATAGCCAAATTGGAAAAAACGTCGAAGCCTATGTGGATGATGTGGTAGTCAAGACTCGGCTTTCCGCCGACTTAATATCCAACCTAGAGGAAACATTCGGGAATCTTCAGAAATACAATATGAAGTTGAATCCGGACAAATGCGACTTCGGGATCCCATCAGGAAAATTGCTCGGTTTTTTAGTATCACATAGAGGGATTGAAGCTAATCCGAAAAAGGTTACTGCCATATTGCGGATGGGACCTCCACATTCGCAAAAGGACATCCAAAAACTCACCGGTTGCATGGCAGCACTCGGCCGGTTTGTCTCACGATTAGGCGTTCGAGGGTTGCCCTTTTTTTTGGTTACTCAAGAAGCAAGAATCATTCACCTAGAATGATGACGCTCAGAAAGCTTTGGATGATTTTAAGGCCTATATTAGTGGTCCTTTGGTGCTAACCCCTCCAAAACCAAAGGAACCCTTGCAGCTGTACATCTCCACAACCACACACGTTGTCAGCACCGCGCTGGTGGTGGAATGGGACAAAGATGGCAAAGCTCAAAAGGTGCAGCGGCCCGTCTATTTCGTTAGTGAGGTCTTATCTGAGTCCAAGGTACGATATTTCCAGCTTCAGAAGCTAATTTATGCATTATTAATGACATCTCGGAAGTTGAAGCATTATTTTGAGGATCACCCGATCGAGGTCCACACGTCGTTTGGCCTAGGCGAATTGCTACACAATAGAGAGGCCACTGGAAAAATTGCTAAATGGGCTGTTGAGTTGGGATCGTATGATATCACCTTCAAGTCCTGTGATTCAATCAAATGTCAGGCTTTGTCAGACTTTGTTGCCGAGTGGTCAGAATGCGAGTTACCGCCTAGCCCACATGAATTAAGCTATTGGCAAATGACATTTGACGATTCCTTACAACTGGAAGGTGCTGGGGCAGGTGTTGTGTTAACATCTCCTGAAGGGGCCAAGCTGCGATACGTTCTTCGTATGCACTTTCGCGCGTCTAACAATGCTGCAGAGTACGAGGCACTACTACATGGGCTTAGAATGATTGTTTCACTCGGAGTTCAGAGATTGAGCGTCTCTGGTGACTCGGCGCTGGTGATTAATCAAGTAACAAAGGAGTGGTGTTGTTCCCACGAAAGCATGACAGCTTACTGCACTGAAGTTCGGAAGCTAGAAGACAAGTTTGATGGTATTGAGTATAAACATGTCCTTCGTAAGTATAACGAAGAGGCAGATGAACTAGCCAAACTTGGGTCTAGTAGGTCTAAAATACCTAACGGAGTATTCCTTGATGATCTCTATAAACCATCTGTACTAATCCAGCAAACTATTCAGCAGTCGGCACCGAAGGCGAGACCAACACCACATGTCGCTATCATTATAGTAGATTGGCGAACTCCTCTCATCGAGTACCTGGATGGTGGTACACTACCGACTGATAAAGACGAAGCCCTGAGGATTATTCGCAAGTCTCGGTCGTACTATATTATTGACCATGGTCTGTACAAACAAAGCCCACATGAGATGCTGATGAAGTGCTTGTCTCAAGACGAAGGAAAAGTCGTGTTAGGGGACATCCATGCTGGCATTTGCGGGAACCACGCAGGCCCATCCACAATTGCATCCAAAGCAATGAGACAAGGTTTCTATTGGCCGACTGCTGGTGCCGATGCCAGGGAAATTGTCCGAAAGTGTGAGGGTTGCCAGTTCTTTGCCAGCCAGATGCACGTGCCTGCCACAGAGCTTCAAAATATCCCAATAACATGGCCATTTTCAGTATGGGGTCTAGATATTGTCGGGCCTTTCATGAAGGCTCAGGGGGGTTTCACTCACCTTTTCATGGTAGTAGACAAGTTCTCTAAGTGGATCGAGGCAAAGCCAGTCGGAAAGATTTCAACAAAGATGGTCATCGAATTCATGACCGAAATAGTTACTCGGTTCGGTGCACCACATAAAATCATCACTGATAACGGCACTCACCCGCAGAGCAACGGCCAAGTTGAACATGCCAAGTGGGTTTTAAGATTGGCTATGCCTCGGCTGCCCACCCGCAGAGCAACGGCCAAGTTGAACATGCCAATGGCCTCTTGCTATCTGGAATTAAGCCACGTATATTTGACCGGCTGGAAAAATACATCGATGTTGGGTTCGGGAACTGCCAGCAGTACTGTGGGGGCTTCGAACTAATGTAAGCCGTGCCACAGGGCATTCTCCTTTCTCCTTGGTTTACGGGTCGGAAGCCATGTTACCAACTGAGATTTTGTTCACCTCCCCTCGCGTGGCTTCGTATGAAGAAGAAACTTCCAATGACCACAGATGTGACGACTTGTTGCTACTAGAGGAAAAGCGTGATGCCACGTTACTGCGATCGGTAAAGTACCAACAAAGCTTGTGACGTTTTCACGACAAAAACGTCAGGGTGCGAGGCTTTTCAGTTGGAGACTTGGTCTTGAGGCAGGTCCAGTCCACGGTAGGCAAGCACAAACTCTCGGCCCCATGGGAAGGACCCTTTATTGTAAAGGAAATCACTCGGCCGGGTGCGTACCGTTAGATGCGCAAGGATGGGTCAGACCTTCAAAGTTCCTGGAACATATCACAACTACGTTGTTTCTATGCTTAGTATTTATAGTTTTTTGTAATTACCTTTATTTGACTTTGTATAAATTATGGTCATGACGACTGGTTTGGCAATTTTCGAATTTTTATGGATCATTATTGTTGTCGTTTAAGTCATGATTTAAATTTGGACACTTGGTACCACCTCAACTCGTGCATGTTGACTAAGTGGGTTACTTAGTCCCCAGGGTTCTTGCTGTCTGTTGGGGACCAAGACAATTCTCCCAGTTCGCATATGTCTGACCAAGTGAGTTCTTAGTCTCCATGGTTCATATCGGTTATTGGGAGCGTTGTTTAGAGGGCTGACGAGAGTTATGTATTGGTTGTGAGTGTTTAACACGAGTTCATACAATACATATATGAAGCAGCGCGACCCAAGCATTTGTTACAATCCTGGTGACGAATCTAGACTTTCATAGTCTATTGCACAGATGTTACATTACCAGAACAGAAATGTAACATGGTCTTTTAAATTTTACAATACCTTACATTTTTGGCAACGGATCTAGTTCTATTTGGTCAGCTAGAATGTGCGCTGTTTTTTGCGCTTCAGTTACAAGGGTTTCACATTGTTCGTTAGTGAAATCTTCGTGGAAACCCTCGGCCACTACATCCAAATTTATGTCAGGGATGTGAGACTTTGCTATAGCTAAGACCTGTGCCCCAGCCAGTTCTGCAACACGTCGAGCGTGTTCTTTCACTCGGCCGGGTGCCTCTTGTAGCCTTGTCAATAAATCTCGACACCTGGGTGGTTTTTCTTCTGGAAGTATATATTGGGCGACTACCTCTGCATCTTTCTGGAGAGCTGCAAGAGACCATCAGAGGTTTTCGTCACCTTCTATGAATTTTTTCTGCAAAAGCTCATAGGACCTCTTTGATCCTACAAGAGTACAATATTTACAATTATCTGGGACAATGACTTTGGTATGACGATAATTAAATGACTATTTACCTTTTAGTCTTTTCTCAGCTTCTGCCTTTTCAGCTTCGAGGGTGATAACCTTTTTCTTGTATTCTTCTTTAAGTTTTTCAACTTCTTTGTACGCTTTTTAGAATTGGTTTAGTTCATCCACAACTTCTAGTGTTGTGTTCCTATCCTTTGGTTTTTTATTATTCCCTTGGCATCTGTCAGTCATAAATATTTTAGATTACATACATGTACTTATTTTTTAGCACATAGGTATAACAATAATTACCTTCGGCTCTTTTCCTCCATAGCGATTGAGATTCTTGCATTGTTTTAAAATCATCCTTCAGCTTTTCAAAATTTTTCCCGATATCTGCCGAGTCCTGGAGTTGTTTCTTTAGACTTTTATTCTCGGACTTCAATGTTTCCACAGAGTGTGTCGCCGACTCCAGCCCTTTGATACGACTTTGCAGATTTGCAATTTGAGCAACCAACTGAGACTCTTGATTGTGCTTTAGTTCTAGCACCCGTGACATTTCTGAGTGGAAGAGTTCAAAATATTTAAGATCTAGAAATAGTATGCCAAGGATTATGTTTGTGTTTTTACCTTGTAGCTTGAATTGGAGTTCATCAACTTGAGATGAACGGGCCTTCAAATCTACTGATAATTGTCCAACTTCTATTCTTTCTTTGGCCAGTTGATCTTCTAAATCGACTGCTCTTGCACAATGCCTTTCAGTAAGTTGCAGGAGTTTACTCTTGTTGGCCATCTGAGTTTTTAGAATCTGCACTACGGATAAGTTGTATAGACGTCATCACACAATGTTATTATTATTGGGGCCAGTTTTCAAGAAGGCAAGGGTACCTGGAAGGAATGAAAGGCCTTTTCCGTAAGATCTTCAAACTTCTTTAATTCGGCTTGCTCTGCCAACTCATCGAACCCGGCAATGGCGAAGGGGCCACTATGGTATACCATTCTGGTCGGTGCAGGTTGTTATGTGGCACCTTTTTTTATTACTCGGTGAATTGGCGTGGGAGCCACATATTCCTCCGGACCAATGGGATAATCATATATTGGCTCCGGCATCGTTTCAAATATCAATGATGGTTCTTCTTGTTCGGTCGCCGTCTCGGGCATGTCCAGATCTGAGACATCGAATGACTCGGCCTGTCTAGTTTCTGGCCGAGAAGACTCTGGTGCAACCTTTAAATCACTCGGTTTTTTAGCCGAGTGACCGAGGATATCATCTTTGGATGTCCCCATAAATGGTGCACGTCGATCTTTTTTAGGAGCCGCACTTTTTGCTGGAATATCTTCATATGATGCTCCCCCAGTTGACCTATCCAGAGAATGAAGATTACACGGTTGTTTATTCGAAAGTTGTGCATTAAAATATATCGTTTTACTTACCTTGTTCGGCGCTTGAATTTTAAGCCTGACACCTTTGACGGGGGGCTAGTTGGTCTTGAGTCACTTGTTGTGTGGGGTGTTTCTTTCTTAGGGATTGTCTTGTTTGACTCCTTTGGATGCGATTGCTCCTGAGTGTTTGTATTCACTAGCCGCCGAGTGGTGGTTTTCTCAACAGACTTCTTCTTTGCTTCCCCTTGCAGTCTAGCTATTTTGTCAGCCAGCAACTCTTCTTCATCGGAGTCTTCAATGTGAGCTTTACGATGTTTGGATGATGGCTGAGTGGGGGATTTCTTTTGTGGCATTGGAGGCAGTGGAGGGTTGGATACATATACGTCAAGGTTCTACGACATATGCGAGGCATCATTTGTTATTGACAAATAAGGAAAGCAGTATTGATTTTCTAAAGAGGATCAGTGGCTAACTTACAGCACTTCTTCTAGTTTTTGAATTATGGCCAGATGTTGCACTCCCTAGAGTCCAATCTAGAAGCGACGAAAATATGCTTTCCAGTCGCAAAGTCAGTTCCCTTTCTGACAGTACTTCTGGTACTTCCATAGTAGGGTCTGACCCTAGTTGGAATTTCCATCTAGGAACGTGGCGCTTCTTTATGGGCTGCACACGGCAATATATGAAGCTGGCGGCAACATGAACACCGATATAGCCTTTTGACTTCAGATAATCCACATGTTTCAAAATCTCATCAACCTGTGCTTTCTTGCTTGGATGTGCCTTCACGGACCACTCGGGGCACGGCTTTGGGGCTTCTACTGTCGTTTCTGACAAAGGGGGGGCATGGTTGCCATGATAAAACCAATCTACGTGCCACCCTTTTTTGGTTGATGGGAGTGGTACATCGATGTACTTGGATTTATTCCTCAATTGGAATCCAACACCCCCTATGACATTACTGCTGTTTGATTTCAACACAAACAATTCTTTGAAGGTGTCGAAATAAGGAGGGATACCCAAAAACACTTTGTAAAAATGAATAAAAATAGCGATGTGTAGAATAGAATTTGGGTTCAGATTGACCAGATTAATGCCATAGAAAAATAGAAGACCTCTAAAGAAGTCGTAGCATGGAAGGCCAAATCCGCGATAGAAAAAGGAGGCAAAAATTATAAGTTGGTCGACGGGAGGCTGAGGAAATTTCTGACCTATGGCTTCAATCCACCCACCCGTCTGTTGATCTTGTAGCACGCCATCTATCACCAATCTGTTGATTTTTTCTGAGTCCATGGTTGATGCTGGGAACTCCTTAATGCCAGCAGGAATATCAAAAATCGATTCTTTGCTTTCACCCTTTCTAGGAGAGGTCCCTTTTTCAGATTGAGCCCTCGTGCTTTGGCGGGTGCGCTTTGGGGCCATCGAAACCGATGCGGGAAGCTTTTGGGGGATGGAGATCAGGGTTCGAAACCCTATCTTTGAGCTTGAGCACGCGAAATGGCGGCGGAACAATGAAATGGTGGCAAGCGGAACAGTGGAACAGTGGTGGCGACGAAATGGAGGCCTGTGATCTCTGGAGTAGGGGCGCGGAATGGTGGTGGCGGACAAATGGAAGTTCCAAACCTAGGGTTTACGCGTGCGGAATGGTGGCGGTGGTGAAGTGGAAGCTTTGGATCTAGGTTTTGAGAAGGGCAGACTCAGGCGGCGATATGAAGGTGAAGGGTTGCGACTGTGTGCGGGCACCTTTTATACGCGTCTGATGACCTGTTGGGCCGCTACTTGGATCAGCATAGTTACATTACACCGGTACGCGGATTTATTATGTTTAAGATATTCTTTTCAAGTGCTAATATTGAGTGATGTGGATTGAATAATGATTGATAAATCACTCGGACTAATGCAGTTTAGTCTTGGGAGATTGTATCTTTTGATTATTTGTGATATAGAATTTTACTCAGCACCAATCTTGGGGGCTACGGCAGTTGACGTTCGTAGCATATCATTTGGGTTATATGTATTTTTATGGATATAAATATTAATTTGGTGATGCATCACTCGACGATCAGGGAAATTCAATTATTAATGAGTTTTGGTTTAATTGGATAAAGCGAAAGCCTTGGATATCATTTTTAAGAATCATGTGAGTTTAAATAGAAGATTTATCAGAGCCAATGTGTAAAGCACTTCCCAAATTTCATATAATGTTGAAGAAATTCAAGGTGACGATTCAAGATGGAAAGTGCTTGGGGGCTACTATGGGATATATGTACCCGGGATACCTAACCATATGGCCGAGTGGGCCAGGGGTTTAGTTTTAGATATATTCGGCTTAGAGATATTTATGTAGATATTTGTTTGAGTAAGTCGCAAGTTAGGTTTACAGATACGTTAGTTAGATAGAATCTATTGTAACCGACTCGGATGTTACCTTGTAAACCCCTACTTCATCGAGAGGCAGACTCATATTACAACCCTAATTCTAGTGTGAACCTTAGCAATACAATAACACCAAACAGGACGTAGGGTTGTTATCCTCCGGGAGGCCCGAACCTGTATAAACTCCGCGTCCTGTGTCCATCGATCTTACTTACTCATACGCATACCTGAATCTACTATCGAGAATATCTCTCGATAATTATATTTTAATAAATCTTGGTAAAAAGTTTATGTATACAACATTGGATGAAGCGAATAAGTTAATATATCAAAAAATTAATATTATATATTTTTATCTATAATTTTTTTTATTTAATTTGCTTATATAAATTCAGAATGATTGAATTCTTGTTGTTTGTACTGTCATGTGATTTTTTTTCTCATTCATATTAATTTATGTGTTTTTACTAGCAAAATATCCATACGTTACTATGGACTTTAAAAAAATAAACTATCATGTTTCATATACAATTAAAATATAGAAGAGGATGGAAGTTTTGTCTCAAGTGTGGAGATCAACTGAATTTGACTATTGACGTACGTATGGGACGTCTTGTTTGATGTTTTGCCTCGTGGTCTATATATGTGCATGCTTTTATCTTCATATAATAAGAAAAACTTAAAGAATTTGATAGTGATTCTAAAATAGCCCGTCTATAAATCTGGTGTTTTTTATTAAAATCTGATTTTGAATAAACAAAAAATTGATTGTGATAAGAAAAACTTAAAAGTCGCATTATGATAAAATAGAGTCCAACCTATGTATGGTGCTTTTTTTTGTTAGAGTCGAATTTGACTATGATTAAACAAAAGTAATTTTTGACACGTTAGAGGTCTTGCTTGTGGTGCGGTCTGTTTTCTATACACGATTTTTGTTCAAATATTTTTTGAAAACTCACTTTAAAAGAGAAAAAAAGAGATCGAAAGGATCAAGGGGAGGGGTGGGTGGGGTGGGGGCGAATCAGGAGCTTGCTATATGCATCAAATTCGTCAATTCCTAAAACCGACCACTCAAAATAACTCTTACATAATTCTAGTGATGATCACACTAGTAAGATAATAAACTATAAAAGAAACAACAACCTAATCATACTAGTGGATCAAATAAAGGAAATACAACTGCTATGCAAGCTAGTAATCAAAGATACATGGAAGCATATAACTAGCTAGCGAAGAGTACTACACATGCAAGGCTACTAGATCAAGCACAAGGTAAACACACAAGCATGGATAGTATAATACATACTAGAATAATCGATCAAACCAAAACAACTCCTATACATGCTAGTGATTAAGTACGAAAGCTAAACACTACTAGCAAGTAAAGAAGTCTATTCATGCAAGTCTACTAGGTAGTCAACTAGAGTAAGGTAAACACACAAACGTGAATAACATGGTATATAAATATGAAAAGTAAAGCATCGTAGTAAGGAGAGGGTTAAGAAATACTCATAATTTTTTTTTCTGAGGTCTCGGAAAAATAGTGCCTTCCCCTACTCCTCGTTAGACCACTCCTGCCGGAGTACCGGTCCTCCCACCACTAAGTGGAGTTCTCGTACTCGAGCCCGCAATCACTCCCGAAGTGAAAACACGGTTGCATCACCGCTGCCACCAAGGCACAAGCTCGCCTCCCTCGAGAACTTGTTAGACTCCCTGAGCCGACACGGGCGCTCACTAGCGATACCCCTTTCACTGGCAGGCTCAAACCGGGTACAAATGTATGACAGCTTTCACAACTGATCACGATAGGCTCGATCACCGATATTTAACCAGTCTAGGTCTTATCATAGACCAAAAGTAATAATTTAGATCACATCCTAAGGACACCCTAGCCTTTGATATGGATAAATGCTCAAATTACTCTCACTAGCTCTCTTAAGATATGCAATATCCTCTCTTAGTGCTCTTCTTTTTTCCTCCTAGCTCTCATCAAATGTTCCAAGCTATTCCAGCAGCCAAGAGAGGTCTCCAAGACCACAACAATGAAGTTATATAGGCTTTTAAGCTCCAACTAGCCGTTGCTTCACGAAATCACCTTTCTGGATCCCAATGATCGCACTATCTAGTCACTGCCAGACCGGACCGTTCGGTCTTTGTCAGACCGAACCCTCTTATCTCTCTGTAATGGATCCCAGAACCTTGGCTCCTCTGTCAAGGCGATTTTCTTGTACTGACCGGACCATCCAATCAGTAGACTAGACTGTCCGGTCTCTCCAATTTCTGTGCATTCCAGAGAGCTCCCAAAGTTGCTTCCTCTCTGTTCTAGGCAATCTTCCACAGGTCGAACCGTCCGGTCTGTAGACCGTACCGTCTGATCTCTATGGACTCCAACCCAAATATGTTCATCGTAAAGTCTTCTCTCTGATCTCCTAGTGACCGTACAGTCCGGTCTCCCCTGACCCCTTTGTACGGTCACTATGTTCAGAAGCTGAAACTCCTTGTCTTTGCTTGACTTCATTTTCTGACTTCTCTGAACAGCTCCTTGGCTTCTCCACTGTCATCTAGTTCTGTGATTTCACTGAGTATCCACACACATCACCAACTAGCATGACCTAGATCTCCTTGGCAGTCTGGTTTTTGTTATGGACTCAAAGTTCTAACAACTAGACAAGTGTTCCAAACACTTGCTCTATAGCTTGCCCTTAGCCTTAACCCATCTTTATCAACTCTTGGACTCCATCAAGCTCATCAAGCCTCTATGCTTGTGGTCATTATCATCCATCGCTAAGGTAACCATCTATAATTATCATAGAATAGAAAAGGTTTCCTACACGCACAATATTTGTGTAGGCATTAGTCACATTTTGCATTTGTTATTTATTACCAAAACATTCATATCTTGACGTGACCTCAATGGTCATGATACTTACACCGTGTTAAGACAAATCAACACCAAATTAAACCAACACTAATAACGATCTCACATATCTTATTAAGCAATAGAGATATTAAAAAAGTTATACATACTAATTAGAAAATTAATTATAACTAGCATATAATTTAACTTACCTACATACTTATAGCTAAACGGTAGTACATATGCCATTTTTCAATGTTTGTATAAATATATATGAATGTAGGAGACTGAAATATAAGATTACAAAGAGTATAAAAATATTATAATAGAAGATATGACATGGTCTTTTTACAAAATAACCATGAGCCTTATCTGTTTTCGGTCTTCCTTCTCTCTGACGTCGTTACCTTCTCCACCAGCCATCTAAAGTGTCTCTGTCGTCCTCTTCTTCCCTCAAGCACATAAAGTTCTATGTAAGGCTCGTGTTTCTGCCCAACAGCACAGGGGTGCACGGGTGCAAGCTTTCAATTGCAAGCACACACACCTCCGTCAAATCATTGTTGCATGTGTCAATTCGAGGGTGTCATATATTCGACAACCAGTGACCAATCAGGAGGAGCTTGAGTCGGTCGTCTTCGTCTTCCTCGGCCACCTCAGCAGTCAGAGCCTTAACGTCCATATATGACCATCCTAAATGAGTTTTGTTACATCGATGCACCTCTCCTGTAGTCCGTCGCCTCGCCATGCCATGTTGCGAGTAGGATGAACACAATGATAGGCTTGAGGGTCGACGATTAAGTAGGCAGCCAACTGGTCAGGTTTGGTGAGAGCTTATTAACAACAAGTACAAAAGGCGAGTCGGTGGAGTAGCCTTGTTGAGGATGTGTAGGCTTATGATCACTACCACAAAAATAATCTATAGCGGCTTAGCCCAATTTTTTAATTATAGCGGCGGTCAAAAAAGTCACCCGCCGCTAAAGCCCATGTTAACGGCGGCCTAAAAAGTCACCTGACACTAAAGCCCACGTTAGTGGCCGTTCAAAAGTCCACCCTCCGCTAAAAAAACTCTCACACAGCCCATAATACACGAACCATATAAAAATAAGACAACCCTAGCCCCAGCTGTCCACTCCACTCCTCTTCCCTTCTCTCCCTCCCCCAGCCGCAACCTTCTCTCCCTCCCGAGCCTCCTCCTCCTCTGGCTGGCCAGCGCCACCCTCTCCACCGCGCTGCGCACCATCATCCGATCGGGCATCTCCAGGGCATCTCCACCACGTAGCTACCTCCACCGTGCGATGAGGATGCCTCCCCCTTCTCTAATTGCGGTGCACGGCGAAGTGGAGCAAGGAGGGGGCAACAGTGGCGGGAGGTGGTCACAGTGGCTCAGGAGGTGGTCGCGGCGGCGAGAGGCTGTCGCGGCAGCTCAGCTGCAGCGGTTCGGGAGGACGCTGCAGGGGCGCAGGAGGCGACCCTAGAAGCGAGACAAGCAGTGGCACATGGTGTGCGACGTCTCCCTCGAGCTCTCCGGAGCACAGATCCAGCTATCTCTCAACCTGTTCGGCTCGATCCGACGAGCGATAGCAAGATCTGGAGGCCTTCCCGACTCTTCGGCTCTCCCTCGATCTAGTGGTGCGGCGCCTCGATCTGGTCGGACACTACCTCCTGGACAACTGATGCCGCACCTCCTCCTCCCCCCCCCCCCTCCCTCCTTCATGCTCGTGGGCAAAGGCGGCAGCGACGACGGTGACCTCTACTAGATCTAGGCTCCTACGGGCCGTGGGCTTTTTTTTTTTGGTTTTTGGGTTGAATGGGTAGCGGGGGTGGAGATGTCACCAACCGCTACTAATATCTATGTATCTGCGGTTGATTTCTTCCTCAGGACATCCGCCGCTATATCATTTTATTTTTAGCTATGTTTTCGTAGCGGCAGAATGACTAACCTGCCACTACAGTGGTTTTTGGCCCGTGTCTATAGAGGCTTTTTGTGGTAGTGGATTGTGGACGTACCTATGAATACTTTTTGGGGCAGAATAACAGAGGAGGTGGGACGACGCTACCTCCTTTAATAAGGTATTAAAAAAGAAGATATCTCTACTACTTAATAAAACATGTGTGGTTTTTCATTTTCGGTGGTTTGGGTTTTTTTTAAATACTGTACTATACCTCAATGATTGTCGTGACACAAAACAACTTGGCCGTCGTCTCCGGTCTCCTAATCATGACACGCTTACATAACCAGCCCAGGATTTAGTACTACAAATTATCGCATCCCAGCACAGCAGCAACGCTCTTGTCTACCCTAGCTGTAGATCGACGAGAATGCCATGGCAGCAATGGCAAAGAAAGCGGATGCCGTGAACGCTTGCCTAGCCAGGCGCTGGCGGCGTCGCTGCTGAAGCACATCTCGGCGGTCACTGCGGAGAAGGACCAGAACCTGGTCTTCTCGCCGCTGATGTCCATCGTCGCTGGCGCCTCAGTCACAGGTTCCGGCTGATGCCGAAGGCCGAACCCCTCATCATTTTCAGTGATTCAGTTCTATGCCGTGCCATCTAGTACTTATTAATGAAATTAGCGGTCTCGTTCCAGTTTGTTCCAAAAAAAAAAAGTCCAGGTACTTCAAGTGCAAGTATTGTCTAAACTCCCAGGTACTTTCCGACAATGCAAATACACTTTAAAAGAGAGAAAACAAAAACTGTAGCTATTAATTCCTCATTTCACTAGAAAAATATCTTCAGATTTCAGCCTCTTATCAGGTCGACTATGATTGCCAGCATTCCCTTGAATTTAGTCACGATATCTATGCAGATTCCTTCCCATTCTTGCCTTGGATACTTGATGCCAACATATTCACAGTATAGTATGATTGCATATACCTGAATATTAATGGTCCTGCAATAGAATTTTAAGACAAGATTAAATGCAGCGATGTATATGTACTAGGGTGAAACAAAAAAAGAGATAAATGTAAAAGTTTGAAGATAATAAAAGCACCATGCCAATAGGCATCAAAGCAAAAAAAAAACGCCCAACAAAACAAATGAGATGTGTGACAAAACATACAAGGAACATTTTGCTCAGGGAACCGTACGTAGGGCATATCCATAGCACAAAAATATATGCTAAATATAATATATTGTGGAGTCTGCTAAAAACACACAGAGTAGACAAACATAAAACTGCAATTACCAGAGAAAATACGTGACGTGGTAGTAAAAATCCTACAGAAAAAAGAGAAGGTTGATCAGTAAGCATGATCAAACAATTAGTCCTCTTGTGACAAATGGAGTTAATAAGTAAGATGGAGCTTAGGCTGTACCTTAACAGGATATCTACACTGAAAGAACATAATAGCAATTATATAACTGCATTGGAAAAGAAAGGATGCATAAGATAACGCAGACACGAAAATCTCTACTAGACAATCTCTGGTAGACAATCGCACCTCTCTTAATAGATTGTAGAGGAATCGAACTTGCATGAGCTCCCATCAAGCTAATCCAATACGTAAAACTAACACCAAAATCAACAGGAAACTAAAATAACACCAATAACGATCTCACCTAAATTATTAAGGAGTTGATTCTGTCTGAAGGATTAGAACATATAACTGATCCGTTTTGAACTTTATCACAATATACGTACGGACGTGGAATATGAGAAAGTTATGATTGATTTTTTTCTTTATATTTGACTCAGGCTTTGGATAGAAGAAATAGACTCAGACTCATAATGGACTGGTAGTTATGATTGATATTTTTTTTCTTTACTTGACTCAAACTTTGGGAAGAAGAAACATACTCATACTCAAACTCAGACTGGTGGGCGGACGGACCGGATTGACTTTTGATGGCAGAATAAGCAGAGGACGGACAACGTTACCCAATTTAATAAAGTGTAAAGATGGCAGAAATGTTTAACACCAATATTGAACTCTCTTGAAAGGTTCTCTCAAACACTATTGTTTTCTTTTCTTGTATATATGGTGTATAAATATGGTATCATCTGAGATTAGCTCTGGCTATGAGATATCTCTACTCTTAACTAAAAGAGGTGAACACATCCATAAGGTGTTGCACAGGTGAAAATAGACTCTTAATTAAAAGAGGTGAACACCTCCATATGGTATTGCACGGGTGAATAGACTCCATATGATGTTGCATACTCAGAATAAAACATCATCCGAGTTGCATGAGAAAAATAGTTCTACACACACTCCTACTCAGAACATGCCCAAAAATAGCACACCTACTCAAGACAACATCCAAGTTTCCATAATTACAAAAATATGACTCCTTTTCATAAATACTGAAAATTCTTTTTTCCTCTGTTACGTAGACTCCAGATCAGGAAAACAATGCCACCTCAAGCCTACAAAACTTGGAAAGTTAGATTGGTTGACGGATACTCAGTTTTCTTTCCAATCACATGACCAGTTTTCTTGTGTACGCCTCAACACTGAGCACACCCTAACCCCGACGAGATCGTTGCATGACCGGTGACATCAGAAGTCCTACCGGTGCGGGGTCTACCGAGGAGATCAATGAGTACGTGGTTGTGAAGCTTGGCTTGATCAACTCTGAATCGCATTGCGCTCAATATGGAATCAATGTGCCTAAGTACCATTTGCTCGACTGCTCTAGCATTATTATTGGTGCGCCTAAAATCTTCTGACATAGATGCATAATGCTTATCCACAGAAAACGAATGGTTGTCGCCTCACAAAACACCATGATTATTGCAAAAAACCGTCGAAGAGAATATGGCATCTGCCACCTTGCTGCCTCTTCCACGCACTTGTCAAGAGATTTATCAGTATCCACAAGTCCAATAACCTCAGATGCCTCTCGAAATGTAGAGCACGTGACACCATGTATCGTTCTGAGATGAGAGAATGAGGTAGCACCCCTCACATGATTAAGAAGTACTCGTAAATAATATCTTTCACCTTCAGTAGGGTTAGCATATACCATTCGTCCAATTTGCTTCCTTGCCACCCACATATTAGAAGGTCTGTCCCAACGAAGGCTTCCGGAAACTACCTATAGAGTAACTTCCTAGCTGAGGGGTATACCGATTTCATCCTGAAATATTCAGTCAACATCGATTTTTGTGCCTTTTCACGTTTTACTACTTCTCTCAAATCTTCCTTTTCATTATATGCAACCATATGCATGCCTGGAAGGTGGACTGCCAACTGTAGGACGGATGGTGATACCTGTTAAGAAAACTAGCTTGAGAGCCCGCGCAATTGCGCAGCTAAATATTGTGGCCTCATTTCAAACATGTATCACTTAGTGTTAGTTTTAATTGCTTTACAAGTTATATCTTGCCTTGTTTGACTTGTACTATTATAATCTATTACATTCTTGCAATAAAATAAATGCTTCATATATTGGAGACTTGCCGTTCATAAACATTAATAACTGAATGCTGTGATCATATGATGATGCATGATTGTACCTTACAAATTCTATTGACATAGTAATGAATATGGTCCAGAGAACTTGTATAACAGCATAGCTTGACAGAAGCATATTTAGATTTTCTTACATTGACTTGAATGAGTTCGAAAGTTTAGCATCATTATCCAAGAATCTTTTAAGGTATGCTTAGAATTATTGTCATATAAACAATACTTGGTACATTTCAAACAATTCTTTAGCATAATAATATATATAACTAAATTCGGTGCAGTGGAAAAAAACATAAATGGCAGTTCTGATTTTGTACATTTTTTAGGAAGTTTAATTGCCATAATTAATAATATTAGCTCTGTATTCATAGAGATTTATTTCTTCCATGTCCAACACCAATGATCTGCTAAAGTGTTTTGCCTGTATTGTTATTCCAACAGCGACATATCAACATGCATATTTGTAAGCGTACCGCTCTGACCAATAGGCACAACATGCTCTCAAACGTGAACCTATAGTTGATATGAAGTTGGTGATTACCTCGTTAGAGATGCAGTAGCTAGGCCTGTTGAAGCCTTCCATCTGATTTTGCATGTTTGAACTTCCCTACTTCTCCATGCTCGATCGCCCTCAATCAGCTGGTGCTGGAAGGTAACCACGCAAGTTAATCGTCTCTATCGATCCTCATACTGGCGCCGTGTCATTGACCTTCTGCTCTTAGGACCAACCTGCTTTGTTCACCTTGCAGTTTTTGTTCGTGAGGTTGCAGCACAGAACACAGAATGACTTGGATAAGAAGTACAACAAAGATCCAGTTGACAGAAAACAATATTAGATCGAAACTATAGGGCAAAAAACAACTCAAAATGCAAGTATAATCGTCGTTGGTTTCAGGGAAGAATCAAAGATCATTACTAATTCAGGGACGAATCTGGAGGATATGGCTCTGAGTATATACAACGGTAGCGATTCACGCTACACCTTGCTGGTTTCCAGTTGTTGTTGATCTATCCATGAAAGAAACGTAAGTTCATAGGACGAATTCCCTGCCGCGAGATCACGCGTGTATGGAGGCAGCCGCTGCCAATTCACTGTATAACTTGCTGGTTTCCTTTCGTTGTTGATCTGTCCATGAAATGTAAGATTGTAGGACGAGTTCCCTGCTGTGAGATCACGCATGGAGGCAGCCGCAGCCACCGGGTAGGGTCTGTCTCCTGTATGTAAGCATACGGAACGTCGAAGGGGGTGGGCACCGACGATGATAGCACAGATGGGATCTGTGGGTTGGCATGGCAGCCGTGGAAGGAGACTTTATTTTCTTTCATTTGAATATGGGATCACGTGAGATGGCAACCAATGGTCAAATATCGATCAAAGATTTATAAAGATGTGATTAAGGGCTAGATGTTTTGCTTTTTCGTGAGAATTTCTAGCCAATTTCTCTTTTTTTCTAGGTGCTGTGGAGAGAAGTTCATCTCCTTTTATTATTTAATAGATAGATGTAATTGTCTGAGTGCATACAAAGTCAACAAAACATTTGGGAAAAATAAGCTTGAGTTGACAAAATCTATCCCAAGGCATGTAAGAAAAAACATGAGCAGCTATCTATAAGCACGTAAAGTACAATGATTAAACATGAGCATTGGATTCCAAAATAAAGTACAACAAATAAAAATATATTTAATAAGATGCATAAGCTTGACTTGTGAGTAGTTACCTGATAAAGAGGAAATCCATATAGCCTGTAAGCTGATTCTGGTGGTGTTATGCATCGTGCATCCCTATATTGTTTTATCTCATTGATAATTTTGTCCTCATTCTGTGATTGGTCTATTGATGTAGATGCCCCATCATCATCCCTATATATATATTTGTATAAATATTTTACAGCCTTAATACTTGGTACGACCCATCTATTATCTAGCTTTGCATTTCTAGCATGAACAATCTGTCCATCATCTCTTCTCCGGTATATCGGATATGAATCTTTACCTTGTTGCGTTGAATCCCAAAACTGTCGAGGATATCTAAATTGGCACTCGCCATCAACCATGCACTGACAATTTTTGTTTAGAAGACCACATGGGCCATGCATCATATGCTTGCAAACCAGTGTGTGCAACACATGATACTTGTCCTCATCAGGGATTTCAGCAGAGATATACTTCTCATAATCATCTGGGCCGGATAACTTATCTTTCTGGACCATCACCAATAGAAAGTGCTCATGAGGGAGACCCCGCTTTTGGAATTCAGTGACATGTGCATATGCCACCACCTCTCGAAAGTGTTTTTTCTTAATTAGTCGTTCATGCAAACCACGAAGCTTGGCCCTGTAAACTCTAGCCACAACCTCTGGGCGGTCTTGAGGAGTTTGACCGGGCAACTCATTCATAATCTCATCTCAATATGCATTACATGTCATGGTCACGAAATAGTCGGGCTTGCCAAATTGTTGCACCAGAGTCATGTCGTCTAGGAACCTTGCTTGAACATCACGGTCACCCCCGGGGAAAGATCTAGGAAGAACAATTCTCTTGCCAACCTCTGAAGCACATGCCTCACCAGCTACCAGCGTGTCAACAATATCCTGAAAAAAAAATGAAATGAACATGAGTAATAATCTTATAAACTAAAGTATTTATAAAACAGGCCAATAGCTCATATGCAACGTCTTTGGTGGGAATTGGCCAAGGCACGATATAGTTGACTGTAATAGCTTGCGTGTGACGCCTATATGGAGTAAAATAGCCAGAACCCACCAACGGCCTTGACACTTTATAGATTTGGTTGTTAGCGGCTGTGGGACCCAGTCAGAACGTCGTGGCGCGTGAATCTTTCTGACGGACCGACCAAATACCAGTTTTGCGCCATCTGAGCAGCGACAAATTCCGATAGGGCGACCTCAGAGTGCTGTCTCCGGTGTTGACATCCCTCTCCGACGTTGGCTCCCGTCGGTGGCGCGAGTCTGTCTGCTGGACCGACCGAAGACCTCCTGCGACTACTTCCTCTGAGCGGCGTAACAATCCCTCTCCGGCAGCGTGCGCCCTCAGAGCGCCGCACATCTCTCTCCGCCGCCGCGTGGTCTAGGTCCTCGACGACCTCTGAGGTGAGTCAAATCGCCCTCTAGTCGCATTCCCATCCAAGTTGAGCCCCGAATCTGACGTATTCGCGCCCGATTTT
Source organism: Eleusine coracana subsp. coracana (assembly GCA_032690845.1). NCBI lineage: Eukaryota > Viridiplantae > Streptophyta > Magnoliopsida > Poales > Poaceae > Eleusine > Eleusine coracana. The sequence continues at coordinate 5,326,064 of CM064432.1, read as the reverse complement.
ACCTGAGTTGCAGTAGTCTGACAAAAAAACAGATGGCCCCAAAACAGATAGGGCGCCCAAAACAGATGGAGCAGGGAGAGACAAATTCGAGGTAATCTCTGCACCTCGTGCTGATTTTGCTTTCGATTAGAGCTCTTTCGCTTACAATTTTTGACATTCTCGCACCATTGTCGAAACAGGGGGAGCGGCGTAGCTTCGAATGGTCCGTTAAATTCCCCTTTTTCTCTGTCGTGAAGCTAGCTGATGGTAGCCTGAGGGCCATAGAGCAGGAGAGATTAGTTAGTTGGGAGGTTGATTGTGCAGAGATCGACCCGCAGGACCTTGTCAACCAAGAAGCGCAAGCAGTGAGGAATTTGGTGGACAAAATTGGGAAGAGTATTCCTTGGGGTCCGGAGCAAGAAGTGGCATTGATACACTTCGATGAATGGAAGGGCGAGTATGTGAGAATGGAGGATGGTGAAGCGCTTGTCGATGAAATCGATCGGCAAGACGGCTGGACAAGCAAACGTGTTACATTTCTTGCCGAGCTGGTGGATCTGAAATCTGATTCTTGTGTTGGATATGTGCCATCAAAGTTGGCTATGCAGATTACAGATGATGATTGGGCTGCAAGTAGACAAATAGAACCCATTTCAACCAAAGTGACAGTGTTTGCTGATGATACACAAGAGGGATGTGATGGTGCTGCAAATATAGTTGTTGTCGACTGGAATTCAGTACAACTGCAAGAGCATACTGGTTTGGTCATTGCACCAATGGCTGACACTGAGATGGCCAAAATTTTAGGAATTCTAGTAGGTGATAAATACAATGAGAAGGAGAAGGAGAGGTATGGGGCTAATGCGGCTGTTGGTTCTGAAGATGTGGATCCAGAGTCGATGAACAAAGCTGCTGATGGGGTAGATGATTACAATGATGATGAGTTCATAAATCTATATGATTTAGACAATCCTGTAATTGAAGTAGGAAAGTGTTTTCCAAGCATGAAAGAATTTAGGATGTGTTTCAAGACTTATGCAGTGAGGAGGGAGTTTGACGCCAAGACTGTGTGGACAAATACAAAGAAATTTTATGCAAAGTGCAGAGGCTTTCATGGGAGTGCAAAGCCTTGCAAGTGGTACATTTCTGCTAGAAAACAACCTGGTGTAGGTACCATCAGGGTTAATCAAATGCCACATGAACATATTTGTATTACTAGTTCACAGGTTGTATCAAAGATGACATCACAGGCCTGGGTTGCACAAAAGATCAGTCCAATTTTAGCCAAAACACCAAACACTACTGCAAAGAAACTAAGAGTAGACCTGAAGCAGTTCCCTATTAAGGTGAAGTATACCACAGTGTGGAAGGCAAAACAGAGGGCAATGAAAGAGTTATATGGTGATTGGGCAAATACGTTCTGGATGTTGTATAGTTTCAAGGCAGAGGTGGAGAAGAGGTCACCTGACAGTGTTGTGGAGATAGATATAGAGGTTGCACCTGATGGTAAGGTGTATTTATCCAAATTTTTTATGGCTTTAAAGCCTTGCATTGATGGCTTCAAAGCAGGGTGTAGGCCATATTTGAGCGTAGACTCATCTTTTTTGACTGGAAAGTGGACTGGTCAATTGGCAGCATACAATGCTCTAGATGGACATAACTGGATGTTTCCTGTTGCTATTGGCATGTTTCAATCTGAGTCAGATGCTTCATGGACATGGTTCATGATGCAGTTGAAAAGATGCATTGGCCCAGTGGTGAAAAAAGGGAGTGCTTCGACCATATGTGGTTGAATGTGATGAAGGGTCATAAAGGAGAAGTTTTTGGGCGGTTGTGGCCAGCAGCAAGAGCTTATAGCAAAAATACACATGATCATCACCTTGCCAAGGTGTACGCAGCAGATCCTGAGTTTGAGCAATGGGAGAAAACATACCATTCCTTGTTGTGGTATAGGTCAGGATTTAATACGGCCATCAAGTATGACCATATCAATAACAATCTGGCTGAAAGTTTTAACAACAAGGTGAGACAGTTGAAAGACTTGCCTATGCATGACATGGTTGACAAAATCAGGATCATGATCATGCGGATATGGGAATTGAGGAGAAGAATAGGTGATGCTTTGCAAGGGGATAAGCTTCCAGCAGTGGTTCAACAAGTGGTTAACCAGAGCAAAAATCTCGCACATTTGGTTGTTGAGAGTTCTTCTTTATGGGGCGCTGAAGTGAGAGATACCAAGAGTAGAAGGAGGCATGTGGTTAACACTGATCTACATGAATGCACATGCCTCGAGTGGCAACACACTGGAAAACTATGTGAACATGCCATACTCTTCTTGGCTGGTAAGCCGAAGGTAAATATGCACCCTTATCTGCATGAATATTATTCAGTAGAAAGATTCAAGGCTGTATATGCAACTCCAATAGCACCACTTACAGATCAGTCTCAGTGGCCTGAAGTGGAATTTGAATTTTCAATGTGTCCCCCCCTTGCCAAAAGAAAGGCTGGCAGGCCTAAAATGAGCAGATACAAGGCTTGGTACGAGAAAGGTAGCAGTAGTAAGAAGGGAAAAAAGATGATAAACCAAAACGGGCACAGAAAGGCAACAAAAATAGATGCAAGATGTGTTAGGAACTTGGCCACCGAGCTGGATCTGCCAAATGCCGTTACACTCCAGAAAAGCCAAAGTTAGTTTCAGGAGAAAAAACATTTCACCATCCTAATTGAGCACTTAAATTTACTTTGATTCTGTATCATTTTAACTTTTTCAGGAAAAAGCGTGGAAGTGTGCAGGCTGTGGAGCCATCCCAAGAAGAGTGTGAGGCTGAACCCATTGTTGTTGAAAATGTCTGGCCAACAAAAAGAAAGAGAAGTGTTCAGGATGCAGGTCATGTGGAAAATGCCACGCAGCAACCTGAATTAGTATTAGATGATATGGTGCAGGCCGAATCATTTTTAGATGTGGTGCCATGTGATTCGGTTTTGGATGATGTTGAGCAGAATGATGGTGTTCCGAAAAATGACATGAAAATAGAAGAAGAACAAGAACTTGTGGTGTGCATGCGGCGGCCTAGTCCTAGTGACACGAAGAAAACAAAGAGCATGAGGGTTTTGTGTGGTGTGCCTGCATAATCAAGTGGTAGGAAGAAGAGAAAATTGAGTGGAAGGTGAAATTTGTGTGTAAGATTGAACTATGATTTATATTATGAGGCGTGAAACTTGTGAGGATGATTTGCTTGTAAATATGTACGCACTATTTCTAGTGCGACCATTATTTCCGATTTTTTGGCCAAACGGCCTCTATGGTAGGTCAAACTGCCTCATTTCTAGTGCGACCATTTTTTCGATCTTCTCCAAATGATCTCAAACTCGAGTGGTAACATCTACTGCACCTACAACATCAATTCGAATAGGTTTTTCAATGTTTTGAATTTTTTGATTTTTTGAATTTTTCTGATTTTTGGCCAAACGGCCTCTGTGGTAGGCCAAAACTGCCTCATTTCTAGTGCGACCATTTTTTTGATCTTCTCCAAATGACCTCAAACTCGAGTGGTAACATCTACTGCACCTACAACATCAATCCAAATAGGTTTTTCAATTTTTTGAATTTTTGAATTTTTTCGAGCTTTTTTAATCAATCCGAAATCATAAACGGGCATCTTGGACTCCAGACCATCCCGTCTTGGGCTCTTGGGCCGACTTCATCAACGGGCCTCGTTGCACAACTCGCTGACAGGTCGTCTCCACATGTCGGCGCCGAGTTCTTTGTCTATTCTTGCCGAGTGTTCACTTTTTTCTTTTCAGTTCGTAATTAAATCTTCAAATACGGATAAATCTCAAGTTTCAAGTTCAAATTTGATTATTTTTGTTTCTACGGTCTTGTAAAATACAACTCTATTCTTTTGTGCCGGTTTCAATCATGTGTATCGGCATTAGAGTGATAGATGTATGTACAATGTTCATATCACATGGATGTATGTATAATGTTTATACATTATGGATGGGCTACTCTATTTTGAATATACTTTTTTCTCACAATACCAAAAAAATATATAAAAAATATAGGGTGGTTGCATGTCACATGAAACAACCACATGCAAAATCTCATCTCCAAAATCCTTATAGTTTTAGAATTAAAAATCGCCTAAATATTCATAAATTCAGTAAAAAATTGTTTTTTTTGTAGGGAACTAGAGATGAAAAGTTAGGATCTACAATCTGGCATATACATGTAACACATGTTCCTACCCATGCAGTAAAATTTTTGGAATTTATTGAAATAATTTTGCCATGTTAACCTCAAATTAGTAGTGTCATTAAGCTAAACTTTCATGTCAAGTACATGATCTGAAATTCAAAATATTGAATAAACGAAAAGCTACATTATGTATTAAGTATAACAACCAACTTAAGCTGTTCAATTTGCTATATTTGTAGAAATATAAATCACCAAAATATTGAATAAATAGAAAGCATACTCTTGTAGGGCGCTTCTGTAGATCGGATATGAAATAAAGAATATGAGAGCGTACTCTTGTAGGGCGCTTCTAGCAGGGGTGTTCGTTTCCTAAGGGAGACTGTGCGCTGGGCCGAATAGAATATTGGACCCACATTTCAGCGACCTCGCACAGTTTACACTATACCATTTCTCTTTCTATTTTCACCGTCGGCTGGTGGGGGTGTTTGTTTCCTAAGGGAGACTGCGCGGTGGGCTGAATAGAACATCGGACCCATATTTCAGCGACCTCGCGTAGTTTACACTGTACCACTTCTCTTTCTATTTTCACCATCGGCTAGTGAGGGTGTTCTTTTCCCAAGGGAGACTACGCGATGGGCCAAATAGAACATCGAACCCATATTTCAGCGACCTCGTGCAGTTTACACTGTACCATTTCTCTTTCTATTTTCACCGTCGGCTAGTGGGGGTGTTCGTTTTCCAAGGGAGACTGCGCGGTGGGCCAAATAGAACATCGACCCACATTTCAGCGACCTCGCGTAGTTTACACATTGATTTATTACCATCGTTAGATTCGTGAAGCAATTTATAACCTATCTGTACAAATAATTTGTAATTATATTTTGTTTAGTAATCCTAAATAGCAAGATTAATTGGGAGCCATGAATAAGTTGAGTCGAGGAGAATGCAAAGGAACTCAAACTTTTTGACCCTGCAACGAATAGCCCCTGGTGTGCGATTTAATATTGATTAGACGATGCGAGAAGAGCGGCAGAATCGATAGAACAGGTATGGCCAACACGCATCGTCTGCAGCGCGCAGCATTGATCACGCGCTAAACTGACGAGCCAATCGGGAAACGAACAGGCCCGGTCACACGCAAACGATATTGACTCAGCCTCCTTCGTATTCTCCTCGGGCTCCTTCGCATTCTCCTCGGGTTCTGTCGCATTCTCCTCGGACTCTTGACTCCTACCCATTCTGGTCTATAAAACGGGAGGACTGCCACTCGGATTAACCATTCCTCTCGCCTCCTGACGCCATTGTTCTTCGGGAGCCTTCTTCGTCCCCTTCTTTTCAAGGAAAGCTTCTCACCCTCCCCACTGATGGACGGCTATGAACCTTGGCGCCATGGCCCGTCTGCTCCAGGATGGAATCCACGACACCGCTGGGGGTAAGCCCGCATCATGGTGATTTCCTACATGGCCCTCTTCTGTTCCCATTTCTAATCATCGTTATCCTCGCTCTCATGTAGTGATGGCCATGGGGCAGCTCCACTGCCCCCTATTCCTCCACCTGCCCCTGCTGCTCCACCGGCCCTTTCTGCTCTCCTAGGGCCTCTCGCGGCTGCTTTGGCGGCGGCGGAGCAGGAGGCGAAAACCGCACGTGCTCGCCTAGCCGCAGCAGACGCCAAAGTAGCTGGTACGTAGCATGTTAGCTATTCCACCCCCTTTTCTCTCTCTGCTTTTGATTTTTGACTTCTTCTTGGATCCTTGCCCGCTCAGCTCTGACGGCCCGGATGGACGAGATTGAGGACGCCGCCGCCATCGCCAAGGAGGAGATGAACCTCCGTGGCGACACTGTGGCCGCTCGCCTTCGTGACATCCCGGCGTGTGCGCGGGACCTCGCCAAAATCGGCGCCTATGAAGGTGCCGCCCATGCCCTAAGCCTAGCCCACTTGGACTCTGGCGAGAACTTCCTCCACCTCGCTTCGACCACCGACAACGACGACTTCGACGATATGCTGTGGGAATACATGCCCATAGCAACTGCCATCGCCGATGAGTTAGGAGCGGACAATATACTGCTCCGGCTTTTCGATGATGAGGAGTAGAGTAGTAGACGACAGGCCAATGGAAATCTAGGTCATCAAGACCAAATTTTGTAACCAATCCAGTTGGCCTCCTCTGCTACTTTTTCCTTATCGTATGCAGCCAATCTGTAATCTGTGGATGACAATCTATATTTGTAATCCACTTTTATCAATAAATATCGAAGGGTCCCTTTAGTACTACTTCTTGTACTATAATTGTTTTTTTCTAGAAGCAGAAGCATAAGTTGTTTTAGAATCCAAACCAAACGGGGCCTAAAACTGATGGGCCGCACTCTTATGAATAGCAGATGGGTCGTGCTCTTATGAATAGCAGATGGGCCGTGCTCTTATGCATAGCAGATGGGCCTCGGGTGGGAGCAGCGAGGCGAGTGGATGAAGAAGGGTCGTGCTCGTATGTTAAACTATGGGCCGCACTCGTATGATAAACTATGGGCCGCAAAGGTTGGCCTGTGACTGGGGTGGGAGCGGGGAGGCAGACTGGGGTTAGAGTCGCCGGAGTCAACACACAATCAACGGAGCATGCAACTGAACAAATGCTTGCGCAGTCAAAGAAGCAGCCACCCTGTCCCAAATTCCATGCCTAGGATCTGAGAAAAGGAAAAGTGAACTAGCAAACTTCATTACAAATCTACATTCAAACAACATCCCCACATCTAAATCTAAATTCCAAACCTGAATACCAACACAAAAAAATGGCAACTATACAAATGTAAAATGCGCCAGCCATAATGTTGGACTGCTTCTTCAATTCCACAATTAGGCTCAACTGCTTATTCAGTTCCACAATCTGGCCCAACTGCTTGTTCAATTTTTGCAACTCCCCATTCACCGAAAAATCATCGGCTATGTTTGAGATCTCCTCCTCCATAGTGGACGACATGTGAGCCGGGATTGGTTCAATTCGGGGGAGCACTTCAACTGCTAGCCCTCGATCCCGAATGTACGAATCCACCCACTCAAAATGACCACAGGGCTTCAAATCCTAAAACGAGGAAGGCAAACCCTAAAATCCAATTTGAAACTACAAAATTCAAATCACGCCAAATTGAAACAAACCCTACCTTCCCATCCTTCCCCTTAAATAGCTTGCTCTCGCATTTCACAAATTCCCGACCAACGTTGCCCATCCGCGAGCGCACACATGTCAAGCGCTTCAGTGGATCTGGGCGAGGGCAGTCGGGGCATGTACTCAAAGGGAATTCTCCATAACGTGGCCATTCCTTCTGGGGGGCCATCTGGAAGCCAGAAGGGGAGCTAGACATCGCTCATCGCCGCCGCCGCGGACCGTTGCTGGAGAAGAGGAAGAAGAAGGTGCGCGAGGAACAACAGGGGAAGGGAGGAGGCAACAGTAATGTCGGAGCCAGGGCACATGAACAGGAGCGGAGGGCTGGCTAGGCCTCTTAAGAGTGACGTGGATAAGTAGTGGGTCCCACAGAGCAACGTTCAACTGGTGGGTCCCACGTTCGAACATAATCCACAACTGTTAACTACTTAAGGGCTTAAAACAGTCGTGTTGGGTCGTGGCTATATGGGTCGTTCCAACCATCGTATGTGAGCTATTCCATCCAACGATATCGTATCTCAGAGAATAGAGGTGAAAGGCGTCGCATGTGAGCTATTATCCCTTATAAAACTGATAGCATGTTGGCAAAACAAGATGAAAAAAGTTCCTTAACAAGGGCACAATTTGAAATTTTATTTAAAAACAATTGGAAAATTGTTCATTGTGTACCTGGTATAGGTCGGCACGAATGATCTTCTGATGGTCTGGCAAAGAGTACCAATCGACGCATCAACTCAACTTTGACACATGTGTCGATAAGAAACTGTTGCAACAGCCTCTCACCATAAAACAGGACGTTGAACTCATTGGGACGAATTTGCAACTTGTAACAGTAATATTCCCTAGCCGCCACATATTTCCTTGGCGCACCTATAATAGATCCATGATTAGAACAAATGATACTTATTTTCTATCAGCATCTAGTACATTGTTAATTATTATGTAACACGCACCAGATTGGCCTTAACCACCACGGTCGCCACCCTCATCCACACCATGATCAGCGACACAGTCTTCAACTGTGTAATCAATAAACATTGTAAAAACTAAATTAATAAGTGCAAATATTTTAATAATGTAATAAAATAAATTATGTGAACACGACTCATGATGGAAGCCACAGACTAGGTTCGTCGTTAGCACTTGCATCCTCATCTTGACGAATATTTGAATCAACACCATCTGCTAGGCCTGATGTGTCAGTTAAGACTATAAAAGACAAATATAACAAATATGTGACCGGCAAAGAGCTATAACCTTGCATCAAGACATTGTCCAAAGGGTCCACAACACCCTCATATGGTATTTTCTTATTCCAACCAGCTTCCCCTCTAGGAAAAAACAACGGATATGATAAGGGATCGTAGCAGCCATAATACGCTTTAATGTATTGTGGCTAGGGGTGAAAGTGGTGTGGATAATTATCCGATCTGATCCGGTCTGAATCTGATTTTTTAGGATTTGGTATGACATTTTAGATATCCTAGTGGTTCCGATCCGATCCGAATCCGATTGCGTGCGGATGCGGATTAGGATATGGGATTAGCAAAATCCGATGGATATGGATTATCCGAGATATTAAAGAGGATTACCCGAAGTTCAAAATAGGATTATCCGACAATATTAAAGGATCAATAAATATATATGTAAATATGTTTTTATCGATTCATCAAATATATAATAAGGATCAACATTGTAAGTAAAACTAATGTCTAGTTATGATGAATCTTGAAAATAACGTCATAGCATGCCTAGAGCGGAGAAATAAGTAGAAATTGGAGTTTTTTTTTTGAGAATTTTTAGTTTTTACTTGTGTGTTTGATATTTTAAAATGTGATAACTTATAGTTTGGGTCGTATAGTTTGTTTGGCTACTATGTGGGTGGTCCTAGCAATTCAATATGATTTACTGAATTATTAATCACCATATAATTCTCTACTAAAAGATGTATTATATCCGACATTAAAATTCCCGCTTCCGATCCGTATCCGGTCCGGATCCGTCCCATTTCCGACATCCGAAAAAATCCGCATCTATATTCGAATCCGCATGTCATCCGCTCTGCTCCAAATCCGAAGTAAGAATATGGATTAGGATATGAAAAAGACATTATCCGCACCGATCCGATCCGATATGTTTTCATCCCTAATTGTGGCCCATTGGATAGACCACATATCATGATGCTACTCTGGAACATCTTACGTGGGTCTGTTCCTTGTTCCCAGATAGCAGCAATTTGTGATATAGTAGGCGCATTATACCTCCTTTGGTCCACATTAATATCTGTGTTCAACTCAATCTTATACTCATTGAGATTATTGGCTGATCCCAAGCTCTTGAAAACTCGAACATAGGGATTATCACTAAGTACATCAATTGTATTCCTGATTAGATCTTGGTCAAGATGTGGTGAACGTATCTTTCTGCTTGTCTCATTGGTATCATAAAAGTATAGTTGCATGTGCCTAGGGCCTTTCTCACCAGGCACCAACTGATCAAGGCAATGGTATACTTGACCATGCACCCTAAAAGTATATATACCAGTTCCAGCGGCTGTACTATACCGACAATCCAATTTGACACCAAAGCTAGTGAAGGAGAAATGAGAGTTGAAGTAGCGTATATGTTTTCTGAAATATTTTGCATCTCGATCCGTCTGACTCATGTATAATCGTTTTAACTCATCTGGGGCCTCAGGAATATGTATCTTTACCCTTGTCTACAACAGAAAGACTTCCCTTCACCAGGGAACCGTTTCGCCCCACAGTAGTAGCAAGGACACACCTTCTTTAGAATATGATGCTTTTGTGGGCAGATTGTGGTAAACCTTGTCAAATGGGTCATGCGCTGGACGTCCAAATCACTCCTCTCTATACGATCTATACTTCCTTGCTGGTATTTCAGAAAGAGAATAGGGCAATCAGTGTATCAGTGCAATAGCAACAAGAACTTTAGATAGGTCAAAAAAAAAGTATTACATCTCCCATTAAAAACCATCTCATCCTCGTCATCCTCTATTTCGAAGTCTGCATGCACCTCCGGTTTTGTCTATCAAAATCTTCCTCTATATAAAACTATAAAGAGATGGTGTGTCAAATTGTAATAATGAAAGGATGCAAAGAACACACTGATATAAATGCACTAACCATCATTATTTATGGCTGGATCTTCTGGGGAGCATGTAGTGGTATTTAATTCCGTGTCACCAATGATAGAACTCGCAGTTCCAATAGGTGTCGTATGCACTCCTTGTTGTCGAGGTACTTGGTTGACCGTTTTGTTTGCAAAATCAATACCTAAAAAATAACAAATGACAAAAATTAAGTGTTGTTACCAAATTAAAATATGGTGGGCGTGCCTGCACATTTGTGTACCTTTTGCTCTTTCTTCTCTTTTACGCTTCCGCCACTCTCGTTGGTACTCCCGGTGATAGGCATGCTTCATAGCAAGTAGATTAGTTTCCAACCATCATCTGTTTGACCCGTAATTGGAACATAATCATCATTCCTATGAAGCCAGGTATCATCGTCTATATCGGCTGAATGGGTAGAGTGTATTGGAATAGACGGCTCAATGACTCGTGCACCGAGCACCTTGTTATAAGGATGTTTGTGTGGTGGAAGCTGCATTGTGCTGGCATTGCCCAATGGTGAATTCTTCTTGCGCTCGCTATATAATTTTTGCCACACTCTATCACGTTCACGCCTTGCTGCAACCTCACCATTATCCACCCCATCTCTCTGTTTTTCTTTATCTATAAGTCAAAATCAAGTTATTATAACAAGTCTAATTTATAAATGCCTAACATATGTATGGCCTCACCTTGTTGCAACGTTCGTTTCTTCTCACGACTTTTACACTGTCGTTCACTGTCACCTGCATGCTTCCAAGATGCCTGATCATCGGTTGGAGAGGTTCCTGAGGAGTACCAAAACCAAGTTACTTTGCAAAATTTGCACTAAAAATAAGATACCTTGCACAGTCCATGAAAAAAGTATTGTGAATCTAACACTTACCATTGCATATATTGTTTGTAAGATCTCCCAGTGGTGTTCGTTCACAATCACTTTCGTTTTCCATGCACTGCGCCACGTGGAGAAAAAGATCAGTATGCACCACTACAAAATACCAAATCTTATACTCAATGTGCAACAATAAATAGTGAAGGTGCATAACTAATTTGTGGAGATGCATAACTAAGTTATTGTCAATGTGCAACAATAAATAGTATAAATTCTGCATTCATATTTCTGAGATGATTTATATACAATGCATGCTAATCTTTTATTCTCAATAATGTTAATAGGTGTCTAAATAGGAAAAACCTTAGAGACAAATATCTGAATAGGGCAAGATAGAGCAAGATTAGCATGCATGTGTTGATTTATTAAGGCGATCCCCAAAACAGTCAAAAACGTTAATGCAATATAACCACGAAACAGAAGATATTAATATTTAATTGATGATCTCATAAGTGTATTCACATAACATCAAACTAAAAGTAATATATCCAAAACCACGTAAAGAGTTATCACCACCATTAAATAGAAGTATCATATCGTAAATGGTTTAAATCATGAAACATAGATGGCGATTATATGTATTTGATAATGTTAGAAGATCCATCAGCTACGCCAATGCTTAAATAACATGCGCAAAAGTCTATTTGTAGAAGAAAAAAGGTTTATGTGAGACAAGAAACTTGATCACATATTTTCTTATGGTCGAGATATCGGTGTGATCATGAATCTGACTATGGCACACAAAAATATTTCGTAAACTGGGAAAGCTCATAATCTATACCTGATTTTCGTCTGATCGCTCATAAACTTGGATGACGACGTTTTAGGCGAGCAGACGAGCTGCCGCAACCTCCGACTTTAGCCTCAAACGAAGAGTGATTAGGCGAGCCAACTACGCGAGCAGCGAGGGTTCAAGCGAGCGATCAGACGAGCCACCGCCCTCCTGCGCTGATCTCAGATGGCGAGGGTTCAAGCGAGCCACCGCCTCACGCGTTGGCCACAGACGTGGACGGTGTGCGATCAGGAGCCACCGCCTCCTTGGTTGTCCTTTGAGGTCCAGGGTTCATGCGAGATACCGCCGGCCGCGCGCGTTGAGGTCGTTGAGGTATCACATGAGCCGCCGCCAGTTGCCACCACGCGCATCGAGGGATCACGCGAGCAACTAATTTAGCCTGATCGTGCAAGAATGAAGGATGCATGGAAGGTGAGATCGAGGCGATTAAGAAAATGATCAGTGCATGATAAAATAAGGAAAACACGGACACTAATTTAGGCATGCATGTGTAAAACTGCAAGATGGAAAGCGTGAGAGGCAATCAAGGAAATGTTATTCACACGACAAAACAAAGAAAGAATCAATACTAATTTAACCTGATCGTGCAAGAGTGAAGGATGGAAGGTGAGAGGTAATAAAGGAAATGATCAATGCATGACAAAACAAGAAAAGTACGGACACTAATTCAGCCATGCATGTAATGGTTGGTTAGGGCAAGTACAATGGTATTGTCTAGGCCATCTCATGTATATCACATAATCTTAAAATGTGTTATGAGACAACTTATATAATAGATGATCTTATTAATTGTCTTCTATTAATTATAGAATTCCTTAGTTTGTAAAAAAAAGAATTTTTATATATTAAAAGACTACTAGAGCCCATACAATGGTGTGAGAGCCGTCTCATACTTCTATATCTCTACAATCTATTAATTGAGGTGTGGTCGTCCACTTCGTGTCCACAAAGTTAGAGATTAAATCCAAATTGGTTTTGTACTTTCCATATCAAGTACTGAATTTCAAAAATCATAACTCTTTCGTCCGGAGCTCAAATTAAACAAACTCAGACTCTATATCGTAGCTCTCGAAAAGTTCTATAACTTTGATATTCAATGGAAGTCCAGATCCCGCCGTTTTGTTTTCTAAATATGCGATGCAAAAATATTTATTCTGGTTCAGACTTCTCTACACAGGTCTCTGTGTGGGACCCATATCTTCTAGCTCTGAAGTTTAAATAATATGATCCATATATGTTTCAAAAAGGCCTCGACGAAATCTATAACTTTCATGTTTTAACTTTTTCTATTGAACCAAATTTTCAAATTCAAAATCATATTGCAATACAGTGTTATTTTGTAGACTGCGTAAATTGATTTTTCCTTTCGGTTAAAACTTCTAGAATATGGAAAAAAATGGTGAAAAAATATTATTTTTGATATATAAAATGGTATACTAAAAAACACCAACGGTAATATAAATATGATCTTTCATGTAAAAAATAATAATAATATTATATATATCTAAAAATTATATTATATAAATAATTTATAAAGTTATAAAAAATATTTTATTTTTTAAGTCCGTAGCAACGTACAGACACTTTACTAGTATATCTTATAAAGACTAAACATCCTTCTGTATATTTTTACTCTGAGCTAATCAACCCACCTGATCAACCGTCCATCACATCCAGTTAAAACGCCTCAAGTCGTCGGATTTAAGCAGTCCCACAAAACTGTCCCAGCAGCGTTACATTGTTACGCTGCCTTATGCTCTTGTCTTATACGTTTGTAGTTGTTGTTTTTTGTTTTTCGTCTGAATTTTTTGTCACCGACAGGCACGCCAGCCCCCGCCTGTACCCGCCGGTAAAACACGTCCCTCTTTCCATCCCGCTCAATCGAAGACGACAATGCGCAGAGATGGACGCCCTTTCCAATCGCTAGACCAGCGACCACTTTCGCCCTCCTCTATCTCATCTCCAAACCTAGGCAGCCAGGCGCCGCCGCCATCGTGCCTCCATTCTCCAGTCCCTATCTGCCCTGCTCGTCTTCCCCTTGGAACTCGTAGGAAGAAATCAGATCAGCGTCCAGAGGACCGGCCAGATCGCTGTCGAGGAGCGCAAGATCTTGGGCCTGTTCTTCGCTGTTCAAATCCATCTCCATGCCGAGAAGGAGCCAGACATCGCCGGCACATCAAGACTGTCCGGAGAAGTATCCATGGCAGCGGACACGAACCAGCCAAGAGCGACGGCTATGTACTGCACGTGAACTACTGAGGTTAGCTATGTTCATAGCGGTTTCTCTGTGCATCCCTAGGCAGAACGTGTTCTTTGAAGAGTCCCAGTGGGATTTCCACTCGGGAGATTGCTTTATGGTAGACTTTTTGGTTTTTTTTTTTTGTTCTTGCGCTGAGTAAATCGTACACTGTGATTCAAGTGGATGCGTGATGTATATACTGGTTCTTGAGGTTTGCTAGGGTTTGTACAGTTCTTGGATTTATACACGTTTATGTTTTTCCTTCTTTTTTTTTTGACATAGGCCCCACTTGCCCGGCTTTCATTGGAAGCCTTTTACAGGGGTGTGCGATGTTAGCGCATATGACTAGGTCTAATTGTAACGTTTGGATCCTGCGTGATCTCCTCCTAAATGCCCGGCATGTCTCTGTGTTCTCCTCGCTTGTAGGCCTCATCGTTATCACGATCTCCCTCCTGCGTGTGTATATGTACGAGTATACTGTCAATAGAAGGGGTGTGCATTGGCTCCAATTCTCTCTACATGGTATCAGCCTTCCCTCGATCTATCTGATCGTTCTTCCGCTGCTTTATCTCATGGCAAGCCCATCAGCTTCTTCCAATGGCTCCTCTGGGAACGTCTCCAATCCCTTCCACGTCCATGAGCCCCCATCCCTCCCTGCTTCCACCATCGCCATGATCAACATCCATGCCCACGTCCCAGTCATCCTGGATCTCGGCGACTCAATTTTCTGCCTGGCGCCAGTTCTTTGATCTGACTTTCCGAAAGTTTGGGGTTACCAACCACATTGATGGCACCCTCGATGCTTCCCTCATGTTTCACGATCCAGAGTGGCTTCAGATTGACTCTTGCATCATGACATGGCTCTACACCTCTGTCTCCAAGGATCTCCGATCCATGATCATGACTCCGCGCCCGACGGCCTATAGCATCTGGACGTCGATCTGCAACCTCTTCCTCGACAATGCCATGCAGCGCGCTGTCTACGCCCAACAGGAGTTTCACAGCCTATACCAAGGCGATCTCTCCGTCAACGACTACTGCGGCCGCCTCAAGGAACTGGCCGACACTCTTCGCGACGTCGGCGCGTCGGTCACAGATGCGGCGCTCGTCATCAACACCCTACGTGGCCTCAACTCCAAATTCCACCAGGAGATCTCCGTCCTCACGAGTAAGGTTCCCCCGCCTGACTTTCTCTATACTCGCTCCTACCTCGCACAGGCCAAACGTCGCCAGCTCAAAACGGCCCAGATGGAGACCGCCATGGCTCTGGTGGCATCTGCCGCGTCCTCCAACCCTGCGGCTCAACGAGAGGCGGCCACGGCGCTTATGGCAGCCGCCACCTCCCGCACCTTCGCTTGTTCACCGCCTCCGCCCAGGCCTCCCACCACCGGATTACCGGCAGGCGGCGGCGGGTCCTCCAGCGACAATAACGGCAGCGGCAACAACCGCCGTAAGAAGCGGAAGGGCAATGACGGCCGCTACAAATCCGCCGGGCCTGGCGGGTTGAGTGGCACCCGTCCACCTCCACCGCCCAACCAACCGTGGACTGGCGTCGTTCAAGCATGGCCCATGCCGCAATGGCGTGCACCTAGTGGTGGTCTGCTCGGGCCTCGTCACGGCCAGGCACCCACACAGGCCCTACTCGCTGCTGCACCACCGCAATCAAACGTCGTCCCCAACAACTCTGGTGGCGCCTACACTCTTCCTCCAGCACTCCTCTCTGCACTTCACGGCTTGTCCGTTGATGTGCAGTCTGGCGGCAGTGATGAATGGGTGATGGACACTGGAGCCTCCTCGCACATGGCGCAGAACACTGGTACTACTTCCTCCCACCACTCCCTCCCTTCTCCTGAACACATCATCGTGGGGAACGGCGCTTCGCTGCCTGTCCATCACATCGGTCGTGCTTCCCTTCCCACCCCTGCTACACCTCTACAGCTAAATCACATTCTTATTTCATCTTCCTTGATCAAGAATTTAATTTCCGTTCACGCTTTAACTCGTGATAATAATGTTTCTATGGAGTTTGACCCCCTTGGCTTTTCCATCAAGGATCTTCCCACTCGGACGGTTCTTCTCTGATGTGATTCCTCCGGTGATCTCTACCCCATCCACACGACAACTCGCCAGAACGTCGGCCACAGCAATCTTCATGCCACGCACAGCTCCGACCTCTGGCATGCCAGACTCGGCCACCCGGCCTTGCATCATTGCAACACATTTTGAATTCCTTTGATTTCACCTGTAGTAAGAGTGAGAATCACACATGCCATGCGTGTCGCCTTGGCAAACATGTGCGGCTCCCATTCTCCAAATCAAATAATGTTGCTTTCTTCCCTTTTCAACGCTTGCACTGTGATGTATGGACCTCTCTGGTCCTCAGCAACTCTGGCTATAAATACTATTTGGTTATCTTAGATGATTATTCCCATTTTGTGTGGACATTTCCTTTACGCCATAAGTCTGATGTTCTCGCCACCCTGATTTCTTTTCATGTGTTCGTATGCACCCAATTCCAATTGCCTGTCCTCTGCATCCAGACCAATAATGGAAAAGAGTTTGACAACTTTGCTCTACGTTCCTTTCTGTCTACTCATGGCATTGTTCTACGCTTAACCTGCCCTTACACCTCGCCACAGAATGGCCGCGCCGAGCGCATCCTTCGCACACTCAACGACAGCATGCGTACCCTACTGTTCCACGCCTCTGTGCCCACCTCCTTCTGGCCGGATGGCCTAGCCACTGCCACTCATCTACTCAACCGACGGCCCTGCCGCTCACGCCGCAACTGCACTCCATACGAGCTGCTCTTTGGCTGCGCCCCCGACTACGACCATCTGCGAACATTTGGTTGTCTCTGCTACCCAAACACCACCGCCTCCGCACCACACAAACTTGCTGCCCGCTCAGTTGCCTGCATCTTCCTAGGCTACCCGGCTGAGTCGAAAGGATATAGGTGCTACAATCCAGAAACGCGTCGCATAATCACGTCTCGACATGTGCTGTTTGAAGAGTCCTCCTTCCCCTTTCAGAACAGGCATGCGCCCTCATCATCCACACCTCCCCTGGTGCCACACACACATCAGGATGTCATCCCACTCCCCATACCAGCACCTCACCATGCGGCACGCCAACATGCACATGCAGCACCAATGGCACCTCCATATGCTTCCCCGGCCAACAGTGCCGCTGCGGCCACTCCGCCTGCTGTCACTAACCCAACCAATACATCACCGGCCGCTCCACCGCCTGCCCATGACGATGATCCTGCCACAACCCTACCCACCTCGGCACCTGCTCCAGCTCCTCACCACATGATCACACGAGCTAAGGCAGGCATTCGCATGCCCAACAAAAAGTATGCCCACGTGGTTACAGCTACTCCATCTGCGCCGCCTTCGTCAGTCCGCGCCGCCATGCGTGATCCCGGGTGGCTCGCCGCAATGCAGGATGAATACCAGGCCCTATGTGCCAACAGGACCTGGACCCTCGTACCTCGACCACCTGGCATCAATATCATCTCAAGCAAGTGGCTCTTCCGCAACAAACTCAACCCTGATGGCTCCCTTGATCGACGCAAAGCACGTTGGGTTGTTCGTGGGTTCACGCAGTGTGCCGGCGTCGACTTCAACCAGATGTTCTCCCCTGTCGTCAAGCCGGCCAGCATCCGCACCGTGCTCCACTTGGCTGCCTCCCGCAATTGGCCAGTGCACTAGCTTGACGTCAAAAATGCATTCCTTCATGGCGAGTTGGCGGAGCGTGTCTACTGTCACCAACCGGCTGGATTCGTTGATCAAGAACATCCGGACCACGTCTGCCTTCTCAGCAAATCGCGATACGGCCTTGAACAGGCGCCCCGCGCCTGGTTTCAGTGCTTCGCCAACCACATTGCAGCTGCCGGGTTTGTCGCAACCAAGTCTGATTCATCCCTGTTCGTCTACAAGAACGGTGATGAGGTTGCATACCTGCTACTATATGTCGATAACATAGTCTTGACAGCCTCGACATCAAACCTGCTTCAGCGCATAGTCTCCCACTTGCGACAGGCCTTTGTCATGAAGGACTTAGGACCACTGCACTTCTTCCTCGAGATCAAGGTCACCCAGAGCAAGGATGGCTTCTTCCTAAGCCAGCCAACCTATGCTGAAGACATCATCGACCGTGCCGGCATGATGAACTGCAAATCTGCTACCACACCGATTGACACCAAACGTCCGCCGATGGCAAACTTGCCACTGATGGCGAGTTCTATCGGAGCATCACAGGGGCACTTCAGTATCTCATGCTGACGCGCCCGGACATTGCTTACGCCGTCAAACAGGTATGCTTGCACATGCATGCACCACGCGATACACACTGGGCACTCGTCAAGCGCATTCTTCGGTACCTCCGTGGGACGCTCGAACACGGCATCTTCATCAACACTTCGGCATCGACAGCCATGATCGCCTACTCCGACACGGACTGGGCGGGTTGCCCGGACACACGCCGTTCGACAGCAGGCTACTGCATTTACCTGGGTGGCTCTCCTATCTCGTGGTCTGTGGTCTTCTAAACGGCAAACCACGGTGTCAAGATCCAGTGCAGAGGCCGAATACAGGGCGGTGGCTAACGCGGCGGCAGAATGCTGCTGGTTACGCAATCTCTTGCAGGAACTACATGTTCAGGTTGATAAGGCAGCCGTTATCTACTGTGACAACATCTCGGCAGTGTACCTATCAGAGAACCTAGTTCATCACCGAAGAACAAAGCATGTTGAATTAGACATACACTTCGTACGAGAGAAGGTGGCCGTTGGGGACTTGCGCGTCATGCACATCCCTACCCAACATCAACTCGCCGATATCATGACGAAGGGACTCCCAACAGCTTTGTTTGAAGACTTCAGGTCCAATTTGTGTGTTGGCCCTCATCTACGCACAGATTGAGGGGGGGTGTTAGCGCATATGACTAGGTCTAATTGTAACGTTTGGATCCTGCGTGATCTCCTCCTAAATGCCCGGCATGTCTCTGTGTTCTCCTCGCTTGTAGGCCTGATCGTTATCACGATCTCCCTCCTGCGTGTGTATATGTACGAGTATACTGTCAATAGAAGGGGTGTGCATTGGCTCCAATTCTCTCTACATGCGAGACGGGGGATCGATCCCCCATCGGTTCAGCTCCACCCTGGAGCTTTACCACCGTGCCACAGGCACCTCCGCATGTTTTTCCTTCTTCGATGAAGGATTGTTTGATTTTGCTCTTCTACTCTGGTACTTTCGTCCTTGTGCCGTTAATTCATCAATATTTGAATTGCCCCAGAGAAATCGCTCTCTGTTCTTGCACAAAATAATTTTGAGTTTCAGATCATGGCCTTGGTGAATGTGTCTGTTGCTCTCTTTTCTTGCACAAATCTGAGATATCAAACAGAAGGTAGAACTGTGCGGTATGTGATCATCAACTAGCAATCTATTCTTTTTGTTCCTAATTTGACACCCTTGGAGCAGCTTAGCAAAGTTAGGTAAATGTGTTCTCTTAATGCTCAGTTGTTCGTGTACAGGACTCACTGAGCTGAAGGCAGCTGGATCGATCTCATTCTTTTGGTTGGAAGTGTGGCATCTTTGGCAAAGAGTAACCACCAATTCAATTAAAATATTAAAGTGCGTACGTGACCTGCTTATTATCATGCTACGAGTTTGTTTCTCGAAATGCCAGAGATTTCTCCCTCTCATTTCTGTTCTGATTCATTCTGAATATCATGCGTTCATGCTGATTGGTATCAGATTCTCTGAATCATGTCCATTTTTTTAGCTTTAGTATTTTCTAATAACTGAATATTAATTTTCCTTCTATGCTTTTACAAATTCAGACGACCTGAGGCGTTTAGTGTAAACTGATTCCTGCATATATATAAATCAAAGCAAAGTAAATAGATGATTTTTCAGATCTAGAACAGTAGCCAGAAAAGGAAATTCTGCATGTGCAAATTCTTACCCCATTTTTCTATTATGCTAATTTCTAATTTCATGGCTAATTGTTTGGCTCCAATGTTACAAATGCCTTCCCTTTTTTCTGACAAATTGGTATCATGGATCGATCACTCATTGTATGGGAAGAACCCAATTTTTTTATCCAGTTCAAGTACTAATTTAGATGTAGCTGGCAAGGGTTGTACTTTACTCTTTCAGTTAAGTTTCTCTTCTTAACAATTGGTGTTACCTCGCCTATTGAGCAGATAGTTGATGCATATGTCCTACTGGACCTGGCTACCAGTCACATGTATTCTATATTACCATGACCGCACCTTGATGTGCCACTATGTAATGCAATGCACTGTCTTTGTTAAACATTCTACTGATGATTGTGATTGTTTAATGGCTTAAAATATATGTTTATGCTCTCAGAGAGTTGGCCCAATGTGAAGCCTGGAAGGACCCATATCACTAGGAAGAGGACTGCAAAACTGCATGGAAGTTATTGCCCTGAACTGGTGCTCGTATGTGCTTGTTGATTATTTTTTTTATCATAATATGCAAGCTTAATGCTTTGAACAATCAGTTTTATATTACTTGGCAGCATATTTGCATCATGTGTATTCACAATGGTGGTCTGCTTTTTTGCTACACTATGTATCTAATGTAGATACCAGGGTGAAATAGGGAGTTGAATGATTGTTTAGATGATACAAAATCATTTTTATACATTTTTTTATTAAATACTGGTTGTTGTGGTTAATAGTCGCACGTGCGGGTCGCACGTGCGGGTCGCACGTGCAAAAAACTAGTAAATTTTAGCGCATGAGGTGGTTGCTACACGAAACAATCACCTCTTTCTCTCACCATCATCTCTCTCTTTCACATCATTAAAAATCCTATGTAGCAATGCATGAGACGGCTTATGAGACTGTCTACGTATAGCATTGTACCTGCCCTTATAGGTGGGTGGGTAGAAAATATTTGAGTAAGTTTAAACAGTGGATTAGGGACTCCTAACACTAAGAGGTGTTAAGAATTTGTGACTTTATGTCACACTTTGGTCAGATAGTGGACCCTTCTATTGATCCAAGGGTGGATGGGCAGGGGATAGTTGAGATCAGGGACGCGTAGGGGTGGTGGATAAATATTTTGCTGGTATATAAAAATAGGTTGAAGTTTAATCTTTATAGTATAGATAAAATTATGTGCATATCCTTAAATTCTTATACTTCTATAAAGTATACATTTTATTATTTACTTATGTAAATTCAGTAATTTCTGGATTAGTAATACTTTTAATTTTTATTACTTCTTACATAAATTGAAAATTATTACTAGTATTGTAAACAAAAACAAGTGCAATGTTTAAAACTAGAGCTAAACCATAGCATTCAGTCTATTCCATACATGCATTTTTCTAAACTAATAAAGAACAAATGACAGGATCAATTTTGTTACCACAGACAACCATCCATCCAATGATCTAAAACCTCCGTTTAGCATAGGTTACCTACATCTAACTATAAGATTTAGATGATTCCACTACGTGTAAACTTTGTCTCACTCATTCCTTCATAAAAATCACTCATCCCTTCCCCTCTACCCAATTTTTTCTCACCCATCGCATTTTCAGCCCCCGTCGAAACCCACAAGTTTCAATTTGATAACCTTTATATTTTCTTACCATACTAGCAAAGTGTCCGTACGTTGCTACGGGTTTAAAAAAAATAAAATACTTTTTATAATTTAAATATAAATTATTTATATAATATAATTATTGATATTTTTACATGAAAGATCATATTTATATTATTATTGATACTTCTTAGTGTACTATTTTATATGTCATAAGTAATAATTTTTCTATTATTTTTTACTGTATTCTTATCATAAATATTTTTTTATCTCTAATATTAATGATTTTCACATGTAGTGTCGTTTGAGTGCTATGTTGTAAAATTAAATGAAATGATATTTAAAAAATGCTAAAATATAAGAAGTACGGATATAAAGCCTAATTCATCATGTAAAAAGGGATTCTCACAAGCTCATACAAGATACCACTGGATCTCTATGAAGCCCAACTTGCAAGATCAAGTCGTGAGCCAATGCCTAAAGATTTTTAGAAGTTTTATTCGATAGGAAAAATCAATTCACACAGAATAGAAATAACATTGTATTGTGATACGATTTTGGACTTGAAAATATGCTCTAGCAAAGTGTTCCTACGTTGCTACGGGTTAAAAAAAAGCACTCTTTATGATTTAAACATAAATTATTTATATAATATAATTATTAATATTTTTTACATGAAAGATCGTATTTATATTATTATTGATATTTCTTAATGTACCATTTTATATGTTATAAGTAACAATTTTTCTATTATTTTTTACTATATTTTTATTATAAATATTTTTTACCTCTAATATTAATGATTTTCACATGTAGTGTTGTTTGAGTGATATGTTGCAAAAATTAATTGAAATGGCGTAAAAATACTTAAATATAAGAAGTACCGAAATAATGTCCAATCTGTCATGTAAAGAGGAATTCTCACAAGCTCATGACGCCTACAAGACACCATTGGATTTTTATGAAGCCCAATATGCAAGATCAAGGTTATGACCTAATGGCTAAAGATTTTAGAAGTTTTATCTAATAGAAAAAATTAATTCACGCAGAATAGAAATAACATTATATTACGACACAAATTTGGACTTGAAAACATGCTCTAAACTTTTTTAGAACATATGTGAATCATATTATTTGAACTCTGCATAGAGGGGTCCGAATCACAATAAATATTTTTGCATCATAAATTTGAAAATGAAAATGGCGGAATCTTGACTTCCATTGGATATAAATGTTATAGAACTTTTGGAGGGCTACTAGATAGAGTCTGAGTTTGCCTCATTTTATCTCTGGACAAGGGATTTATGATTCTTTTGAATTCGGTGCTTGATATGAAAGATATAAAACCGATTTGGATTCAATCTCTAACTTTGTGAGCGTACAACAAATTGTGAACATATTCACCTAAATTAATAGATTGTATGTAGAGATAGAGATATGTGAGCACCCTCCAATCAATTCCTTCTTGAAATTCGGATCGGCCAGCTCACCCTCATGATGACACTTCTTCCCGCGTGCCGCCGATGTTGTCCCAGCAGCCATACCGCATGCGAGGGACGAGGAAGTGATCCCCTCCGCGCGCTTCCTCCAATAGGAACCGCAAGGCAGGCCGTCTTGCACTGCATCACGTCCTTCCCATTCTGAGTCTCCACCGCCGCAGCGCTACCGAGGACAACGAAGACGAAGAAGCGATGGCCTCATCGCTATCCTCCCTACGCTACGGCGATAGCCTCTCAGTAAGGTGCGTGGTGGCCATCTCGGCCACGACGGTAATGCTCTGCAAGGCCATCTCACGGCTTCTCATCTACTGCACCGCCAGATACAACTCCCACCGTGCCTCCAGCCCTCCATCGAGCACCACCCCCGGAAGCTCGATACATGGCATCCGGTGGCTCGTCCTCCATTGCCGCCGCCTAAAGCGTGCAGGAGATCTCACTCACCAAGCTCAAGTACGGCACTGTCGTTGCCGCCGTGCTCTTTGTCATCGTCGGCCTGCTCAACTCGCTCTTTGAGGGATGCGCAATCGCCAAGCTCGGCTTCACGCCTATCCCGCTGGTCTAATGGATGAGCCACCAAGATCTGCCCTGCAGTGACCCCACCGACTGCTCCATGGTCTTCCTCTACTTGCTCTGCTCCATGAGCATCGGGACCAACCTCCAGAAGTTCCTCGGCGGCGCGCCCCTGCACGCGGCAGCTGTGGTAGGCGGGGGCTCTTCCTCACGCACGATCTGGAAGTGAGTTGAGGTACTAGATTGATTTTGTTCTTCGATTTTGGTTCCTTCACATTGTTTGATCGCTCTGTATCTCTCGTGTCCTAGAAAACTTGAACGGATCAGAAAGCTATGGACTTTGTTGATCGTTAATTTTCCATTCTAGATTTGCTAACAGAATATAAACTTCATTAAGTGGTAGGTGCATTGTTCTTTTTTTTCCCTCTGTTTCTATCTATCTCCCGTGGTCAATGGAGGATAGTACTCTACTTCCGTCGTCATCGTCAAGGCGGTTGATCATCATCGTGGTGCACTTCCCCTAAATGCAGCCGAGATTTACCTTTTACTCATCTCGCCCAACTCTTTTTCTCCTATGTTGTGATTCAATTGTTACTTTTTTTAATCACGTGATCCATGACTCTTCGCATTTTTCAGCTAGAAACTTGTGATCCATGGTGATGGAGCTGGCAACTAAACCAGGTTAGATACGTTCTTCTTTTCCTGGTCTTCTATTTGCTCAAGCGGAGGACAGTGTGACGCTTGGAGCTCAGTTTCTGGTCTACTTTCCCTTTTGGGTAGGACTAAACTGGTTGAACCGGTTTAGTGTTATCAATCATGTTGCCCAACCAATATATTTTTGGTATACATGGTAATTTGCTTCTTTATCTTGTAGACTGGTCAATTCCCCGACCACTTTGGGTCCATTGACTTTTCTATGTGAATTTCATTTTGCAAATAACAGTATTGAAAACTTACCTATGGAAATAGAATTTGCTGAAGCATACTTACCTATGGAAATAGAATTTGTTGAAGCATCTCCAGATTCTGATAGCAAGTAATAATAGGTTGTCCTAGAACACTCCAGTTTTTTTGGACTTCACAGACCTTACTATGTTACATTATACCATGACATGTCTACAGCAGAATCTACATTTTGTACTTGTGTTTTCTCCTACTATGTTATATTATACCATGACATTTGTTGAAGAAACAACACCCATCAAGCTATCCAGATGGCATCTACATAACCATAGGGACTACAGAAATTGTAAGCTACGATGTGTCATTTGATATGTTTCACTTATACTGTTGAGATGTAGATTACAGAATTCTAGAAACCTGCTTCAGGAATTTATAGCTTCAGAAAATGTTGGAAATGTTTTGTTTAGCAGTAGCAGTTGAAAGGAGTATTTTGTTGTCCTTGTAGTAACGAGGAACAAATGAGGCTCCGTCGTTGGCCATCCTGCATTGGTATATCTCTTCTTGAAATTTGAGCTGACATATATTGGTTTCTATTTTTTGTTAATAAAATTTCTGAAGTTGCTGCTCCAAGCTGATGTGTATTTCTTGTTGGTACCTTTTGTATATACATACCACATCTTGTTACTTTTTTCTCTCTATATATATATAACAATTTGTTCGTCAGTGTTAATAATCTTTTGTATATACATAGCACTTCAGGCTAGAAGGCAACATAAAATTATCCCTCCCCAATTGGTTATGTCCAAGCCTATAAAATGATGGTCTGAAGTATTGAGCTACTGTGTCGATACTGTTCTTCGGATGCTTCATCATGCTTTAAGTATATATGCTTGCGCCATACATCTTAGTGCTCGTTTATAATATGCTTGGCATCTTCAGATACATATGGGCCAATTGTTAATGATAGACAAATTAATCTTTATTTTCTTTTCTTCATGGTGCATGATGTCTGGTGCTGCCAATTCTCAGTTTCAGTGGTTGTTCTTATTGATCATTTTAATACTGTCCAAATGCTACAACAGGTCAGTTTACATTTACTACATATTAAACTGATACTACCTTGCAAACTAATTTGACAAATTACAAATGGAAATCAGAATGCATTTTGATTCCTCAGATGCTCGAACTACTTCCTTTCATTGGATAGGAAATCAAAATGGGTTTATAAAAATGTTTATGTTTGTCCTTTCAGAACACTCGAGCATACTGGCATCCTTCCATTGGGTGAAACTGTTTAGTGTCAAGAGCTTGGGCTTGATCCTGGACATGAGATTTCTGTTATTTTGAAACACTCAGATTTGGATGTGGGGGCCTTGAACTCATAATATGTAGGAGGAAGTTTAGGCGTACCAGTTCTATGACGAACGAGGGGAGTACTTGTTGTGCGTGTATACCAGGGTTCTATCAGATATGGCTTCCAGTCACGAGGTAAGAGTTACCAAAAATATTACTGCGCATATGTATGAATGATATTTCCCCCTCAAATATGTGCTCTTATCTAATCTACATAAAGTTTGCACTGATGTGTAAAACACGGACTCTATGTGATGGCGGGAGAGCTACGAAAGTTAGAAGTACTGTCCGTAATTAATTTGAGATGTTTAGATTAGGCTAGGATCACTTAAAAATCTAGCTAAATTTGGTGTAACAAAACATTTGTTTCTTTTTTCCTTGGCTTCACTGCAGATCCTCGTGCTGTGAGGAATTTCCTCCAGATTATATTTCTGTTTTTGGTTGTTTGAGTTATTCCTTATCAATGAGAAATTAATTTCAGTTTCTTGACTGCAGGTGATTAGTTTGGCATAAAATGGATATTTTTTTTCTCGAACACGCAGGAGAGTTACGTATCATTTTATTAAGGAGAAGAATGGTCCAAAGTTACAAGGCCGTGGACAGCCAAAGATTAGACGGATAGACGCCCGCCTGTGAAAAAGGCCACAACCACAACACAGCCTTACTAGGCACACTACCCCTGGAGTAGCAAACTCTTGGCGCCGGCCAATCTCCATGCTGCGGCTTCATCAGCAATTTCCCGCATGAGGTCGATTGCACGTGGCCGCAACCCGTCGAAGACGCACTTGTTCCTATACTTCCAGATGCTCCACGATGTTAGGATGACCACCGAGTTTAGGCCTTTCCTCATCTTGCATGGAGCTTTCCTTGCAGCTCGTCGCCACCATTCTTTGAAACCAACTTCATCCGCCGATGGCGCCAGCTGGTGCAGCCCCGCTTGCAATAGGATCCCAAACCATACCTCACGTGAGAAGACACATGTGGTGAGGACGTGGTTGATGTCCTCCTCGTGTGATCACAAAGCACACACTTCTCCGGATGCTGCATTCCCCGACGTGCCAATCTGTCCGCTGTCTAACATCTTCCCAAGAGGGCCAACCAGATAAAAAATTTCGTTTTGAGCAGAGCCTAGGTCCTCCAGAGTCTCTTGTACGGCTCAAATGTAGTAGAGCCCTCAAAGTAGCGAAGGTAGGCTGACCGAGAGGAATACCTTCCTGTGGTTCCTGGCGTCCACACATGCACGTCAAGCACATTATTGTTGAGGACAATGCCCTCAATGGCATGAGCGAGCTGGAGTCCCTGCCACGCCACGACGACGCTGACCCCGCCAGCAATGTCCTCCGACCAGCGCTGCCCCGGTAGTGCCTCCGCAACAGTCCGCCTTCGCCACCCCCTCTTCCTTATGAATGCCATGAGATCCGGCGCAATATCTGCCGGCGACTTGCCATTGATCCAGCGGTCTTGCCAAAAGGACGTGTTGGTCCCATCCCCAAGCGTGGTGGTGGTGGATATCCGGAACATGGCTACGACACATTCAGGGACATGGATATCGAATAGAGCCCACGGCCTATCCGGATCCATCTTCTTGAGCCACATCCATCGGAGGCGAAGAGACCATCCAAGTACCTCTAGGTTCTGCACCCCGAGGCCTCCAAGATGAAGGGGACATTGAACACATTCCCATGCCACCGAGTAGTGTCCGCCTTGTAGATCCTTGCATCCTCGCCATAGGAAGCGACGCCGGATTTTATCTATTTCTTTCACGATCCATTTAGGCACGTCCACAACAATCAACAAGTGAATCGGAACCGCGGACAAGACCGCCTTGATGAGGATGAGACGGCCGGACCTGGCCATGAGCGCAGCCTTCCATCCAGGCAGTAAGTCTGCGATTCTATCGATGATGGGCTATAGGTCCGTTTTGGTTAGGCGACGGACCAAGAGAGGTAATCCCAGATATCGGCAAGGAAGAGAAGCCATCTGACAAGGGAAGCCTTCAATCGCGTCGTCGATGTTGTCAACATGGATCGGAATGATAGAAGATTTTTGCATGTTCGTCCTGAGTCCCGATGCTTCCCCAAACTTGTCGATGATGGCTCTAAGAAGGGCTAGGTCATCTCTGCACGGCGACGAAAAAATAAACACATCGTCCGCATAAAGTGAGGTCCTGTAGTTGGATCTGTCTTGCGCTAGAGGTTGCAAGAGCTGTAAGCTGTCCGCTTTCGCGATCATCATGGCAAGCGCATCCATGACGATGATGAACATCATGGGGGAGAGTGGGTCCCCCTGACACAACTCTCTGCCATGTCTGATGATGTTGCCCGGTTCCCCATTCAGCAAGACTCTCGTGGAGGAGGTTTGGAGCAGGTTGCATATAAGCGTTCGCCATCTGTTACCAAAGCCGAGGTGGGAGAGCATCTCGAGGAGAAAAGCCCATGATACAGTGTCAAACACCTTTGTGATGTCGAGTTGAATCATCAGGCTTTGTGTCTTGCGTCGGTGGAGGAATCTTGCATACTGTTAGACTAACATGAAGTTTTCATGGATGCTGCGTCGACGGACAAAGGCACTCTGGTTCGGTGCCACTAGCTCATGCAGCCGAGGCCCAAGCCGGTTAGCAATGATTTTAGTGATTAGCTTGGCAAAGCTATGTACTAGACTGATCGGGTGGAAATCTCCAATTTGGATGGCCTCTTCAGTTTTGGGTATTAGCACCATGAAAGCTGAGTTTAGCAGATGGAGTTTACGGCTATCACCTCCATGTAATGCTCCGATCGCTGCCATGACGTCACCTTTAATTACGGACCAACAAGACTTATAGAACCTTCCAGTGAATCCATCCGGGCCCGGTGCCTTGTCCATCGGCATGTCTTTGATCACTTGCCAAACTTCATCCTCTGAAATGGGGGCGTCCAGGTGAGCGAGATCATGTGAATCAGGGTAGAGGTACTCCAGATTCAAGGATTCAACCCGCTGCCTAGGTGATCCCAGAAGGTTGTTATAGAAATTCCATGTGGCCTCTTCCATGTCTTCATGCGGCGTCAGCAAGTTGTCTTCCACCTTGAGTTTAGTGATCAAATTCTTCCGCTTCCTAAATCTTGCATGTGCATGAAAGAATGCCGTATTCGTATCTCCTTGGCCGAACCAGTCAATGCGAGATCATGAACGCACAATGGTTCTATGGAGGGAGGCGAGAGAGAGAGAGAGCCTGCAGTTTTAGTTTATTCCGCAACCACCCTTCCAATTGCGAAAGAGGACGAGAATCTTGGGCAATGTCGAGGCGGTGCAGGAGCTCTCTAGCCGTTTCTTTAAACTTGATTGCCAGGCGCTCTAGCGGGCAAGTGGCTAGAACCGGTATCTCCTAGGCCTGCGCAACTGCTTCATGAAAATATATGGAGATAGGCATGCATCTCATGCTCTTCCTCTCCCTCTCAAGATATCAACAACTACAGCTTTCTTCCATCTAACTTCTTTATATGTTCTATTATTTTTGTAGATTTTAGGGCCATGTGTCAAGGGGGAAATCGTGGAGATAACGACTAGAAGCAACCGACGGATTATACTATTGGTTGAAGCAAACATTAAGGTGTCGTTGCTACATCTTATGATGCTCGCATTTGTTGGATCACAGAGCAGTTTGTTCAATCACAAACGTGCTTCTGTGTTAGAATGCAGCTCAAACCTCCAACAAGGCCCAGGCTTCATTCAGAGCCAAATGACTCAAGCGAGATACATGTAAAAGCTTCATGTTTTAGTTATATTTGTTTTATTTGTTACATTTCCAAAGTCTCTTGTGCAAAGAGTGATCTTAAGTCATTGTCATCACTATTTAAATTATGAAAAGATTGTTCATATAATATATAATAATTTAGATATATAACAACATTATTTTCATATAGATCAATTTTATATTCAGCTCATGAGCTAGCTTGACCTGGCTTTCAAGCTTATAAAGCCGAGCTCATTTTGTTAACAAGACAAGCTGAGCCAACTCAGTTACGGAAACGAGCTAGATCGAACCAAGTCGTGCCTAGCCAAGCTGGCTCGATGTCCACCCTAAGTTCAAGCAAAGAAACTGATTGAGGTATAAGCAAAGAAGCTGGTTCAGATAATCCTTGATAATTACTAAATCAATACTATTAGATTCAAAGATGTGGACCAGAATACAAATATAGGAATACAATGGCGGGATTTCTCTTGTTTGTGAAGGATTTTAGGTGCAAGGATTTGAGGAACACAAGATTTCTTGATTAGGAGAGTCAATCTTGCAATTTGCATATATGTTTCATATGCATATATTGGGTGCATTATTATTTATTTTGTTACATATTTCCTCAGACATAATGAGCAACACCAACCGACCTATTACCCGACTCCTATCCTATTTTTAGAAGGAAAAAAAAAGCATAAGAAGAGCTCCAACTAACCTCCTATATGAGATGGTTTTTTTTTTATGGAACAGGAGGGGAGAACCCCTACTGATTAAGATATATTAACAAAAGACACAAAAAAGATCCTTTACAAATTCAAGAAAAAATAAACTGAAAAGATAGAGAATAGCAAAAGGCAATCAAAAGGTTTGTAGTCATTGTTGCATCTGTGGTTTGTCTGTTTGTTTCACTCTATGGATAACCAAGGCAAGTTCTTTCCTGAAGATTTCTCGACAATACTAAACAGTTGGGTCACTGCCATTAAAAATCCAGTCATTCCTTATCTTCCATATACTCCAAGCCATTAAAATGATCACCTCCATAGAAAAAGGAACTTGTAGCTGTCTCTTGATTCTGATTACTGCCCGCTCAGTGTTTGGTGAGTTTGGTGCTGTGACTCCCACTATCAGCCAACAGGCCTTTGCAAAATTGCATCTAAGGAATTGATGGTATATGGTCTCCTCCCTTTGTAAAATACACATTTCACAAATATAATCATCTAGGACCATGTTCCTCCTTTTCAAGGTTCCTCTTGTGTTTACTCTATCCTTTAGCAATAGCCAGAAGAAGATGTTGTGTTTCATTTGGCAGATAGATGCCCATATGCGGTGAATGGAAGGGTGCACATGGAAGTGTCCAAGTATCTGTTTATAAGCCTTTAAAGAAGAGTAATTGTTGGATCTACAGGAAAACCTTCTCAATGTTTTTGATACTTGTCGATTTGCTTTATTACTGTAGGAGGTAATTTAATCGTGCACATGAAGAAAGTTGGCAAAGAAGACAGAACAATATTAACCATCTCAAGTTTTCCTCCTTAGGAAAGGAAGATGGAAGTGCTTATTAATCTTCTTTCAATCCTTTGCACTAATGGAAGGAACTCTTCGACCTTTGGCTTTGTCATACCTAGAGGAAGAGCAAGATAAGTAAATGGTAAATGCCCCACTTTGCAACCTACCGTATTTGCTAAAATCTCCATTCTTTCATTGGATATATTGATTAGGACAATGATAAATGGTTAATAGTATATATGCTAAAGAAATAAAAAATAACATGTATGTGTCGCACTGCATCATTACTAGTACATATATAATTTTTGAATCGGGTGCAACGAAGTGCGCCAAACTTTCTAGTTACCAAATAAAGCGATTGATGGGCTCCGTTTTGATGCAGGCAGAAGAAAGCACATGGCCCGTGCAGAAAATCCAAGCCTGAATTTGGGCCTTAAAACATAGCCCACCGGAACCCGTAAGCTCAGCACAATTCTCTACCGTTCGTTCGTCTTGGGCCACAGTAGATCACGTGCTCGTCAAGACGTCAACGGCTTAACACAATCACGCGTGTCGAAAAAGAAAAACCGTATATAAACAAATGAAAACCATGTCCTGTCCGAGGTCCAAATCACAAAACCACCTTCCTCCTCCGGCGAGATATTTGTGCCGCGCTGCAAAAGGGCATATACCCTTCCTGTCCTCCTCCTCTTCCGCCCGTCCTCCCGCTCCCGCCGCCGCTACCAGCCAGCCAGGTCCCGCGCACCCCTTCTGCCGTGCGCATCTATTCTAGGGTTAGGGTTCCGGCGAAGCCTTCTCTCCCCGGGCGGTCGAGATGGGCGTCCCGGCGTTCTACCGGTGGCTGGCGGAGAAGTACCCGATGGTGGTGGTGGACGTGGTGGAGGAGGAGCCCGTGGAGATTGAGGGCGTCAAGGTCCCCGTCGACACCTCCAAGCCCAACCCCAACGGGCTCGAGTTCGACAACCTCTACCTCGACATGAACGGCATCATCCACCCCTGCTTCCACCCCGAGGACAGGGTACGTGCGCGCTGCCGCCTCCTGATTTCTTCCCCTCTGTCTATCTACTTTCTGCGGCTGTAAAATTGGCCCTTGTGTAAGAGTTTAAATGTCGTGGGGAAGCTACAGTTTTGTTATTCGAATTGATTCAGTAGTTTGTATTTCGATTCCCAAATCTAATCTTTTTGTTACCTGTTGTGCTGCCTAGTAAGTGGATTTAATTTGGGCAAGTCGTGTGTTGTGATCTGCAAATTTGCCATTTACTGTACCTATGATGTGGTTATTGTAGTCAGAGCAACTTTTAAGAAGATCCTAGTATACCTTACTGTTAAGCGTTCTACTTCAGATCTCAAATCTCCAATGCAATATAGGGGCTTACATAGCTTCTAAAGTAAAAGACTACATATAGCTTGAAACATAGGAGGAAAATATCCCCTTATGTGTCTGCGCACTTTATGCTCATGGTGTCAGTTTAGCGTACCGTGATCTGTTGTTCTGTCAGTGTCAGTGGTTCATCAGAAGCATTAATCTTTTCTCATTTCTTATGACTTGTTGCTGGTTATTGTGGGTTTCATTTCTAGGCTACCTCAACATGCTTGGGACTAAATGCTTTGTTGTTTTTGTTATAGTTGTTTTGGAACACTTCTAATGTTCACTTGTTGCTCTATATTGCAATATTTTGACTGTGCTTTTCTGCTACAGCCATCGCCCACAACGTTTGCAGAGGTTTTCCAGTGCATGTTTGATTACATCGATAGGCTCTTCATCATGGTTCGCCCTCGGAAGCTGATGTACATGGCCATTGGTATGTTTTCAGTGGATCTATTTCTCAGTTCAGTTATGCATCCACCTAGTATACTGTCCTAGGAGCTGGAGTTCATCTGGTTATACTGGTGCCTGTTAGGAATCCTTAGGATAGTTGGGTGTTATCTTGCAGAACATCTTTTTGTAATGCAGCGTTATATGCCAATGCTGAAACTGTTGTGATGTATGTGCTGACTATGCAATGGGTTGCAGATGGTGTTGCTCCTCGAGCTAAGATGAACCAACAACGCTCTAGACGATTCAGAGCTGCAAAAGACGCATCTGATGCGGTCAGTATTCTAAAACGTGAAAATATCTTCCTGCATTCAGTGTATGATCATACACTGCCGTGTTAATTATCTGTTTTGATCCTGTCAACCATTTATACTTGCACTCACTACCTATTATTGTTCTATCTCCAGGCTGCAGAGGAAGAGCGGCTCCGTGAAGAATTTGAGAGGGAAGGCAGAAAACTTCCCCCGAAACAGCAGTCTCAAACTTGTGATTCTAATGTTATCACTCCTGGGACAGAGTTTATGGCTGTTCTTTCAGTTGCTTTGCAGTACTACATCCATCTGAGGCTGAATTATGATCCTGGATGGAAACAAATTAAAGTATGTATGACTTGGTGTCCAATTTGACCTTTCATTTTGATATCTATATTCTGGTTTATAAAAGATCTAATCTATGCACTGGACATAAGACCAACTGTGAAAAAAACTCGTGTATGTTTTGAGTTCTGATTAAATTCTTTTGAAGGTTATCCTATCTGATGCAAATGTCCCTGGTGAAGGGGAACATAAAATTATGTCTTATATTCGTGGTCAACGGAATCTTCCTGGATTTAACCCAAATACACGCCATTGCTTGTACGGCCTGGTATGTTCTATAACTATATTTTATTATTTCAGTTGAAATTCATTTTTTTTTTGTCGGTCAGCTAATGCATACCCTTATTTTCTTACAAATGCAGGATGCAGATCTGATAATGTTAGCTTTAGCGACTCACGAAGTGCATTTCTCTATACTGAGAGAGGCAAGCTCCTGCCGTATTTGAGATTTTTACTTTCACATGTTGATGCTTTAAGAAAAAAAAAATGTTCTCCTAGTTTTGTCCCCCTACCTCTTAGTGTAGTTGATATTGCTTAAATACTCACTTAAAAAAGACATAAATTGCACCTTCTTTAGTGGTTACCATTTCTCTTAAGATCTACATTGGAAAAATGTTGACGCGCATTTTGTATGTGCAGGTAGTTTTTACGCCTGGACAGCAGGACAAGTGTTTCTTGTGTGGTCAGGTGGGACATCTTGCTGCAAACTGTGAAGGAAAGGCAAAACGAAAAGCTGGTGAATATGATGAGAAAGGTGAAGCTATTGTTCCAAAGAAACCATATCAGGTATTAATGCTCTATATTGGTACTTATGTTTCATATGTATATTTCATTGATTCACCATGGGCCTTACTTTTGTTTCTTTAATCCGCTTGACTATTCTTTCAGTTCTTGAATATCTGGACCCTTCGGGAGTACTTAGAATATGAGTTCAAAATGCCAAATCCTCCTTTCAAGATTGATCTTGAACGCATCATCGATGATTTCATCTTCATGTGCTTTTTTGTCGGGAATGATTTTCTTCCACATATGCCAACTCTAGAGATTCGTGAGGTTAGTTTCCTGGTTTGTTAATTTAATATTTTATATGAATGTCCCAACTTGGTAGATAGTACCTATGAAAATTACCACTGTTACAGCTTGCTAGGCATGATCCCATTCTTTCTTTCTTCCAAACTGTTTACTCTGCATTTTATTTACCTTCCTGTATTGTGTGCAGGGAGCTATCAACCTGCTAATGGCTGTGTACAAGAAAGAATTTCCTTCAATGGGTGGCTATTTAACTGATTCTTGCACGGTAATAGAAACTCATTTCTACTAGAATTGGTACATACTGTTTTTTTTTCAGAAACTACCATAATTCAGTTGAATAAAGTTGCAATAACTTCTTTTATATTGCTGTGTGTAGCCTGATCTGAATAGAGTGGAACATTTTATCCAAGCAGTTGGATCCTATGAGGATAAAATATTTCAGAAAAGAGCTCGGTTGCATCAGG
Source organism: Eleusine coracana subsp. coracana (assembly GCA_032690845.1). Classification (NCBI taxonomy): domain Eukaryota; kingdom Viridiplantae; phylum Streptophyta; class Magnoliopsida; order Poales; family Poaceae; genus Eleusine; species Eleusine coracana. The sequence goes on along the minus strand of CM064432.1, from coordinate 5,290,698 downwards.
TGCATAAGGACTAAAATTTATTTCTAGCCTTTAATATTGATAGAAACCTTGGAATTTTGTTGTTGTCTTCTTAAGTTGCAACTTGCATGTGCCAATTAATATTATTGTATTTTTTTTACAAATACCAGTTCAAGAAAAAGATAAACAAAACAAAAATATGTACCGTTTTCAGTAGGTCCAAATCCTTATCTCGGGTTTAAGGTCACTATTTAAGTTTCTAGCCTTAATCCCTATTCTTGAGTTCAGACTTTCAGAGATACATAGTTCCTTCTATTTGTTCCTGCTGCATTGGTTTTATATATTTTCGAAATTTGCATCTTGCTTTTGTGACATTTATGGATATACAATGTAATGTTGGTATATGTAAAATATCTGTGTGTTCAAGGCCATTCATTACCTGCTTCTTTATTTTAATACATTGTTTATGGAATTTTAAAACCTGCTGTTCATTTGGTTTGTAAGATACTACTAAAAATAGTGCCTCAATGTTTGAGGATATTTTTTCTTGGAAAAATATTTGCAAGTTTATTTCTACTTGTGCTGGTGAACCATTGAGTTCATATAAATGGGATTCTTACGGTTTACAACAATATTATCCTCAGCGTCAAGCAGAAAGAATAAAACGAGAGAAGGCTCAAGCAAAGCGTGGCGATGATCTGGACCCTCATGTCAGGGATGACCTTATTGTACCTGTTGCTCAATTCCAAGGGTCTCGCCTCGCATCTGGGGCAGTACCTTCACCTTTTGAGAATGGATCCCATCGAAAAGAAAAAAACCGAGCTCAGAAAGCTCCACGAGTATCATCATCAGGATCTAGTGTTGCTGCTGCCATTGTTGAAGCTGAAAAAGATCTTGAAGCACAGGTAATTCATTCATCTGTTTGGGAAGATGTTACATGCATTTTGGAAGTTCCCTTTTTTTTCTTTTCCTTGTTCTTATATCTTTTTCCTCTTTTCTTTTGTTTAGTTTTGTTTGGCTCCTTTTCCACCTCTTCTCTTCTTTTCCCTATCCAGTTTATTTCCTCTCTTTTCTCTTGTTTGGTTTTTGTTGCTCTTTTCCCACCTCTCTATCCCAACTTCCTTGGGATTAAAGGTTTAGTTGTTGTTGTGTCGTTGTTCTTATATCTGACCTTTTGATGCAATCTTTTAGGAGCGTGAAAACAAAGAAGATTTAAAGTCAATGCTTAAAGATGCTCTTCGTGAGAAATCAGATGTTTTTAATTCTGAAAATCCAGAGGAGGACAAGGTATGTCTTTTTGGTTACTGTTGCACAAAACAAATCACACTGTATTGGTTTTATGTGGTTTGAAACACTGCCCTAGCATCTTGTCCAGGATGAAATTTTACAAAAATATTATTGAACTCAAAAGCTACTGATTTTGAGTCTTAGGTTATGACATTTCTATATTTGGAGTTCAATATAAGTGAAATAGTAGCATGCATTTCCTCTTGGCATGTCGGGGTTTGACCTTTTGTCTCTGCAGTCTAAAGGAAAGTGGGACACAGTTTCTGCTTGCTGTGGTTTGACCTCTAGTGTCGGTGCAGGTTGAAGGCTTAAAATAACATGGTATTTAATATTTCAGGTAAAACTTGGTGAACCAGGATGGCGGGATAGGTATTATGAAGAGAAGTTTGGGGCAAAAACACCTGAGCAGATGGAAGAAATACGAAGAGATGTTGTGAGTAAATAACGATATTGGAAGCAACATTGCCATTACTCCATTTGTACTAGCTTGAGAGTAAGATTTCTCCTATTGTATATTTTATTATATATAATATGCTCTATCCTTCTTTAGGCCCTCAAATATACTGAAGGTTTGTGTTGGGTAATGCACTACTACTATGAAGGGGTTTGCTCCTGGCAATGGTAATTTAGCTTGATTGCTAAAATTAATTGCAGCATAGGTGTAAGTTCTGCTGAGTCATTCTAAATTAACCTTACTACATGCAGGTTTTACCCTTATCACTATGCTCCTTTTGCTTCGGATTTAAAGAATTTGAGTCAGATGAATATAACTTTCGAACTTGGGTCACCATTTAAACCGTTTGATCAGCTTATGGGAGTTTTCCCTGCTGCAAGGTGAATATGATAAGTTTGCAGTGGTTTTGTCTTAGTTAATCATGCTATTTTCTAATGATCTGTTGCCACATATACTTTTCAGCGCTCATGCACTTCCGCTACAGTATCGGCAATTGATGACTGATCCAAGTTCACCAATAATTGACTTCTACCCAACTGGTATGCTGGTTTTGCTAAGGATGAGCAATAGGCTTCTATTGAGCTAAGATGTTTTCTAATCCTTTCCCCATTTACTTGCAGATTTTGAAGTTGACATGAACGGAAAGAGATTTTCATGGCAGGCAAGTTTTTCTTATGATAGCTTAATTGTAGTACTATGCCATATATATGTTTATTCTAACTAAAATACATTGTCTAAGATATCTTTTTGTCTTGCAAATCTGCCATTTCTAACAACATTCCATCCCTCACAGGGAATAGCAAAGCTACCATTTATTGACGAAACTCGGTTATTGGCTGAGATAAAAAAAGTTGAGCATACTTTGACGGTATGAAATGGATCAGTTTGTTGTGCATCTATGCTTGTTCCTGTAATAGAAAATCTACTTCTAAGATCTAATCTCTTACCTCCTTTTGTGTAGCCTGAAGAAGCAAGGAGAAACAGTACCATGTGCAATATGCTCTTTGTGAATGGCTCCCATCCACTTTCGCCTTATATTTATTCTCTGAACAGCCAGTTTGGCCATCTGCCTGACGAAGAGCGCAATAATATTAAAGAAAAGATTGATCCCTCTGCTAGGTTAGTCAAGCTTATTTTCATTATTTTAGACTATTGCTATTATTTTACTGCTGAATGCTGAGATTCTGGATTTATTGTATGCTGAATTAAGCCAATCTGAATATTTTGACAAAGGCATTGTTGTTGTTGTGTGAGGAAAACTGAACATGAGTCGGCATGACTGTACTACTTCTGTTTGCTGTTTCTTTTTGGGGAGGTTAAAAAGTGGACTATTGTCTAAGCCTGCTGAAAATTTCATGGGTAGGTTTTTCTAATATTGCTGCTCTTGCTTATTTGATTTAGTGGAGGAATGAATGGTTATGTTGCACTTTGTGGTGGCGATCCATGCCCTCCTGTCTTCAGGTCTCCTGTGGATGGGCTGGAGGATATTATGGACAATCAAGTGATGTAAGTGCAACTCTTTTCAGAACATGGTTAATACAATTTTAACAGAAACCAAACTAACAACTGTAACATTTCTCTTAACTAGATGTTCAATCTACAAGCTCCCAGATCCTCATAAGCACATAGCCTGCCCACCTGTTGGTGTTATCATACCCAAGAAGGTATATAACCGCTGGGAAAATTTTTCTTGAGATGTTTTTTTACAGTACTTAACCTTGTTTGAGCTACCCTGCAGAGTGTTGAAGCTGGTGATCTGAAACCGCCACCTGTGCTATGGCATGAAGACAGCGGCAGGAGGCCTTATGACAACAATAATAGGAGGCCTTATGATAATAATAACAATAATAATAGGAGGCCTTATGATAACAACAATAGGGGGCCTCTTGATAGGAGCAACATGTACAATACCCATCTCTTTCCCTTATTTTATCATTTGTTGCAGGCACATCAAAAGTTCTAACCTACTTCTGTGGTTCAGGCAAAACCCAGCAGGAGCATTATCTGGGCGACATCTTGGGGATGCTGCCCATCGACTGGTTGCAAACAGCTTGAATGTTCGGGGTGGTGGGAAATATAATGCCCCACCTATGCCATACCAAACAATAATGAATGGTGCATACCATCCAAATGGAAGGCATGATACAGGTGTTCTGGGAGTGTCGCCAAGGATGGAACAGCCAGCTGGACATCCTGGCTGGCATGTTTCAGGTGATAATGTGCCAAATGGTCAAGTACCAGGGTATGCATTTTCATCAAGTCATTATCAGCATGGAAGGTCAGGGCCTTCTCAGTATGAACGAGGTAGCCATGGAAGGCAACAATCTCACTCACATTCTAGAGATAGCCACTACGATTCTAGAGGAAGGGTTCCACCTCCATCTGTACACCATCAGAACCGCGGCAATTCACATTCATCACATCATGCTGCTCCACCACCAGGCCAGGGACAGTATTGGCAGTCCCCACCAGGATACCAGTCTGCACCATATGGAGCACAACAGTGGCAGCAGCGGCCTTATGGAGGTGGGATCCCTCCAACAAGGCCTAACTCACAACAATCACAGAACCGTTATAGCAACTTAGATAGAACCTCTAACAAGAGGGGTCGATACTAGGCCCTTTCAACCCCTTTGTGGCCTTTTTATATAGATAGAGGAGGTGAGACTTCGCAAACTAATTGTCCTCGTCCAAAATTCTGTTTCTGTTGTAGACTTGTTCTTGTTGTCAGTAGAACTTGCCAAGTACAATGCAAGATGACATATTAGTCATAGGCAGTGTTTTCTACCATCTTCTAGGTGGTCCCATCAGGGATTTCAAGGAGCAATGTTGTATACTAGCATTTGTAACTGACCAGACCATCAGGTGGCTCTGTTGGCCGTTTTTCATTAATGCTTCTCATTTATTCAGAACATGATCCTAAGAGGCTAGTGCCTTGGGGTTGGAGAGATGTTGAATAACAAGTTTCGGAAAAATGTTCAATAACAAGTTTTGATTTATAGTAGTAATGTATGTAATTCAGAACAATTTTATGAGGCCAGTGCCTTGAGGTTGGGAAGATTTTTAACAAGTTTTGATTTATGGTGACAATGTATGTAATATTAGTGCTTACGGTTTTGATGATGGATGTATTGATAGCCACGTTTTTTTATTGTTTGGTGGCAGCAGTGAAAGTTTGATTTCTTTATATATACGGGTGGTTGATGTGGAATACTTTAATTTTGTGGTATTGTACGGGTGCTCCACCATTTACATGTTACGGTTGCAGAATCGAAGTTGTGGGAGATTGAGTTATGAAGCTACTAATGCTTTGTGGAAAAATATAGCTATTTTCTGTGTTATGTGAAATAATAGCTATTTTCTGTGTTATGTGAAATAATTGTCATTCAATCTGGATCTCAGATGTGTCTTCATTAAATTGATTCTAGTATATGAATTTATTTAGCAAAATTGTAGGGATTCTCTTGTGAAGCGATTCCCTTAAATTAATCAAAACTTTAGCAAGAATAATGAAGCAATCCCTTAATCAAAACTTTGGCATGAAGGATGACGCTTTTTGTGAAGTTTATCTCAATTCAATATGAAAGCAGAATGTCAGTCTTTCAGAACCCTTTTTTCCATACGCTAGTTACCTCTACCAATGTTTTGCTTTCAGCTAGACAAATCAAATAAAGCTTAAATCAGCTAGATCTCCCTCTGGACTAAAACGAATGACAACATGACAGCAATTGTAGTGCAAACTTGAACTGTGGTTACTGTCTTCAAACGTTTCATATATTTGTGACTTATCGAATAAGCATAAAGATGACTATATGATTCAGGTTTCAGGTTGCTTGTCATTGGCACCAATATTTTCAGCTGCCGATGAAAGTGAGGCTTTGGATCTTGATCTTGATGTCCTTGATGATCTTGCGGATGCCCTCGGTGAATCATTACTGGATTTTTTCCTTCTGGACTTCCTGGGTGGCTTTGGTATGTCGGGATATGAGTTTGATTCATGACTGGTATTTTCTGGAAATATACCAAATGGTGATATATCTCGAGGCTCATCAAAATCTGTCGACGAAAACAAGTGTGACAAAGCATAAGAATAAAATGCCCAAAAGTTTAAATTATTGCAATCATGGAAAATTACCTTTTTTTTTGTTTAATCATATGATTCAATCTTCTGACATTTTAATAAATCTATATCCATTATCATGTGGTCACTATGGTAGACATGTGGCTTTGCAACCTGGATTAGTATTATAGCATTATTTGGTGGGAAACCAAGAACAAAACAATGTACTGTATCATAATTTTGGTCCACGATGCACCATTTCCTCTACTTGTTCTTAATATAATCATATTTTTGCATCAACTTGCATGGAAAACGAAAGTCTCATCTCAATTATAGGCTATTGCTTTTACTTACTGATAGCGGGAAAAAACATAATAGATGCATATCATACCAAGAAAGAGACAACAATGTTTATCTACGTATTAAGATCAATATCAACCATGTCTTATAAATGACTCATCGTAAGTAGTATCCCGTCTTCACCAACAACACAAGATGCTGTTGGAGGTTGAAAAGAATCAATTGTTTAATAGCATCATGGATGCCTGCTACAAGATCATCCATGAATCATGATTCATGAATTAACAAAAGATTGCTAACTAAATATGGCAACATGGAAGATCATTCCTAGGATAAACAATTGCAACTTTTCTTCCTCAAATACACATTGGCACTGAAATTAAATAAAGAAAGGAAGAATATTCTTCAACTAAAGAAGCCAAAAATAATTGGGTCAAAACATGCGCATCACGCCTCCACAACTGCACGAACACCACGCCTCCACAACTGCACGAATAAATTAACAACAGTTCAGAATATCACCTTGAGAAGCCCAGGAGGTCCTTGCAGATGGCCCAATGCTGCTTAGCGATGAAAAGTCCGGTGACCCATTCATATCATTCATCTACATAAAATTTTGGGATTTTATTAGCTTCAGCATGACTATGTTACCAGTCTGGCGGGCAATGGTTCGATTAAGAGCAAAGCATTGTTCAGAGTTCTGAGTTATGCAATGTACCCAGCTAGGAGAAGCTGCACTCCCTGTCGGGCTGTCCCAACCGATGTGCGCGACATGCTTTACGTCAGTTGGATAACCGATCTCCATCTGATGCTCCTTGACCACTGCAAGAAATGACGGACAAATGAAGCAAGAAAGAATAAACTGCGGCAAAAGAATTGTCTCAGTCCGTCTGTGTTTTCCGTTTCTTTTGAAACGCATCACACACATGTTGATTACATACCGAAAATCTGAGAGATGACCTTGAGGCCCTTGAAGACCCCTTTCATCTTGTACGCCATGTTTTGATGCGTTGTGCACAACAGGACCTCCTATGAAAACACATATGTTAGAAGGCAGAGTATGCAGAAATGAGCCGCGGTTTCATAAATGATGCATTGCCGAAAAGAGGTCCTGAGAAGAAAATATGCATTGCCAAAAAGAGGTCTCCAGAAGAAATTATGCATTGCAGGAAGAAAGATCAACTTACGATTTACCGCTAGATGGTTGTTGAATATAACCAAAGAAAAGAGAGTCATGTGTGCCTACCTCAAGACAGAAGGCTTTCGTGTTGATGCAACCTCTCCCTTTGGATATCTCAACGGAATGAATTGGAGTATACAACGGTTTCATGGCCTTCCATCAACCGCAAAACTATTTTGTTGGGGCTTATAAGGCAGCAGGAATGGAATAAAAAAACAGAAGTGTAGGTTGGTATGATTGTACCCATTCTGTACAATTAAATAATGACAAATTCGCCTTCTCTTAGGTGTAGAACATGTTGTACTAGCATTTTTTACTTGTCAGACAATATATGCAGAGCTATTCGTGTTCATTATTCATAAGATCTAAATACGGAAACTGAATGTCCAGTTTTCATCACACTAAATGGAAAAGTAGAGCGACTAACAGTAAAAACAAAATATTTCCATAGAAAAAAAGTTTTACATTAAATCCAGTATGACCATCGGCCATCATGACCCGAAGTTCATGGCAAATTTGAGTCGCAAAAAAAGAAGTTTGGGCACAGGTACCTATATATTTAGAGTTTTGAAAAAAGATAGGTTTAAAACTAGAACCTCAATCGTCTAAGTTGCTGCAAATGTATATTATTGGGAGAATGAAGTGCAATTAAATAGACAGCACATCAATTGTCCAAGTGCATTGTTCTAATAGAGTTTGGCACCATTTTATTTCCCCCTATGTATGGGCTGCGCCTCACAGGCACAGCTAAGAATTAACGGAGAGGAACATATCAAGCATGAGGTGCAGCCACGTTGAGGAACAGGCATGTGAACCAGTCAGGAACCGCGTCTTTGGAAGCTAAAAAGATTAGGCCGTGAATAGAGAGGCTGGCGGCTTAGCGTGCACAAGCAGATGGCGTGCACGCCCTGCTAAACTCAACCGACATTATACAATGCTGGTATATATGATGCCATCACCACAAGGTTCTGGCATTCCAAAATGCTTGTTGAACTCATGATCACTAACCCAACTTGGATGAAGGGAGTTAATTTTTGGATGTTTGCAGGACTTTTGTGTTCTAGTTTCAAAACAAGATTCACTTTTTTGTGTTTTTTAGTCATTTCAATTTTTATTTTTGAAATGAAAATTGCTCACATTTGACTTTTTTTTTTTTTTTTGAAACTTGCTCACATTTGACTTAAAAAGAAGGTCTGCGTAAACTAGATCGAGCAGGCTTACGTTACGTCCAATCCAACTACTTCAACTTGGGCCTAGTCCTACAATTTGAGCCTCCACAGTCCACACCGTCCAATCCAACACAGATTACTTGGGCCTAACTCACAATGATGGCCCACAAACTCAATAAGCCAGGCCTAGAGCCCTAGGCGAAAGGAGGAAATCGATTTCGTAACAGCGGCGCCGTGTTGAAGTGTTGGACTTCTCTCTCTCTCTCTCTCTCTCTCCAAATCTCCGTTTTCGCGCACCGCTCGTGAGCCTTCGTTTCATCACAGCCCAACACGTCAAAGAAACAGTCGATCCAACCCGTCCATCCTGCAACAGATGGTAACCCAACCGGCTGCGGTCGAAGCCAGGTCATAAATACGAAAGCCCCTGGTTCTTCGTCACAAGTTTCCCCAACCTCCTTGCTTTCCCTCGTCTGCCGAAAGGATACCCGATCGAATTTGAAAGCTCCATCGAATCGATTTCGCAAGGTAACCATCATCTGATCTCGCCTTAATCCCATCTCCTCTATACGGTAGTTGAAATCGTTCGATTGATCTCGCCTTCATCCCATCTCCTTGGTTTGATCTACAAGCTAGGTCAGTCAATGTCTGATCGGTGGATTAGCCTAGGTATTATTTATCTGAAATTTGATAAATTATTAAATTGGATTAGACGATGGTACAATGTGAAGTCACAGATCTGCTAGAAGAAATTATTCGTTCGACGAGTTATTGTTAAATCATTCCGATTGTAGTCCCAACTTTTCATGGTGTGGTCAAGTACTAATATGCTAATTCGAATCGAAAAGTTTTAATAATATGTCTGTTTGTCATATTTCGATTCTATAGATTTGCAGTTTTAATAATATGTCTGTTTGTCATATTTCGATTCTATAGATTTGCTGATCGGATTGATCTGTTGCCTGATTAGTCCTCATCCTTTTGAGACATTTGATAATCTTACATATGATCGAGCGCTTATTGAGATTGTGGTTTCGTTTGCTTAACCAGATTTATTTTTCAGCAACCTCCGCGATAATCATACTTGGAGGTTTTGATGTGTTTGACATTTTCTGTGAACCTGTAAATGGCGCCAACCAGCTTTCTAACCTGCGAGATTTTAGTGAAATAATAGTCTTATTTTAGTAAAATCCAGTACTCTCTAGTTAGTTTTATGACATGACCTGCTTTCGAACTGCTTTCTCTTCGTCCATCCTACATGCATGTTCTGTTTACACATAACCTAACATTTTGTTTGCTTTCTTCAGATGCAGATCTTTGTGAAGACACTCACCGGCAAGACTATCACCCTCGAGGTGGAGTCATCTGACACTATTGACAATGTGAAAGCAAAGATTCAGGACAAGGAAGCTATTCCTCCGGACCAGCAGCGCCTTATCTTTGCTGGCAAGCAGCTCGAAGACGGACGGACCCTAGCTGATTACAACATTCAGAAGGAGTCCACACTGCACCTTGTCCTGCGTCTACGTGGTGGCATGCAGATCTTCGTGAAGACGCTCACCGGCAAGACCATCACTCTGGAGGTCGAGTCCTCCGACACCATTGACAATGTGAAGGCGAAGATCCAGGACAAGGAGGGCATTCCGCCGGACCAGCAGCGGCTCATCTTTGCTGGCAAGCAGCTGGAGGATGGACGCACCTTGGCAGATTACAACATTCAGAAAGAATCTACCCTCCATCTAGTCCTTCGTCTGCGTGGTGGTTTCTGAGCTGAAGCGGCTGGTTGGCTTGCATTTTATTATCAGGTCGTTTTAGTTGGTCAGGTTGATGCGGTTTGATCTTTGAGAGCGTGACTTAAATATTTGGTGTCTATTCGGGTACAACTAGAGCATATACGGTGGTGACTGCTCTAGCCTAAAACTTTGAACTCTGCTTTCTTAGACGCTCAAGCTGGTGTTTTTTTTATGCTCAACCAATCTTGGTTTAATGATATGGTCTGGTTGGTTTTTACTGCTTTGCCGTCTTGCACTTCGGCAGAGGATATATGCCATCATACTTGCATGTACCATTGATAATAAGCTGCAGGTCGTGTATTATTCTTGCCTGCTTGGCTCATGGTTGTGCAAACAACTATATTTATGCTTTCTATCTTGAATATGCAGAATTTTCATTTTGCCGTTCTGCACTCGTGCAGAGGACGCAATATATGCTATCATACTTGCTTGTGCCTTTGACAAGCTGCAGATCTATTCTTGCATATATACTTGGTTGATGGTTGTGCATTAAACAAGTATTTAGGCCATGTATCCTGATTATGAGGTACGAAAAAATGTATCTTGATTATGTGAATTTATTTGTCTCAGAGTATTCTGACAAAAATTATTTGAATTTTGAATTAGTATTTTATATATGTTCTAAGTTTGTTACTAAAATTTTCAACTCTCATTTTGACAAAAAAATATTTATAATTCAACTAGCAATATGTATATTATGGGTGTGTTGCTGTGGATCGTGAAAAAAGTTGTTATGAGATACAAGCTGTGAATGTGAAAAACTAATTGTGAGCTGATAACTAAAGTAATGTGTCATTCATTCAAATTTACATATAATTTAAAAGTTCGTCTTAATTTTCTTAAATTAATATGTAATTTAAAAGCTTCATCTTAATTTTCTGAAATTAACATGTAATTTAAAAGTTTCTTAAAAAGTTTTCTAAAAATTCAAAAAAAATTAAAAAATTTTCCAAAAAGATTTTTTTGAAAAAAATTAAAAAGTTTTTTAAAAATTCAATTTTTAAAAAGTTGAAAACGTTTTGATAATTTTAAAAAATTATAAATTCAAAAGTTTTTAAAAATTAAATCATTCTAAATAATTTAAAACAGTTTTAATAATTTTAAAATGTTTTAGTAGTTTTAAAATGTTTTAAAATAATTTAAAAATGTTTTTAATAGTTTTAAAACATTTTTAAAAAATCTCAGAAAAATTCAAAAATTCAATTTTTTTTTGAATTTTTGCTCTTGGACCGTTCGGCGCGACGTCCATTTTTGCTCCTGGCCCCTCGCTTCTTCGATAGATGTTACTCTTCATCCTTTCCTGTGTCATTTAGCAACTATTTTGCACACAAAAAATAATTCAATTTTTTTAATTACCTTGAAAATAGCTCCGTCTCTAAAAATTAGTGTACTAGTTGATTATTAGCACCTCTTCAATTCTGAGCATCGTTAGCCTTCTGTCCTGACCGTGCTGGTTGATTTTTAGCACCCCTTCAATTCTGGGCATCGTCAGCCTTCTGTCCTGACCTGGGCAATAACACGCCGATCGGCGTAAGCACTGTTCCTTCCTGTTTTTGGTCTTTTTTTTATTTTATTCCTGCGTTGTTAGTCTATAATATGTATATACATAGTTTTGCATAAATAAACAGACAACACAAGAGCACACAAGAATTAAGCACATACTTTTTCTATTTCTTTTATTCAGGAGATTGTTTTTTTTTATAAGCAAGTAAATTAAAAACACCGAGTTGCTCTCCCGGCCAGTACTAATCAACTTCTAAATCCCCCGATCATTGGGTTGCCTCCCAAGAGTGCTTTAGTTATTTAGAGGTCAAAGAGCTTGACCTCCCAGCAATTAATCAATCTTTAGTGTCGCGGTGCGGGATGTGGGGCCGCGACACTACAAGGTTCTCTTATCTCCATGGTTCATATAGCTCGAACGACCTATCCATACATCCCCTCCAATTACTCTCGATGCCACGTTGCCACGGTGTCTTGTATCTCTTCAATTCATCAACAGTATGGCACTCTTCTCCCTTTGGGCGACGCTTGAAAAAGTAGGGAGTCCCACTTATATCGAAGCTTATCTCACCACTCCCAACATCAATACTTGCTCTTGCTGTCCTCAAGAAGGGTCTGCCTAAGATCCACGGGGTCCTCATCCTCTTATCCATATCAAGCATAATAAAATCAACAGGGACGATGTGATCTCCAATTTGAACAGGCACATCCTCAGCAATTCCATCAGGGAAGCGTACCGATTGATTAGCTAACTCCAAACACATATCTATAGGATCCAATTTAGGCAAATTGAGACTTGTGAATATATGACGGGGCATAACACTTACACTTGCTCCAAGATTGCATAAGCACCTATCAAATATCCTTGTTCCAATCATGCATTTGATGCTTGGTGATCCAGGGTCGGGTTTCTTCTCAAGTGCAATATCATTGATTGTCGCTGTAAGCTCCTTAGTAACCTTCACAACCTCCTCAGAAGCTAGAGATTTCTTGTTTTGCATCATGTCCTTAATGTACTTGGCATAGGTGGGTACTTGAATAGCATCAACAAAAGGGACATTGATGTAAAACTTCTTTATAATATCGATGAACCTTGCAAATTGCTCGTCGTGCTGCCGTGCTATTTCTGTCTTCTTCAGCAGTTGAGTATCCAGGAACGTGGCAGGGCCATGCTCTTCTGTCTCCATGCCCATTTTCAGATCAGAGAGGTCAACATCCTCCTCGCGCCGATCGGTGCTTTTAGGGAGCCGATCGATGCCATCAGGACCATCGCGCCGTTCGGCACTAGGTGTGCGCCGATCGGCACAGGGCTTCCTTGCTCCTGCAGGGTGCTCTGGATCTTCTGTTTATTTTCCTGACCGCGTAGCTATTGCCTTCAACTGTTCTACAAACTTCGTATTGCCAGCAATAGCCTCTTTGTTGTCTTGAATGGCTTGCGATAACTGTCCCATCTGTTATTCCATAATCTTGGTATGCTTCAAAATCTGCTTATTGGAGCTCCCAATTTCTATCACCTTGTCATTAATTCCCTCAAGGACACGATCCATCGCCTTGAATTCAGCTTGATTGTCCTCGTTGATCTTCTCTTGAGCTTGGAAGAACTCATGACATTGGAGACGAAGTGTGATAGAAATTTGCATGGATGAACTAGGAGAGAAAGAACTCCTTTGCTGTTGATATTGGGGCTTCCATCCACTATTTTTCATATATTCTAGCATCTTCATCTCTTCAGAGCAATCTTTCTACACATGACCAAATTCTCCACACTCACTACAAGTGGAGCGTGATTCCGCTAGCTTGAGTGGCTCTTCCTTAGGGATATAAAGATTATTGTCCAACCTCCTTTAAATAGCGTTGAGGCGATCTATAATCAAGTCTTCATGAGTCCTCTCAATCTCACTCTTCGCCACTCCTTTTGAAGGTTGTAAATTCCTTGAACTTCTCTCACCGTCCATGATTGATTTTCAACTAGTAACTTGATCAAATTCTTAGCTTTGGTGGGAGTTTTTGACATGAATGAACCTGTAGCTGAAGCATCCAAATGTTGACGAGATAGAAGATTCAATCATGTGTAGAACCTCTCAACAACTTCTCTAACCGTCAGACCATGATGACGGCATGCATCCATATATTCATTGTATCTCTCCCATGCTTCTCCAATGCCCTCCTCAACATTCTGTGTAAATCCAAGAATCTTATTCTTCAAAGCTTGAGTCTTACCAGGAGGGAAGTATTTGGCCAAGAATTCAGCTGCTAACGTGTTCCACACCGTCTTCACTGGGTTTTCCAATCCACTGTACCATTGTTTGGGGCGTCCAACTAGAGAGAAGGGGAACAGCCACACACGTGCTTGGTCTTCGGTCAATCTCGCTATCTTGAATGTATAGCAAACCTCAAGGAAGTGTTGCAAGTGATGATTGGGATCTTCCGAACTCGTGAACGGTTGTTGTGTCACTATTCCAACATATCTTTCCAATTGATACGGAAGTTGATCTTGAGCTTCTTGGAAATCTATCTTGACAACATTAGTCAATTGAGGCTTGAGATGATTAACCATAGGTACCTCTGCCATCTCCTCTTCTTCTTGATCTAGGGCTTCTACTATGAATAATGCTCGAGGGATGGCGTGGACTGCTTCTCTAGCTAAATCTCCAAGTGACTTGCTTCTCTTCTCCACTGTTCTCTTCTTGTGAAAGAGTTTTTCTGGATCATCGGTCTAATTAGAGGGTTTGTTTGACTTAGGACCATCCATACCTGTTAGTTTCACTTAACAGAATATATGTACTAAAGAGACGAGTAAAATAAAGCACAATGACTAAACACTAATACATCAAACAATGTTTAAAAACTTGCTATGGTCCCCGACAACGGCGCTAGAAAAAGGAGAGCTTGTTGGTTGTAACTACGCACCCACTTATATACCGCAAGAGCACGGTGTACGATTGTAGCACTTTTTCCCTTGAATTGAGTATTCCAAGGTTTATCGAATCTACAGGGACCTTAGGGGTAATTAAACAAAGTTAATAGTAAAAGATCTAATCATAGCTACTGTCAAATTCAGGTTGCATGAGGGGAGACTGGCCAGCGCAAAGGTGCGCCAGACAGTAAATCTGTTGTTGCGCTGATCGGCGCAGGCGTTGAGCCGATCGACATACTAGTAAATCTAAGCCAAAGTATGTCAGATACCTTGTAAGCCTATGCTATTAAGTGAGTAGCCAGATATCTACTAGTGAGATTGTTACCGAAAAGTCTAATTAAATAGCATCATAATGGGTAATTACAAGGATCAATGAAAACCTATAATGAATAAGACCACCCTGCTTTCCGAGCGACTCCCAATTTATTGCTGCCGAGAGGAAACCCTTAATTGCGCGAGTATCTTACCCTACTCAACTATCCAATAGTGCTGCGTAGGCTTAGTGTTGTCACCGCTAAACCACACTACTAGCATCATCAAACAACTATAATCAATACAATGTCCAAATACTATCCTAATCACCATGATCAAGATAATATCTACTTACTTAGCCTAGAACTAAGCAATTGGAATAATCATATGCATGATTATAGAATCAAGATAGACAAATCACCAAAACCATCATCAACATATTTAATCATCCTTGAGATACATAGAGTAAGATTCATCCCCGTCGAGATGGCCTACCTTGACGGATCAACTCTTAACACCAATGGTTTCTTGAAACTCAACTAGAGATCTATTCTAACGGGGCAAGCCCCGGTGGCTCTAACTCACGGATCTGTTGTCCCTCTGTCGCCTCTGTCGCCCTTTGTCACGACCAGGGTTTACAAGTATTTATAGAGGTTCTACTCGTAAAGGACTCAGTTTCTAGCAAATAAGGCGGTTGCGCCGATCGGCGCAAGCCGTGTCTTCTCTGGTTTCTTCTCTGAGTCAGTTCCTTTGTCTTCCACAGCTGCCATGTGGCCCTTTTCCTTCAAGATAAAGTCTTGTACTACACGTTGAGATCTTGAAGTTCCATAAATCTTCTAGGCAAATATCTTCAAGTGTCTTATGCAGATAAGCTTCCATAAATATGTGGAATGAGCCTCGGTCACTTCTGTGGGCCAAAACACCCTTGCACCAACCGGCTCATGGATTGCGCTGATTGGCAGATTGGGCTTCTTTAGTGCTTTTCGTCGGTTCTGGATTCCTGTCCTATCCAGCATCACTTTAATCACCAATTTTACCTGTTTTTGCAATAAAGCTTCAAAACAACGCATATACAAATATATAGACAATATCATAGGTAAATGGCCTAAATTAGTATCATTTATGCTCTAATTGGGGCAATATTCACAAATAAAAGGGGCACTTGGGGAGTGCCAACACCGGGATCTGCACATGACACTCGGATCTTGAATCATGCATTAGCAAATTTTCCTTCTTTTCTGGTGCCACCTAAAGGTATATATGATTCCTTCTATTGATATTTTTCATATTCGACTCCACCATGAAATAGTAATATTAACATTTGTTGTGCCTTTGTCGGTTTAATAGGAAAATATTACCTTGTTGACTCCGGTTATCCAAACCGAATCGGATATTGTCGAAGCTTGAGATCGGCAGTAAATATATAGGGCTACATCGAGACTAAGAACTATGATGGTAACATAAGATACCGAGTTATATAGGTTCAGACCCTCTCGTTGAGAGTAAAAACCCTATGTTCTGTGTTCTGTGTATTGTATTGATGTTGTGAAACTTGTGTCGTGGGGTGTGTATTGTGTGTCATCTCCCTCGATGGGGGGTACCCTGCCGCCTTATATATCTGGTCGGCAGGGGGGTACATGAAGAGTCCTAGTCGTAATCCACAAGGATTTACATAGAAAGTCTATCTCTAAATGCCTTGTGCTTCAAACCGAGTCGGTCGGCTTCCTTGTTGATGTAGTACCCGGTTGGCTACCGACTTAGTCTTGTTTGAGGATACCCGTAGAGCAAGTATCCCACAGCAGCCCCTGAGTGCTTCCTGATTTTGAGCTTTGATTCTCAGAATGATCTTCACTGTTGTTCATAAAGTAGGAAGACCTCTTTATTGATGTTCTTGATATATCTGGTGCACCGGTCAGGTGCACATGATTAGGTGTAGCCCCCGACTCTTGTATAATTTAGAGACTAACAAATAATGCAAGAGTCTAATTATATTAGCTCTTATTATTTTGTAGGTATTTTACTCAAACCTTCAAGTCTGAGTCAAACAGACCTCTGGTCATCAAACCAGTGGCTCACTTTACAAGATTTCAACCTTGCCAACCGATTATTAAAAAGGCCGAGTGATATACACTATGTCTGAGTGACTGGTCGGTCTGAATTTTATGATATCAATCATATTCAATTCATGTTAACCAATATGACATCAATCATATAATGGTATTAAGCTAAATGATATCAATCATAATATAGCCTTTCCCTAATAATTAGTCACTCTATCTATTCACGAGTCCAATTTTGGCAATTTACTTATTGACTTCAATCAATACCATAACCTTTGAACTTATATCCATATGACCATCAAGTCCTTTGCTACATGATCATCAAATCATATAGATATGGTTAAACATTTTTAAATGCTTCTCATCAAAGAAGCACTCGAGTGTTACTTCTCAAGGTCTTAAACTCTAAATATGTTTAAGGCCCTTAATTAATCTTTGCTTAAGCAAAATCCTTCGTCACTATACGGCCCATCCCGGCCCATGGGACCCTTAGGTCAAAAAAGCGGGAGTATGAAAGGGCAGCGTCAAGTTGACCCTTAGTCCACGCCATATTTGCGCACGGACTCTTTGTCTTCCTCGCGCCTCCTCTGCTCTCAGCGACGCCTCTGCTTCTCCGGCTAGGGTTAGTGCCTCGCTTCAGGCCGTCGTAGATCTCACCGCGCTTAGCCCCCAAGCTTCCACTAGGTTTCAACACTTGATCCGTTGCACCCAAAACAACCATCGCTATGGGTCGCAAGAAGGTTTCCACTTTGATTCCAGCAACTTCCATTGCTGCCACCGCATCCTCTTCGTCAGAGATCGACATTCCAGAGCAGCTTCGGGAGTTCTCAAAGAGCAGCCTCTCCCAAGCTGATATGAACCAGATGGTGGTCGACGCCATCCTTCTAGAGCAAGTTCGGATCAACTGGAAGGTACCCCGTGAATCTTGCCCCATCCCTATTCATAAACAGATCATTGTGTTCTGCTCGTTCTTCGAGCATGGTTTTGGAGTCCCCTGCTGCAGCTCTTGCGCGGGCTCCTATTCTTTTATGGGATTGAGCTTATCAACCTCAATCCCAACTCTATTCTTCACATCACCATCTTCGTGCATATGTGCGAAGCATTTTTGGGCACTCTCCCCCACTTCAATCTATTTTGCCATATGTTTATCCTCCGACCGCTACCAACCAAGGACAATCAAGTAGCTATAGGCGGCGTCGGCTTCCAGTTACGCAAGAAGGAAGCCTACATCAATATGCCATTGAAGACTGGAAACAAGAACTGGAAGGATGAGTGGTTCTACTGTGACAACCCTCCCCCTATTCTTGCCGACTTCACTGGTGCCAAGACAATTCCCCTGGTGCAATGGACGAAGAAGTCTGATCCGACCGACCCTCAGGTGGTCGCTCTGTTGAAGAAGATAGCTAACTTAAAGGCTGAAGGTGTTGACAGAATCACTGTCGCTAAAAGCTTCATAGTACATAGAGTACAACCCCTAAAGCTTCAAAGTCACTCGGCGTGGAACTATGTTTATGATGACAAAACCAGGGAGGTGCCCAACCCGCCGAATAGTGAACTTCGTCAGAAACGCCTATCGAAGATGTTTGAAGGGGATATACTTCAGGATCACTCATTGATCAAAAAGGCATATAACAAGGGCATTATGCGAGCCTGAGTAAGCCTTAGTCTATTTTGAGCAATCGTTTATTTTCTTGTCTTGATGTCCTGCTTGATATCTTGATTCTTGTGTAGGTTCTGGATACTTATGTATCCCATCCTTCGCTCCCTCTGACCGATACCGAGGGACCGGATTATGTTGAGAAGTCGTAGCAGACCGGCCCTAGAGGCTCAAGCTCTTTTGCAGGTGCTCAACTTGAATGTGCTGATCCAGTTGTCACCCTGCCTCCCCCAGTCGACTAGTGAAGCAGACTGTTGGGCACCGACGGCAATATGTTGGGGATCAAGGTGATGATGAAGAAATGCCATCTACTGATGCCGATCAACCTGCCCCTGCTCTCTTCGACCGACCTTCAAGCCAGTTGGAGCCCCCAAGCCAAACACAGAGTGATGCAGGGGTGGTGCAACAGACTGACAAGGCAAGTAACTCTTCCAAGAAGAGGAAGAAGACTGATTCTCAGTCAACTTCTTCGAAGAAGAGGATGTGCCGAATCAAACTCAAGAAGGCTCCCAGGTTAATCCTTAAACCTTATATTCCTTGTCTCTTATTGCCAATAGTCATAGTACATCTTAATCTCCTAAATCTTTGTTTTGACAGTAGTCGGATGAGTGATTCATAAAGTGCCCAAGAGTCTGAAGCCACTCGGTCAGGACCCCCTCCTCGTCTGACTGATCTGCCCAAACCAGTTGGCAAGTCATCAAACACGCCAACCGAGGTGGATAAGCCATCTGATAAGACAATTTCTGCCTCCATTCCGGTGCCTGCACTCCAACCTGCTCCAGCCGTCATCCCTTCACCTCTTGACAAAGATAAGGCGACATTGTCTACAGATACACTCGGTCAACCCGAAGTGGAGGATGTGGAAATTATGTACCAACATCGAGAAGCCAACAAGGTACTTCAATACCCTGCTTTAGCTTTGTCTCAATCTCATCCTTAAGCTTAACCCCTTTTTGTGTACAGAAAATATATGCTCTTGTAGAGAGGAAACAGGCTAGGATGGAATACCTTGAAGCCGAAACTTTTGGTATGCCCTAAAGCTCTTTGGTCTTCATGTCTTTAAGTTTAAGACTGACATATTGCTGGTATTATGCTAGTCACCAGTCAGCAGTTCTCCAAAGCACAAAAGGAGATTGATAAGCTGTAGACCGACCAAAGAGAGATGACTAAGGCCTTAGACCAAGGCCGTGCAGATATAGCTGGTAAGATCACTTACCATCTATGTTTAAATAATCAACTAATCACTCTAGCGCTAAAAGTTCAAATATCTATCTTTAGCTCATGATCAGAAGATTGCCGACCTGGAGAAGTTGACTTCCAATCAGCAAAGGTTTGTTGACGCCTTGAATGCTGAGAAGGAAACCTCTCCAAGTCGGTCGAAGATCAAAAGGCCGAGATCACTCGGCTGCAGAAGGAGCTGAAGGAGGCTGACGCCAAGATAGAGGATGCCAAGAGCGTCTCCAAATCCTTCAAATGTAAACTTGCCAGTAAGCACTTTTTTATTTCTCACATCTGCTTGAATCCTCTTTTGATCATGCTGACCAAAAATCATCACTCGCAGCTCTATCTTACGCTTCTCAAAAGGTAATGAATGATTTTCATGCCGACCGAGTGGAGCAGACTGACCACTCCTTGGAGTACTTGCTGGAGCATGCATCGGAAGCTATCGCTTATAACACTCGGCGAGTGGCGACCAAGGCCGGGAGTCAGGTTCCGGCGATTTGCCAATCTTTGTCTCCTGCTCTGCCATTGGACAAGATCAAGGAGGGCTTCAACCCAGACTTGATCGACAACCAATGCTAGCTGCTCTTGGATTCCATGCTGGAGACTTCCTGAGCCTTGGTCGACAACATAGAGATCAATCTGACCGTGCCTACTCCTCTAGCAACTCCAGAAGTTGAGCTATGAGCTGACTCTTCCTCTCCTTCAAAAGAGCTGTAAATCCTACAATGCTAGAGAACATTAGTAATATCTATGTACTAAAACAATGTTACCTGTATGTAAATTAGTTTCATGCCTAATAACTTTAAAAGATTGATAAAAATATCATAAGTATGTTTCTGTCACTGAGAAACTCAAATTGCATTGGTCTGCCTTAACATATTTGGTTGTGACTCGTAACCGCGTAACAAGCAGAGTCGACCAATTGACACATGACCTCTCGCACTTTGGCTCTGGGTTTAGTGTAGTGGTAGTCTAATGTGCAGTATAAAGTGTATAACCATAATGTATAGATGTTAGACCAAGAAAGTGAAGACCGTATTCAAAGAGAAGAAATTAGTCGGAAAATAGTCCAAAAACAAAATGAGGTTAGACTAAGGTGGGACATTATGACTAGCCCCCTGGCTCGATTGTTTAATAAAATAAATTAAGGAATCGAGACAATGTAGAATGAAAATTATCAAAAGATCTTTCATCAAAAAGACCGAAGTTTCATTCAGAAATATTGTATGAGTATACAAAAGAATAACTAAGTATAGAAACGACGTAGCTGATTTATGTTCCAGGAATTTGGTATATCATTGCCGTCTTCGTACATCAGTTGGTAAGCCCCCGGACAAGTGACTTCCTTCACCACATATGGTCCTTCCCACTTTGGAGCAAGCTTATGCTGGTTCTTCATTGACTGCACTCGGCGAAGCACTAAATCTCCAACTTGGAAGTGGCGATTACGTATGTTTTTATCGTAATATCGATGCAAGCCTTGCTGGTGAAGTGCCGACCAAAATAGAGCACGATCACACAACTCTTCTACTGCAATCAAATCAATCTCTCGATTCTCCATAGAAAGTTATTCATCATATGCCTGAACCCGTGCCGAAACAAGACTGACCTCGGTCGGCAGCATAGCCTCTGAGCCATAGACCAATGAGAAAGGTGACTGACCAGTTGCCCGACTGGTGTTTGTGCGAAGCCCCCAAAGAACTAAAGGCAATTCTTTGACCGACCGACCGGCATAAGGCTTGAGTCTGTCGAATATCCGCGGTTTCAATCCTTGAAGAATCATACCATTGGCTCGTTCGACGTGAATTGAGTGCCATTATCGGTGATGATATCATGAGGAACCCCAAACCGTGTGAAGATATCCTTGACAAACTCAATTACCTTCTTCAATGTTATCTTGCCGACCGGCTTTGCTTCAATCCGCTTGGTGAATTTATCAATAGCAACGAACAGATAAGTGAATCCACCTGGCGCTTTCTTGAAGGGACCGACAATATCAAGCCCCTAGATAGCAAAGGGCCAAGTCAAAGGTATCATCTGAAGTTGCTGTGAAGGCACATGCGTTTATTGAGCGAAGAATTGACAACCTTCACACTTCCGAACGACCTGGTGTGCATCTTCGACCGTCGTGGGCCAATAAAACCCTTGCCGGAAAGCTGTGCCGACCAAAGTCTTGGAAGCCGCATGATTGCCATATATCCCGTAATGAATTTCTTCTACCAACTTCTGGCCTTCTGGTATCGAGATACATCTCATCAAGATGTTTGAACCTCCTCTTTTATAGAGTTGGTCTGCCACCAACAGATATCCTCGGCATCGGGTATCTAACCTCCGTTGCTCATTAGGATCCGAAGGCAGCGTTCCCTTGTCCAAATATTGGATGAGTGGGTCACGCCAATCGGTCTTCATGTTGTCATCACCAACAAGATCAGTGACAACACTCATTAGTACATCCGGCTGAGGAGAAATCGTGGGGGAATCTAGAGTGTGTAGGAAAACACCTGGCAGGACCGTAGACCGGGATGATCCCATCTTGGCCAATTCATCTACTGCTTGGTTATTGTCTCGAAGAATATACGTGAACTTCAATCCATCAAATTTGTCTTCGAGCTTCCTTACTTCTTGACAGTAAGCATTCATATTGTCATCCATACAGTTCCAATCCTTAGTGAGCTGATTAATGACCAAAGCCGAGTCACCAAAGACGTCTAGGCGCTTGATGCCGAGTGAACAGACCATGTAGAAGGGCTTCATACTCCGCAGCGTTATTGGACGCGCGAAACATCACCTGAAGGACATATCGAAGCTTCTCTACAGTGGGCAAGACAAACACAACTTCTGCACCAGCTCCTTGTAGTTGAAGAGATCCATCGAAGTATATTTTCCAATACTCGACATCTTGTGCAGTAGGTGGATTTTGAATCTCTGTCCACTTGGCAACGAAATCAGCTAACACTTGTCCCTTTATAGCCGACCAAGGCACGAACGTAATGGTATATTGACCAAGTTCGACTGCCCACTTGGCAATTATTCCTTCGGCTTCTCGATTGTGCAGCACTGTGTCGAGTGCGAAGGAAGTCTGGACTTCAATTGGATGAGCTTGAAAATAATGCTTCAACTTCCTGGAGGTAATCAACAATGCATACAACAACTTCAAGATCTATTGATACCTTGCCTTAGAGGCACTAAGGACCTCACTCACAAAATAGACCGGGTGTTGTACTTTTTGTATATGTCCCTCTTCTTCTCGGTCGACTGCTAAAACAGTACTCACAACCAAAGTTGTGGCCGATATGTAAAGTTGATGTTTTTCTCCTGGCTCCGGAGGCACCAATACTAGAATGCTGCTCAGGTAAACCTTCAACTCGTCCAATGCCGACTGCGCCTCTTCGGTCCAAACGAAGTCCTCCTGTTTTTTAAGCTGTCAGAAAAGTGGTAACCCTATAACCCCAAGTCAGGAAATAAAGCGATTCAGGGACGCCATGCATCCGATCAGCTTCTGAATGTCCCTCTGAGAATTAGGTGGCCCCATATCAAGGATCGCCTTGATTTTATCTGAGTTGGCCACTATACCTTGTTTCAAAATGATGTAGCCGAGTAGCTTTCCCGAAGGAACACCAAAAATACACTTCTTACGATTCAACTTCATCGAATAATGCCTCAGATTGTCAAAGGTTTCTGCCAGGTCAGGAAAAAGTTCCTTGACGTTCCGAGTCTTGACAACGATGTCATCAATATATGCTTCTACGTTCCGACTGATCTGAGTAGCTAGGCATCGTTGAATACCCCGTTGGTATGTAGCGCCAGCGTTCTTCAGACCGAAAGGCATTGTGATATAGAGGTGTTATAAAGGAAGTTTTAATCTGATCTTCGACCTTCAGTGGGATCTGGTGATAGCCTGAATAGACATCCAGAAAGTTTAAGAGCTCCCACCCGGCTGTTGAGTCTACAATCTGATCAATACGAGAAAGAGCAAAGGGGTCTTTAGGACAGACCTTGTTGATATTAGTATAATCAACACACATCCTCCACTCTTTATTCTTCTTGGGTACAAGAACTGGATTTGCTAACCAATCGGGATGATACACCTCCTTTATAAACTTAGCATCTAATAGCCTAACTGTCTCCTTCTTCATGGCATCCTTGCGGTCTTCTATGAATCTTCTAAGCCTCTGCCAAACGGGGGTAGCCCCAGGGGGTATCCTTAACTCATTCTCAATCTTTTCCCTAGGAACTCTCGGTATGTCAGATGGTTTCCATGCAAAGATGTCCCTATTTTTCTAGGAGGAAAAGAGTGAGCGCGAGTTCCTATTTCTCATTGAGGTTGGCCCCTGCATAAGTTACCTTATCGGGGTCCTCAGGATCGAGCATGATTTCCTTGGTTTGGATGTCATCGGTCTGAATCTTGTCTTTGGTAGGCCTTTTTGCTGGAACCACCGCTTCAATCTGTTCCTCTATGTCGACTGCCTTCTGGATCTCCTTCTGGTCAGACAACATCAACTGTTTATTGGCCATCTCATAACTCTGCATATCGCAATTGAAAGAATTTCGAAGATCAGAGTGGAGGGCGATTATTCTGTTCGGGCCTGGCATCTTGAGGGTGAGATATGGATAATGTGGGACAACCATGAATTTAGCCATCGCCGATCGACCGATGATAGCATGATATGCTGAGTCGAGATCCGCCACTTGGAAAAGAATGCGCTCAGTCCTGAAGTTCTCATGGGTACTGATGGTGACCGGCAGTCTAATTTGTCCAATAGGAATCGATGTCTTGCCAGGCACAATCCCATGGAAAGATGAAGAACTCGACTGAAGATCATTGACTGACAGACCGAGCTCTTTAAGAGTCTTGGTGAAGATTAAGTTCAAACTGCTTCCTCCATCAATGAGTACTTTATTGAACTTTACCTCCTACATCATGGCAGCAAGCACCAGCGGGTATCGACCCGGCTTCGGTATATGCTTGGGATGATCCGACTGATCAAAGGTGATTGGTATCTCAGACCACCTCATGAATTGAGGCGCAGCTGGTTCCACCGACTTGATCTCCCGAAGTTCTAGCTTCTGCTTGCACTTGGACACATAGGCATCCGGGCCACCGAAGATGAAGTTGACTTCCTTGTGGGGTCCTGGAACTCTCCTGAATCATCCTTGTCGCCCTTGGTCTTGTCTTTGCTATTGCGCCTCAGTGGATCTTTAGCCACCTTGAGCGTAGCTGTTGCAAAACCCTTCAGTCGATAGCAATCCTTCGCTTTGTGGTTTCCCTTGGGGTGCCAAAGGCACGGGCCACTCAGTAGCTCATCTGTGGACGGTTGGTTTGTTCGTGGGTTCTTCTGAAGTCGGTCCACCGTGTGAACCGCGTTGTCAGACTTCCTCTTCTTGTCCTTCTTGGAGGACTCGGGCTTGTCCGACCGCTTCTCCTTGCCTTTTCCCGGATCTCATCTAAAGCCGACTCACCAGATGCAAACTTGTCAGCGATCTCAAAGCACTCTTGAGCGGTCAGCTTGAGGTCATAATTCCTCCGATCGATCTCTCGAACCAAATCATCGCTGCGGATCCCTCCTTGGAAGGCAGCAATAATTTGTTGGTCTGGGACATTGATAATCTCAGTCTTCTTAGCGCAAAATTGCTTGATGTAGTCACGAAGAGGTTCATCTGTCTTCTGCTTGATCCGAGTGAGGTCGAAGTGGTTGCCCGGTTGATTGCAGGTAGCTTGGAAGCTTTCTATGAGCTTCTTGTTGAGGTCTCCCCAAGACGTGATTGACTCCTCCGGAAGAAATGTGAGCCATATCCGAACGGCTGGATCCAGGTAGACCGGAAGGTAATTAGCCATTATGTAGGAATCACCTCCAGCCGACCGAATCGTCATGCTATAGAGCTGCAGCCACTCTTGGGGGTTGGTCTGACCATCGTATTTTTTTATGGGGACCGGCTTGAATCATTTTGTCCATCGAGCTATGCGAAGCCTAGGGATGTAAGCTTTGATGCCATCGATCTCGTTGTCTGTAGGCATCGGCGACCACCTATGCCAGTCTGGAGATGGAGTTGGACGGCGGCCGTGTCGCGGACCAACATCATCGTCATGACGACATCGTCGATGGTCATTATCATCGTTATCACACTGATCCCGATCGTCACGTCGACGACAGTCGTTGTGGTTGTCTCTTGGAGGAGGATCTTGATGGTCCTCTCGTCGGTTGTCCCGTTGGTCATTCGTTCTCCAATCACGATGTTCTTCCTCATAGCATCGGTTGTTCCGAGCGCGTTCTTCATAGTGAGAGTTGATGGTATCTCATCCATCACGGACACTGAGAGAATTTCTTAGATCTTAATGCTTATGCCAATCTCGTGAAGATGCATGACTAGAACTTGTGACCGACTGAGATTTTACGGCCTCTTAAGCCACAGCAGCCTTAAGCATAGCCACCGCCTTTTGCATCGCAGGGGTGTGATAATTCGCATCGATCATTAGAGTGTCGAGCAAAGTTTTGGCCCCGGTGATGTTATTCTGGGGAGTGTGGTAGACCATGACGCCATCCACTTCTAGGTCTGGACTGAAATCTAGTCGGCGTGCGTTGCGTGAACCACGCGACCCTCTTGGTTGACGATGGTGACCGACTGATAAGTCATCAACTGGAGGGTTCTCCTCCTGTTGACCTCCTTCGGCTAATTGCTTCGAGTGGCCATCGACGGGGTTACCTTCTTATTCACCGTCTTGGTCACCATCTTGGTCTCCATCCGCAAGATCTGCTATATCCACCATGTTGACAGTATGGGGATATGGGTAAGCAGTTCCGACCGAGTCCTCATCAAAGGACCGATCTGATTTTGAATCATTTCCAAAGGAAGGACCTTCTTCCTCAGATCCGAGTGGAATCAATGCGGGGATCATGTCAGATGAACTCGATGATCGCGCCATGGAGATGGTTGCGGCCGAGTTGAATTTGTAGTTTTCCAAACTTAGGGCTCCGTTGTCGCCGACCGTGAAGTCAAGCGATCCAAAGGAGATCTTGAAGTCCGGTGAGTACTGAATGATGGGAATTTCGGCCATCGTAGTCGACGGAGAATCCCGGTGAGCCTTGTCCCCCTTCTTGGCGCGCCAACTGTCGAGGCTTGAGATCGGCAGTAAATATATAGGGCTATACAGGTTCGGGCCCTCTCGTTGAGAGTAAAAACTCTACATCCTGTGTTCTGTGTATTGTATTGATGTTGTAAAACTGGTGTCATGGGGTGTGTATTGTGTGTTGTCTCCCTCGATGGGGGGTACCCTGCCGCCTTATATATCCGGTCGGCAGGGGGGTACATGAAGAGTCCTAGTCGTAATCCACAAGGATTTACATAGAAAGTCTATCTCTAAATGTCTTGTGCTCTAAGCCGAGACAGTTAGCTTCCTTATTGATGTAGTATCCGGTCAGCTACCGACTTAGTCTTGTTTGAGAATATCCGTAGAGCAAGTATCCCACATATATCTTGCTCCTTTCAAAGGAAGCACATACCATATACCGGAATTCCGAGCTCGGCCAGGCGTCCTCCACAAGGGAAGTACAAGATGTTCAATTTCTTGCATCCATCTCTTAGAAATGTTATTGAATATTCTTTCGGAGTATTGAAGCAGAAGTGGCGTATTTTGAAGGCCATCCCAAATTTTCCTATTCGTACTCAGAAGCATATCATTTTAGCTTGTATGGCATTCGTGATAGCAACTTGACAGATAAGTTATTCGATAGATGTGATGCAGATGAGGAGTACCTACTATGTATTGCACGTGTCACGTCACATACACAAGGAGATGAGAATGTAGATGGTGAGATCCAAGATACCATGAATACCATTCATAGTAGGATAGCTGATGCTTTGGTTAGTGCAAGAGGGAGATAATTATGTTGTTGGAGGTTATTCATATGAATAATGTAATCATTATATTTATGTGGACCAAAATATTATGTATGCAACACTATAAAATATTTAAGATCATCTTTCTAAAACGGTCATTTACTTGTTAATATTTGAACAAAACATTTTGTTACGATCAATTTTCATATAAATTGTTCCTCAAATATTCAGGGACATTATAGTCATTTCCACAGCCACAACCAGCTTCTTCACAGCCACAGTCATTTTAACCAAATGACTTTCTGCTTTTTCCATAGCTGAAATCTCACAACAGCTTTTCCCATAGCTCATAACCCACAACAGCTTTTTCCACAGTCACAACACAACCAAACACACCCTACACACGTGAGACGGGTAATTAATAGCTTGTCAGAAGTAAATAAAAACTAGTGTTTACTGAATTATTTTTTAGAAATGCATTTTTACTGAATCACAATTTCAATGCTATATATGACATATTTTCATTGATTTTTTTAAACAATGATAAATTCTGGCCTTTTGCAACTTGTATAGGCCTACAAGACTCCTTATTACATCATGTAGCGCACCAAGGGCACATAAAAAAAAGTAGCAACAAAGATAAAAATTATTCACAAAGCCTATGCCGCAATGGCCACCCATGCGTTGCGAAGACACTCATGACGACCACCTGGCATGCTTTCGTAATGGCCTCCCTGTGGATATCCTTTTGTAGTATTCTCCAAAATCGACACCAGTATGTCGCTTTGAACACCACCTGCATCAATGAGATTATCGGTTTCTTGTTGAAGACAATATCATTCCTGCAAAGTCATATTGACCAGAAAATGGCTGCCACCCTGACAATGATCAATCTCTTTTCTATCACTCCCTTTGAGAGCAACCAGTCCCCAATGATATGATTAGTATTAAGCGATCTTTGTAAACCAGTAGCAATGGTGAAAATCCGCCAAATATTATGGGCAACATGACATTCAATGAAGAGATGTTGAATGGACTCGCTAGAATTGCTAAAAGTAAGGTTAAGAGGGGTGGACTGAAAGACATGTTGGACAATATCATTCTTCCATCTTGCCATATTGTACAAGTTTGGAAATTATTCACTTAGAGGTATATTATCTAGCCAAGTGTCTTTCCATCCCATATGATTCCCATTGGTATTTTAATTTCTTCTACCACTAACATATTCAAGTCACTCAAAATGAGATGGTTCTATTGGGGGCAAACCGTCCCTTAGCTTAGTGGCTAAGTGGACTAGTAGCACCTCCACCCAATTTCGACTCTTGAGAGCAAATATTCAGGCCAGAAACAAAAAATCCTCCCGTATCTCCCCACAACAAAGCATGTGGTCAAGTCCGCGCTTAGGCACCTGGAACCTACGGTAATCCATGGTGGCCCCGACCTAGGCAGTGGCGGAACTAGGATCCAAAACTCAGGGTGGGTCGACACAATTTTTTTGTCACATCACAATTTATCGAAAGTACAAAAGTTAAATAAATATGACATACTTGCAATCCATGACAAAATTTAGAACTTGGTTTCTCTTAAAGCATAGATCTAATTTTAAATGTGATGTATGCATTAAAATTAACAGAAAAAAATATGATGTCACATAAATATAATGTCATAATTACATATAAGAATATCTAACATTTTGATAAAAGTAATTTAATTTTATAAAGAACTAGCTCAAATATTATACTCAAAATGAATAATTAGGTTCAAAGAAATCTTTAGGTGACTCCTATAAAACTTTGAATGGGAAACATTGTGCCTGTAACAAATCTGTAACACAACTGCATTAGTACAACAATAAAAAAAAAAGACCAGGGAAGAAAAAAAAATAGGCTGATTTCATACGATGGGCATTGGGCAAGTAGACTGTTATGCTTTGCGGATGTTGATGGGGCTTCCCACCTGGGCTTTATGAACACTGCTGGGCTGTCAATGCGAAATAATTTTGAAATGCTCATTTGTTGTTGCATATTGGCTCAAGACTTGAATCCCCGGATGGAGGTCCTATGGCCGAACGTCAAAATCTCAGGGTGGGACGGGGCCCACCCTATCCACCCACTAGCTTTGCCCATGGAGCTAGATGAGATCTTTTTAATTAGCAAATGCTTCGGGGCCTATCTTACAGATTGAGTTTTTTTTTCCAATCCAGATATATTGTAATAATAGCATGTCTAAATATTTGTATGTGGTACTGTTGTTATATCAATGTCCAGTTGGTCTATTGTCTAAGGATCGGAAAAACTGATAGGACACTTCATCTGGTATTGGTATGTTTTTGACTGGTAACAAAAAATATTATGTTTTGCAAATCTTTATAACTATTAATTGAGGTGAGGTTGTCTAGATCACTTTTTCGTATTTAGATGTGTCCGTAACATTATTTCATACGATGATTCACCAATTAGTATGAGTCGCTTTTGAACCATTTTCTAATCCTTTGTTGAATTGGACTCCGATTTCAATTCGATATTTCATACTAACAATAATTAATCATCTATTACTTTAACATTATATTTTGGATAAAAACTAATAACAAGAATTTTAATAATAACTCACTCCAAAATTATTATAATGAATATTTTTTAAAAACTCAAAAAGTAAAGTAAAATAAAAATAGAGCAAATGCTCAAGCAAATAAATTGGTTAACTGAAAACCTTCTATAATTATAAAAAATATTTTAATTATAAAATTTTTTAACAAAAACTCGTGACAATGCACGGGTATTTTGCTAGTTCAATATATTACTGCCAGATAAACTAAGGACTGTTTTGAAGAGAAGTTAGCTGATTACCTTGTTTATCTGAAATAAGCCATTGGAAACATAAACTGAGCGCAATTGATGACTTGTCCGCTATGCCATCACTGTCAGAATCCGTAGGTTACTTCTGTCTACACTTTGCAATATCCATCTCTACGGTGTCCCTTTGCAATACTTTGTCTATACTGGTCCGCCGCTAAGTTACCGTAGCTAAAAATAAAGGGCAATAGCGGTGGATTTTCTGTACTCGGAACGAACCACAACTAATAAAAGATTAGTAGCGGCGGGTGAAGGAGTCACCGCCGCTACCCACCGACCCAAAAAACAAAAAAAAAATAAACACTAGGCTGCAAGAGCCGACACAGGCCTCCTTAGGGCCGGACCTGAGGATGCCCATCTTGCGCCGCCCTCCTCGGTGTTGGATCCGGCGAGCCTGCTGCAGTGGAGGAGCGAGGGAGGCGGATCTGCCATTGTCATCCATGCCGAAGGTCAGGGGAGGCGGTTCCCTTGCGTGCTTGGATCCACGCACCACCGCCTTCCCGTGCCCTGCCACCATCGCCCGCACATATAGATCCACACACCGCTGTCTTCCTGCGCCCTGCCATCATCGCTTGTGCATGTAGAACCATGCGTCGTCGTCTTCCCGCGCCCTGCCACCCACCGCCAACGTGGTCGAGGAGGGAGGGGGGGGGGGGCGCTCCTCGTGGCTGAGGAGGGAGGACCACCCGGCTCGTCGCCATGCTACGCCTGGAGGGGAGGGAAGAGGTGGATATGCCGCCGCCACCTCCATGGTCAAGGGGGGAGGGGGCACTCCTCGTGGCCGAGGAGGGAGGAGGGTGCTCCTACCGTGGAGGATGCCTCCGCACCAGAGCTCCCCCATATGTGCCGCCCTGTCTCATGGCCGAGCAAGTCCCCACTAGATCCGCTACCTCCAGGCCGAGGAACGGTGTCGGGGAGAGGAGGGGACGTGGAAGGGAGGTGAGGCATAGGAGGAGGCCGACGGCAGGACTCCTTGGACCTCCCTCGTCGGGCGATGACGACAGGGGGAGGAGGTGGAGGGAGGAGGAGGTGGCTAGGAGAGGTGGGGGAGAGGAGGCGGTGGCCACGGGCGGGAGAGGAAGGGGAGAGGATAGGCGGCGGCTGAGGGAGGGAGAGATGGGAGGAGCAGAAATCGTAGGGTTAGGTTTGCTTGTTTTTATATTTACTGATGGGCTGGTGGTCTAATGGCCGCTATAGTGGCGGGTAGAAATATGGATCGCCGCTACAAATGCTGATTTATTTGTAATGGCGGCCCATAAAGTCACCCGCCTCAAAAAATCAGTTATAGGGGCGGCTCACTTTATGAACCACCGCTAAAAATCGATACATTTCTATAGCAAAACTATAGCAGCGGGTTTCTTTGAAATCGTCGCTACTTGGATTTTGGTTGCGTCGCTACAGGTCTTTTTTTGTAGTAGTGACACGCTCTTTCTTATTGGATTTACAATAGGAGTGCAAATGTTTTCTTTATAAAGTAAAATGAACAATCAGCATGTACTTAAACTGTAATGGACATTCAGCAAAGCTCGATTCAACATGCTATGGCATATCTCTCCTCAAATAAGCGGATTCATATTACTGTAACAGGTCACCGTAGTATCAGATCACCGTACTTTCTTTTTCATTATTTAGGTTTTAGTATTCTGTTGCATTGTATATATTATTCCAATCTAATACTAAACAATTTGTTCACAGTCAAGCGATAGGTGTAATTAAAGTATATATATTGATGAAATATTATAACATGATTTATAGTCTAACAATATTCTTATATCTCCATTGACGGGCCTCCAGGAGTGACGCACCCCACCCCTGCTGGCGCCAAAACTGCTGACGCAAGCGATGACGAAAGCGCCGCAGTCCTCCGATGCGCGACACGTGTCCAGCACGGCCCAGAGTCAAACCTTCCCAACCGCAATTCGACGGCCCGATCTTGCGGACGGGTCTCCGGCTCCTCGCGCCGACACGTGTCTTTCAACAGTGTAGTACTATATAGCTGCGCGGGGTAGTACGGCCGGTGAGCTGATACGCATTTCCAATTTCTCAAGACCACCAAAGCACGGATTCATTAGCAAGCAGCTATAACTTATCTCCTGGTACGGTCTCACAGCACGCCCAAGTCCACGGAACGCAGAACGACGTCATGGCCTCCGGCAAGGTCGTCATCGGCGCACGCCCATCCCCGAACGTCGTGCGGGTAAGTAAGCTACACATTGGCCAGCTTAGTTTGCCCAACCATGTCATTCCGCCGTTTGCTCATAACCCAACTTCGTCAACAACTCAAAACCGCAGGGAGTGTTCATTAATTTTTTTTAAGAACGTGGTCTTTTTATACGACTGGATTCATGAATTGGGACGCACCGTATATGCAGCTTACCGACGTTGACGAAGTCATTATTGGCGTCAAACCCGGGAGGCCCATCTCTGTCGAGGCCAAGGCGACCGGTGATGACGCAAGATGTCTGCTGTTGTGGGGATCGTCGCCGCGTCTTCTGCTATCGCCGGGATGGCTGTCGGCCCCAACAGCCCGGCGGCGGCCTTCGGCTACTTCCTGGTTCTTCTGGGCGGTCTGTCCATGGCCATAGCCAGTGTCCATTTCCCGTAAAGATGCGTTGGCTTCTTCCGGTTTTTTTTTTTTTTTGAAAAAAGCGTGGCCACCGTACTATCCTCGTCATTGTTGCTCCGTCTCCTATCACCTTGTACGTGACACAATCAAAATGTCGACTTTGGAACAAGATTACGAACTTTCACAGGAATTTGAGATTGATGACGTCATGGAATAAAATTATCACCTCGTCTGTGATTCACTATTGTTCAAACGAACTTAACCCGAGGCTGCATCAATATCAATCTGATAGAGACGTCGTTGCTTCTGTTCGATTTATTTTCTCGTGAGTCGTGACAAAGAAAGACGCAATATCAGCGAATCTCTATGACTTCGATGTTGATACACCCCTATCCCTTTGAGAAAAAAACGTCTGATTGCAAGCTTTGAGCGCCATGCCAAATGTGTTGAAGGAAGAGCAAAAGCGAACTGAATAAAAGTGATACTGGAGTTTAATATCGTTCAGAGATGTTTACAAGAACTCTTTTTCTTTTTGTTATGCTCTTCTGTAATCGCAGCTTCAGAGATGCCAGCAAAACATTTCCAAACGTCATTCAATTATTGGAGGGAAAATATCCTTGTAGCTCATGACTCAGCAATAATATTTGTATATCTTGTGCGCATGTCAAGCTTTTCTCTTCTGGGCATCCTACACCTCAATCCTAGGTGCTTTCAAATGTGCTTTGTTGTGCACACCTAATCTAATCAATAAGCCACTTAAATAACAAATTGTTTTTAATAGTAATTTAAATTGATGTACTGCGTTAGATTTGATTAGGTACGGGAAATGTTGAAGGAAGTGCTTTTTCGAGCGATTTAGGGGGGGGGGGGGGATTACTCCCCACCATTTTTTTATTCAAAATTAAAGGCCGCAAGGCATGAGCTGGTAGGAATCGTCCAACACAATACCTGACATGCCGGGAAGGAATTACAAGACAATTACAGAGGGGGAGACACAAATAGAACACACGCTCTACCACAAATAGTATATTGCGCATCACCAATTTGCACTTAGAAAACACGTGAGTGTGACAACGTGAGATGTGGCACGATGAAAAACATGAAAGGTACATATCACAAAAGTTTCATTAATTTTTAAACAGTTTCATTTATGCACCAATTTGAACTTACAAAAGTTCCGCTTTAGGACCGCTTGCTCTTGGGAAGGCACCTGAGGTGCTGGACAAGCTTACTTGGGCATCAGCTTGGTCAGGGTAGGCTTTTTGCTGGATTGTTTTGTGGTGGCATGCCGTATCATCGAACTGGCATGGGGCAAGGTAGAAAAATGCAGACGGACAAGCATTGAGGAGGACAGCGACGCAGGAACTGAAGACTGCTTGGAAAAGAGGACACATGCGGGAGAAGGACAATGGCGAGTGGCACGCGCTAGGCAAAGTTGGAGATGATGACTCAGGGGATACCGAGTGAGCAAGAATAACAAAGTAGACGAAGATACGGTTGGATTGCAATTTCTCCAGAAATTATCGATATTTATGTAGTCCCTCCTTTCTATAGAGCCTATTGGAGATGCTCTAAAGGGTGCATCCTCCTCCTTTGCATACGTAACACCGTTATATCAACATGAGTGTCGTACACTAGACACTTCCCCTCCTCCAAGGGCGAATCCCAGGAATTGAGTCAAGGTTGTCTTGACCTCTTGCGCAAATCACTCGGTTTCTACTGTAATTGAATTATTTACTAAAAGAAATTTGATATTTTGTGATGTTTCATTTTTATTATAAAAGAAAAGAAAATACATCATAGTATAGAATTTATGACATTCAGGTGACAAAAGCCGTTGAATGTCCATTATAAAAGATATTCAAGGATGTTCCTATTATTTTTCATCGCAAATTTATCACGACAATCCTTACTTCATCGCTAACTCTTGACACTATATATTTTTGTCACTATATAGCTTCAAAACGTCGTAAAACACATGTTTGATATTGTTGTGGACTAAGCCCATTTAACATTATGGGCTAAATCTTTTATATTGTTTTGGACCAGATCATTTGATGTTACAGGCCAAACCTATTTCAATTTATGGACCATGCCCATTTATATTACAGGCCATCAACTGAGGAGCTGCCCAACGGAACTGCAGGTCAGACCCATCTAGGACTAGGCTGAGACCATTTGTATCTACACGCCAGGCCAATTTAGAAGTATTGGTCAGATCAGTCAAATATGGTTACAGGCCAGCCCAATTAGTACCAAATGTCAAGCCCATTTAAATTCAATCCACAATTTATATAAAATACAATAATCAATAAAAAGCAAATGTATCCATCACATAATTCACTCCAGATTTACAATAACCAGACACTCTATTTACACCCACAATTTCACAAACCAAGTCCAAAAATACAAAGTTACAATAATCAACCATCTCAACAGATATACAATCTATCTATCTATCTATCTATCTATCTATTTAATAATAAAAGGAGATGAACCTCTCACCACGGTGCCTAGAAAAAAGAGAAATAGTTTAAAAATTCTAAGAAAAAAGTAAAACATCTAGCCTTTAATTCTCTTAAGATCTAATCACATATTATCATCCTGTCGTTGATCTGCCTAACATGCTAAAGTACCACCGCTTCTTTTCCTGGGGCACCGATGCTTCTTTTCCTGGGATATCGTTGCTCTCCTCATAACATATGATTCACTTACCAAATAAAGCCACCTTCAATATTCTCTACGCAAATCACCATGGAGCCAGCGGCACGCCGCAGCGATGGCATCCAGATTAGATATCGACCATGCCTTCCACCTAATCACACAAGCGGCACCATAGAAACTAACTGCTATGGCTGAAGATCTCCACCGTGTACGTGTAGTGCTCTTGTGGGCACTGAAGCAGGCACAGATGCCTTCGCCACATATGGATCCATCAAGACGATGACCAACCAGGCAAAATTCTCAATTCCATTGAATATTTTATTCTTTGCCGATTGCTTGATGATTCAGTTCATAAATCCTTGCACACGCAGTAGATGCATACAGACCAGTATACGGTAAGAATTCAGTCCAGACTAATAATTTTCCTCCTAAAGCTGTGCGTAAGAACAACTAACCGCTATGGCTCCCATGGTTTCCACCGTGCAGGGGTCCTGTGGGCAATGGAGGATGCACATAACGCTACACCAGTACACCACACGCGTAGATGTGTCAAGAGATGACGACCAGCCAGGCTTGATTAGAAACTCCATTGGATATTTTCTCTGCCAATTGATGATGAATATCCTTGAATGTACCCATAGATGGTGGGTATAGATCTGTGTACTATATATGAGAGTTGAGCCCAGACCATAGGAACGATTTATTCAGGCGTGTTAATGGAGATTAAGTTATAGGTAGGCCTCATTGCGTGCATATAGACTAGTGTTGTCGGTCAGGTGTAGCAGGCATCAGGAGCAAGATGTCTACAGCACCCAATGGGGCTGGAGAGTGCCAAGAAAAGATATCAAAATCCGTTGTATCAGAGTTGCTCTTCTAGAATGGGTTGAAACTTGAAAGTTGTTGCTTTTTGCTGGCAATGACTGGACTGGGGTTAGAAAAAAAAGGGGTTGTCAAACAAGCTTCATTACATACTATGATAGAGATTAAGCACTAAAATAACCATGAGCAAATAGAAACTCAGCAATGGTTTTGTTCATTGTTGTGGCACATCAAGGTTAACTACACACTTTCTGGGTTGTTTAATTTGTTTACTACTGCACCTTTTAAACTATCTTCATCTGTAGCAATGGTTTTGTTCACTACAAAGTTTTTAGCATAGCATAATACACGATAGACAAATATTCTTAGAATGTGAGGTCCCACCTGTTTGTAGAATCAATATTTTTTTCAAACTTTTCTATATACACGATAGGCAAATATTTCACCACTCCAAAGACAAAATTGAGCAAGTGGTGTGGTAATATGTTGCAGTGAACCAAACATGCACTATGCCAGGCCTGTGTGCATCAAGGATGAGATGCAAACATTGATCCCAGTTACGGGACATCGACACTTGACCGGCAATGACTTGGATACAGAGTAGACGAAGTGGCCAATTCACATACATTTACTATACTTTTATCGATTTTCAAGAGATAAATGATGGAAAAACAAAAGCCTCAACTGCCAGACTATTGCCTTACGCTCGACACATGTTGTATCATATATTAAAATTTAGAAGTCGTTTTATTCTTCTAAATGGCTTAATTTTATATATACGGTGTCCTTGAGCGATTGTCATTTCTCTTAATTTTTTATGGTGCTGAGAATATTATTTTACTGATTTAATGGACAATTAACACACATGTAAAAAATGACAATGGTTAAATTTTTTTCAACAGAAACATTCTCTTATAGAGGCAAACAAGTACATTGACTAACTACATTATTTGAGTTGAACAAATATGTCCTGATGATAGTTGAATTTTATTACTTGGTTGTATACTTTTTGGTGCAAGGATTTTAGAAATACGTGTGAGTTAAATATGAATATCGATCAACAATGAAAAATCCCTGGGTTGTTGCCTAGGTTAGATATCGAATTGTACATATTTTAATCTCAATGAATTTGCTCCAAACATTAATGTAATTAACTTCTGAAAAATGTATAGTCTAATATGCATCATCTTTCTTAGTATCATGTGTTACCTTTTTAGATCTTTACTTTGTTTTAATTGAGTGATGGAGGGAGGGGAGGTATAACAATGTAACCATAACATAGGCAGACCTGTTTTAGGTTAGCTAAAACAGAACAACCAATAGAGTAGTGAAAGTTTTATAAATGCATTTATAGCATGCAAGATTACAAACTCTTTTTGAATAGCCTGCACAATTGCGCGTGTCATTTATTCTAGTTAAACAAATCGAAAATACAGCCAACACATGTCCAAAAATACATGTCACATGTCAAATGACATTCCTATCTACCAAAAAGATTTAGTTATTAATCCACCCAACTAACTAGCAAAAGACAATCGAATTATAATCACATTAGCCAAGTAGCAAAATAAATAATGGCAAATTTGCAAGGGTTGTTAAGAGAGACCTAATACTTTTTGACGTTGAAAAAGGTTGAAGAATGGGCAGAAAATCTGAGGTAGCACTCGACCACACTGAGATAGGCAGAAGAGATTTTGGGTTCGACTCCTGCATTGGACCAATATTTTCATAATCCGACAACTGGGCTGAGGCACTCGGCCACTCCTGAATTTGAGATTGATGACGTCATGGAACAAAATTATCACCTTGTCTCTGATTCACTATTGATCAAACGAACTTAACCCGAGGCTGAAAAAGAAAGTTTTTACTATATATTTCGGGATTTAGAATAAGATGGGTTGAGCTAATATGTAGGTGTTTGTTTTTTGTATTTTTTTCTACTTTCATTACTTTACTCTTGTACCTTAAAAAACATATTGATTGCAATAAAAATGTACTAATATTTTATATGTTATAATTATTTTATAATAATAATATTGTTTGATAATAAAATATAACCCTTCCTTGCTTGAAAAATGCCTTTTTCCTTGCTTAAAAATTATTTTATTTTTTATTTGTTACACTGAAGAAAAATATATGTATTATATTTAGCAAAAATATTGGTGACAAAAATCCTTGGTTACGATGATTTACTTGTGTCGTAGAATAACGATGTTGGTAGTTTGCCTCTTGCGACATACATTGTTTGTCACAATATGACATTGTCTGAGTTTACGACAATTTCCATTTGGTTTTTATGACACACTTAAATTCATCATCGCTAAATTGAACGAAACATAAAAAAGTGAATTACTCTGTGATGTTTTTACTAAATGTCTCTCTATAATCATCATAGAATGTCATATTTCTTGTAGTCATTTACCTACTGTTTTTTCTAACTATCAATATGACCCACATATTTATGCAGCTAGATTCAAATATTATATATGCTTCCACTAAAACTTGTGCGCTTCCTTCTTGAACCGGTTGTCTCTACTGTCCTTACAACATACATGTCTAGTATCTTGCCAGATGCATGCATCACATGCTTTGCCAATCGTCTCTATGATGTTTGTTGCATCGATGCCTCCTCCAACACAAATCATAGGACTGCCACTAAATGGAACTCACCTCTGGCCTCTAAGGTACTTACTCAAGCTACATGACTGCTAATTTAGATATGTTAGTATTAGTATCGCCTTCTCTTCCAAACAACTTCTTATATTTATTATTTGGAGGCTCCTTTTGAGCCCTTTGCGTTAATCAAAGTAAAAATCAAGAAATTCTCATAAAAAATAAAATATCTGATCATTAATAGAGTTGGTAAACTTATTGTAACATATTGTTGTACATGAGATGGAGACTTGCATACCCTTGGACTAAAGCTAGTTTTGAAATAAATAAAAAGGAGTCATGAACCAAAACATATTGCTTTTCATTTCCTTAGATCCTATCCTGATTCCCGTACAAGGAGATGTACTCTCACTAGAGACTGTCAAACATGAAATATTCTTTACCTCAGGCGATTAGCCTTTGACGCTAGTCCCTTTAGACACAAAATGACTATTTTTTGTCTTAACAGTGTAAAACTTTCCATGATGTGATATTTGTATTCTTAAAATTTACATCATATTCGTTACTTGCTAGATTTACATTTCTTTTGATTTCAAACATTTAGTTCAATTAGAATGATAGTTAAATGGAGGTGGTTACTATAAGTATGCACAGTAACATGTCAACTAATTTTTTTGCTTCAAATTGTGCATTATTAGCTCAAAATCTCGTATGTCGGTCACATCATAGTGATAAGAGCTTATAGTACTCATTCAAATAACTCTACTCAATGGAAATCACCACAATAGTATGTTGCTTTTTTCTTCCAAATAATAATGTGTTGTTTTGAGGCTATGTTATTATGGTAAAATAGAAAAAGCATAAGTAAATATATACACATGTATTACAGTATTAGCTGTTTTGGCATAATCACTATTCATCCAATATTTTGCTGTTATATCGGGGAGGAGGCGCCCACAGCTTTATAAGTATTACTCCTTACACCTATATTTGATATTTCCATGTATATTTTCCTAAAAACACTAGGACCAAGGCACATGATACAATCCAAACACTTGTCACAAAACACACTCCAAAGGGTACATGGAGCATGTCTTACGTGATTATTAGCGCAAGGTATTGAATTATCCAAGGCTGTCAAAAACCAATAATGAGCATGGCGTCTTCATTTCTGTGATGATGCGTGCGATCGTGTGCTACGTGTACAGTGCACTACAGCTAAGAGCATCTTCAACAACCCTCTGAAAAAGGTCTCCAATACTATATTTTGAGAGTCTAGCTCAAAAAACAAATTCCAGTAGGCCTCTCAGTTGGGCTCTTAATTTTAGATGGATCTCAAATTTCCCACCTAGCTCTCAGGTTTTGGAGCCCTCTAAACTGTGGGGTACACTATTTTCTTTTTCTTTTTTCCCTCTCTCTTTCTTGTCTTCTCTCTTGACCCAACACTGGATCCTGTCGTTCCACCACCGCGCCCCTCTTAAGTATCTAAGTCCTAGTTTAATGGTTTTGGTAATTAATGAAGAATTATGACTTATTATATTACAAGGTTGATCAATTCATATGTATATATTTTAATGAAGATGAACAAGGTGTCACAAGGCAAAGGTATAAAAATAGATTTTCTATTTTACTGGTCATAAATTGATTAGAGGAGAAAATGATCGGGTTGCAAAGAGGGGTCAATGCTCTAGTAGCTTGATGATTGATAGTTGCCACTTTGTGAGAAATCACTTTCCAAACTTCATTATGAGAGACATCCCCAAATATTCCTTGCAAATCCTTTTTGAATACTCCACAAATTCTCTTGAATATCCTTTGCTGAAAATGCTCCAACATTCCTTGAAAAATATGTGTTGGAAACCCCCCAAAATATTCCTTGAAAATTTCCCGTCGAAATGACTCTGGCCGTCTGACCAGGGGTCCGGTGGCGGTCTTACCGCAGCCAGCTGGCGGTCTAACCGGGGACTTCTAGCGGTCTGACCACCCGAGTCCATGAGGGTGTATTTTTCGTGCTCGTGATGGTCTGATCGCCAGCCTCCCATGATCTGACTGCCAGGTGCTCCCAGTTTGACCGTGAACTAGTCTGAGGTTCGAATGATTGGTCAACCTAGTCGTTGGGCTGCTGGCGGTCTGACCACTAGCTGTGCAGGCTTTTGCAATGGTTTCAGATAATATGCCTATAAATATTCCTCCCCTGCAAGGAAGCTCTCTTGACACCCTGAGCTACATTGTTGAGCTATTTGAGCCCTCTCCTCACTCACACAAACTTCCATTGATCCATTGTGAGTGTGTGAGAATCTAGTGCATATTCTTGAGTGATTCAAGCTTTGTGGCGCTAGTTGTTCATCAAGTGAATGATATCGGCTTGTTACTCTTGGAGGTTGCTGCCTCCTAGCCGGTTGGTGGCGTGGAAACCATGAGCACTTCAAGAATGTTGTGAAGGAGGCCCGGTGTTCTTGTAAGAGGCCTTGTACTTGCTTCACCGGAGCAGCAAAGGGTAACTCTAGGGAAATCGAGGTTTAAAGAGGTTCAAGGGATTGATTTGGCTTAAGATCAAGTTGCTTTTGTGTGAGCCATTCTCGTTAGGAAAGTGTACACTTGATAGAGAAGCAAGTCAAAGGTTTGAATCCACGTCAACATGGATTAGGGGTGATCGGCAAGTCACCGAGACCATGGGATAAAATTGTGTCTCTCTCCCTTGTTTATTTACTTGTTATTTATATTACTAGAGATCACAATGATGCTTATCACCTAGGTTTGCAAACCCTTAGCTCTCAACATAGGTGTTATTTTATTTCCTGCTAGTATTACTCTTGTGTTGTTTCTGCATTTATTTGTGCAGGTTATAAATTGTCAAAAAACCGCCTATTCACCCCCCCTCTAGTCAGTATCCTAGATCCTACACCCTCCCCACCCGAGCTCTGCCTCTACTCGTCGACATGCCTTGTAGCGGCCCGGGAAGCCCAACCTGACAAGGTGTTCACCAAGGGCATCATGGCATTCGAGTGGTTGTGCTAGGAGATGGAAGGGCACGACGAGCTAGGTCATTGCCCACCCATGGCACTGCGGAGGTTGTGGCCGACAAGGCGCTCGCCACCGCCAACATGGTCTTATCATGAATTGACATCTTTGGTTTCCTGCTGCCCTTCTCCCTCCAATCGCCGGTGCAAAGCAGAGCAATAGCACTGCTGAAGGATGGTAGAGGCAGGCAAGAATAGTGGTGGCCTCCAAGATCCAATCACCGATGCGCGCGACCTCTTCTCCCTCAAATGGGCTCCTCTCCATCCAATCGCCGGCGCATGGGCTCCTCTCCCTCCAATTGCCGGCAGTAGGCGACAGATGAGGGATGACCGAAGGGAGGCGTCGGCTGCATCGGGCGACATGCGATTGGGGGAGGCAGGCTACAGAGGGAAGAGGGCAGAGGGTGGCTAGCGGAAGGATGGGCGCCAGGGAGCGTCATGCTACGCCGACGAGGCAGCGGTGGCAGACAATGTCATGTGCTCCATTTGTGTTGACACAGGATGATAGGTGGGTCCTACAAGTCCTAGAAAAATGAGAGGTTTAATTTGAGAAGTATTGCTGGAGTTGAAAGTAGGATTTGAGAGGCCAGATCTGACTATAGGCTCTCAGAAGAAGTAGGAGGAGGTTTAATTTGAGAGCTACGACTAGAGATGCTCTAAGAGAACAGCTCACGTGTTGCCTGGGCAAAATTGAAAGTAAGGGGGTGAAAGCCAGCTCACGTGTCTCTCTCTCTCTCTCCTGACGCTCTCCCTCTCTTCTCTCTTCTCTCGCCAATGCTCTCTCTTCTCAAGCAGGGCGGTGCCAGGGGCCAGGGTCGGGTGTGGGCAGAGCGCCGCCGTACGGGGTACACCGAACCAGGGCGAGCTCCTCGTGCCATCGTCGAGCGCCCAGGTGCCGTCTGCCACCTGCCCCGACTACTTCTTTCACCGACAACACCTTCCTCCTGCTAGAAGCCTGACAAGCGGTAGGGCGGCACGGGGGGGGGGGGGGGGGGGGGCACTGCCGCGGGACGAGCACGTGCGGGCGGAGCAGTGCCGCTGGGCGAGCGTAGCTGATGCAAGCAGGCGGGGCTGCGGTGCCGTGGGTCAGGGCCGCAATTC
The DNA here is from genome assembly GCA_032690845.1 of Eleusine coracana subsp. coracana. Lineage (NCBI taxonomy): Eukaryota > Viridiplantae > Streptophyta > Magnoliopsida > Poales > Poaceae > Eleusine > Eleusine coracana. The sequence goes on along the minus strand of CM064432.1, from coordinate 5,247,419 downwards.
CATGCTCTGCTGCGTCTCCACCGCTGGATCTCCATCGCATCAGGGCCTTGACCGCCAGGTCCTCGATTTCCCGTCGTGCCATGACCCCGCCGCCCCTTCTCATCGAGCTCGCGACTGCACCGTCAAGCTCGCCTGTCTAGGTCACTTACAAGGAGGACCCACTTGTCAGAAAAAAATAGGAGTATGGATTTCAGAAGTTCCATTGGAGTCGAGAGTAAACTTTTGATGCTCAAAAATAGAACCTATCTCTCAAATAGAAAAGTAGATGCTCTTATCAATCAGCTATAACCTGAGTGCGTGCCCATGTGCTTCTGTTCCCAGAGCATGCCCAAGTCCACGGAACACAGAAAGACGTTATGGCCTCCATATCCATGCAGCAGGTGTTCGTGAGGACACCATCCAAGTGGACGATTGGAATATCCGTGGACGGGCAACACCAATGCCGCACCCACCCCAGCCGGCGCCGAAACTGCTGGCGCTTGCCGTGACAAAATCGCCCTCGCTAAACCGCCGCAAAGGTGCAAGCCTCTCCGTTCTCGGATGCGTGACACGTGTCCGATACGCCCCGGAGTAAAACCTTCCAGCCCCCCGAATGGAGCGCCGTGAATCACAGGCACCGATTATAGTCCCACTGGGTCTTCGCCCCGATCGACACGTTTCTTTTCGAAGTGTATATATACGCGCGCGTACGGCGAGCCCATATACACTGATTGAATTCAATCTTTCTGGTCTTAAAACCTCCAATCAGCTCCATGGCGCGCTCGCGTTCAACCCAGAACGACGTGATGGCCTCCGGCAACGCCATCATCAGCGCACGCACGTCCCCAAATACCGTGCAGGTAAGCTACACATTGGCCAGCCTCGATTGGCAAATTGCTGACGTATTTCGTAATTCCCTTTGTTCACAATCCAACTACAACACTTAGCTTCCAAAAACTGGAGGAACCATTTCATCAAATTTTTAGGCCGGTTATTTTTATTTGGCCCCTGTATTCATGAAGGTTGGACAAACCCGTGTGCCTTAATTTGTTTCCGCCAACGTTTTGAGCGGCGATCTCAGGAATGACTCACAGACATGAACCCCGCACCATGCAGCTTACCGTTGACGAAGTCATTGGCGTCAAGGCCAAGGCGACTAGTAAGGACAACGCTGGCAACAACCATGGCAGCCGCAACATGTTAGTTGTTGCGGGGATCGTCGCCGCATCTTCTGCTATCGCCGGGATCGCTGCCGGCCCCATCAGCCCAGCAGCGGCATTCGGCTACTTCGTGGTTCTTCTGGGCGGTCTGTCCATGGCCATGGCCAGTGTCCATTTCCCCTAAGATGTGTGGCTTCTTCCCTTTTCTTAAAAAAGTAAGAAGCGTGACCAACCGTACCATTGCCGTGATTGTTGCTCCGTGTCCTAGCACCTTGCATGTGACACAATAAAAATGTCGAATTTGGAACAAGAATATGAACGTTCAACGGAATTTGAGATTGATGACGTCATGGAACAAAATTATCACCTTGTCTGTGATTCATTATTGATCATACGAACTCAACCCGAGGCAACATCAATATGATTGATGTCGTTGCTTTTGTTCGATTTATTTTCTCATCACACGAAAGACAGACTTCAGTACCAGAAAATCTCTTATCATTTCGAAGTTCAGACACCCCGGTCTCTTTTACCAAAAGGTACAATTTGCTCATGGACACTAGATTAATGTTGGCATTTGCTAGTGCATTCTTCAATTTTGGTTTTGCCAATATACACTATTGAATTGAGACAATTTGCCAATGGACACTAAAGACATTAAAATACGACTTTTCTTGTATGGAGAAGAGAGAGGAATTTGAAATGACCATATTACCCTTACATTTAGTTTTTGAATTATGTTATTATATATATTTTTAATTATATTTAAAAGAAATAGTAATTTTTTCATAAGAAAACTTATTTATTTTTCAGAAGCGTTTTAATATACTTAATTTTCTAAAAAATATGTTTAAGGAAATCGAGATATATTTTTGAAATATAATTATTAATGCTTGAAAATAATCAATTTTTTAATTTTTTTAAGATATATAATTAGGAAATAAATATATTTATGTGGCTTGATGTGCTAAAATTGGATAAAAATTAATACATCTTCAAAAAAATTAATATTACATATGCCATATATAACAATAATTATATGGTCGGATGTGCTAAAACTGTTGTGAGGGTATTTTGGTTATTTGCAAAGTCTTCTCTCCCCTCTATGTAAGAAAAGACATAATTTAATGATTAGAGAGTGTTTATTAGTTAATTACTATGATTAAAAAGTATCTTGTAGCAAATACATACTTGAGTAGTGTTCTATAGCAAAGAGCACAAAAGAATGACTAGCAAATTTAGCCTCAGCAAAAACATCTGGTAACAAAGCCCAGAGCACAATGGCAAATGTGTCGATAGAAGAGCATAAGCGAACTGAATAAAAGTCATACTGGAGTTTAATATCGTTCAGAGATGTTAACAAGAACAATTTTTTTTGTTATGCTCTTCTATAATCGCAGCTTCAGAGATGCCAGCAAAACATTTCCTAACGTCATTCAATTATTGAAGTGAAAATGTTTTTTTTATGGTCAACGGGGGAGGGGGGGGGGGGGGGGGGACTGCCCACCTGAATCCATTATGATGGCCCCATAATAGCCCAAATAGGATAGTTACAACAGCTGTTTTGAACAAAACAAACACAATGGCACACATAAAAAAAATAGAGAGTAGAATCCTCAAGCACACACAAACAAGCCGTAATCTTAAGCCCAAGCTGAAGAACAACCACTGCTCATCGACAAAGCAGTACCACTGAACAACTTGCTTGCCTTCATCACAATTGCCATTGCACCATCACATCACTACTCGTAGCTTTGTCATCCTTCACCTTGCTTCAAGGGGCGGGTTGCTTGAAGGACAGAAGGGCCGCCCAACGGAGTGGGGACTAAGAGTGGTGGGGGCACGCTATCAATTGTGAGTCGGAACCTCATTGGTCTCCCCTGAAGCTGATGGAGACACCCCTTTTCTAGTACATCCGGGTTCTAAAGCACATGGAACACCCGGCATAATATCTTGATGATGCCATCAACAAGGAGTCTAACAACAAAGTAGAGGCGCCAGCAACAGCGCCCGTCGGATCACAATAGGTGCCAGCAAAAAAGCCAAAGTTCATATGCCAGTTCTGAGACCAGGGGAGGAGAAGGAACAAAGGCACAAACATACAAACATCCCAAAGGTACCAGTATTAGTCAAATGAAGTTTCGCCCAATACGGTAGGACTTCTATAGCAATGCCTCATGAGAAAATAGCTCTGGTTCGCTATCGTTGCAGAGGTTTTCATCCGAAGACAGTGGTGCTAGGTCTCTCCATGACAACGTCTCCAAGGTGAGAACGACACCGAAGGTGCCACCAACATCGGCACCGGTAATCCGCCGGTAAAGGCGTTAGCACGAAGACCATCGTTACACCAACCACAAGAGAAGAAACAAGCACATGACACTATACTGTCAGAGAGAGACAGCATGCGGACAGCTTACTCTAGCTCTTGGCTGACGACGAGTGCCGTCACCACTAGCTGCAGATCCAGCCACCGTGTGCACGCGAGTGCAGGCACGCGCTCAACCTAGCCCAGCCCCTGGCCGACAGCAAGCGCCGCCAGCCGCTGGCTGCGACCAAGGCCACCGCGCGCACAGAATGTGGCACTCCTTCATCTCCACCGACAGCCGCTCGCAATCCCTGTCATGCACATGGCTGTCGGCCGGCAGGCGCCGACTGTAGAGGCTGCTTCCTCTTGGATCCGGGCGCATGCCCCAGGCCACGGCATGGTCGGAACAGACATGCCCGTCAAGCATCAGCCCCACTGCCCACCTCAGCCCGCACGTAGGCGCAAGCGGGAGCATGGGGGGGGGGGGGGGAGGAGGAGGGTGTAGTAGGTCCGACATTCATAGGGCACACCGACCGGGTTTCCGCCCAATAGCCCTCCTCATGGCGCACGTAGGCGTTGCAGGAGCATGGAGCAGCCGGGGACACCTGATCCAGCATCTAGGTTCATCCACGACCACCCTCCTCAGAGCGCCCATCGGCGTAGAAGGGAGCACGGGGCGATCGGGAGCTACCGGATCCGGCGACTACAGAGCTCGATCCACCTTGGACATGGCTGCAGAGCACTGGATCTGGGAAAACATGCGGAGAAAAAGGAAGAAAAAGGGAGGCAACCGAATGGATGGAGGAGGTTACGAGTGGGCTGGCGAGTGGCGACGGCCAGCGGGCGTGGGTGGCGGCAGGTTGTTTGACGCGGGGGGGGGGGGGGCTAGGCGTCCCCGAGCCGCCTCCTGGGGTGACGACACGGGGTCTTTTTCCCGCAAGCGAAGTTTTGCCTTGATGTGAAAATGTCCTTGTAGCTTGACTCTTACTCAGCAATAATATTTGTATACCTTGTGCGCATGTCATATTTTTCCCTTCTCCGTGCTGTCAAATGTGCTTTTTTGGGCACACCTAGTCTGATCAATTAACCAATTAAAAAACAAATTGTTTTTAATAATTGAATATACTGCGCTAGATTTGATTGGGTAAGAGAAATGTTGAAAAAGCTGTTCATGAAAAAGAAAGGGATACTATACCACCGCAGGCGCAGCATGTCTGTAGATGAGCATCTCCTGAAAAGCAGCTCTTGATTGATATTTGGGGATTAAAATTGTGACATTCGAAAGAATCGTTTCTTGGCGGACAAAAGGATTCGAAAGAAACAGTTCCTTGACCCTTGAAAAACAAAAGTTCAAACACTCAAACCTCCGCGCACCAGCCGCCCCTTCGACTCCGAGACAATCGTACCGGCGTCCCTGAACCTGAGCAGTGCTGCCGGCTACTACCCGGTCGCCGCGGCCCCGCAGCAGGACCTACTCTGTGGTCGTCAGAGTGGTGGACGGCGGCTTCTCTGCGGTGGCAGTGTCACTGCCTCACTGGCGCCACTGAGTGGCCACAGCGAATGCCCCGCCGTTGCGCTACTACCGTAGCCATGTGGCAGATTCGCCAGCATCGATTCGTGCTCTGCTCGGCTTAACTATCGTTTCCGCCTCTGTTTGGAGAAGCAGAGCAGAGTCTACAAGCCCTTCACTGAAATGTGATGCTGAACGTGCATGTTCTCGTTCACCCTGCCATGGCCCATGGCCATGGGCGCCAAGTCCTGTGATCCAATGGCGCCGGAGGGAAGCCGAAGCACGATCAGGGCGACAACCTCTCAGCTGTCGTGGGTATTGTCGCTGTCGCCTCAGCTGTCACTGTTGGAATTATATGACCTTGGCCCATTAATAATAATAATAATTCCTGAAAATCTCAAAGGCCCATTCATGAGTGGTGGGAGTGCAAAGGTTTAGTCCCATATTGCTAGTGGAGGTGGATGGAGTCCAACTTATAAGGTTGGTTGCTCTAGCATCTCTTGCAAGTGTGTGGATGGAAGGAAGAAAGAACACACGCGCGCACTTGCTCGTCTCGCTGGGCGGGGCGGGTCGGGGGCGATGGGCGCAGCCGCACATCACCTACGTGAATGGTCCGCCGAAATTCGGTCTCTTGCCTTGCGGGGGCGTAACTTCCTTTTGCACTTTCTTTTTGCTGCGTATTTCATATATTTAATTATGAAAACCGACGTATTAATATGGTAACCAACTCGGTTGCGGGACGTCCAACCCTAGCGGTTCCCCCCTATAAATACATACGGGTACCGCCGCAAATCAGATAACGCAATCGCTTAGGATTTTGCCTCTCGCTACTGTTGCGCCGCCAAGTCTTCTCCATCCCGATTGTCGGCGTGCACCGGCGAACGGGAGAGCAGGTCTCCGGAATCGTCGTCCTCTATGATCCTGCACCGGGAGAGGACGAATAAGGTTTTTGGGAAGCGCTCTGTGTGACTGCTCGATCGCTTCCTCGTCTTTGTCAAGCTCGTCGCCATGGCTCGTCTTCCTCGTCGTCGAGTCGGTCTCACCCGCCATCGTCAACAACATGATGGTGCTGCACGTCGTCGCCGCCTCCTCTACCCAGTCCAGAAGGAAACGTACGTACTCTCAACTCACACCATGTTTTCCATACTAGCTTTCGTAGTCTATTTGTCTATGATGGATATTGCTAGTATGGTAGATGCTATGCTTTTGTCTGGCTTAATAAACCTGTCTAGATTTTGCGTACACTTGTCTAGTTCATTATGCAATCTGTTAATCATACTTATGATTTATTTCTGGATTAATTTAAAATTAAAAGTGCTAATTTATCCAACAATCCAAAAACCTTATTATAGGCACTTTAGTTTTATGGCTGGATTTGTCGATGCACTGAGGCCAGAGAAATTCACTGGCGTGCACGTCAAAAGATGGTAAGTGAAACTCACTCTGTGGCTTACTGCCATGAATGTGTTCTGTGTGTCCATTGGCAAACTGAAGGCGATCTCACCGCAGATTAGGAAAAGGCCTACAGTGAAGCCAACACAATATTCTTGGGCGTTGTTATTGGAGTTTTGGTAGATCGTCTTCAGGACGTCTACATCCATCATACAGTCGCAAAGAATATGTGGGACGCTCTGATCACTGACTATGGTGGTTCAGATGCTGACGCTGAACTGTATGTCATTGAGCAGTACCATGATTTTAAGATGGTAGATGGCAAGTCTGTCGTCGCGCAGGCTCATGAGATACAGTGCATAGTGAAGGAACTCGAATTACTTAAGATCGTCGTACCTAAGAAGTTTGTGGCTGGGGGCATTATTGCCAAATTGCCTCCAACTTGGAGGAATTTTGCCACTACTCTTAAACACAAGAGGACGAACATATCTGTCTTAGATTTGATCGCGTCTCTTGATGTTGAGGAGAAAGCTCGTGAGAAGGATGGACGTTCTAAAGTTAACGAGGGAAACACTATTGCTAATATGGTGCATCAACCATAACAGTCTCATGGCAGTGGTGGTAAGGGCAAGGGCAAGAACAATAAGCCTAAGCAGACCACTACCTTTAAGAAGAAGAACAAGGAGAATGGAGCATGCTTTGTTTGCGGTTCTAATGAGCATTGAGCAAAGAAGTGTCCAGAACACAAAGGAAGGAAGCCTCCACAGCAGAAGTCTGTGAACATGGTAACTAGTGCTGGAGAAAATAGTGGATATGGTAATTTACCATATGTTTTTTCTGTATTTCAATCTACTTGTTGGTGGCTTGATACTGGTGCTAATGTTCATGTTTGTGCTGATGTCTCTTTGTTTACTTCTTACCAGGTCGCCCGGAATTCCTCCATCCTAATGGGGAATGGGTCACATGCTTCTGTTCATGGTGTTGGCACGGTCGAGCTAAAGTTCACTTCGGGGAAGATTGTCCAATTGAAGAACGTACAACATATCCCTTCTATCAAAAAGAATCTCGTTAGAGGCTCCCTTTTGTGTAGGGATGGTTTTAAGGTAGTGCTAGAGTCGAATAAAGTTGTCATGTCTAAGAGTGGACAATTTATTGGTAAAGGCTATGAGTGCGGAGGCTTGTTCCGCTTTTCCCTTTCAGATTATTGCAATAAGTCTGTGAACTATATTTGTGATGGTGTTAATGAGAGTGATACTAGTGTCTGGCATTCATGTTTATGTCATCTAAATTTTGGTTCTATGTCTCGACTTTCCAACTTGAATTTAATTCCGAATTTTTCCATTGTCAAAGGTTCTAAGTGCTCAAGTTGTGTGCAATCTAAACAACCTCGAAAGCCTCACAAGGCTGCAGAGGAGAGACATTTAACACCACTAGAACTTATACATTCAGATCTCTGTGAAATGAATAGTATATTGACTGAGGGTGGAAAAAGATATTTTATGACTTTGATTGATGATGCGACTAGATTTTGCTATTTTTATTTGTTAAAAACTAAATATGAGGCTCTAAACTACTTTAAAATTTATAAGACTGAAGTTGAAACTCAACTAGAGAAAAAGATCAAAAGAATTAGGTCCGATCGTGGTGGTGAGTATTTCTCAAATGAGTTTGATTTATTCTGTGCGGAACATGATTTGATACATGAGAGAACGCCTCCCTATTCGCCCCAATCAAATGGGGTTGCCGAAAGAAAGAATCGCACCTTAACTGACTTGGTTAATTCCATGTTAGATACGGCTGGATTATCTAAGGCATGGTGGGGGGAGGCTTTATTGATATCATGTCATGTCCTAAATAGAGTTCCCATGAAGAATAAGGAGAAGACTCCATATGAGAAATGGATTGGTAGAAAGCCATCGCTCTCTTACTTACGCACATGGGGTTGTTTGGCCAAAGTTAACGTGCCAATTAACAAGAAGCGTAAGTTGGGACCTAAAACTGTGGATTGTATCTTTCTTGGATATGCTTATCATAGCATTGCCTATAGATTTTTAGTGGTTAAATCAGAGGTGCCTGATGTTCATGTTAATTCATTAATGGAGTCTCGTGATGTTACTTTCTTTGAGAACATATTTCTTATTAAAGATTTACATAGCATGTCTAGATTATCTTCTGATGTGATTGCTGAAACAACTCCTGAACCTAGTGTTTTTTCTGATCATGCTGAACAAACACTTGAACCAATCCATGAGGAGATTGATAGTGAAGCTTCTAGGAGGAGCAAGAGACAAAGGACTGCAAAGTCTTTTGGTGATGATTTCACTGTTTATCTTGTGGATGACACTCCTAGAACCATTTCAGAGACATATGCATCTCCTGATGAAGATGATTGGAAAGAAGTTGTCCATAGTGAGATGGACTCTATTCTTTCTAATGGAACTTGGGAAGTTGTCGATAGACCATATGGTTGCAAACCTGTGGGTTGCAAATGGGTGTTCAAAAAAAAGCTTAAGCCTGATGGTACTATTGACAAGTATAAGGCTCGGCTTGTGGCCAAGGGTTATACCCAGAAAGAAGGCGAAGACTTCTTTGACACTTATTTACCTGTTGCTAGATTGACCACAATTCATGTATTACTTGCTCTGGCTGCCTCACATGGTCTTATCGTTCATTAGATGGACGTTAAGATAGCTTTCCTTAATGGAGAGTTGGATGAGGAAATCTACATGGATCAGCCTGATAGGTTTGTAATAAAGGGTCAAGAAGACAAGGTGTGTAAGTTATTGAAGTCTTTGTATGGTCTGAAACAAGCTCCTAAGTAGTGGCATGAGAAATTTGATTCAACACTTTTAGCAGCAGGCTTTTCAGTCAATGAGGCTGATAAATGTGTATACTACCGCCATGGTGGGGGTCAGGGAGTTATACTGTGCTTATATGTTGATGACATACTCATCTTTGGAACAAATCTTGACGTGATCAATGAGGTCAAGACTTTTCTGTGCCAAAGTTTTGATATGAAGGATCTGGGTGAGGCTGATATTATCTTGAACATCAAGCTAATTAAAGGAGAGAATGGGATTACTCTTACGCAATCTCATTATGTTGAGAAGCTCTTGAACCGTTTTGGTTACAAGGACAACAAGCCTTCTCCAACACCTTATGATCCCAGCTTGATCCTTCGAAAGAATAAGAGAATTGGTCGAGACCAATTAAGATATTCTCAGATTATTGGATCACTTATGTATTTAGCGACTGCTACTAGGCCTGACATCTCGTTTGCTATGAGCAAATTGAGCCGGTTTACTTCTTGTTCGGGAGATGATCATTGGCGTGCGCTTGAGCGGGTAATGCACTACCTAGTTGGTACTATGGATTATGGAATTCATTATTCTGGATATCCAACAGTACTAGAGGGCTATAGTGATTCCAATTGGATATCTGATGCTGACGAGCTGTATGCCATGAGTGGATATGCATTTACTCTTGGTGGTGCTGCTGTTTTATGGAGATCATATAAACAGACCATCTTAACGAGGTCTACCATGGAAGCAGAGCTTATCGCACTGGATACAGCTACAGTTGAGGCCGATTGGGTACGTGAGCTCTTGATGGACTTGCCTATTGTCGAGAAACCTGTGCCGGCAATCCTCATGAATTGTGACAATTAAACTGTGATAGTCAAAGTGAACAATTCTAAGGATAATATGAAGTCATCAAGACATATTAAGAGACGTTTGAAGTCTGTCAGGAAAATGAGAAACTCTGGAGTCATATCAGTAGAATATATTTCAACTGGTGAGAACCTGGCAGATCAATTCACCAAGGGGCTGTCACGTAATGTGATAGACAGTGCATCAAAGAAGATGGGTATGAGACCCATATGTGCTATTCCATAGTGGTAACCCAACCTATGTGATCGGAGATCCCGTGAAGTAGGACCTGGGAAGAACAAGCTATTGGTTAGCAAGAGAGTAACCTTTTATGACCCACTTGAGAAGCGATGCATTACTCTCGATATCTGTATGGCAGGTTGGTTGTTGCCTTAATGTATTCAGTTGGCTATAAATAGCGAAGATGTTGTTCTATAGAACATTCTTGAATGAATACACCTATATGAGCCCGATTGTTGTAAGGTCACAATCTGTGAGATTTGGGCGATCTCTATTAAGCTCATGAAAGACCAAAGGAGTATGACCTATATGCTCCACCCGCGGAGAAGTCTACTGGAGGTCTAGTATTAGTTATGCACAAAACTTATAATTCAAGGCGTAGTCTATTGTTCAAGTTATGAATGAGTGTAGCTTATTGTTCTAGGTGGAAGTTCAACTTAACAGTCTCTACTGAAAATACTGGTATATTAAACAACAGTAGGGTGAGGCAAAGTCTAGCTGGGACTTTGAGATCTGGTGGGGGATTGTTGGAATTATATATGGGCTTGGCCTATTAATAATAACAATAATTCCTGAAAATCTCAAAGGCCCATTCATGAGTGGTGGGAGTGCAAAGGTTTAGTCCCACATTGTTAGTGGAGATGGATGGAGTCCAACTTATAAGGTTGGTTGCTCTAGCATCTCTTGCAAGTGTGTGGATGGGAGGAAGGAAGAACACACGCGCGCTCGCTCGCTCGCCTCGCCGGGCCGGGCCGGGCCGGGTCGGGCGGGGCGGGGCGGGGCGTGGGCGATGGGCGCGGCCGCGCATCACCTGCGTGAATGGTCCGCCGAAATTCGGTCCCTTGCCTTGCAGGGGCGCGGCTTCCTTTTGCACTTTCTTTTTGCTGCGTATTCCGTATATTTAATTATGGAAACCGATGTATTAATATGGTAACCGACTCGGTTGCGGGACGCCCAACCCTAGCGGTTCCCCCCTATAAATACGTACGGATACCGCCGCAAATCAGATAACGCAATCGCTTAGGGTTTTGCCTCTCGCTACTATTGCGCCGCCAAGTCTTCTCCATCCCGATTGTCGGCGTGCACCGGCGAACGGGAGAGCAGGTCTCCGGAACCGTCGTCCTCTATGATCCTACATCGGGAGAGGGCGAATAAGGTTTTTGGGAAGCGCTCTATGCGACTGCTCGATCGCTTCCTCGTCTTCGTCAAGCTCGTCGCCATGGCTCGTCTTCCTCGTCGTCGAGTCGGTCTCACCCGCCGTTGTCAACAACATGACGGTGCTGCATGTCATCGCCGCCTCCTCTACCCAGTCCAGAAGGAAACATACGTACTCTCATCTCACACCATGTCTTCCATACTAGCTTTCATAGTCTATTTGTCTATGATGGATGTTGCTAGTATGGTAGATGCTATGCTTTTGTCTGGCCTAATAGACCTGTCTAGATTTTGCGTAGACTTGTCTAGTTCATTATGCAATCTGTTAATTATACTTATGATTTATTTCTTGATTAATATAAAACTAAAAGTGCTAATTTATCCAACAGTCACCGCAATCGCCGCCGGCAACATCCGAACGCCCGAGGCCTTATTGGGATCCTTCCTTGTTCTGCTGAGCGGCGTTTCCCTGGTCATGGGCTCATGGCTGCTATTCATGACCCCCTAAGCAGGGATGGATAGCCACTGCTCCATTCCTATTGATCCTCTGTGTCTATGATCTTGTCATCTTGTTTTGCTACACCATAGCCTGCCGAAGGAAACCTGTAGTATGAAATATTGTTGGAGAATGGGAGCCTGTCTGGTTTTGCAGTCAGTGCAGTCCCTCTCAGTCGGTTTATTTTGTTCATATAACCAACCACTACGGGAAATCCCCTATTTGCCGAGTGGAAGCCGGGGCAGGGCGCGCCTGGGCAGGAGACGGGTGGTGTGCGGCCGGGGCTGGTGCGTGCCTGGGAAGGAGGCGGGCGGTCCGCGGTCGGGGCAGGCATGCTGGGTTAGAGCCTGGGGCGTGGCCCGAGGAGGGCGAGCGGTGCCGGGTCGGTGAGCATAGAGGTGGGCGGTGACGGGTTGGGGCCCGAGAGCAGGGCGCGGTCGGAGGCGGACAACATCAGGTCAGGGCGCGGGTAGGGCATGTCGCGGCAGGAGGTGGGTGACACCAGGTCGGGGCACGCTCAAGGACGGGCACAGCAGCCGGCTTGCGGGCGGTGAGGTGGGCAGCGGACAGGACGGCGAGGTGCGGTGGGTGCGGTGGGTGGCTTGCGGGGCGGCGGCGCGGTGGTCCGGGCGTGGTGGGCGGTGACACCAGGTCAGGGCTGAGAGAGTGACACCAGAGGGAGGGAGAGAGGCGCACATGAACAGGTAAGTCCCCAAGATCTGTTTGACGAGTGCCCACAATATGGCACTCAACAAACAACAGCTTTTGTTGAGTGCCTAAAAATTTCAGGTTTTTGCAAAAAAAGTAAATACAAAGTACAAAATAATTTAGCTAAATAATAAAACTTTAATATGACATGATTTATATTATTTGTTGCATGTAAAAAAAGATTTGGGGTCATATTCAAAATCGACTTTTAAATTTACTCCAAACTTTAATGACATTCTCAATTCTCTCCTTCCTGTTCGGAGATTCTCCGATTTGTATGCAACATACGTGATAACTTTTATAAAACCTTCTCTATTTTTTATCAAAGGCTCTATATGTGATATCAAGATTTTATGACAATTCTCATATTTTTTACTTTGTTTTTTTATAAAATTTAATTAATGTTCAACTACGCGTAAATAGTGATATTTCATGTACAAAATTTGTTAAATTTCCTTTTATTTCTTTAATACAGCTTCACATTGGACTCACTAACATGAATATCAATATTCTATTCAATTTGTTCCACAATTCAAAACACTTCTAGTTCAAATTTGATTTTTTATTTGATTTTTTATGAGAAAATACAATAAAAATAAATAAATAGATAACTATAGCAAACAGATCAAGAAATATACTAAATTTCAAAATGATGTATCATTAATAGTCTATGGTCTCCACAAAAAGTTGGTGGGCAGAAAGTGAAGATTTTTTTTTTTTTTTTTTTTTTTTTTTTTTTTTTTTTTTTGCCGAGTGGCCCGCTGGTCTGCTCGCCTACGTGGTCTCCATTGCGGCCACGATGAACTCTGTTTCTCCCCAGCTGCGACAGGCTCCAGCGGCCCGGGTGCTGCCCTGATCTTTTTCCTGTTCGCCGTCGGTGTTGCAGGGGTGAACTTGATTACTGCTGGACTCTGCCTGAGCACAACTGCAGCTACTACTGGGATCGTGTTTACCGTCACGGGGGCCGTTGCCGTTGGCAGCAGTGAAAATCCGGGACTCTGTTTCGGGTTCTTTGCTCTGTTCACGGTAACTACGTCTCTCCTTACAATTGGCTTGACGAACTGACTGCCATTTACTTGCGGCCAGGAGAATAGGAGATTGTTCTTTTGGTGTAATCAAATAGGAGATTGTTCATTCGGCCTAAAAAAATATAGGAGATTGATCTGCGAGGATTTCATGACTTCATTCATCTATTGAGAGAAGCACCGTCACCAAAACATTATTCGAACTGCAAACAAAGTATGTGCCTTTGTGTCGATCTCGTGTATTTGTAACAGGAACGGTTAAAGCTATACTGCTATAGTCGTGCTTTATTAATTAGCCGTTAAGAAATGTTATCATCTTGCAATGATTGCTCCACACGAATTTCGTACTTTCATTTCCCAATGGCGCAGACACGTCTCATTTGCTCTTAAGACCTAGAAATTTTTAGAAAAAAAAAAGAAAAATTTACCCACTAATGTCGTTATTGTTAGCGTATTGTAGTCGGTCTCTTATTTTTAGTATCTTGAGCTGGCCTTATTTCCTTCTGTATCTCCACGGCATTATTTCTATAAGCCGGTTGACTTGGTACAGAAGGCAGCCAGGGGCTCACGCCCATATAATCTCTTGTACGTTCACTTGATCAATATAACGTGTATTCAATCATCTATCATGGTATTAGTAGGGTTTTGATCCTACGCTCGCTTCCGCTCCTTCTTGGCTGCGCCGCCACCACAGATCGCTTTTCTGGCTGATCGTCACCAAGTGCGCCGCCATGTCTCCATCCAAGACCCCTGCCCAACTCGAGGCTGAGTGCTTGAAGGCCAAAGCTGCTCACAACGATCTTGTTCGCCGGGTCGCCGCACTCTCACTCGAGGAGCGCCAAGAGGCTACTCGCCAGGAGGCCGAGCGTCTCGCCAATGAACACCGCGAGGCTGACCTCCTAGAGGCTGCTTGCCTTGAAACCCTTCGGCGCGATGAAGAGGCCCATGCCACCCTCCATGCCACCCAGTTTGTCGCGGCCACCAACGCCCTCCACTCCCAGGCCTTGGCCGTCATGAACATTAAGGCCCTGGTGCCGATCACTCTTGATCTCGCCTCGGCCAACTTCTCTCGCTGGCGCACCCTCTTCATCAACACGCTTGAGAAGTACGCCCTCATAGACCACGTCTTCGAGGATGACGATCTCTCCGATGATGTCTGCTGGAAACGCATGGATGCTATGGTCCTTTCTTGGCTCCACGGAACCATTACTCCGGAGCTACTTGAGGTAGTTCTCAATCATGAGGACTGACCCCCCACCGCGTGTCGTCTGTGACTTGCCCTAGAAGAACAATTCATCGGCAATCGAGAGACTCGCGCGTTGCAGCTCGACGCCCAATTCTGCAATTTTATGCAAGGCAATCTCTCTGTCGCCAAGTACTGTCGCCGCTTCAAGGCCATGGCGGATCAATTGGCTGTGCTTGGTGCTCCCGTCCCCAACAAGATCTTGGTCCTCCATGTTCTGCACGGTCTCAATTGTCGCTTTGCTCATCTAGCATCCCTGATCACTCGTCAACGCCCCTCGTCCGCGTCGACTTGGATCTTGAAGAGATTAACATGCAAGGCAAACCGGCGTCTTCACCACAAGCCTTCGCTGCTGCAACATCACGGACCAACAACCAGGGGTCCCCCTCTAGCACTCCGGGCGGCCCCCATGGTGTCCCCCTAGGCGGCAATCAGGGCGGCAACCAGGGCAATCGGAGAAACCGTCACGGCAAGCGCCAGGGCGGCACTGGTGGCGGTAGCACTCTGCATGGCGCTCAGGGAGGCCATGCATCGGGTGCACCAGGAGGCGGCCACGGCCCGTGGGCTGGCCAGGCTACACGTCCCCCTTATGGCCCACCTGGATGGTCTCCGGCATACAACCCCCTCACCGGGACCTTTCAGGTGTGGGCCAACCAACGGCCTGCTTACCAGCCTCGCACTCCCGTGGGCCATCAGTCCTAGGCCCGTGGACCAGCACTATCCCTGCAGCAGGCCTTTATGGCTGGCGCTGGGCCCGGTTTTGGTGGACCGGCTGCACTAGGCCTCCCTCCTCCAGGCTTCTCGCCACTGCCCACGTCGGTCCCTCAGCCACCTGCGTTGCAGCTCGGCTGGCTCTCACACCCTAGCGGCTTCGCTTGGAACCAGGATGTGCTTGCCTCGGCCTTCACCACCTCGACATTGCAGCCACCACCGACGGCCGAGTGGTACTTCAACATAGGTGTGGAAACACACATGACATCAAACTCCGGTAATCTTTGCACCTCTCATCAACCCACATATTCTACCCCTTCTCATATTGTTGTGGGCGATGGCTCTCTCTTACTTGTTACTCGTACGTTCTATTTCCTTCCCCACTACTCAGGGTCCTCTCAACCTTACCAATGTTCTCGTCTCTCCACAATTACTCAAAAATCTTATTTTTGTTCATCAATTTACCATCGAGAATAATTGTTCTATTGAATTTGACCCATTCGGTTTCTCTGTGAAGGATCTTCAGACAAGGAACGTGATCATCAGATGCAATAGTTTCGGGCCGCTGTACCAGCTCCTGTCATCAGTGTTTTTCCCTCTAGCCCTTGCATCCGGCTCCACTTCCACCATGCTTTGGCATGAACGTCTTGGTCACTTAGGTCATGAGGCTTTATCTCGCTTAGTTTCATCTTCTTCCATAGTTTGTAATAAGACTCAGTCTCCACATTTATGTCATGCTTGTCAACTTGGTCGTCATGTTCGCCTCCCCTTTCATCATTCAAGCTCTCATGCTACAAATAATTTTGATATAATACATTGTGATTTATGGACCTCCCCCGTTGCTAGCATTTCAGGCTACAAGTATTATCTCGTTATTTTAGACGATTGCTCCCACTACCTTTGGACGTTCCCCCTACGTCTTAAGTCTTACACGTTTGTGACTCTATCTCACTTTTTTGCCTTTGCCTCTACCGAGTTTGGAGCCACGATTAAGAGCGTCCAGTGCGACCATGGCCGCGAGTTTGACAACTGTTCTGCCCGCATGTTCTTTTTTACTCATGGCATCCATCTTCGCATGTCTTGCCCCGACACCTCACCACAGAACGGTAAGGCTGAGCGTATAATTTGCACCATTAATGATGTCATACGCTCCCTTCTGTTCCTGGCGAGTGTCCCACCATTCTATTTGGTCGAAGCTCTCCATACTGCCATCTATTTACTCAATCGCCGTCCCACTAAGGCTCTAGCCCATAATAGCCCGTTCTTTGCCTTACACGGTATTCGGCCATCCTATGATCATCTTCATGTGTTCGGCGGCCTTTGCTACCCGAATCTTTTGGCGACTGCTGCTCGTAAGCTGGCCCCTCATTCCATGCCTTGTGTTTTTCTTGGGTATCCCTCGGAGCGCAAAGGTCATCGTTGCCTAGACCTCTTCACCAATAGACTTCGTATCTCTCCCTATGTTATCTTTGATGAGACCACCTTTCCTTTTGCTCTGACCTCACAACATCCTTTATCCGACTTTAACTTTCTTTTGGAGTTTGATGATATCTGTGTTTCTCCTATTGTTCCTGCTGCTGTTCAAATTTCAGGTGCATCTGCTTCAGCTACTCCTACTGCCCCTGTTGTTTCTGAACACCAGGTCGTTGCCGGCAGGGCTGCATCGCTCGATCTGGTGGATGCCTCGGAATCTCATGCTGCGCCCCTACTACCAAGCATTGTTGCCCCTGTTGATGTGTCACAGGTTGTTGCCAATAGTGCTGCCTCTGAGGTTTTGCGCGCTGGGTTCCCGCAGTCTCCTCCTACGTCGCCCCCTGTCAGTCTGGTCTCAGCTGGTCTCGGGCGCTCTCCACCCGTGCACACATCTCCTGGGTTGCCCCCTGCCAATTCAGGATCGGCCGGCCTCGGCATCAACCGTGCACCCGTGCACGCGACTTTGACACCAACCACGCACGTCGACACGCGTGTCACCTCACATGTCGACTCGCATGCCGGCGCGGTCCCTGACTTGTGTCCTAGCCCGTCTACTGGCACCCATGTGACGCGTGCTGCGTCAACCCTTGCTACTCGGCTGCCGGCCAACACAGTGCAGATGACTCCTGAAGACAATGCCCACACCATGGTAACACGAGGAAAGTATGGATTTTGTCAAACGAAGCCAATCTTCGACCTCCATGCTGCTGCTCTCTCACCGATTGTCAAACCAACCACTATTCAAACAGTGCTTATAGTCGCTCTCTCTTATGATTGGCCGGTTCACCAGCTTGATGTGAAGAATGCCTTCCCGCATGGTACTCTTGATGAGACTATTAATTGTGTTTAGCCATCCGGATTCGTTGCCAGCGCTTATCTTGATTTTGTATGCCATCTCAACAAATCACTATATGGTCTAAAGCAAGCTCCTCATGCCTGGTACAGTTGCTTTGCCTCTCACATTCTATCTCTTGGTTTTGTGGGTGCCAAATCTGACACTTCATTATTTATTTGTCACCATGGTGATGAGACAATATACTTGGTTCTTTATGTTGATGACATTGTGCTTACTGCATTCTCGGAGTCTCTCCTTCGTTGAATTATCACAGCTCTACAATAGGAATTCTCTATGAAGGATCTTGGCCCGTTGCATCATTTTTTGGGGTTATCTGTCACTCGTCAGGATGATGGTTACCTTCTATGTCAGGACCAGTATATCATCAAGGTTCTTGAGCGAGCCGGTATCTTGGATTGTAAGCCTTGCGCTACTCCGATCGACACCTCTGCTAAGATCTCTTCCACTGAGGGTGCTCCTATTGTTGATCCAACTCACTATAGGGGACTGGCTGGTGCACTGTAATACCTAACTTTTACACGACCTGGTATTGCCTATGTGTAAGCTTCATGACGATTGGTGATTGGATCCCTAAGATATGGATGTTTTGATGATAGATGACAACTATGAAATTGTGGGCTGATATCTACATGAGTGTTGTCTATGTAGGAATCATCTCTTAACTCTATTGCAAATCATATGGATGATGGTTGCCTTGGCGATTGATGACAATGACCACAAGCACTGATGCTTGTGAACTTAATGGAGTCCAAGGGTTGGTGGAGATGGATCAAAGCGGAGGACAAGCTATGGTGCAAGTGTTTGGAACACTTGACTAGTTGTTAGGGCTTTGAGTCCATAGGAAAAGCTGGACTATCAAGGGGGTCTAGGTCATTCTCTTAAGTCATGTCTAGTCGGTGATGTGCAAGGTTTCTTGGTGAAATCACAGGCACTAGGTGACAGTGGAGAAGCCAAGGAGCTGTTCGGAGAAGCCAGGAAACAAAGTCAAGCGAGGATGACAAGTATCAACTTCTGTACATAGAGACTAGACAAAGGGGTCAGTGGAGACCGGACTGTACGGTCACTATCGGAAGTTGTCTGAGACTTTTAGCAAGAAGCGAGGAATCTGTCTTGTGGCAGAGTCTGTACAAACTGGACGGTCTGGTTTGCTGACCGGACAGTCCGGTCAGTAGGACTTGCACAGGGTAGAAAGGAAGTAATTGCGCGAAGGCTCCTGGACTAGAGAGAGAAATAGTCCAAACGGTCCGGCCGGACCATCGGGTCAGTTCAGGAAAGTTGTCTGGTCAGAGCAGCCAACGATTCTCAGAACCGTTACAGAGAGACCGACGGTCTGGGAATGGCCGGACAGTCCGATCATTGGGTCCAGAAAGGCAACTTCGTGTGGCAACGGCTAGTTTGAGGTTGGGAGCCTATATAACTTCGTTGCTGGGGTCTTGGAGACCTCCCTTGGCCAGTGGAATACCTAAGAGCATTTGGTAAGGTCCAAGAGGAAAATAGGAGAGCACTAGGAGGAGTTATTGCATATCTTGAGAGTGCTAGTGGAGAGTAACTTGAGAATCTTGCACATCTAAGGCTAGGGTATCCTTGAGGGTGTGATGTAGATTATTATTTTTGGTCTATGGTGAGACCTAGACCGGTTAGGTGTCGGTGATCAAGCCTATCATGATCGGTTGTGAAGGCCGTCACACGTTTGTTAACGGTTTGAGCCCGTCGGTGAAAGGGGTATCGCTAGTGAGCGCCCGTGTTGGCTCGAGGAGTCTGGCAAGTTCTCGAGGGAGGCGAGCTTATGCTTTGTGCAGCGATGATGCACACCATGTCTTCACTCTAGGAGCGATTACAGGCTCGTGGGCGAGAACTCCACTTGGTGGCGGGACGGACCGGGACCCCGACGGGAGTGGTCCAACAAGGATTAGGGGAAGGAGCCATCCTTCCGAGACCTCGGGAAAAAAATCATGAGCATTCCTTGACCCTCTCTTTACTATTCCACAATTGTGTGTTCTAGTGACTAGGCTGAATTGTGGCTTGCATAGGTTGCTTCTACTGTTAGACTCAAGTAGTGGAAGTTGAAGTAATTGGAATCGTGAGCGGCTTACCGATTCACCCACCCCCCTCTCGGTACACCTTCGGTCCTTACAAGTGGTATCAGAGCCAAGTGCTCATCTTTGAGGCTTCACCGCTTTGAGTAAGGATGCCGGGACAGGTGGAGAATGTTCCCATATTCAATGGTGAGTACTATGCCTGTTGGAAGGCTCACATGCAAGCCTACCTTCAGTCCCTTGATCCAGAGATATGGATGGTCACTCACGAGTCCGATGCGAATGCGAACCTACTTGAGCCTGATTATGTTAAGTGTAATGCTAAGGCCAAGAGTGCTCTATTTGCTTGCATCTCTAAGGATGTTTTTGCTCAACTAGATGCTAGTTCCTCAGCACATGGTCTCTGGACTGAGATTCAAGGGCTCTATGAGGGCACCAGTGATGTCAAAGATGAGAGATACTATGTGCTGAAGAACAAGTATGATAACTTTACTAGATTGCCACATGAGAGTGCTAACACTGTTCATTCTCATTTTCATGTTCTAGTGGAGGAGATCAATGCACATGGAGATGCTTTCAAGATGAAGCCCGTTGAGGTGATAAGAAGATTCTTGAGGCTATTCAAGGATCCCAAGTATGAGACGATCTTCACCTTCATCTTACAAGGTGACCTCAAGACCAAGACCATGAAGGATGTATTTGGCACGATCATTGCCTTCGAGAGCTACCAATTGGGGTTGGATGATCCTCAAAGGCTAACAAGCAAGAATCTAGCAAGAGCAAGAAGAACAAGAAGAAGGTTATCATTGAGGATGATGATGAAGAAGAAGATGATGAAGGTGACTTGACCGAGGACTTGGCTCTTCTCATGAAGAAGATGAAGAACTTTAAGAACAAGTTTGCTTCTAAGTCAAGGGGCAAGTGCTTCAACTGTGGCTCAAAGAATCACTTTGTACGAGAGTGCCCAAAGCCCAAGAAAGAAGCATTCAAGTCACAAGACTCAAGTAAAGAAGAAGAAGAAGACCCCAAGGCCAAGCACAAGAAAAAGAGGCACTTCAACAAGGACAAGAGCAAAGGCAAAGCTCAAGACTACAAGAAAAAAATTCTCTCACAAGACCCTTGTTAGAGAGTGGACAAGTGATAACTCAAGTGATGAGTCCTCTTCCTCAAGTGATGAAGAAGTGGCCGGCCTAGCCATGATCAAGACCACACCTCCACGAGCTCTTCCTCCACCTCCCACGTGCCTCATGGCCGCGAGCCAACTTGGGGAGAGTGAGGATGAGAGCAGCGATGATAATGATGATGAGGAGCTTTCATGTGCCGAGCTTTGGAGTATGCTTGAGCAAGCCCGCGACATCACCGTCAAGAAATCCAAAATGTTGGATGTTGTAAGAAAAGAGTGTAAGTTGGCTAAGGACCGTGTTGGTGAGCCTGAGAGTGAGCTCAAGGACCTTGTCACATCTCATGAGGCCCTAAACAAGAGTTATGACAAACTCAAGGGTGATCATGCAGAGCTTCATGAGAAGTACAAGGCCCTTGAAATCACTTACGAGGCCATCAATGTTGAGAACCTTGCCTCTCCCTCCTCTAGTTCATCAAAGAGTGACGCTTCTACTACGTGTGATGAACTAACCACCTCAGTTGAGGTTTCTTCTCTTGAGCTATTTGTTTTGGAGGAATATCACAAGCTCAAGGAAGAGAGGAAGATGGTGATGGACGGCTTTGAGAGGCTCACACGTGGTAGAGCCATCCATAAGGAGATTTTTGGGAGGAACCTTGTGAACAATGTCTCCCATCGGAGACTTGGCTCATATCCCGCCGCCATCGACATCATAGGGACGAGTGATTCCATCCCCGCATGGATCAAACCCCTTCTTGCCAACGACTACTATTGCGAGAGGTGTTGCAAGGATGGCCACGCCACCAAGGATTGTCCCATGGTGAGAAGTTTCATTGTTTTGCCTAATGCTAACTTGTTCCATGAGAACACACATTTCAAGCTTTTTAGGAACAAGGATATCAAGGTGAAAGCTAAGGCTTTAGGACCACCAAACAAGAAGAGGAAGGTCAAGAGCATATGGGTGCCTAAGTGCATTGTTGATCTTGAGAGATCGGCTATGTACAAGTGGGTGCCCAAGAACAAGACCTAGATGGTGGTGGTGGTGGACCGAGCGCTTTCATGAAGATCACGTAAAGTCCACCACAAGTGACATGGACCTCAATGACCTATCTACTCATGAGGGAGGTAACTGTATTTGTTTTTTGTAGTTGTAGTCTGTTTTTTTTTCTTTCTCTTGCATTACATGGTAATTAGGACTCTTTTGTGACTAGTATGCTTTGCATCCATGCATGTGTAAATAACTAAAAGAAAAACACATAAAAATTAGTCAATGTCTAACCCATCCAAGATAGCTATAAGCAAGGGGGAGTGCTTGAGATGGTGGTTTGATTTCTCTCAAGGCAAGGGCATGAATTATAGTGAGTAAGCTTGGGAGGGGTTCAAACTTGACATTGTTAGGTTTTCTTTGTGTCTTGTTTAATATTCCTTGCATTCACATGGCATGTTTACTTTCATTGCATATGTAAAATGCTTGTTGCATACATCATAGAGGAAACACAAAGGAGGTTTGTCCCACTTGGAGATATTTGTGCCTCATGTTCTATATGAGATTACATCTCCGTAAGTGTGACCAAAGAAAAGGATTGTGCTTCATGCCCATTGGGCAAGCTCTTATGAACTCCGAGGTTAAATCTACTCACCGTGTTCATGGACTAAGGCTCATACATACCCATTTGGTTCTTTATTGCCTTGGTTCTTATTTGCTCGATCTTTCATTTGGCATTTACGAAAATTATGGCCATAGAGTGCCGCTATTTGAAAATGAGTGTTTGAGAGTTACCTTTATATTCCAAGTGTAGTGTTTAATTGAGTGTTTGGCGAGGGCACTTGGGAAATGGAGAAATTCCTTGTTTCAGCGAAAATCCAACAGTGATCGTACAGTTCGATCACTGGACCATACAGTCCGGTCAGTGCCAAGGGCACAGTGTCACGAGTCAGTCTGATCACAAAGACCGGACGTAATGGTCCTAGAGACCGGACCATCCGGTCTGTGTGGGTCGCCAGCAGACTCGGGACCTGGCTGGACAGTCCGGTCTAGAGACCGTACCGTCCGGTCACTATGGTGAAAATGCGATCTCAGCTTTTCTCAGAGACCATTGATCTCGCCTTGTTTAGATCTCGGCCGTCCATCAAAGTTTTGACCTAGGTCAAAATTGGGAAGATCTTGTCTTCTTCCCCGTTCTTCTCCCGACGCCGAGACCACGTCCAGAGCGCCGCTGCCTCACCCACCCCAGCTCGCCATCACGTCCCCCTTTTTCTCTCTCTTGCGTATGTGCATCAGACCATAGAGTTGACCCCCCTCCATCGATTGCTAGGGCAAGGATTTCCTTTTTTTTCTTCAATCTTCATTGCCGGCGCCTAAAAAATCCGAGATTTTAGGCGATCGATTACGGTTCTCGGTGTTGATTCTCTCCCAAGGTATTGTGCTAATCTTCTCTTCATCGATATATACCTTGAATTCCGAGCAATTTAGTTAATGGATGCAATTAGATAAATTTCTCCTCTTTTAGTTGCATTAATTGATTAATTGGCTCAACCTAGGATGCAATTGATTCATTGATTATCTGTTAATTGCATGTCTAGGGTTATCTCTCATGTAGTCTATAGTTAGATTTATTGCCTATTATTTGACTGTACACTAGATGACTCGCTCCAGCCATATATAGTCGATGATCACTGTTGTTACTTTGCTTATTTGCCTAGTGATCATGTCCTTCATTCAGTGCTAGGGTTTCTTTTGTGCATTCTTTCCTAGTGGTGCTTTGCTTATAGATGTATTAGGATCTATGATCATCCTATCTATACCTACGTGCATGTAGTGACAGTAGCTTGTAGCAGCAGTGATGGCAGGTTTAGGTCAGGACAAGGGAAAGGGAAAGCTGCCTGAGAAGCCCAAGAGCAAGAAGAGACAGAGGCTGGACCCAGAGTCTGAGAGAGCCAGGAGGGTTGCTAGGCACCTAGATGCCTTGGAGGAGTCATGGAGGACACCTAGTTTCCGTTTGATTCTTGAGCGGACAACAGAGCATCCCCGTGACACACAGGGTCTCAGGAGGAGCACCAGACAGAGGACTGCACCTCTGGCCATTGGAGTTGTTCCACCACCGTGGCCGCAGCGTACTCCAGCTTCTCGTTAGGAGAGGTCATCAAGAACTGCGGAGCAGTGATCCTCCAAGCAGCAGGAGGAGTTTGAGGAGAGTGAGTCCAGAGGAGGAGACCTCAGAGTCTGAGTCCGAGGAGCTAGAGGAGGAGGAGACTGAGGAGACAGAGGAGGCTGAGAAGACTGTTCCCCAGAGGACAGCTCACCGGGCAGAAGACCCGAGGTGCACCTGTGCATTGTGCACTAGGATGTTGCATAGGTAGTCGGAGAGCCGGATGTACTTAAGGTACCTGCAAAGGTCCTTAAGGTACTCCGCTTGGTGCCCTACGAGCAGTGGGTTCCAGTCCCTAGAGACCCCACTGCTGGAGAGAGGTACTGGACACCCCTCTAGAGGAGGATAGGAGAGGGTCTGAGACGCTACCTTAGCTTAAGGGGCAAGAACAGAGTCTTCGTGCCACAGCAGCATACGACCTACGAGGCCATGAGGAGGGCCACCGGCACAAACATGGAGCAGTACTTCACGTACTTGCCAGGGCTAGCAGAGCTAGTTACTGCTCCACATAGGTTCAAAGAGGATATGGTCCTCGAGTTCTACGCTATGCTTTGGGTTGTCAGGGATCATTCAGAGTTCTAGTTTTTGTTCAGAGGGCAGCCCTAGCAAGTCACCAGATAGGATTTGATTGCTAACCTATGACTCCTGGTCTCAGACTTCCAGCTTTACAAGAGTGCCTACGGTACACTGGAGCCACCCTGCAGACCTCATGGAGCGAAGCTGCCTTCAGACAACCTTGTGTTGATTGCTTTCCCACCACCACACACCCTAGGATTTGAGAGAGGCCCTGCAAGACTCACTGCAGAGGCCAAGGTGGTGAGAGCGATAGTCACCGGGACTATCATCCTCAGGTCTGGCTATAAAGAGGAGTTCACACTCTTACACCAGTGAGCTGTAGCAGCTATTCTGAGGAGGCGGATCTTTGACTTGGCAGATTTGCTTATCGGAGAGATGGAGGAGGTTATCTCTGAGAGTGTTGGAAGACGTCACTTGGTCTATGGTCCATACATCTGCTATCTCTTGAGGAGGATGGGCCTAGTGACGGAGGAGCAGTACAAGGCCTTCCCTGAGGTGACTACCAGCTACACACCTCGAGTTCCCAGGGGATTCTAGTCTACCTCCAGCCAGCAGGCAGGAGAGGAGGAGCAGGAGTCACCGCCAGTACCACACGAGCAAGCAGCTCAGCCAGAGACGGTGGTTCCTGAGTCAGCCAGTACAGGAGCACTTCCCTAGCCGACAGGTTCGTAGTCTGAAGACACTGTCACTATGACAACACTTGCAGGATGGCTGGGAGAGTTTATTCAGTGTGTCTTGGAGGACAGATATCAGATGATGGACGTCATCAAGAGCCAGGCAGAGATTCAGAGGAAGTAAACTGCACTACTTACAACCCTGATGACTCAAATGATAGAGTTGACCCAGAGGTAGGCCGGTCAACAGCCAGGACCTTCAGTGCTCCCTCAGTACCAGCAACTGTCGACTCAGCCAGGACCCTTCTCAGCTTTGATGATAGCTCAGTCCAGTGGGTTGTCTATCTAAGGGGCTCTACCGATAGGGGGAGCAAGACAGACACTTCCTTCAGCTCAGTTCTCCCCCATGTCAGCATTCTCTGTGTCTACGCTGTTTGTCTCACCTTCTCACTCGTCGACCTCGTAGATGGTAGGACCCTCCAGCTCCTAGCACGTACCAGTCAGGAGTCTATTATTAGACATTGTGCACACTTCTCGTGCAGACTCCCAGACCGCCCCAGAGACAACTACAACTCCCCTTCCTACTGCTACAGTCAGCACGCTTACTCCTCAGGTAGGAGAGGATCTAGTCCATAGAGGTTTCACTCAGCATGACGTGGCAGATCTCATACTTCTCTAGACTTCAGCTCAGTAGACTGCCACAGTCACTCCAGCAGCACAGGACAGTGGGTCTGAGTCACCTGTAGACCTTGGTTTCTTTGAGCAGCTAGATGTTCAGGTGGCACAAGTTCAGGGAGCACAACATGATCCACCTTAGGAGTAGCCTAGAGCAGAGCCTATAGAGGACGTCGCTGCACCACTTCCTTCGATCACGAGTGCGTAGATGTTCATCTTTTCCTTTTTTTGGTGCTTGTTGCCAAAGGGGGAGAAGACACTAGGTCTAGGGGGAGTGGGAGTGCAATCGAGAGTAGCTTGTATCTAGGGGGAGCTATGAGGTTTTGGGAGATAAATACATTTGGTTCTTATTTTGGAGGAATTATTCGCTGTTCGTGGATTTTGATGAGTCTGGCTTTCATTCACTTGTGTTTGACTCATTTTAATCTCACTTGGTTTATTTCCTTATCATTTGCTAACTTGTATGCATGTGTATGATATCTTGATGATAAATACTTGTTCTTAATTCTTATGCATTGCCATGCTAACTTGTTGCATTTCATCATTCATGTCTTGCATTGCATGTCCTTATGCTTTCCTTCAATATATTGCCATGACATGCATGCATATTTCATCTAGAGTATGATCTTCACTCTTTTACTTGTAACTCTAGATGATGCTTGATTGAGTAGGACCTTATGCATTTCTCTTATATGTTGTTATGGTCCCTCTCGATCTTTGTGTAGCTCTTTTAGCCCGGATGTTTATTGATTAAAGTTTTCGATTAAGTAGTGGTTGTCATCAATCACCAAAAAGGGGGAGATTGTAAGCTTCATGACCATCGGTGATTGGATCCCCAAGGTATGGATGTTTTGGTGATAGATGACAACAAAATTGTGGGCTGATATCTACATGAGTGTTGTCTATGTAGGAATCATCTATTAACTCTATTTCAAATCATATGGATAATGGTTTCCTTGGTCATTAATGACAATGAGCACAAGCATGGATGCTTGTGAGCTTGATGGAGTCCAAGGGTTGATGGAGATGGATCAAAGCGGAGGACAAGCTATGGTGCAAGTGTTTGGAACACTTGACTAGTTGTTAGGGCTTTGAGTCCATAGGAAAAACTGGACTATCAAGGGGGTCTAGGTCATTTTCTTAGGTCATGTCTAGTCGGTGATGTGCAAGGTTGCTCGGTGAAATCACTGGCACTAGGTGACAGTGGAGAAGCCAAGGAGCTATTCGAAGAAGCCGGGAAACAAAGTCAAGTAAGGACTACAAGTTCGGCTTCTGGACATAGAGACTGGACAGAGGGATCAGTGGAGACCGGACTGTACGGTCACTATGAGAAGTTGTCTGGGACTTTCAGCGAGAAGCGAGGAATCTTTCTGTGATAGAGTCTATACAGACCGGACAGTCCAGTCTGCTGATCGGATGGTCCGGTCAGTAGGACTTGCACAGGGCAGAAAGGAAACAATTGCACGAAGGCTCCTGGACTGGAGAGAGAAATGGACCGGACGGTCCGTTCTAGTGACCGAACAGTCCGATCACTTCAGGAAAGTTGTCTGGACAGAGCAGCCAATGGTTCTGGGAACCGTTCTAGAGAGACCGGACAGTCTGGTCTGGGACTGAAGGGACAATCCGGTCATTAGGTCTAGAAAGGCAACTTTGTGAGGCAACGGCTATATAACTTCGTTGCTGGGGTCTTGGAGACCTCTCATAGCCAGTGGAATACCTGAGAGCATTTGGTAAGGTCCAAGAGGAAAATAGGAGAGCACTAGGAGGAGATATTGCATATCTTGAGAGTGCTAGTAGAGAGTAACTTGAGCATCTTGCACATCTAAGGCTAGGATGTCCTTGAGGGTGTGATCTAGATTGTTACTTTTGATCTACGGTGAGACCTAGACCGGTTAGGTGTCAGTGATCAAGTCTATCATGGTCGGTTGTGAAGGCCATCACACGTTTGTACATGGTTTGAGCCCGCCGGTGAAAGGGGCATCGCTAGTGAGCGCCCGTGTTGCCTCGGGGAGTCCGACAAGTTCTTGAGGGAGGCGAGCTTGTGCTTTGTGCAGTGGTGACGCACACCGTGTCTTCACTCTAGGAGTGATTGCGGGCTCGTGGGTGGGAACTCCACTTGGTGGCGGGAGTGACTGGGACTTTGGCGGGAGTGGTCCAACGAGGATTAGGGGAAGGGCCATTCTTCCGACACCTCGGAAAAAAAAACATGAGTATTCCTTGACCCTCTCTTTACTATTCCGCAATTGTGTGCTCTAGTGACTAGGGTGAATTGTGGCTTGCATAGGCTAGTGTGTTTGGCTTCCGCACTTTATCTTATCATGAACACTAGCATGTGTAGGGTCTTGGCCTACTAGAATTGTTTAGGTTGCTTCTACTGTTAGACTCAAGTAGTGGAAGTTGAAGTAATTGGAATCATGAGCGGCTTACTAATTCACCCCCCCTCTTGGTATGTCTTCGGTCCTTACACTATGCGATTCAGCAGATTTGTCTCCACATGCATGATCCTCGGGAGCCTCACTATGCTTTAGTGAAGCGTGTTCTTCACTACTTGCGTGGCACTCTGGACTATGGATTATGCCTTCGTCGCACCACTGTCTCTAGCTTGACAGCCTACTCTGACGCAGATTGGGCTGAATGTCCTGACACTCGGTGCTCTACTTCCGGATATGTTGTTTTTATTGGAGATAATCTCGTATCGTGGTCATCAAAGCGACATGCTACTGTGTCTCGCTCCAGTGCCGAGGCTGAATATCGTGCGGTGGCAAATGTAGTTGCCGAGACCACCTGACTTTGCCAGCTTCTACAGGAGTTGCATGTTCCTATACAACGAGCCACTTTGGTCTATTGTGACAACATAAGTCCGGTGTATCTTTCGACTAACCCGGTGCAACATCAGCGCACCAAGCACATCGAGATTGATCTCCACTTCGTCCGGGAACGTGTAGCTGCTGGCACTGTTCGCGTGTTACATGTGCCGACATCTCTCCAATATGCGGATATCTTCACCAAGGGTCTACCGTCTACAGTCTTCACTGAGTTCAGGTCTAGTCTGAACATGTCACCTTGTGGCTAGCCACGCTCTGACTGCGGGGGAGTGTTAGCGTATTGTAGTCGGTCTCTTATTTTTTAGTATCTTGAGCTGGCCTTATTTCCTTCTCTATCTCCACGACATTATTTCTATAAGCCGGTTGACTTGGTATGGAAGGCAGCCAGGGGCTCACGCCCATATAATCTCTTGTACGTTCACTTGATCAATATAACGTGATATTCAATCGTCTATCAGTTATAAAAAACTTAACCTATAATGCCCATTAACATTGTCTTTGTACGTCTTCGCAAAAAGTTGATCCATAGTATTAGGGATCACTATGTAAAAATAGGCCTTTAGTGGCACTTCATAAGTGTTATTAGTAACATGTTTTTAACACGTCACTAACATCATGTCACTAGTGTAGAGTCATTAGTGACATGGATTTTACGCATCATTAATGACTCTCTTATTGGTGACGCATTTTTGTCCAGACACGTCATTAATGTGGGAATCATTGGTGACGCGTTAAAAAAAAGAGGGTATGAATATATCTCATATGCATCACCAATATACTTATTTTATCCATTTTATGCCTCTCAACCTTTCAAACAGAACATAACATAAGTTTCTACTAGGTATACTGTCAAGAAACAAAAAATATACATGACTGACATAAGTATTCCAGTTTTTCTAAACTAGCTGCACTGACACTGCTAACATTAGTAATCTTGTAAGTTATGCACACGTGCCTTCTAATTGCTGCAAAAGAATAATAGCAAACGTTAGGACTAAGAATGGTCTAGACTTGCTCCAGGACCATATCATAGAATGGTAGTTGAAAAAGAAAATAAGAGTTCAGATCAAAGGAGACCTACAGATAGTTGTTATGCATGCAATAGAACAGGTCATTCTCTTGAACTAACAACTCAGATGTTACAAGTTGATCATATCTACATCAAATTAACAAGAAAGAGCATCATATATGCATGCATCGTGCAGCCAGAATTATAAGTTGGCACCTCAATTTTGGCCTAGTGTTCATATGCAGAATACTGGTCCCGGAGACTTGATTGTGTCACGCTCCTGTAACTGTAACTGAACAATTCCTCTATAATTTTCTTCCTCTGCCGAGCATCTGATGTTCGCAAGTATATTATAATACCAACCTACATAAATTCAGAAAGTTAGTCACTACTCACTAAGTACATAACTAGTGCAGAGGTGAACCAAGTTGTACATGACAAACACAGCTGAAAGATTTTTAGAAAGATGCAAAACTTGCCGAACTATCCAGAACAGTTATAATTTATATCATTTATCATGTAGCCAAATCACAATGTGATTTATGGCTCAGAAGCAAAGAGCGGTATATCTATAGCTATATTTTATCTGTTTGAGACATGTGCTTCCATCTACTTTTAACATTTCTTTGCTTTGGTTTGTATGTTCTTGGTATTTCGGTAAACAGAGTTGGCTCCTAATAACAAGTCTCGGGCAAAGATGACCAACTTTTGTTTCAAGAAATACTTTGTTGCGATGAAAACTATTTTATACTAGGACCAATACCAAGGTTAACATTGATTTAACATAGTTACTCTTATTCTTTGATTAAGGGATAATAAGGATTTATTATTCTGTTAGACTGAATATCAAGGACTAATACAAGGTTAACATAGATAGACTAGAACTAGAAGAGTGTTGCATTCTGTTCATAACTTGTACTTTCCTCTGATTGGCTAAAAGATGGAGCATGGGCAAGGAACATGCAGGTTTGGAGTGCTAGGTTAGTTGATCAGTTACTGTTGTAAATTCTATATGAACTATGCAAGATATAGAAAGCTTTTCCTTTTTCCAAGAATATTAGTTTTAGTATATATTGGAGCTCACTGGTGCAGGGTCCCTTCATTTTGTTAGGTAGCGAGGATAATTAAAAAAACATGTCCAACGTTAACATCCTGGTAGCCACTCTATTGGATAATTTAACTCCAGGAAATATTTAGTGGCCTGCTCATTGGTCACTGAAATTTATATTTTTGGTGATTCCTTATATCATTATGTAATGCTTATGCTTTGTTAATGAAATGCTAGGGTTTGTATGACATTCTAAATTAGTCTGTTTAATTTATCTGAATTTAGATGCAGCCATGCAAAAAAAATACTTAATCTGGGTAGTAGCAAATATCTTGAGCAGATAGAGTTCTTTCATTTTAGGTTTCATCACCTAATGCAAGAAATCGGTTGACCTTATTAACAAAACTGTTTTCTGGTGGGATATTTTTCATCTATGTATTTAAGTAGAAAACTAGGAGTTGGAGTCAAGGATGAAGTTCTCAAACTAAAAGGCGCACAACAGGATTCATTCTGGTGGGGAGGCATATCGTATTTTTATTTTCTATTCTCCGTAGTTTATCTAGAATTGGATTATTACCAATCAAGGTAATTATGCAGCTCAATATTTGTTGCAGTTGTCATATATCATGTGCAGTTGCCATATTGCCATTGGTTGTCATTAGTGTTTGAAATTGTTGTCTTACCACTGCAATTGTTTGTCATAAAATGTATTATGAGTTCCCGCAGCAACATGCACGGACATTTTTCTAATAATATATATGCTTCATCGCTTCCCATTCATCCCCAATCTTCTCCACCCCTCCAAATTTACTACGTGCAAGGGGAAGTCGATCCTGTGATGCCAGCGCATGATTGCGACGGATGTTGATGGGCCAGAGGCAAAGATGGCAGAGGTGAACTCGTGTTGCCTATCCAAGTCATTATGCCGTGAGACCATCGCATGCGTCATCACCATGGAAGGTGACATTATGGAGGATTGCATCATGATCATCAGCGATAAATCAAACTAATCTAGCTTGTTTGAGTGTGCGAACAGATGCTAATAATAACCTAATGGCAATTTCATGTTGATTGTCTATACCACCCACTACTTACTTCTTATGATCTAATATCATTATTTGTCGGTTAACTCAGTGGTCGACTAAAAGCACACTCTTCTTATAAGTATGTATCTGTGGCCACATTTTCCCAGTTAATTTTCATTCTTCCCCTAGTCTCCCTTCAGATCCCGCCCGGTAGATCACCCGGGCCATCTTCCATCGATGCAACTACCATTAAACTATTGATAACCTCGTCATCTGCCACTTCTTAGTCTACCGGTGCCCCGTTGACTGCCTCTCCATCCACAACCTTGCCGATTACTACCTCAACATCAACCAACTTGCCATCTCACCATTTGTCACCTAGTCATCGACCACATCATCATCTGCCACCTCAACATGGACCATGTATCACACGACCGCATCTCTATCAATCACCTCATCGTTATCTACCACCTCATCATTGATCTCAACTCCGCTGTTGTCCACATCATCATCCGCCAGCTCTCTCTGTTGACCACATCTCTGTCGTCAAGCTCACCATCTCCCGCCTGGTCGCCAACCACATAGCGGTCTGCTATCTTTAGGAATGAAAGCGGATCGGATCAGATCAGATAATACCTTTCCCACATCCTAATCCATAATTTTTTTGTCAGATTCGGAACGGAGAGGATAATATGCGGATGCGATTAGGGATTTTTTCGGATGTCGGATATGGTATGGATTCAGACCGGAGGCGGGTCTGAAGTGGACTTTAAATTATCAGATAACATTTTTTATGTAGAGAAATATATGCTAATTAAGAATTTATAGAATACATATATGGTCGCGATAACAACCAAAAAATGACAACCAAAGCACAAAACACAATCATTTTTGGTCAGTGCTCATAGTAAAAAATATATGTGGTCTATAGTTATGGTCTATATTTGAAATACCAAACTAGTATGTAAAGTGAAATAAAATGTTTGAAAGAAACATTAAAAATCTCCAATCTTTTTTACCGTATGACCACTTTAGTGGATAATATTGTCGGATAATCCTATTACGAGCGTTCGGATAATCCGCTTGTAATGCTTGGATAATCCGCATCCATCGGATTATGTCAATACCGTAACCTATCCTACATCCTCATGTCATCGGATTTGAAATATCCATATCTGCTAAAAAACCTCAAACGCTTCCCCACATTCTCAAAAATCGGATTTGGATCGGATCGATTTTGGAAATTATCCACACTACTTTCACCCCTAGCTACCTTAATGTGTGCCACACTGTTCAACACCATGCCTTCGTATGTAGTGTTTCACAGCGGAAAACTTGGATTTGCATGAGCTGGCCTGACTACAATGAGTAGGTGAGTGTTATCAGGATGCTTCCTTCGTAAAGTAAAAGTTGTGCGCAAGCAGTAAATTGTTAAGAATACTAAAAGGCATATGGGCTTTACACCTTCATCTTCCTACCCCTAAAAGGTCACTTTCTATATCTATATATACTCCATGTATTCACTAATGGATGAACTAAGGATGAGAATAATAAGAGACCAGAAGATCAACCTATACATTGTGTTCATGTGTCTCTATTCGGGGAATTAGAAAGGGGAACGATCTACTCCATCTTCTCAACGCCTCTCTCTCTTGGATTGGTATTAGAAAAAAAAAGGATCCGATGATCCATGACAAAATTATTCTCAACACGTTATCAGCACCTTTGCTCTTCAATCGGGTACATCGTTCTTGATTTATTGTATTGGATCAATCTTGTTTTCCTGACTCTAATCACCGGACTGATCAAATTTCAAGGAACGGCGATGGCAGTCATCATGAGGATCTGTCATTGGAGGACATGGTGATTTTTATAGAGGTTTTACTTTCAAAAATACTGGCTAGCAGTTTTATACAGTAGTTTAAGGGTAATTTTATAATTACACTTTTAATTATAAAATTATATTTATTTTTATGATAGAATATTAAGTCTACCAAATTATTAAAATATTAGTTTATCTTAAAAATATAAAACATTAGTTATTAATCATATTATTAATGTATCTTTATTTATAACAATAAAAACTAATTACTACAAAAATATATAACTCTTATTTTTTCTGATATTGTTCTCAAATTGAGAAACTACTAGCTAGTAGTTATAATTTTAGATTATTAAATCTACACCATTAGATTAAACTATATTTTGGACTGTAAAACTCCTCAATTTTTAATCATATCTCTGACTCATCGTCAAACGCATGTTTACGAACTTGTTTGTACTCAAATCACTGCTGGATCAACAGTATCGGCATCATGTAGGCAGGTCTTTGACCGTGCCCATTGCCGTACGCGGCAAGCACAAACACCACGACGTCCTGTTCATGGGTTCGTGTCTTTTTCTCAATGATCATTCTGCTAGATTGAATCCTGTAGATCAGTTCTGGTAGACAAATTGCTGGATCATTGGACGGTACGGTTTGTGCTTCTTATTCCTACATGCATGCCGCAACGCATAAAGGCCGTCACTTTATTGCCAAACTTGTTTTTTTTTAATCCGATAGATTAAATGTTTTTTTTGTGGTGGCTCATCTATGCCTTAACTTGTGCTTAAATTAAGTGCTAGCACTTGGATCTCTTGTGTTCACGTGCATAAGATCAATAGATGAATCAAGCACATGCTCGTAGAACCTGGTGCGATTCATGCTTATCCTTAATCCTGAAGGTTAACAAGAAGAATAATTTAAAACACACTGCCATCATGCAGCACATTAAGCTGGATCTCTTGTTCTTGTAAGGCCGCCATAGCACAGAGTATTACCGTGTGCTCGCACACAGTCGAGCCCGCTGGTCATTGGCTTGCTGTGACACGCCTGAAGCCGCGCAACCGCACCTGCTGCCAGCTGCAGCAACAGGCGATCAACAAAAATAAGAAACGGCAAGCACTATCGCAGCCACTGTCCGTGCATGCGAATACTCGCTGGCTACCGTTTTCCAGTGCTTGTACGTCCACAACAGGCTGGCTAGGCTCTCGGCCTACTGAAACGGCCAGCATAAGATCAATAGATGAATCAAGCAGCAGCTGATTAGTGGACCATCAAGCCATTGAATCAAATTCCGGGCAGCAAAAAATTGAAAGCCACCAGAAGTAGCAGCTGATTAAAATGTTGTGAATTAACCCCTGAAGTTTATGGTTTTCACAAAATACATTAGTTCCAATGGCAGTAACCTGTGAATTGTAGCACCTGTACATTTGCGATTGGCCATACTATTAGTGCATGTTTTTTTTTTCTCTAATAGTGACACAAATTTCCACTAATTAATCTAGAAACTGAATTTCTAGATTACCTGCTTTCATAAAAAAAAGATATAGTTATGTTTACACCCTTGGAAGCTTAGCGTCACAGGTCTATTTATTTTTCCTTGCATTACTTATGTGTGATTGTCCTAAGCTCTGGGTTATATAATCCCGACGTATATTACCCAAAGCCTCATTATTGTATCACAAGGATGCATTTGAATGCGTGGAAAATTTATGAAAAATCTATGAATATAGATGACACTCTCTATTCCTAGACTCTCTTCTTGCACTTTGTCTTCATTTTCTGAAGTAAAATGAATACAACAAATCTGGATGGCCCATTATGACATCGAATCCGGGATTCATGGTTCTTATATATCTTGAATTGACATATATACCCTATTGTGGTTATAGTTAGAGAAACATTAAACTTAGGCTTACAATATCAGTCAGGATATCGTGTGACCTGAAGTCAGCGTAAATTCCTTTACTGCTAAATAAGCATGAATCATAATTGAGTGGTGTTTTTTCTTAAAACTAGAACTTCCTGGCTGTAAGCATAAGACAATACTGCATACAACTCCAACGATAACATGAAGTTTGTTGTATGAGTGTCTAAATGTTCTACATCCTTATAGATTCTAAATCACTTTGTGCAAAAAAAAAGCTTGTAGTTCCCGAAGAAGCACTACACTAATAATACTATTGAACTCCTATCGCTCTTGAAGTGCATAGATGCTCAAAGTTATTATAACAATGATCGCCGAAGAGATCATGGGGAACATGAAAAATAAATGCAGGATTTATTGTCAAATATTAGAGTAAGTCGAATGGTAAGTTTAGTCCATAATGGACACAAGAGGTAAGGTGTTTTTGTTTTTTGACCAGCAGTCCTATGTCTTACACATGTACCCTTAAATGTATACATATTAGTATGCTTGTCATCTTATACCAAAGAAAGAATGAAAAGGTCTCCCGTCACTGCAAAGCTGGAACCTAAATTGGATCTTGATCCATGCTTGCTGATCTAGGCTCTGAAATATCTCTTATGGACCATGGAAGTAAAATTATTAGTCATGTCTTTTTATGTTGTGATTCTGTAAAGGATATTGAAGATTCTTCTTAGGCCTGTAATAATCTCCATAATTTTCCCAATCTAAGATGTCATTTGCCTATGAGAGATGCAGTAGGTGTTTTTGGAGTTTATCCTTGAAGGATATTGGTCATGTATATGCTTTTGTCAAGCAGTTGACATTTTTTTGCATAGTTGAAGACTTTGCATTAGAAATATATTGTTTAATCAACAATTTTGTTGGTATTTCTTGTTCTACCTAAAGCTTTTATTTTCATGCTGAAAGATTATTATTTATATTCAAGTTTTGAATGAACAAGTTTATAACATATGATTCGAGGTGCATATAAGCCTTGAAGGTAGATGCACCATAACTATTATTCTTTGGGAAACTTATAATCAAATGTGTATGTGCTGGCATAACCCATATGGATAGTGCGCTTGTAGACGCCGATCATGCTCTTGTTATATATTGTTCATCACCTGAAGTCGTGATTGAACTTTTCTTATGTGCAGAACACATGCTAACCACAAGTTTTTTTGGCGTGTCATGACTGACACCCATGTTATGGTAACATTAGTCATTCGCCAGAAGTCTTCTATGCATTGATCATGTTCCAATGAGTTACTTTCAATAGCAAACAAATAGTTTTTTCTAAAGATATCATCTTGGAGAAAATATAAATCTCCATATGGTTATGCCTGGTCGACATTAGTCAATGTAGTTTATTCTTGTTCCTTGTAAGGATTATACCTAATCACATGTAGCAAGAAGGTTCAATGACCCATTTTGTCTTGTATGGTATGAGTAACTCGGTCAACCTTTGACAACTATAGAATATGAGCTAGATTATGCAACAACTATGCATCAAAAAGATTTTGTTTTCATATTCTCACCTTTGATAATACACTTGAAAGTGTAAAATCACCACAAATTGCCTTTAATTTAATGTGCCTAGAAGTGCTGCGATCTATTTTCATGTTGACACTACAACAACAAAGCACTGTAGCGGCAGTTGGATAGAGCCTATAGCGGCGGGCAGGCCACCCCGTCGTTACGCAAACGCCACTACAAATATGCGTTTGTAGCGGCGGGTGGTCTGTCGCCCATACAAACCGCCGCTACAGACATATTAGTAGCGGCGGTTGAAGATGTCAACCACTGCTATTGTAAGCCATCAGTAGCGGCGGTTGACACCTTCAACCACCGCTAATAGAGGATATTAGTAGCGGTGGTTCACAACATCAACCGCCGCTAGTTGTTATTTTCCAAAAAATAAAATAAAATTTAGCAAATATATAGAAATCACAGATTCTGCATACACAAAAATTTACAAATTTCATCACAGATATTTACAACATCTAATCACAGGTATTTACAATCTCATCACAGATATTTACATCTCATCATAGAATATATACAACATTGTCATCAAAATATTTAATTGAGCTTACAAAATATTTTATATGAACCCTAATGCATAGTCATCATCTTTTTTTGATACATTAGGCTCATATGGTGCTCTTGAACCAGCCCACTCACAAAGGGACTTATGTTTTGTTGCTAGTTCACTATTTGAGTCAAAGCACTTCCCTTCTGGACTAATCACCTCTCTCAACATAAAACGACAAAGAGAAGCTACAACTAGATACATGTCATTTGTACTCAAGTGAACGCGTGATTGAGGAATCATACCCTTTCTGTTCTCGGCGTTCCTCTTCATCTTTGCAGCCCATTGTGCATTTTCCCTTATGGCCCTCTGTGTCACATGAGTAGAGTATGTTAATATGAGATCTCAAAACTTCACTATTCGAATAAAGTAAAATGAACATAAACAAATTCAACTTACCTCTTCATTAGACTCCTCAACGATATGATTTAGGTAAGATGAAGAGCTAGATGCGAGCACACACGTGTAGTAGCCGCAATGCCCACTACCCTTTTGTTGCTTAAATCACTATGTAGTAGATAACACAAGTTAGTTACACTTTATATGATGGATACTACAATAAAGACATGTATGTAATGCATATAAATCTTACCCAAAACTTATGACAGAAGTACATCTTCTTTTTCCATCTTGGATGACATTCCCCTCCCGCTATGACATATTTCTCGTAAGCACTAAATGGTCGACAAAAGCATCATTAGATGATATTAACATTATCAATTCATATACACATAGAGTAATTTGTTACCTATCTATGACTTCCACCATGTCGATGTACAACTTCTTGTCGTAGTCGAGACTGTCTAGCACGAGAAGGTACCCATTTTTGGGAATTATCATAAAACAGATCCAATGATCACTACAAGAATGTTGACAACAAGTTACTTACGATTGGATTTAACTTCATTATATGATAGATGACAAAGGCAGTAGTGGTCCAACTTACTTGAAGTTGTAGGGGGCTAAGATGCATTGTCTATCTTGCCATTTCAAGAAGCACTCGCATAAATAATTTATAACCCGAGTCCTTGCTTCATTTCTCATGACCGCCTTCATTTCACCTATCTCTGTCGGTGTCTTATCCGGATAATGATCCGGATTTACCGTTGGGTTTATACTGCTTTGGTTGATGCGGTTCGGGTTGAGATAGGCCACCTTCCAATCTTTTCTATCAACCCTCTTTCTTTGATAAAAAGAGTTCATGCTACAAAAAAAAGATATAAGGTAATATATTGAGTGCTTAAAATTCAAAGTAGATCGAACATGAAACTTACATGCACCACAAGGTGATGAAGGTGATGTCCATCCTGCCTAGGCGAAACATTAAGTGGACATCCTCCCAAAATAGGCCTAAGGTTTGTTCATTGTCCTCTTCATTGAACACCTCAGTTGGAATCCTACAAGTGATTGCGGTGACCTCTTCCTTCGACGCCATCATGTACCAGTCATGCAACTTTCGCATCTCCCACGGCAGGTTCTTGTACATGTTTTTTGATATAAGGGGCTTACCCAATTTGAATGTCGGGTAGTCCACATCATCCATAGGATTGTCCAAAATGTGATCGTCGTACGACACTTTATCCCGAGGATCTTGTTCTTTGATGACGAGCTTACCGGTGCTTGCTAGACATTTTTTCAATCCAGCCAAGTACTTATCAACATCATTTCTTGCTTTTGGGTCCTTTGGCTCTTTGTCAAAATCGGTAATCGTCTTTAGGATTACTGAAGCCTTGACGACGAGTGGCGCAGGCTAGACTTGGATTACCGGAGCCTGAACTTGAACCGCTGCAGCAGCTATTGATGGAGGCTCGACTTGGATTGTTTCCCGAGGCTGAACAATCTGCGGAAGAGGCTCGTTGTCACTATAGATTATAGGACTATGAGTCGAGTCAGCTTCTGCATGAGGATATTGAGGCTTGTTTCCCGAGGCTGCCGCAGACATAGGAGATGGCTGTCCACCTGTATTGGCTGGCTGGCTCGTATGAAAGGACCCATGCCCAGACAACGGGGGTGGAGAAACTCGTGGTGAGAGGACAACTTCACGATGTTTCCAAATAATGAAAGAGCCGAGGGCATCATGGAGAGTTTCTATACCCGCCTCAGGTATCGGGCATTCGATCTCGTTGTCCTCATAGCCATGTACTATTTCTGACACGGTAACGCGCACGTAACCTGGGGGGGTATCCCTGTTATGGAGCGTCTCTCCTAGAAATGCCGTGCCCAATGCAACCTTCATCGTCTTGCCCTTGTAACCAAATGGCACAGGCAACTCGCAAGGAGTATCCTCAGGGATGTCATCCATTTTTGATTGCATGGAGACTGATGGTTGACTGGAGACTGGTGGTTGCGTGGAGATGGATGGCTGCATGGATGTGGACGAACCACGTATGAAGGCATCCACCATAGCTTGCAGGTTGGGGTCCAAACGACCGCTTTCTTTGTCGATAGCAAACATAAGAAGTTGTCGCCTCCAATCCTCCTTGGCTTTATCTTCTTGCTCTTTCTTATGCAATGTATGCTTCTTGTAGAGGTGTGAGGATGTTTCAGAGAAACCTTCTTTCCATGTTGCCGATGATGACACTCCTCGTACCTGACCACCATGTTCTTTGGTTCCAATAGCCTTCGCTAGCGCATCCTTGTGATACTCTGGTGTAAACAGACCAGCCTCCGTCTGCGCCGCGATGGGGCCTTTTAAGGCTTGCATGACTTCACTTGTCACGTGATCCTTCACAATGATCTCTCCTTCTTCAGTTAACTCAGAGCGACCATACATCCAGTTCCTGGTACGCTCATTGGTATTTGGCAATGGATCAGGTTTTCCTTCCGCGCGGAGCTTGGCTTCCTACTCTCTCCAAATTGGAATCTTCTTTTTATATCCGCCCGGACCTAACCGTGCCTTGAACTTGTTTTGCTTGTTTAACTCAACCATCTTTTCACTAAGCT
This sequence comes from Eleusine coracana subsp. coracana, assembly GCA_032690845.1. Lineage (NCBI taxonomy): Eukaryota > Viridiplantae > Streptophyta > Magnoliopsida > Poales > Poaceae > Eleusine > Eleusine coracana. Next base: position 5,206,673 of record CM064432.1, on the reverse strand, counting down.
CCTTTGAAGCACTGCTTGTCTTCTACTCAATAAACTCATCCCATTCCTGCTGACTAATATTTCCATGCTTGTCGAATGGGGTTTGATTTTTCTTGACGTATTGGCAATTGAGCTTGGACTTGTAATCTTGAAAGATGTGATTGAGAGTGGACATTGTGGCCTTCTTGGCTCTCCCGAGATCTGCTGGCTGGAATCGGATGGTTGCCGTTACGTCAGCCCACATATCATCTTTTCTGCCATCCGGGACTTGGCGCCAATCTTGCCACGTGATTTTGCAATGGTCCCTCATGACTTTGCTGCAACGGTTCCGCCATTTGGCGTTGACACCAGTGGGTTCAATCAGTTCTCCATCTTTGGGGTCTAGTGCAGTAACCTCATAGATGCCCTCTGCCTTGTTCGCGGAGCGCTGACCGCGCTTGCGTTTCTGTGTGACAACTTGGGCAGGCACCTCTTCCACTTGCTGCTCGAGGGCCTCATCTGTCACAGCCTCAGCTGCAAATAGCCGACGGGCACTTTATTGGGGGCCCTAGGATATAAGTAGTAGATTTTAGTTTACAAATTAGTTGAACAAATGAGAGAATTATCTTTGACAAGATACCTCATCTTGAGGCATGAAATCCGGATCCGAGCTCCCCAATCGACGTTCCTTTGGTAATGGAGGATGCGGATCTTCTGGTTCTTCCCAATGTCCGCTTGATCCTTCATCGTCTGAAGACGACCTCGCTTGTGAGTGCGCCTTGACGGTGTCTTCCTCTTGAGAGGGCATATTGTCCGTCATGATGAGAAGACTTTGACAACTAATGTTAGATATGACGACTAAGTTAGAAAACAAGGAGTATGCACATTTCATCATTGAGCATAGAGACAAAGAAAACAAAAGAAAATAATAGAAAAATTAAAATTTTCTCTTAGTGTGGGTTGCCGAATCAACGGCCTTCCAACGCTCTAAGATCCTTGACTCGTACAACAACATATATCCGATATCCTAGGATATGGTCCATGTCGCTGGACTAGCCTCACTTAGCCCGCTTTCATCATTGAGCATGGGTCGAGTGCCTACGTAGAATAGATAAGTAGTACAGAGAGACAAGGAGAAGAATAGAAAAATCAAAATTTGCTCTCAGTGCGGGCTGCCGAATCAACAGCCTTCCAATGCTCTAAGATCCTTGACCTGCACAGCAGCATGTATCCAATATCCTAGGATATGGTCCATGTCGTCACACTAGCCTCACTTAGCCCGCTTTCATCATTGAGCATCGATCACCTACGTAAAAGCCGATAGGGTAGAGAGACTATAGGGCAGTAAGTAATATGGCATATATATGGCCACAAGTAAATAATAAGTACAGAGAGACTATGGCACCCAGTACACACAAGCATTCTCTCCAGACTTTTTATATGTAATTTACTGAATAAAAAGCCTAGAGAGAATGCTTGTGTGCACCAGGTGCACACAAGCATTCTCTCCAGACTTTTTATGCACTAAGTACGAGCAATAGATTCAGATATGGAAGCAAAAGAAATACCACATTCAGGAAATAAGCAACTATAGTGAGCATGACAGTGAGCAAAAAAGTAAGCATATAGGATAGCTAACAGATTCAGATATGGAAGCAAAAGAAATACCACATTCAGAAAATAAGCAACTATAGTGAGCATGACTGAGCAAAAAAGTAAGCATATAGGGCAGCTAACAGATTCAGATATGGAAGCAAAAGAAATACCACATTCAGAAAATAAGCAACTATAGTGAGCATGACAGTGAGCAAAAAATGAAGCATACAGGACAGCTAACAGATTCAGATATGGAAGCAAAAGAAATACCACATTCAGAAAAAAAGCAACTATAGTGAGCATGACAGTGAGCATATGAGCATGATCATTAGAAAGTGAATTGTCATATTTACCTAAACAGATAGTAGATGCTACATTATGATCCAAGAAAAATGTGGTAGTAAGCATAGTAAGCATTTAACATATATAGGTAGCACAAGATCACAGAGCACAGAGCACTTGAGCACATAGCATTTAACATATATAGGTAGCACAGAGCACTGGAGCACAGAGCACTTAAGCACAAGGGCACAAGATCATAGTAAGCATTTAACATATATAGGTACAAGAGCACAAGAGCATTTAACATATATAGGTAGCACAGAGCACAAGAGCATAGAGCACTTGAGCACAAGAGCATTTAACATATATAGGTAGCACAGAGCACAAGAGCATAGAGCACTTGAGCACAAGAGCATAAGATCATACTAAGCATTTAACATATATAGGTAGCCGTGAGCACAGAGCACAGAGCACGTGAGCACAAAGCACAGAGCCCAGAGCACAAGAGCACAGAGCTAGGAGGGCATCAGAGAGGAGGGGAGAGGGGAGGATGAGGAGGGTGGCTCGTACCTACGGCGATGAAGCTCAGAGAGGAGGGGGAGAGGGAGAGGGGAACGGGCCGGGCACACCTGGTGCAGAGGTGTCGGGGAGGAGGGCACGACGTGGCTCGCTTGGGGAGGCGTCGGAGAGCACACACGGTGGCGCTCGCAGAGGTGTCGGGGAGGAGGCCGGTGGCGGCGGTGCTCGGGGGCGACGAGGGGGCCGACGGTGGCGGTGCCCGGGGACGAGGTGGGGGGGGGGGGCGTGGCAGCGGTGCTCGGCGAAGGACGAGGAGGCTCGCATGAAACCGTCGAGGCACTCGGGGAGGAGGCCGGCGGCGGCGGTGCTCGGGGGCGACGAGGGGACCAACGGCAGCGGTGCTCGGGGACGAGATGGGGGGCCGCGGCAGCGGTGCTCGATGAAGGACGAGGAGGCCCGCATGGGACCGTTGAGGCACTCGGGGAGGAGGCCGGCGGCGGTGCTCGGGGACAAAGATGGCGGCGGAATAGGGCAGCCTCACAGCGTAGGAAAGCAAACTACAGGATTAGGTTTAGGGGCCCGCCGCGCATTGCTTAATATAGGGGGGAGTCCTTATTAGCGGCAGTTCACAAAGCCAACCGCCGCTAAAAAGGAATAGCGGCGGTTGGATTTGTGAGCCGCCGCTACAAAGGAGTAGCGGCGGTTGGCTTTGTGAGCCGCTGCTAAAAAGCCGTGCTATTTTTTTTATATTGTATTATTCATGCTTAATAAAATTAAGCCCATGTACTTAATAAAAAATAATGTTAGGTCCCAAAATTAACAAAAATTTTGTAGAAACAACCTATACTTTTTATTAGTTACAGTTAGGCCTAATATTTTTACACTTTAGTTCTTCTCGTTTTATGAATTGGTCCCTAAACTCTTTTATATTTACCTTTTAGCCACTAAAACTTCAAACTACATGATGCTTAACAAAATAAGTTACACAATCTTTATATTCAAAAAAGTTACATAGTCATTTAGCAATATATTATTTAGAAATATATTATTCACTAAGAAATATATTATTTATTTAGAAATATATAAGTCATTTAGCAGAAACACAATCTTAGTCCTCTATTTAAAAATTATAGTATTAGTCCTCTTTTTTAAATAAGTTACACAATCTTTATATTCAAATAAGCATAAATTACATAGAACATAATACAAGGTTCGAATAATAAAAGGTACTTAACAAAATAAAATTATATGATGCTTGAGTTAGCCTTGAACGACTTTTCCTTGGCAGTGATTGGTGCGCATGTAGGGCATTCCGCCGGCAAATGAGAGTCTTGATTCTAAGACTTTAAAATTTTTTGGATCTATGAAATATGACACCTTGTCATATTGATTGTAGTCATCTCGATCTTCCACATTCTCCACTCACATTCTCCACTCCAACAATTCTTTGTTTACCTGAAACAACAATTTATTTCTTTTCATTCTTTGGATCAAGTACATAAAACACCTGTTCCACGGTCTTGGCAAGTATCCAAGGGTCATCTTTCTGACCAACATTGTTAAGATCAACAATTGTGAAACCATATTCATCTACCTCGATGCCATTAGGATGCTTCACCCATTTGCATTTAAATATGGGAAGCTGTAAATTTGCATCGTAGTCTAGTTCTCATATTTCCTCAATGTACCCGTAATACGAGGTCGCCTGGTCCTCTTCGTCAATGGCTTCTACTCGTACACCGCTGTTTTGACACTTGCTCTTCTTATCCTTCTGTTAGGTGTAGAAGGTAAAACCATTAATGTCATATGCCTAAAAGGTAACCACGGTTCTTCTTGGGCGGTTAGCTAACTTTCTCAACATTTTCTCTTCTACAAACTCGCCACTTGGAAGGTTTAGGGACCTAAACCATGATGTGAACGAGCGCTTGTGCTCGTCTATGATCCATTTATCCGTCGCATCCTTGTTGTTCTAACGGAGCTCTAACAGATGTTTCTCAAAGTACGGTCCCACAATCTGCGACTGTTGCAATACGCTGAAATATGCTTGGTCCACTCGTCTCAAGTCACGGTCAATGAATGATCTATGTCCTTTCGTACCTTTTCCCAGATAATCTACCCTCATGACGAGACACGGAGAGTCCATTTGATCTGCTACCATCATTAATGTAATCTGAGCAACATTCAATGATCTCTTCAGTTGTGTAGCCCTTGATCATAGAACCCTCTGGATGTGAACGAGTATGTACATAGCGTTTCAATACATACATGAACCTCTCAAATGGAAACATCTGATGTAGGTAGACGGGCCCAATGCAGAGATCTGGTCAACAATATGAATCATGAAGTGTTCCATCGTATAAAAAAAGGATGGAGGGAAGACCATCTCAAGTATGCACATTGTTTCTTTCATGTGGGTCCGTAGGTCATTTAACTCGTCTTCAGTTATCACCTTCTTCGATACCGCGTTAAAGAAGTAGCAAAGGCGAGTTACAGCCAACTTCAGCCATGGTGATTTAACAACTCTAATAGCAATAGGGAGAAACACCGAAAGCATTATGTGGCAATCATGAGTGTTGTACCCACTTATCTTTAACTCTTCCATATTTACAAGATTCTTGACATTCGATGAGAAACCCGTCGGTACTTTAATCCCACTGAGGCACTTGCAGAATGCTTTTTTCTCCTCAATCATAAGTGTGTAGGCTGTCGGGGGGAGAAAGTACTTTCCATTTGCTCTTTCTTGCGGATGGAGCTCTGGTCTATTCCCATCACTACAAGATCTCTATGTGCACTGAGTCCATCCTTTGTCTTACCGGGTTGGTCAAGTATAAGTCCGCTACTACTGTCAAATACACCCTTCCCAATATGCATCCAGTCGAATGCATGATTCACTTCCAAATCTTACAAGGTTCTTTGGGCCCAGATATAAGAGTGATCAGTAGTAGGTACTTACACTTATGGCATAACCATGGTGGAATGTTGTACATTGCTAGTATCACTGGCCAAGTGCTATGCGGATTCCTTATTTGACCGAATGGGTTCATCCCGTCTGTGCTCAATGCAAACCATATGTTCCTTTTCTCATTAGAGAAGTCTCGATGATCCTCATCAAAATTTTTCCACTTTGTTACATTTGCGGGATGCCTGAGCTTACCGTCTCCCTCTCGTGCATGCCATGTCATCATTGCCGCATCCCTAAGGTTGGCGAACAAGCGTCTGATGCGATCAACCACGGGTAAGTACCACATGACTAAGGCAGGAACCTTACTGTCATCAGTGTCATCGACGATAGAACTCCTTTTGTTCTTTCTCCCCTTACTTGTATTCTTCATGCCTCCATCGATGTCACAATCATTGTTCCTCTTGTATCGACTGCATTTGCACCTTGGGCATCTCACAGCGTCCTAATGCTCCTTGCGATACAATATGCAATGATTTGGACATGCATGAATTTTTTGAACGCCCAACAAAAGTGGGGAAATTAGCTTCTTAGCAAGGTATGTTGTCCTTGGCAACAAGTTGGGCTTCGGCAGCGCATCCGAAATAAGTTCCAACAAATCCGTGAAACTAGCGTCCGACCAACCATGCATGGCCTTTAGCTTCATCAGCTCAAGTACAGTACGCAACACGGTGAACTTTTTACCACATCCCTTAGATTCATCATATAATGGATCTTTGATGCCTTCTCTATTCTATGAAAATTATCAAGCCCTTTAGTTGTACCGGCATTGATCAACACCTGCAGCTCAATGTGACACAACAACTCCTCAACATCAAAATCAGCTTCACCAAGCGAATCCATCACATCTGCACGAGGCGAATTGACAGCCTCGACTTCAACTTCAATATGCTCATCAAATTCCATATCGACCACACAGTTCTCACCATGTTTTGTCCATCTCGTGTACCCCTCAACAAAACCCCTCCGCACCAAGTGTGACTTTATTACTTCTATATCATTCCACAGCTTCTGATTCTTGCAATCAAAACACAGACAATATATATCAATCGTCCGTTCACCTCGAGCATGTTCTACGGTCGCTTCGATAAATTTAGAAACTTCTCGTAAAAATATTGGACCCAGTCTAGGTGCCTCGTACAACCAAGATCTATCCATCGCGAACGACCTTGAACGGAAACCCAAAAATTAATTAATAACAAAAAATTTAAATATTCACTAAATATTTAAACATTGAAATATAATATACATTAAGTGAGAAATATTTTGCAAGTTAAAATCAAACAAGCATCAAATTATTTTATATATTATTTAAATTTTACTTCAATTTGTCCAAAATATTAGAAATTAAATAATTAATTATGTGTAACAAAAAATTTAAATATTCACTAAATATTTAAATATTGAAATATAATATATATTAAGTGAGAAATATTATGCAAGGTAAAATCAAACAAGCATCAAAATTATTTTATATATTATCTAATTTTTATCAAGAAATAATAAAATAATTAGCATCCCTCTTGCCCTAATACTACCTTCTCTCTCTTCTAAAAACCAAACTAGATCTAGATTCCCATTGACATAAAACAAGCTAGATATAATAATTTTTTTGTGTCGTGATGAAAAGAGATGATGTATGCCTTCATAAACTTCAACTATATCCAAATAGAACCATCCAAATCAAATGAATTTAGCCAAAATTTGATGAAAACCTAACAAACTTAAACCCCAAAATTCTACTTGATTTCAAAATAAGAACACAAAAAATCCAATGGGATGAGTTCCCCTTACCTCAAAGATCAAATTTCTACAAAAAAAAACAAACTCAAAACCTTCCCTCCTTGATTTTCATGATTTGTCCAAATTTTCAGGCCGCCACTATTCGAGTGAACAGAGGAGATATCGGAACGCGATATTTATAGGTTGGGCACTTTATAGCGGCGGTTGGAATTTTCAACCGCCGCTATTATGCCCTAAATAGCTGCTATAAAGTTGGACCATTTATAGCGGCGGTTGACAATAGCGGCGGTTGACAATGTCAACCGCCGCTATAGGGGGCTCTGTAACGGCGGCTTAAACCGTGGCAGGCCCCCTAGGCTCTGTAGCGGCGGCTCACTTTGGGCCGCGCCGTTGTGGCCTTTGGGCTGCCGCCGCTATAGAGCCTATTTGTGGTAGTGTGATCAGAGACTGATTTTTATCAAATGCAATTTGTATGCAATATTTCTGAAGAAATTATCATGGCCAATATTTGTTACAACAATGTTTGCATGTGATGGTTGAGTCTAGAAGACTATATATTGTAGCTCATAATGATGCAGATTATAGTTGTGGTTTCGAACTAGAAGTTGTGAATCCTCCTGTAGAAGGAATGATGTAGTTTTTCATGCCCTACATTGATATAAGTCCAAACTCAGTGCATAATGTATAATAACCCCCGCTCTCATTCAAGTGCGTGAAATTTCCCGACTATATCACCACCGTAGCATACATATATGGGCCACCACCTATAGTTGGGGATATATCAGTTCTGGAGTTCCTTCAGTATCAAGCCCATGATAAGGGGATACATGATATGCTATAAATAATATCTCATCATTAGGGGGAGAGAACGACCACTGTCTATGGAATTCCTAGATATTTCTGAACAGTCTAAAACACACAGGAGAAGTTGAACTTGAAGTTTAGCTCCTACTCCTATATACAATTTGTATGGAGTATGCCAGAACATATTAATATAATGAGGAGTGACCAGATCGGTCTTTACCTGAAGTAAATGTGTCTACATGAAGTAGATTGTGGATATACCCGGGATGAAAAATCATATCCATATATGACTTATGGTAGTTGATCAAATTTTGCGGGGACGCCTTAGTGAAAACATATAGTCATGAATGAAATCCATAGTATATGTGGCAATACTTCTCTCATACTCCTGAAGATAATTCACCTAGAAGGTATCTCCTGATGAAGTTAACCTGGTGATTACTACATGCATATTATAGCACCGTAATGTGAAAAGCGGGAATTAATGTGTCGATACGTATATGCCTCTGTAATTGATAATGATTCTCCTAATAGGAGTCCGGATCTGAAATAAAGTCCATGGCACAAATGCTTGAAGCATTTAAATTGGGTCAACAAGAAAATGCATTCGAGGCTGAACCATAATTGCCAAGTAAAAGTTGCGAACATGAGTTCAAACACCTAGGTCACTATTGATATACTAAGGTGGTGAAAAGCAATGGTTCAAAAAGGTCTAGAGAGTGACCGATTCCCACATAAGTTGAGTAAATAATGTTCTACTATATACAATATCTAGCAATTGGCATGGAATTAATTATGTAGTTAATGGATTCAGAAAATCCATAATGAGATCCCTAGAGGTCCCATCACATATGAAAAAGAAATTCCAACACTCATACCAATATTATCTCCCTGAAGGAATACTATCTCTTATAGAGAGAATGCTTTCCATGAAGAGAATTTCTTGATGATGATAAGTATAAATATACACCAGTACTTGTATTTCCCTAGAAGTGGACATGGACCTATTTATGACCCGATGAATAATGAATGTGGTATCAAAAGTCCGGAAGTGCACAATATGAGCACATATGTGCTCCACAATTATTACCTTATTACATATTTATATCCACTCATGTTTTATTTATAATGATAAATTTTTACCTGAAGTTTTGAATTTATGATACCCTACAACACCCCGAAGGTATGTTTTTGGTGTTACTAGCAATGTATCCCCATTATGCTAGACTAATAGACTTACTATATTTTATTCGATGGTGGTATAACCACTAACAAATAAAAATCCTTGAAGGATTATAGTCCATCTCTCAAGGATTTCTGGCGAGTGGAAAACTACTAAAATAGTTGCAACTATAGAAAGGTTTAACATCTAGAAGATGTGTGCCATTGCAACGATATTACCCGCATGGTCCATCGAAAGGACAATTACTTGTGTTGCACAATTATGTAATTTGAATTGTGGTGCATGAAAGAGCCAAAAGCATGTTGCTCCCGTTGAGTTATTCATATTATAATTCTGGAAGAAAATTTGTATATCTTTTAAGATTAGTATTTTTGATAATATAGTATTTTCACTACTATATTTATGTCTACCTACACTCCTGAAGTATGTTTGTATGACACAAGCCCCAAAGACTTCAATTGTGACTGTCGTCAGGGCGAGCTTATATTCAAAGATGATCATCATTGAATTGATTCATAAAGTTTTAAGTCGATATTCTCTTGATGATCAGTATATGTATAATACCCTAAAGTCTCTATCATGAATTTTTTATATAAGGAAGAACACCACTAATATAAGTGGGCTTTGTTGATCATGACTGCTCATATGTTGTAACCTTGATAATAAATCTTATGTGGTTCGTGATTAAATCCCTAAATTTCTATGTGTTCATGTTTCCAAGAGAAGCACACTAACTACATTGAGACAAAATTGCAAGGTTTAGGGGGAGCAGAATCATGAAAGATAGCCCTCGTTTTGTACTTTAGAAAGATTATGATTTGTCCTGAAGACATATATTGTACTCCTTTTTCCTTGGTGAGTTTTTCTAAAGTTTCTCACATGAGGTTTTTAATGATACAACAATAATACATAATGCGACAATGATGTACTCTTTCTCCACATTTTTCCCATTGGTTTTTTCTTGGAGTTGTAATGAGGCATAAGTTGGTCACGGTGTACACCCAAGGGAGGGTGTTAAGAATACTAAAAGGCATATGGGTTTTACACCTTCATCTTCCTACCCCTGACCGTTCCGGTACTGGCCGGAACGGCCGGTATATCTCGTTCTGGCCACCCGACCGATAACTTTGTAGCTGCATCCCATACCGGCCAAGTTACCGGCCGTTCCAGGCAATACCAAACAATTCAGGTCGTTTCATCTGTACCACCAATTTTGGTATCGGGAATCTTCAGAATACGGCTACGTCCTGGGCTTGATGCCATCGGTGTTGTCATGGAAGAATCCGAGTGCCAAATGAAGGGGTCTTCTGCCGTGGAGGAAGATGAAGGCGGCGTTGGTGGTGGCAGATGGCCGCAGCATGGACGAGGTCGACAGTCGCACCGGTGGCCAGGGCAGCCAGCCCACTTGAATGGCACAGGGAGGAGGAGTGAGAGGGCGACGTGCGCAGTGAGGAGTTGTAGTGGGGAGCAAAAGTAGAAAAGGTGCCATGAGAGAGAGGCGGCACTCTAGGAAAACCTACGTGCTATGAGTTGTGGTGAAGAGGCACATGGGGCGGCTTGTGGGCTGGTTGCTAGTCTGGGCCTCTTGTTTTCTTCCTTCTATTTTCATTTCTCTCTTTTTCCTTTTCCATTCACGGTTTTATAACTCATATAATGTATATTTATATTATTATATTAAATACCGGAATGGTACACCGGTATAGTCTGGTATCGGAACATGCCATTCCCTCAGCCAAAACGGAACGGCCACTAGAACAGTATTTTTAGGTAAGCTTTCTATATCTATGTATACTCCATGTATTCACTACTGGATGAACTAAGGATGATAATAATAAGAGAGCAAAAGATCCATATATACATTGTGTTCATGTGTCTCTATTTGGGGAATGAGAAAGGGGAACGGTATACTCCATATTCTCAAAGCGCCTCTCTCTTGGATTGGTATTAGAATGAAGGATCCGATGATCCATGACAATTATTCTCAACATAAATGTGTTCCAACTCAATACTCTCTCCGTCTCAAATATAAATATTCCTAGCTATGTCTGTCAGTGTCTAGATTCATAGCATCTTCAATGAATCTATACAATCTTTTGTCTAGGTTCATTTAAGATGCTCCAAACCCATGATCCTGGGATTGGAATACAAATCATGGTGCTGGTGCATGTTGACATTAAGTAATTGTAAGCTTCATGACCATTGATGATGGAATCCCCGAGGTATGGATGTTTTGGTGATAGATGACAACTATGAAATTGTGGGCTAATATCTACATGAGTGTTGTCTATGTAGGAACCTTCATTGAATATCTACTACAAATCATATGGATGATGGTTGCCTTGACAATTGATGACAAGACCACAAGAGGCTTGATGAGCTTGATGGAGTCCAAGGGTTGATGAAGATGGATCAAAGCGGAGAACAAGCTATGGTGCAAGTGTTGGGAACACTTGTCTAGTTGTTAGGGCTTTGAGTCCATAGGAAAAACTGGACTATCAAGGGGGTCTAGGTCATTCTCTTAGGTCATGTCTAGTCGGTGATGTGCAAGGTTTTTCGGTGAAATCACAGGCACTAGTTGATAGTGGAGAAGCCAAGGCGCTGTTCGGAGAAGCCGAGAAAGGAAGTCAAGTGAGGACGAGGAGTTTTAGCTTTAGGTTGAAGTAACTGGATAGAGGGGTCTGTGGTGACCGGATTGTATGGTCACCCAGAGGTTTTGTCCGGACGCTACAGCGAAGAAGCGAGGAAACTGCCAGAGCCAGGACTCATAGAGACCAGACGGTATGGTCTAATGACCAGACGGTCCGGTCATTATGAAGTGCTCTAAGAAGCAAGGAAGTTGTTTGCGTGAAATATTTCTAGACTAGAGAGAGAAATGGACCGGATGGTCTGGTCAACTGACCATACGGTCCGGTAAGTAGGAGTTCAGCACAGGGGTCAGAGCCGTTGGAGCTCGGGTTGCAGTGACCGGATGGTCCGGTCACGGAGTGACCGGACTATACGATCAGTAGGTCCAGAAAGCTAATTTCATGGAGCAACGGCTAGTTTGAGGTTAGGAGCCTATATAACTTCGTTGCTGGGGTCTTTGTGATCTCTCTTGGCCAGTAGAATACCTGAGAGCATTTGGTAAGGTCCAAGAGGAAAAGAGGAGAGCACTAGGAGGAGATATTGCATATCTTGAGAGTGCTAGTGGAGAGTAACTTGAGCATCTTGCACATCTAAGTCTAGGGTGTCCTTGAAGGTGTGATCTAGATTGTTACTCTTGGTCTATGGTGAGATCTAGACCAGTTAGGTGTCGGTGATCGAGCCTATCGTGATTGGTTGTGAAGGTCGTCACAAGTTTGTACATGGTTTGAGCCCGCTGTTGAAAGGAGCATCGCTAGTGAGCGCCCGTCTCAGCTTTGGGAGTCTAGCAAGTTCTCGAGGGAGGTGAGCTTGTGCTTTGGTAGGAGCGGTGACATGCACCGTGTCTTCACTCCAAGAGTGATTGCGGGCTCGTGGGCAAGAACTCCACTTGGTGGCGGGAGGGACCGGGACTCTGGTGGGAGTGGTCCAACAAGGAGTAGGGGAAGGCGCCATCCTTCCGAGACCTCGGGAAAAAATCATGAGCATTCCTTGACCCTCTCTTTACTATTCTGCAATTGTGTGGTCTAGTAACTAGGTTAAATTGTGGCTTGCATAGGCTAGTGTGTTTGGCTTCCGCGCTTGCTTTTATCATGAACACTAGCATGTGTAGGGTCTTGGCCTACTAGAATTATTTATGTTGCAATGCTTGTTAGACTCAAGTAGTGTGAATTGAAGTATTTGGTTTCGTGAGCGGCTTACCGATTCACCCCCCCTATCGGTACGCATTAGGTTCATACATACCCATTTGGTTCTTAATTGCCTTGGTTCTTTATTGCTCAATTATTCATTTGGCATTTGCGAAAATTCTAAGGCCATAGAGCGCCGCTATTTGAAATGGAGTGTTTGAGAGTTCCATTCATATTCCAAGTGCAGTGTTTATTTGAGTGTTTAGCGAGGGCACCTGGAAAATGGAGAAGTTCCTTGTATGAGCAAAATTCTAGTAGTGACCATACAGTCCGATCTTTGGACCGTACAGTTCGGTCAGTGGCACTAAGCATAGTGTCTAGGGGGAGTCTGGTCGTAGAGACCCGATAGAACGGTCCTAGAGACCGTACCGTCCGGCCTGCACAAGTAGTCGGCAGACCCTAAACTGACCGGACAGTCCAGTCCAGAGACCGTATTGTCCGGTCACTATATTGAAAATGCTAGATGAACTTCAATCTATGACCGTTGATCCGTCCTTGAGTTCATCTCGGCCGTTCGTCGTCTTCTTGACCTAAGTCAAAATAGTCAAACCATTTTTGGTCGGTTCCTTGTTCGTCTCGACCGAAGCCGAGAGCACATTCTCGCCGATGTCGCCTTCTCCTTGCCAACGTTGCCTCCATCGCACCGCCGCCATCTCCGCTGCCGATGTTGCTCCCCCGCCGACTCGCCACCGACAGCCATTGCCACGCCTCTGCTCGCCCTTGGCCCCGCCGCCTCGCCCGCACACGTGCAAGCCGCCGCCACCGATTGCAAACACAGTCGCGCACCCCTTCATCATGATGACTCAGCGCCACCGTCTGTGCTTCCCTTTCACGCGCGGGCACGCGATCCCCAATCCACAGAGCCGAGCTTCACCGATTGATAGGGCAAAGGCCTCCCTTTTCCCTCCAACTTCATTGCAGGTAAGCCCAAAGTTCTAGTCTTTAGGCGATCATTTGCGTGTTCTTTGAGGCTTGCGTCATTTCTACTTCCTGGGTATTGTGCACATCCCCTCTTCATTGATTATGCCCTATTTTTGAGCAATTAGCTTTTATTGATGCAATATTGGATAAACGCCTAGCCTTTAATTGCATTAATTGATTAATTTGGTTCAACCTAGTGTGACACCCATGCCAGTGAACTAGGATTAGAATCACCAGGAAAACAAACTTAGTGCAAAGTGAAACTGAAATTTGTCCAAATCAAACAAAATTCAATCAATTTGAAGGACATTTAAACTATAAGTCCCAACTTTTCAACATAAGACACCAATACCAAAAATATATGTTGTTGGTCATGATCAATTAGAATTTTGTGGAATTTTTCAGATTTTTATACTACTGATTAATGCCCCAAATAAATGTCAAAAAGGTCAAAAATTGCCCCCTCTTTAAAAATTTCTCATTTAAATTCGAATTTGCAAACACTGAGCTTTATCATTTTTATAAATTGAAGCACATCAGGATGAGCTCGCCCATATTTTTGGTTTGTACTCATGTGCCACCGATTAATCCCCCCAAAAATAACAAATACAGGCAGCTCATAGGTTTGGAAAAGAAATGAGAAAAAAAGAAAAAAAGAAAAACTCCCCGTGGGCCCCACCTGTCAGCCACCCTGAACAAGCACACCGGCTACCGCCCGCCTCGCTCCAGCGGCCGTATGCCGCGTGGGCGTCATTGACGGGCGCAAGCGGCACCTGGGCGGATCCAGGCCCCCACCCCGACGCCTTGTCCCCCTCTCGGTCGGCCTTCTCCCTCTCTCCCTCGCTCATTTGCTTCCCCAGCGCCGTACCCGCTCCTGCTTCCGTCGCTGCCTCCCCACCTCGTCTAGCCGCTGCTGCCCACTGGAGCGCGAGCCGAGCGGCAGGGAGCAGCGCCTGGATGCCCTGAAGCTTCCCCCACCGTGGCCTTGCCGTCTCCCCGCCCACATTTGGAGATCGACGCGGTTCTGCCCCAACGCCAACGACCTGCTCTTGACACCTCCCCATGCGTGGCGACCTCCCCTTGGTGAGCCGTAGCTCGATTCCTTTCATTGGAGGCTCTCCAAGGTCGTCACGCACCCCCCTGACTACTTGCATGCCCAGATGCCGCAACTGTTCTGCCGGATTTGATGCTCCCGCCGCCGCCGAGCAATGCCACGGCCATGATGTCGACGCTACGGCCATGACGCAGCTGTTCTGCCGGAGCCCTGGGCGCGCGCAAGAGGGATTCAAAGAAAACATTTTTCTTTTGAAAAATTTAATCCAATAATTTGCCGTAAACTTTGAAAATGCATAGGAAATTAAATACTGGGTATTTTTGACCCAAACCAATTTTGCTGAATTCCTCTGGACATGCCCTATTTAACAAAAATATGAAACCTCCCTGCATGTCAGTATTTTTACCCATACCAAATTAAATGGCCAACACACTAATAAATTTAGTTTTAATTATACAAGTTTGGTAAATTCTTGATACTTGGTGTAAAATCATGTCTTGATTTTTTTAGACCTTACTGTAAAAGCATAAGTCCTAATTCTTTGTAATTTTGGCCATAATTAATTATCTAACCTTAAGCATTGTTTTAATTATTTAAAATTAATGGCTCAATGCATGTAAGTGAAACTTGGCCAATAAATTTTCCCTAATGTGTTCTATTTGCAGTAAATATTCCATATGCAATTGACTTCCAGAACCATACTAAAATGTTAACCCTTTTCCAAAGCTCGATGGTTCGGTAAACCCTATTAAACACTGAGTAGCATTTTTGATGGACAACACCCCATACTTTTTGTACCCAATTTCCACTATTAATTTCTGGAGTCCATGAAGGAAATACACTAAACTCGCCCACAACCTGTCTCGATCATAGGTGTTATAGTACTGAACAATTTAACACACCCCGTACACTATTACATGAAATATTGTTACTATAGCGTATTTGTTGAGGAAGTTCCATGAATTGAATAATGTCCTTATGCATCATATCATTCGCATCATATAGGTCACGAGGTGAACCACGTGGAGCCAGGGCCCGAGCAGGAGCCAGAAGGACAAGGAGTTGACCCTGCTGACCAGGAAACCACTCAAGGCAAGCCCTGGTGCATCCCACCAGTTTTTCCTTTTTCTTTTATCACTAGCTAGGATGTAGGCTTGTATGTGCATTAGGTTATAGGAGTTGTTTGAAAATCTAGTATTGCAGTAGGTATCATGTACCCGGTAATAGCCTCAGGACATTAGTCGCTCTGCTTAATTTAGCACAATTATTCGTCGAGTGGTATAGAGACCACTCGTAGAGTAAGAAACAACATCACTGGGGAATGATGTCAAATGAAGGAAAGGTGGAATGGGATAACAAATGAAGACCGGACGGGAAACTAGGTGGAAAGGGAAGCATAGCTTGTCTTCAAGGAGGTAGCCCCGTCCGAGTCACACCTAAGGCTACGCCTCGTGTCCGGCCCATGGGATCAAGTTTGAACGTACTGTTTGCATGCTGGAGTTATGGGCCCAGTAAACTGACGTAGCTATGACTACTGCCTAGTCGGAAGATAGTCTTCTCCCTTCTTTGGTGGAACTGGGGCTGAGAGGAGGGAGGAATCTACCCACGGATTGCGGCACGGGGCACATCGCGTTGGGGGACCCACCTCGGGGGAGTCTGGACCCGGAAGACCTTGGTACCGCAGCGAAAGGTTGCTCCATGCGGCTTCCATGAAGCACGTATGGATCGTGCAAGCAGGTTCTCCTACAGGATGTAAATCGATTCGAGTCGCTGCCCCTCACAATAACGAGTACCACTTGATAACTCCGCCGGAACAGTGTCGGAAGCCATTAATTTGTTGAAAGGGTTTAATATTGCTATTTGGAAATTCTTATTAATTGCATTGCAACCATGATTGTGGTAGTTTAGTGCAAACTAAATTTATTATTTCCCATGACAACTTAACTTGATGCTAAAACTTGAAAAGTAAGGACCCACTCTTAGGCTGGCTTTTTGGCAACATAAACCCCGCTCATAGCCTGTGCATGTCTAGGAGTCGGCTATAGTTGGCCACCTTGACGGGTCAGTCTTGCTGAGTAAACTAGTTACTCAGGGCGACGTTCTATGTGGTTTTCAGATGACCAGGGTGGAGACTGCCACTGTGGTGGGAGGTTCCACTGGGAAGGCCAGCGACCTGACTGCTAGAACATCGAGTGGGAACAGTGCACCGATGATGAGGAGGAGTAGACCATTGATTGCCGGTACGGTGTTCGGGCAAACACCTACAAGCCGGATGTTCTATGTGAATCATCGTGAGAGGGCGAATGTATCTTACTTATCCCGTTGGACCATTTTATTTCTGATGAACTATTTGCTTTCGCACTTTTAAAGACTCTGGTTTGTAATCTAAATTCAGATTTATGTAAAACTCTGTACTCTATCTATGTTCTCTTTGCAATTATATTCGTCTATCATGTGTTGTACTATTGGATGTCGCAGCGCGTGACATCACCCGAGAATGATCCTGGAATGGAGCCGGCTCCGTGGTAAGCCGGTTCTGTTATAGCGTGGTATCAGAGCCATCTCGGTAATAGTGCAACATTCAAAGACATATTTTCAAAAACCCCATTATGAACGTGTGAGGACGTGCCCATTAGGTCTATAATAGTTATGAACAGGTGGCAAGCTAACTTTTGACTGCAACATAGGCCTAGATTTACATTAATGCAAAACTTACTATTCCATAACGACACACCTACGCTCAGGTAAGAAGGTAAGTTGCAAAATGCTCGTACTCTCCGGTTTCCGGATTGTCACCAGGTGTCCCTACCCAAGTGGGTTAAAGGGAGTCCCTGTTCTTTGGAACATATGGGGTCGTCCAGGTCATCGACTCCATGGTGAACGTCCCGCCACGTGATGTAGATCGTGGATGCTTTTCTCCAGTAAGCGGCCTACCTAGGGTGCAGCCTGTATGGAATGATACGGGGTGTATTTAAATTCCTATCAAAATATTATCTATCTATCAAATGCCTGAAATGTGGATGGTTGGATGGAAATTTTATGCAGGTACGCTAACCACGATTTGCGTAAGAAACGTGTAGTATACGACTGACTTGAGAGATCGACTGCCACCGACTATATGTATGGTGCTATCCGTGACCAAATTTTTATTTTATGAGAACGTGTAGGCCGAAAGCATATCCATTAATGTAAAATATTGGAGCATTAATTCATTGTGAAAATTGCAATTTCAGCTCGCATGTCTCCCACATAAAAATCTATATCTCCTCACCCAAAGATCAAAATCTTGCAAATAAATACTTGTTAGAATCATGAACATACCCTAGATATGTCCAGCGAGAAGTTTGGCTTTGAAATTATCCGGATAATGCCATTTTGGTCATGTGCGAGTCAGCACTTCGAAGTGATGTCAATCTGAATTTCAGATTCATGACCTATCGTGTAAAATTCATAACTTTTTGCTCGGACCACCTCTAAGGTTGTATGTGCACTCCCTAGAAATTTTATGAAATGCTCTACAACTTTGGTAGCTTAAGCTTTTAGGTTTGGAACCTGGAAGGTAGTGCTATGAGCAAATAATCAGAGTCACCCAGTTCTGTCCAGAAACTCGGTTCAGAAAAATTACCTGTAGTGTAAATTGTATATCTTGAGTTCTAAGAATTGGTTGGAGGCATGTAAATATACGTTAGAAAGATGCTAAAACTATCCACAAAGTTGATAGAGTACTTCTGTGATTAAATGAAAAGAAAATTGGACTTCAGCCTATTTTACAGACCAAACACAGCGCTGTCCAAAACAGATTTTCAGATTCTGGCCTATAACTTAGAAAATTCATAGCTCCTAAGCCGTTTATCCAATGAGGGCGCGTAAAGATGCATTGGAAAGATGAGAAAGTCCTCTACAACATTGGTATGAACCCGAACGACTAGTTTTGCACTCATAAGGAGCAGTTTACCTTTTCGTGTTACCTATCGGTAGGACAACAGCTTTTGCTAGGAGCAGAATTTCAGAGCTGACAGTCAACTTGAAAAATTCATATCTCCGAGTCTCACCAACCAAAGGGACACAACGATTTGGGATTCGCGGGAAGTTAGCACCCTGTTACATTGGCCCATACCCAATTATGGCAAGGTGTGGACCTGTGGCCTACAAGCTCTGATTACTGGTGGAACTCACTGGAGTGCATGACACGTTCCATGTGTCCCAACTCAAGAAATGTTTGAAGACACCAGTAAATGTTCCACTAGAGACCACCGGGCAACTACAACCCGACCTGACATATTCAGAGCGTCCGGTGAAAGTGCTAGACGAGAAAGAACAGGTAACTCGCAAGAGGACGCTCAAGTTCTACAAGGTTCAATGGAGCAACCACACCGCGAAAGAGGCTACCTGGGAGACGGAAGAGTTTCTACAAAGCCACTACCCCGAATTCCTACACCAACACCTAGGTAAACCGTAGTACTTTTCTTAATCTCGGGACGAGATTTCTTTAAGGGGGGAGGGCTATGACACCCATGCCACTGAACTAGGATTAGAATCACCAGGAAAACAAACTTAGGGCAAAGTGAAACTGAAATTTGTCTAAATCAAACCAATTCAATCAATTTGAAGGACATTTAAACTACAAGTCCCAACTTTTCAACATAAGACACCAATACCAAAAATATATGTTGTTGATCATGATAAATTAGAATTTTGTGGAATTTTTCAGATTTTTATGCTACTGATTAATGCCCCAAATAAATGTCAAAAAGGTCAAAAACTGCCCCTATTTAAAAATTTCTCATTTAAATTTGAATTGGCAAACACTAAGCTTTATCATTTTTATACATTGAAGCACATCAGGATGAACTCGCCCATATTTTTGGTTTGTACTCATCAGCCACCGATTAATCCCCACAAAAAAAACAAATACAGGCAGCTCATAGGTTTGGAAAAGAAATGAAAAAAAAGAAAAATAGAAAAACTCCCTGCGGGCCCCACCTATCAGCCACCCTGAACAAGCACACCGGCTACCGCCCGCCTCGCTCCAGCGGCCGTATGCCACGTGGGCGTCGTCGACGGGCGCAAGCGGCACGTGTCCGGATCCAGGCCCCCACCCCGACGCCTTGTCCCCCTCTCGATCGGCCTTCTCCCTCTCTCCCTCGCACATTTGCTTCCCCAGCGCCGTACCCGCTGCTGCTTCCGCCGCTGCCTCCCCACCTCGTCTAGCCGCTGCTGCCCACCGGAGCGCGAGCCGAGCTGCAGGGAGCAGCGCCTGGATGCCCTGAAGCTTCCCCCACCGTGGCCTTGCCGTCTCCCCGCCCACATTTAGAGATCGACGCGGTTCTGCCCTGATGCCGATGACCCGGTCTCGACACCTCCCCAAGCGTCACGACCTCCCCATGGTAAGTCGTAGCTCGATTCCTTTCATTGGCGGCTCTCCAAGGTCGTCACGCACCCCCCTATTACTTGCATGCCCAGATGCCGCAGCTGTTCCACCGATTTGATGCTCCCGCCACCGCCGAGCAAAGCCACGGCCACGACGTCGACGACCTGCGTCTTCTGGTCTTCCCCGTCTCGGTCCAACCCCACGCCGCCCTATTCCTCACCCCAGTGAAGCTCTCAGGCAAGACCCGGACCTTTTTCCCTTCTCCCTCACCACGTAAACCGTCGCTGGACCCTGCCCTGTTTCGGCCGCCGTCACGCACCCTTCTCCAGCCACTGCCGGCGGTCGCCGTCTACCCCAACGGGTGCGCGCCGTGTTGGGGAGCATTTTCCCCTTTAACATCGACCGCGTCCGCGGTCCACAATGGGCTGTGGCGAGCTCGCCGGCCGTCTCTGTCACGCTCCGGCGAGGAGCCCTACGTGCGCGCGGCTGGGATTCAAAGAAAACATTTTTCTTTTGAAAAATTTAATACAATAATTTGCTGTAAACTTTGAAAATGCATAGGAAATTAAATACTGGGTATTTTTGACCCAAACCAATTTTGCTGAATTCCTCTGGATATGCTCTATTTAACAAAAATATGAAACCTCCCTGCATGTTAGTATTTTTACCCGTACCAAATTAAATGGCAAATACACTAATAAATTTAGTTTTAATTATACAAGTTTGGTAAATTCTTGATACTTGGCGTAAAATCATGTCTTGATTTTTTTAGACCTTACTGTAAAAGCACAAGTCCTAATTCTTTGTAATTTTGGCCATAATTAATTATCTAACCTTAAGCGTTGTTTTAATTATTTAAAATTAATGGCTCAATGCATGTAAGTGAAACTTGGCAATTAAATTTTCCCTGATGTGTTCTATTTGCAGTAAATCACCCATATGCAATTGACTTCTAGAACCATACTAAAATGTTAACCCTTTTCCAAAGCTCGACGGTTCGGTAAACCCTATAAAACACTGAGTAGCATTTTCGATGAACAACACCCCGTACTTTTTGTATCCAATTTTCACTGTTAATTTTTGGAGTCCATGAAGGAAATACACTAAACTCGCCCACAACCTGTCTCGATCATAGGTGTTATAGTACTGAGTGATTTAACACACCCCATACACTATTACATGAAATATTGTTACTATAACGTATTTGCTAAGAAAGTGCCATGAATTGAATAATGTCCTCATGCATCATATCATTCACATCATATAGGTCACGAGGTGAACCACGTGGAGCCAGGGCCCGAGCAGGAGCCAGAAGGACAAGGAGTTGACCCTGCTGACCAGGAAACCACTCAAGGCAAGCCCCGGTGCATCCCACCAGTTTTTTCTTTTTCTTTTATTACTAGCTAGGATGTAGGCTTGTATGTGCATTAGGTTATAGGAGTTGTTTGAAAATCTAGTATTGCAATAGGTATCCTGTACCCGGTAATAGCCTCAGGACATTAGTCGCTGTGCTTAATTTAGGATGACTATTCGTCGAGTGGTATGGAGACCACTTGTAGAGTAAGAAACAACATTACTTGGGAATGATGTCAAATGAAGGAAAGGTGGAATGGGATAACAAATGAAGACCAGACAGGCAACTAGGTGAAAAGGGAAGGAGAACTTGTCTTCAAGGAGGTAGCCCTGTCCGAGTCACACCTAAGGCTACGCCTCGTGTCCGGCCCATGGGATCAAGTTTGAACGTACATGTTTGCATGCTGGAGTTATGAGCCCAGTAAACTGACGTAGCTACGACTACTGACTGGTCGGAAGATAGCCTTCTCCCTTCTTTGGTGGAACTGGGGCTAAGAGGAGGGAGGAATCTACCCACGGATGGCGGCACGGGGCGCATCGCGTTGGGGGACCCTCCTCGGGGGAGTCTGGACCTGGAAGATCTTGTGGTACTGCAGCGAAAAGTTGCTCCATGCAGCTTCCATGAAGCGCGTATGGATCGTGCAAGAAGGTTCTCCTGCAGGATGTAAATCGATTTGAGTCACTGCCCCTCACAGTAACGAGTACCACTTGATAACTCCGCCGGGACAGTGTCGGAAGCCATTAATTTGTTGTAAGGTTTAATATTGTTGTTTGGAAATTCTTATTAATTGCACTACAACCATGATTGTGATAGTTTAGTGCAAACTAAATTTATTATTTCCCATGACAACTTAACTTGATGCTAAAACTTGAAAAATAAGGACCCACTCTTAGGCTGGCTTTTTGGCAACATAAACCCCACTCATAGCCTGTGCATGTCTAGGAGTCAGCTGTAGTTGACCACCTTGATGGGTCAGTCTTGCTGAGTAAACTAGTTACTTAGGGCGACGTTCTATGTGGTTTTCAGATGACCAGGGTGGAGACTGCCACTGTGGTGGGAGGTTCCACTGGGAAGGCCAGCGACCTGACTGCTGGAACATCGAGTGGGAATGGTGCACCGATGATGAGGAGGAGTAGACCATTGATTGCCGGCATGGTGTTCGGGCAAACACCTACAAGCCGAATGTTCTGTGTGAATCGTCGTGAGAGGGCGAATGTATCTTACTTATCCCGTTGGACCATTTTATTTCTGATGAACTATTTGCTTCCGCACTTTTAAAGACTCTGGTTTGTAATCTAAATTCAGATTTATGTAAAACTCTGTACTCTATCTATGTTCTCTTTGCAATTATATTCATCTGTAGTGTGTTGTACTAGTGGACGTTGCAGCGCGTGACGTCACCCGAGAATGATCCTAGAATGGAGCCTGCTCTGTGGTAAGCCGGTTCTGTTACACCTAGTCTGCAATTAATTCATTGATTATCTGTTAATTGCATGTCTAGGGTTGTCTCCTGTCTAGTCTAAAGTTAGATTTTATTGCCATTTTTTTAATGTACACTAGATGACTCGCACCAATCACATATAGTCGATGATCACTATTGTTACATTGCTTTATTTGTCTAGTGATCATGTCCTTCATTCAGTGCTAGGATTTCTATTGCGCATTCTTTCCTAGCGGTGCTTTGCTTGTAGATTTATATAGGTTCTATGCTTATCCTGTATCTACCTGTGTGCGTGCAGTGACAACAGTCAAATGGCAGGATCAGGTAAGGACGAGGGCAAGGGAAAGACGCTAGAGAAGCCCAGAGGCAAGAAGAGGACCAGACTTGACCCAGAGTCAGAGAGAGCTAGACAGGTTGCATTGCACCTAGATGACATGGAGGAGTCACGTAGGACACCTGGCTCTCGTTTGATCATTAGGCAGGCAGCTAAGGGACAGGGACTACGGAGGAGCACCAGGCCTAGGACTGCACCTCTGGATGTAGGAGTTGTTCCACCACCGTGGCCACAGTGTACTCCGACTTCTCGTCAGTAGAGGTCGTCAAGAGTTGCGGAGCAAGGATCCTCCAGGCAGCAGTAGGAGGAGTCAGAGGACGAGAGTTTAGAGGAGACCTCAGAGTCAGAGGAGGAGGAGCTTGAGGAGACTAAGGAGACACAGCCTGAGCAGACAGCTCCCTAGAGGACAGCTCATCGGGCAGGAGACCCAAGGTGCACCTGTGCAGTGTGCACGAGAAGGCTACATAGACTAGTACAGGCAGCCGGAGAGCCGGACATACTTAAGGTTCCTGCAAAGGACCTTAAGGCGCTATGTTTGGTCCCTTTCGAGCAGTGGGTTCCAGTCCCCATGGATCCTGCTATAGAAGACAAGTACTGGACAGGCCTCTAGAGGACGATTGAAGAGGGACTGAGACGCTGTCTAGCCATGAGTGGTAGGGATAAGATGTTTGTGTCGTAGCAGTACACCACCTACTAGGCCATGAGGAGGGCCACTGACACTGACATGGAGCAGTACTTCACGTCCTTGCCAGGGCTAGCAGAGCTAGTTACTGCTCCATACAGGTTTAGAGAGGACGTGGTCCTAGAGTTCTATGGTACATTATGGATAGCCAGAGACCGCTCAGAGTTCTGGTTCCTATTTACAGGACAGCAACAACGTGTGACTCGAGAGGATCTGATTGCCAACCTAGGATTTCTTGCTTCAGACCTCCAGTTATACAGGAGTGCCTACCCCTCACTAGAGCCACCTCACAGACCACAGGGAGGGAGACTACCTACAGACGACATGGTGTCAATCGCCTTCCCACCACCACACACACCAGGTTTCGATAGAGGCCCTGCGAGACTCACCGCAGAGGCCAAGGTGATGAGAGTGATAGTCACCAGGACTATCATCCCTAGGTCAGGATACAGAGACGAGTTCACTCTACTCCACCAGTGGGTTGTAGCAGCTATTCTGAGGAGACAACACTTTGACTTGGCAGATTTACTGATAGGAGAGATATAGGACGTTATCTCTGAGAGAGTGGGAGGATGTCACTTGGTATACGCACCATATATTTGCTATCTTTTGAGGAGGATGGGCCTTGTGATAGAGGAGCAGTACCAGACATTTCCTGATGTGACCACCAGTTACACACCTCAAGTCCCCAGGGCATCGTAGTCCACCTCGAGTTAGCAGACGGGAGAGGAGGAGCAGGAGTCACCACCGGCCACTCACGAGCAGGCAGCTCATCCTGAGACGGTAGTTCCTTAGTTAGCCAATACAGGATCACCTCTCCAACCTATGGGATCATAGTCAGAGGATGCTATCGGTGATAGCACTTGTAGGACGCCTGAGTGAGTTCATTCAGAGCACAACTGAGGATAGACGTCAGTTGATGGAGGTCATCAGGGGACAGGCAGAGGTTCAGAGACAACAGATGACGATCTTGACTACCCTGATGACCCAGATGACAGAGATGACTCAGAGGCAGGCAGGTCAGTAGCCAGGACCCTCAATGTTTCCATAGTTCCATCAGCTGTCGGCAAACCCAGGACCATTCACTGCTTTGATGACAGCTCAATCCAGCGGGTTGTTCACTCTCAAGGGTTATACTGACAGGGGGAGCAGCACCAACACTCTCTTCAGCTCAGCTCTCCCCCGTGTCCACTTTCTCAGTGTCTATGTTGTTTGTTTCATTGTCGCACTCTTCGACTTCGTAGATGGCAAGACCTTCCACCTCCCAGCACTTACTAGTCAGGAGTCTGTTCTCAAATATAGTGCACACCACTCGTGCAGACTCCCAGCCAGCTCCAGGGTCAGCTATAGCTACAACTCCTCTTCCTACTGCTACAGTCAGCATGCTTACACCTCAGGTAGCAGAGGATCTTGTCCGTAGAGGTTTCACCTGGCAAGATATGACAGATCTCTTTCTTCTCCAGACTTCAGCTCAGGAGACCACCACAGTCACTCCAGCAGCACAGGACAGAGGGTCTGACTTCTTCGAGCAGATGGATGCTCAGGTGGCACAGGCTCAGGGAGCACAGTAGGATCCAGCACAGCAGTAGCTAGGAGCAGAGCCCTAAGAGGACGTCGCTGCACCAGTTCTTTCGACCACGAGTTCTTAGATGTTCTCTTTTCCTGCTTTTTGGTGGTTGTTGCCAAAGGGGGAGAAGTAGTCCTAGGTCTAGGGGGAGTGGGAGTGTGATCCTGCATGATCGAGAGTAGCATGTATCTAGGGGGAGCATACGCTTTCTTGTATATGGGTTTTGGGATTTAGACACATTTGGATGTTATTTTGATGGTTTTATCGAGATGTTCGTGGATTTTGATGAGTCAAGGTTTAAATTCATTTATGTTTGACACAACTTGATCTCACTTGGTTTATTTTTTCATACACAGTGCTTGTCCTTCTTTACTTATCCTGTTTGCCTATGTATGATGCCATGATGAAGATGAATGCTTGCTCTTAATTCTTATGCGTTGCCATGCTAACTTGTTGCATTTCATCATTCATGTTTTGCATTGCATGTCTTTATGCTTTCCTTTAATATATTGCCATGACATGCATGCATTATCATCTAGAGTGTGCTTTTCTCTCTTTTCCTTTTAAGCTCTAGATGATTGATTGAGTAGGACCTTGTGTGTTTCTCTCTTATGCTTTAGTGGTACCTCTTGATCATAGTGTAGCTCTTTTATCCCTATTGTTTTCTTGTTAAGATTATGTTAAGTAGTGGTTGTCATCAATCACCAAAAAGGGGGAGATTGTAAGCTCCATGACCATTGATGATGGAATCCCCGAGGTATGGATGTTTTGATGATAGATGACAACTATAAAATTATGGGCTAATATCTACATGAGTGTTGTCTATGTAGGAACCTTCATTAAATCTCTACTACAAATCATATGTATGATGGTTGCCTTGGCGATTGATGACAAGACCACAAGCATGGACGCTTGATGAGCTTGATGGAGTCCAAGGGTTGATGAAGATGGATCAAAGTGGAGAACAAGCTTTGGTGCAAGTGTTGGGAACACTTGTCTAGTTGTTAGGGCTTTGAATCCATAGGAAAAACTGGACTGTCAAGGAGGTCTAGGTCATTATCTTAGGTCGTATCTAGTCGGTGATATGCAAGGTTGCTCGGTGAAATCACAGGCACTAGTTGACAAAGGAGAAGCCAAGGAGCTGTTCGGAGAAGTCGGGAAACGAAGTCAAGCGAGGACGAGGAGTTTTAGCTTCAGGTTGAAGTGACCAGACAGAGGGGTCAGTGGTGACCAGACTGTACAGTCACTCAGAGGTTTTGTCCGGAGGCTACAGTGCAGAAGCGAGGAAACTGCCAGACTCAGGACTCATAGAGACCGGACGGTACGGTCTAGTGACCGGACGGTCCGGTCACTATGAAGTGCTCTGGACAGCGAGGAAGCTGTTTGCGTAAAATGTTTCTGGACTAGAGAGAGAAACGGACCGGACGGTCCAGTGAACTGATCGTACGGTCCGATCAGTAGGAGTTCAGCACAGGGGTTAGAGCCGTTGGAGCTCGAGTTGCAGTGACCGGACGGTCCGGTCAGGGAGTGACTTGACTGTACAGTCAGTAGGCCTAGAAAGCTAATTTCGTGGAGCAACGGCTAGTTTGTGGTTGGGAGCCTGTATAACTTCATTGCTGGGGTCTTTGTGACCTCTTTTGGCCAGTGGAATACCTAAGAACATTTGGTAAGGTCCATGAGTAAAAGAGGAGAGCACTAGGAGGAGATATTGCATATCTTTAGAGTGCTAGTGGAGAGTAACTTGAGCATATTACACATCTAAGGCTAGGGTGTACTTGAGAGTGTGATCTAGATTGTTACTCTTGGTCTATGATGAGACCTAGACTGGTTAGGTGTCGGTGATCGAGCCTATCATGATTGGTTGTGAAGGCCGTCACATGTTTGTACATGTTTTGAGCCCGCCGTTAAAAAGGGCATCGCTAGTGA
Source organism: Eleusine coracana subsp. coracana (assembly GCA_032690845.1). NCBI lineage: Eukaryota > Viridiplantae > Streptophyta > Magnoliopsida > Poales > Poaceae > Eleusine > Eleusine coracana. Next base: position 5,179,170 of record CM064432.1, on the reverse strand, counting down.
GCGCCTGTGTCGGCTCGGGGACTCCGGCAAGTTCTTGAGGGAGGCGAGCTTGTGCTTTGGTAGCAGCGGTGACGCGCACCGTGTATTCACTCCGGGAGTGATTGCGGGCTCGTGGGCGAGAACTCCACTTGGTGGTGGGAGGGACCGGGACTCCGGCGGGAGTGGTCCAACAAGGAGTAGGGAAAGGCGTCATCCTTCCGAGACCTCAAAAAAAACCATGAGCATTTCTTGACCTTCTCTTTACTACGCAATTGTGTGCTCTAGTAACTAGATTGAATTATGGTTTGCATAGGCTATTGTGTTTGGCTTCCGCGCTTGCTTCTATCATGAACACTAGCATGTGTAGGATTTTGATCTAATAGAATTGTTTATTAGATTGCAACGCTTGTTAGACTCAAGTAGTATGAATTGAAGTATTTGGTTTCGTGAGCGGCTTACCGATTCACAACCCCCCCTCGGTACACCTTCGGCCCTTACAGTGATATTTTTTAAACTGACCTGAATAGTGCCGATGCTTCTATTTTTTCGTGTGTGAATGATGTTTGTAGGGCATGGGTATTATGGACCTAGGAAAAAAATTTCGATGAAATTTCATCAAAATTTCGGGATTTTCGTATCTATCGGTGGGTCCCAAAGAAATCCCAATTCGACCAAAAATTTCAGACGAATTCGATCTCCCGTGTTCTCCCGCCGTCGCCTTCCCGCCACAAGCCAAAATTCCTGCCAGCCACCACCCTTTATACTCTGTTCGGTCCTTCTAATCCTTAATCGACTAAAGATTTCCCCATTTCGTCTTCTTGGCTGTGGCAACAGTGCTCGGCGCCTCTGCCTCTCTCAGTCAACCAAACTATGGCAGCACTACGGCAGCAGCCGTAGACCTTGCTCCTGGCCCCTGCCGACGAGCAGCTCTCCGTTGTCTTCTCCAATCTTCACTTCTATCTCCAGCTCGGTGCCTCGGTGACCGGTGCAGCTGGTGAAGCGATGGAAGGTGATAGAGAAGCTGGTGCTGCTGCTGGCATCGGCAGGTCGTCTGCACCTGTTGCTACCGATTCAGGTAAGAAATTTGTAATCAAGCTTCAGAAATCAGTGATAGTTGCTTTGCTACTTGCTATTAGTATGATGCATGTGTATTACTGCATAGAATCAGAGAAGGCCCTGGATGCCTACTGCTTGGGATAGGAGCTCTTGGTGGTTGTGTAAATTCCGTGCCAGGCCCAGAGGCCCTGAATGCCTGGTCTTGGGGCTCGATGCCCTTGTGTTCATGATTAGTATCTATTTTTTGCTTGATTAAGTCATGAACGGACACTAGTGAGGCTTTTGTGTAATCTGTAATAAAAGTTATAATATTTTCCCTTTGTTGATTCTTATTGCTAGAATTGGTCCCTTTATAACTTAATTGTTCATGTCTGAAACTTCATGGCAAACAATGCGTGTGTTATTGCTAGAGCTGCTGAATCATGTAATGTGTTATTGCAAGAGCGTGTGTTATTCATGCATTTTTTTTTGTTTCTTTCTATTGGATTGCAGGAACTCTGATGCAGCTACGAGGACCTATTGATAAACCTTGGACCCATGGCCAAAGGTGGAAGGCTCAAGGATTCAAGTGTGGTTATTGTTCAGTTGCAAGGGATAGTGGCGGTGCAACCAGATTAAGAAATCATTTGGCTGGAGTACCTGGGAATGTGGTACCATGTGAAAAAGTGCCACGTCAAGTTAGGGAGGTAATGTTAGATTTAGTGGCATCAGGAAAAGAAAGAAATTAAGTATCAGTGAGAATCGTTTGTATGTTGAAAAGGCAATTATGGATGAAGCTTATGCAACAGCAAGAAGGGCAAATGTTCCGCCTGATGAGTTGGGGCAGGTTGAGATGGCAATAAGAGAATCTCTGAGGGATATTGGCTTGCAAGGACACTCATTTCCTACCAGTAAGAGAAATGATAGCTCCCCACCTTTTAGAGCAAGTGGTAGTGGAAGTTGCTCAGGTAATCAGAGTACAATGGATAGGTTCTATCGAAGTCCAAGTGTTTCAAAAGTTCCTTTTGATGCAGACTTGGCACGCAGCAGATCACCCATGCAGCCTCGGGTGGACATTATGCTTCAAGGAACTGCTAAAGAGAGACTTGGGAAAGCTTTAGCGAAGTGGTTCCATGCCAATGATATACCTGGGATTAAAGCAAATTGTCCATACTTTCGAGCAGCCATTAAATTAGCTCAACAACTTGGTGAGGTACTGAGGTGGCTATTCCAACAGGGAGAGACATAGATGGATCATATTTAGATATGAATTTTGATGATCTACAGGCTCACATGTCTGATTTCAAGGAAGATTGGCGTCAATATGGAAAAAAATTCAAGATTGGCGTCAATATGGAGCCATATTGTTTTTCTTCTATTCTATTTCCAAAATCCTTTGAATCTGTTTTGCCAAACACTTCAAGAATCCGTTTTTGTGGAGAATCCGTTTTATGGAGAAGCTGTTTTATAGAGAAGTTTTTTTTAGAATCCCTACCAAAGGACATAGAAGCTTCGTATAGGGGGCCGCGCAGTGGACACGGTGGTGCAGCGAGGCGGTGTCCGGCGCTGCTGGAGCCGCGGGTGGAGGACTGGCTACAGGGAAGAGGAGTGGTGCGAGAGCCAGTAGTTATGAATATTTACTACCTAAATTTTCAAACTTTTGAAAAACTCATTTTGGTTGACTTGTCTTATATTTAGCAATTCCCAGTTCTTAAATTTTTTTGTTCATATATGGAAGCTAAGGTCAGCATAATAAGTTGATTTTTTTTTACTTCCTAGAGAGTTTCTTTTTTTGTCTGAATCCGTAAACCAGTTTTTTAGAGTATTCTTTTATATAACCGTTGAAGATGCTCTAAAATCAGTCAGCTAACATTTAGATATACATATAAGAATCAACAAATAGAGTAATCCAAATATCCAGCCAACAAATTTTAGCGCGCGAAGCACCGGCGTCGTGTTGTGGAAACTTGTGCTGTTGTAACTTCTCAAACTTGGGTTTCAGGCCAATTAGTGGCCACTTTCATCTCACACTTTTTAAGAGTGACACATCAATATTATGATCTTGTTTTGTGAAATGATATTGCACCTCCCAGTGCCTAATTTCATTGTACTACGAGAATATTAAATTACTGCTAGATGGCTCTTAGTTATTAGTTATTGATGAAAGAAAAGACCGAGTCCTATTTCATCTGTCTTTAATCTGCTTGGAAACAACCCTGATATCCTTTCATTAAGATGAAAGGGTTCTACTATCTTAATTAACTAGCAAAGTGTCCGTTGCTACGAGCTTTTAGAAAATAAAATAATTTGTATATACGAATATATGTATAGATAAAATAGCTAGTTTTTAATTAACCAATTATTTAACAGTTATATTTATAATATAATAATGCCTAACATACTCTACCTATAATAATATACTACTTAATTTCAAATTTGATGTCGTTACTGACAGAAACTTTGTACTGGCTGTAGGCCATTTTGTCCTGTGAGAACGACATCAAATGCAGAACGGAGGGAATATTATTATCTAAAAACATAAATAATAATATGTATTCAGACAATTACAAGCCATAAATTGGTCCTGCTCTACTCACACATGCCGACGTCAACTCAGGTAGACGTAGCCCGAACGCATGCACCGCATGGCGCATCGCTCCAGGGCCCACCGGTGGCATCTGCTATCGACACGATGAGCGGTGTCGATTGGAAATACACGAGATGGAGAAGCAACGGAAAAGGTAACGGGGGATCAGGGGGCACACTACGAAAAGAAACACACGTCAGGCAGTACTTCAACGGGTTGGCAGATGTCGAGGAAAGGAGCTCGCACACTGGCGAGATTATGATTTCGTTCATGCGCTGCATGACAGCTGCGGCTCAAGGCAATATGGCAGCTATTGGCAGGATGCAAACCTCTTTTTACGTAGAGATTCATTCAGAGTGCAATTCTGAGTTTTGTATCTGAATTAATTGCTTTCCTAACCAATGACTGTTTGGAATGCAATCCAATTTTAGGTGAAAACGTGTGGACAACCATATTTGTGACGGACTGACATTCAGAGTGCAATTCTGAGTTGGATCATGTTCGTATTCTTTTTTCTCGTGCAACTCCACGTGTGCAACACCGTATGAACATGTTTACCTTTTTTAATAAAGTGTAGAGATTCATTGCGTGTCATGAAATTACCGGACGCGGCTTGGTCGAAAAAAATACCGAATATAGAAACTAACTAAAACCAAATGAAAGTGGCACTGAGGATGGTCTCAGAGGACCATCAACATCGCGTCAAACCAAGCTACATGCGTCGGTAGAGCGTCGGTGCCCTTAAATCATTTTTTTATTTATTTCTTTCTTTATTACTTTATTTTTTAACCATCAATACCATAAAACTTATTATAACCATTTTCGTTTTTCATCTAGTTTTTTACATATTATTTACAAAATGATTCAAATTTTCAAAAATTTAAAAAATTTAATATCGGTGTCTCAGAGGACCATCAACATCGCGTCAAACCAAGCTACATGCGTCGGTAGAGCGTCGGTGCCCTTAAATCATTTTTTTATTTATTTCTTTCTTTATTACTTTATTTTTTAACCATCAATACCATAAAACTTATTATAACCATTTTCGTTTTTCATCTAGTTTTTTACATATTATTTACAAAATGATTCAAATTTTCAAAATTTTAAAAAATTTAATATCGGTGACCGGCCGTCCGACGAAACCGGACCAGTCCGGTTAGTCTGGTTACGGTGGTTACTGGTCGAACCGGTTGGTAACCGACGGTTTCTTTAATCCTGGGGAGTGCGTAATGTTCGACAAACAAGCATCACCTAGAAGTATGGTTTGGTGTTTTCTACTAAAATTTCTGGTGCTCTCAGAAGAAAGGAACCGGACACGGGACAAATAGCGGGCAGATCCCTCTCGTCCCATCATCGTGGCAGGTCCCATGATAAATTTATGTGGCAGGAAATTTCAGTTGAAGTGATTAATGACAAAGGACGGGGTCGACATCAAGGGCAACTAGGTTAGCCACCAGGTGGTACATAAACATGTGACCCGCTAGTGACGGGTTCAATACCTTAGACGATGGTACATAAACATGTGACCCGCTAGTGTCACCTTCGTATAGGCGTTGTCAGGCCTATGCGAAGGAGTACATCCTGCGACAGCTAGAAGATGGTACTGTACAAAAGCGAAAGGACAGCTTGCTTCGCTTAGTTGTATCCAATCCAACACTCCTTCATAGTTTTCTTCTCCATTAGCTTGGGATCTGGAGCTGCAGAACACCTCTTTTTTCTGTGTCCTTCCGCCTCGCCTTCCCCCGGGAACCAAGAGCCTAAATACGGAGTACAATGGATCCAGAGCTGCCTGCTGTGACGCCCGTCCAGTTCCCCGAGTAAGTTTATTTCTTTTATATTTTCATCTAGGAAATGAGGATCACCCGAGCGTCTGCTTTTAGTGGGTCTTCTTGGGTTCTTGGCAATCAATCATGTTGTTCTTTAGTTAAAGCAATCGGAAAAAATTAAAATTGGGTGCCCCCTAGGCTCACGCGCACGCCGGTGCGCCCCTCCGCTGGATGCCCACTATTTGCCATCGGACGCGAAAACGATCGATCTGCTGTAGTCCCGCTCGTGGCTCATGCATCGCTCGGCTCCCGCGTCGGCTCGCCAATCGCAGTGCCTCGGCAGCCATTGCAGCCGTGGGCTCACGCGTACGTTGAATTGAACGCTTCTTTCTGCTCCTCCCGCTCCACGCGCTTGGCCAGCACCCACCACGTCCTTTGTCAACACCAGCTGGGTGGCGACCGGTTCTCCTTAGAAATACAAGCTGACACGACGGGCTTGGGTCTCTCGACGCTGCCGAGGCCGGCTTTCATTGGCCGAACGGCGACCTCCACCGGCTGGGCGATCCCCTGCCCGTGCTTGCCGAGCCCCTTGCCCTGCTTGTATCCCATGCCTCGCATGATGTTGGCCACAGTGGCTTTGGCCCTGACGCTCCCTAGCGCCGCCCCCACCGACGCGCTCCCGGCCCTTCTCCTCACGTCTCGCCCGGGCGCCGTCCCTGATCATCTTCCCGAAGGACATCGGCAGGGGATCGATGTCCTCCTCCTCCTCCCCATTGGCGCCGCAGGCAGTGGAGGAGCTCGTGGTGTCAGATTTCGGGGGATGCTCGGGGCCCTTGGAGGAGGCCAAGGCGTTCTCAAGTGTGCGTGAGCCTAGGGCTGCGAGGGCTGCCGAGGCACTGCGATTGGCGAGCCGACGCGGAAGCTGACACTACAACAAAAATGGTTTTTAGCGGCGTCAGGAAAAATGCTTTAGCAGCATGTTCGAAATTAAACCGTCGCTACAAATAGAGGGCATCTGGTGGAGGGGCGCACCGGCGCGCGTGAGCCCAGGGCACACCCAATTTTTTTTCCCTCCATCAACCCATGCTCCTGCATGCATGAGGTGTAATTAATATTATATAAGGTATATAAGTATTAAAAATCACTTATAACTAATCGGAGTTGGTTTTACTAACACAACCGGCTGCGACAAACTTTAACTGTATATGCCTACAGGCTGTTGTGTTGATTGAAAGTTTGTTTCCAATGTGCCTATTTACAGCACACACAACAGACAATTGCTGGCTCATGGTTCAACTCACTACTCGAAAAGTAGCATCTCCAATAGCCCCTAAAAACCCACACACAAACTCTTTTTTGGCCCGGAACAAGAATATGCCTCTCCAACAGCTCCTTTATCGGTCGCCCAAAATATTCACCGTACGAATCTAAGTGGGACGCAGGCGGATTTCTCCGTAGCACGGTGGAGCACCCAAAACGGCCTGCCGTGGATGGATATCACGGAGAGACTAATAGACATCGCTACATTTTCTCTAGACCCACAAATGATGCTGACATATGGCAAATATTTGGGTACAGATTTTAGGAACTAAATAATAGGCCACCTAAAGAAACAGAAGGGTGGGTCTCCGGTAGCTGTGGACCGCTTGTAAAAACTCGCCAATTATTTCAGTATTTGAAAATCGCCAATAATTTCTGCAAACGATTCTGACAACTACTCCGGATCTTCTTAATTAAACTACCGTGGGATTATTCCAGCCAGAACTTTATATTAAAAGATGTGATAAACCGCAAACTTACAACTGCAGCTGTAGGCGCAGCGTGACACAAGCTGGATGGATGCATATAGTTGATACTATAACGTAACAAAAATAATAGAGAGAAAGAAAAAAGAAAACAAAGCAGAAGGACCACAGAGAGGCCACTGTCATATAACAACAAGACTCATGGTCAAAATCGAAGACTTGCACAGGACAAATAGTGATCTACAATTCTCCATAAGCGCCACAACAAAGAGACATACTTGCCACCTCTGTTACGGTCTAGGGTCCAAATCTGACTGGACCTGCCTTTCATTTTAAGTAACCTCACACACTCACGAATCTTTTTACATTTTTATCCTCGCTTAGCGTAAAAAGGTTAAATAATGTGAGATAATGTAGCCTTGCATATTGGTTTTCATCGCAATAGACTAGTAAGGTAGTACTAAATTTTCATTGGGCCTAATCAATCGGTCGGGATGTTACATACGCCTCCCCCTCAAAAGATATGACATCCTCCTCAGAACACCGACATAACATATCACCACTGGGTAAGCTACCATGAACATTCCTCTCTTGGACACGTCCATGTCTACTGACAGCACATATGTGATGTTGTGTCCCATGCAAGCGCCTACATGCACCTTGATCATATTTTTGTACTTCCTGCCACTCATGCACACTATGTCCATGAGGGTTGTTTATAATACGAAATATAACGGCCTAGGGTCCGAACCTACCTGGGACTGCCTTCCATCTTAGGTGGATCCCACACATTCATCAATTTGTTTACGCTTTCCTACTCACTTCATCTAAAAGGGTCAACCCAATGTTGATGATATTTAATATCTAGGTTAATATGTCAATCTTCCTCCTACTAGTAAACTAGAAAAGTGGTAGTAAATTCTCACCTCCTTATATGCAAAAATGCTCATGGTCACGGTTGACCTAATCGCTATGGGCCAGAATATTTACCACCTCCATAAAGACAAGCATGCTACGACCCCACCACCCCGTCGTAGCTACGTCCCACAAGCAGAATAATGATGATAAAGCAGAGGTGCCAAAAGCAGGCACATATCAAATTGGAAGAAGGCAACAAACACACAAGACACTGCTCACGACCAGAGATGAAGATGTTGTTGCTGCCTATAGCGAAACCCGGACATGCTTGATGATAGACCATGCGGAGGTTTTCGTCCACCGTGCACACCAGGCGTCAGGCGTGATGCTCTCACTATAAGACCACCAACAACATGAGTTGCAGTAGGTCAGGAAAGGACTCCATGGATACCTTGAGACAGGTATTTTCCAACATTGCACATTTCCCACATCTCAAAAAGGCATACAACAACAACAACAACAACAAAGCCTTTTTATCCCAAGCAAGTTGGGGTAGGCTAGAGATGAAACCCATGGGAACCCAAAAAAGAAGAGTCAAAAAGGCATACTTCCACAAAAATACTGGACACCAATCTACTAGAAAGATGAAGTACTCCTGGACCAGAGAAAATCAAGTGCCTCTCAAGTGGGCAGCCGAACACAGAGAAGGACGTAAACAAAGTTCTGGAGTTCAGTTTCTCAAGAAGAGTATAAATATTTCTAGGTTTTGGTGGGGCCAAAGGCAACATGAAGAAGGAGAAAATAACTAATAAGGTGGATTATTGGTTGGTGCAGCAAACGGTAGGCTAATCTAGCAAAACAAGTTGATAGAGGTGTTGCCTGAGTGGATGTCGCCAGCCGGAGCTGAAAGATATCTAGCAAATCCTAATTAATCTGGAGTTTTGTTTGGGGAAGAGAGAGGGATAGAAGGAGGAAGAACAGAAACATAGTCATCGATGGTGGGAAACGGTCTGTTTCGTTTCTTTCTTTTTAGTTAGCTTACGTGGGTCCCACTCCATTTAAACGCTCAGGCCACATCGCTGTCGCTTGCGCGAGGGGAAGACGTGCCTCGCGCACCTCCCCACCATCCATCGGCGTTCACCCATTGCTCGGCCCAGTATCTCTAAATTCAAAAGTAGCCCATTAACTGAAGTATATTGCCCACTGATCTGGCCTACAAACAAAACAACCTCAAGCATCAAGTCCAAATGGAAAAACCTCATGTATCATATGTCTTGTAATGTATGTCTTGTACAGAATGAATGTTCCAAATCAGGAAAAACAATGTTCTAGCTAGTGGAACCAAAAGTTTCAGGTTAAAAATATAGTTACATCAAATGAAACAAATATCCACACTTTAAAAATATAGTTACATCAAATGAAACAAAATGTTCCAAACTTAAAAATATTGTTCTAGCCAGTTGAACAAAATGTTCTAGGTAAAAAACATTGTTCCAGCTGATGAAACAAAAATATTACAAACATAAAAAATATAGTTCTAGTAGATCAAACAAAATGTTCCAAATTTAAAACTATTGTTCTAGCAAGTGAAACAAACATGTTCTAGATTACAAAAGATCCCAGCTTTGGTAGCAGCAAAAAGTAGAGATGCATAAAAGTGAGTATTGGATATGCATCCATGGTCTAGCACTGAACTTCTGCACGTCCCTCTTTGTTTGCCCCCCCCCCCCCCCCCCCCCCACATTCTAAAAGCTAAAACAAAGGGTTAGATTATGGAATCAGATTCCACAATCTTGCTCTCTAGATTCCACGATCTAAAAATCTTTTAAGACTCAGCTTTTGCTCAGATTGTGAGCCTGATATTTACATCAATGTCTTGACCTATTGTAAGTAATAAAAGTTTATTATAGATCATCCAATAGAATCAAAACATTCCATTTTTTATATTGCATTATCTAGTTATATAATGAAATCGTTCCAAATATTAATCTAGAATATTTCAATATATATCATAGAACATGTAAATCAGTGCCCAGTAACATTACCAAACAAATCATGGAACAAACCTATGTAGCTTAAAACATCCATCATTCTAGGCAAAAAAAAAAAGGAAAAATAGTCCACATGCGAAAAAAACCCAGCATAACTACCAAGGGCATAGAGGACAATTCCCATATATTACTATATTTTTTAGAGCAGGAGTCACATTATTTGCCAAACATGTTCACCAGCCCTCTATTTTTCTCGAGTTGATGGAGTGGAGTTGCAAAATGGGGAAGTTGGCGGATTGGAGCTATTTTTTAGAACGGAGCTCTCCCAAACACGCCATTAGTCATGGACTGAGCTTTTTGGGTTACGGGGTAATTGGCCTGAGTGCCCACCTGTGTCCGTCAGGCCTATTCCGGTTTCTGGTAGTCTATGTAGTGAAACATTTTTGCGACACTGCTAAAGTTTAGACTCTAAAAAAGGAACACCCCTTGATTCAAGACAATAAATTTTCATATAGCTGCAAATTAGAGAAGTACTCATAAGTTTGAACAAAGATGTAATCAGATACATTTGTAAACGGATATTTATTCCATTTGCAGAATTGAGGATTGCATAACCATGATGGCAGCGCCATTATCGGTATTTGAGATGCTGAGAATCACCCCTCCAGGTCAGTAGCCTTCTATATCTACTTTGTTTCCGGCTTGTTTTTTGTTTGTGCTGAATTTTTTTATTATTTCTCAAAAAAAAATTATTGTTCAAGGTGTCTTGTTTTCATTTTTTTTTCTTATTTGTTTGTGAGGCGAGGATGTTGACACGACCAAACACATTCCACTAAATTATAGGTCATTTTGTCTTTTCTAAATGACCTATAATTTGGAACGAAGGCAACAAATATTTCACCCAAAGCTTTAAAATGGCAATAAAGAATGGCGAGGATTGAAGGCTGACGCCTGTGACAAACGGGAACAATGCTAGCGGCACCGGCAGCTGAACATCTCTGGTGCTCACATCAGGCCTGGCGGTAGCTGAAGACAACTGTGGACCAATGAGAACTAGGAGGAAGCGATGCGATGGCCCGAGGAGGCATCTGCGGGCAGATGATGGGTAGTGAATCAGATGTTGGTGTTAGCTAGAAAGGTGTGAATGCTGCGGGTCCTGGCATGAGGACCAGATCTGCTACGACCTACGTGATGACGATGATCCCAATTCCTGCGGCCATTGGCTATGAAGATTGGTTGTGGGATGGGCGGTACCAATGCTACAGGCTACAGGGCCCGGACTGAATGACGACGTGGGAAACGGAGTGACGCAATCGGATTACACCCAGGTTCGAGCAGTATCACCTTTGTACATGCCGAATTGCCGATTAGTGCATTATTACATGGTGACCGAGTTACCGAGAAGCTATTGCGGTTTTTCCCTTTTTATAAGTAAATAAATCCATTATACATAACAATTCACCATGGAGTATCCCATGTAACATATTTTCCTAGACCATTAGTCAGTACCTAGAATAATCTAGGGATCCAAACATGCAGTCCAGAAAATTTTAACCTAGAAACCAGATTTTATAATATCTAGCCAAAATCAAGATTACGAGAATGTAATCCAAACTGGGCCGAAATCCTCTCCTTTTGAAAGAAGATTCTTCTCAAATTCTTCTCCTTTCTCCGGCTGGTGGTAAAAGCACCTGTGTACATCAGTCAAAAACAAGCCAAGCCTCTAAAATCACAGAAAATCACACTCTTCCCATGTCCCTGGCGGCTGGTGCATCAGTCAGAGAAAAATGACATCTGCAAATAAAAAACTGGCAAGATCCGCACCGGTGTCACTACGGGAAATCGGTTGTTTGCCGGGTGCCCAACACCTTTTGCCAAGGGTGATATATCAGGCACTATAAATAACATTTTTGCCGAGTGCAAGAACACCAACCCTTGGCAAAAGAATACACACTCGGCAACCGCTTGGCAAAAATTAAACACTTGGCAAAATAAGTGCTTTGCCGAGTACCAACATAGAGGGCACATGACAAATGTGCCACATAGCACCGGCCGTTGGGAACTGTGGCGGCCATTAGTAGTTTGCCAAGTGTCGCTAATGGACACTAGGCAAACATAATATTTTGCCGAGTGCACACCATGGCACACCATAATATTTTGAGCAAATTCCTTATGCGCCATCAAAAATTATATCATTCCCTTATGAACCATCCAAAATTATAACTTCCCTTCTATGCCATCATTTTAAATTTTACATTCCCTATGTGCCACTTTTGTTATTTATCTATTAGATTTTTGTTAAATAATGATAGAAAAGAATAGTATACACTTAAGATGAAATCAAGCAAATTATCTGAATTTTTTGTTGGTTATATAGTAATAAAAAAATATATGGCTATTTTGACTTTTGGTACATTTTTAATAGTAGTAGTACAATAAAAAATCAAAAAATTATTATATCCATATGGGAATTCATCCATAATTTTATAAATGATATTTCTGAATTTTTCTAGATTTTATCTTGAGGGCAGATTGTTTTTTTGTATCATAATTTAACAATCATCTAATAGATAAAATAGCAAAAGTGGCACATAAGGGATTAGAAATTTAAAATAATGACATGTAAGGGAAGCTATAATTTTGGATGATTCATAAGGGATTGGTATAAGTTTTGATGGCGTAGAAGGGATTTGCTCTAATATTTTGTCTGAGTGCACAGCATGGCACACTTGGCAAATATGCCTATTTTTCTCCAACATACTTCATGTTCCAATTTGATATGTTTTTTGGTATTTTTGATATTTTTAATTAGTTTTTTCCTTTAAAGGTATTTTCATGTATAAATCAAATTTGAACTACAAGTGTGTCAAATAATGAAATAAAGTGAATTAATAAAATAATATTCATGATTTTGAGTCCATTGCGAGGCCATATACATAAAATGATGGAAATTTAGAACGTTTTATTGCCGATACTTGACTTCAACTGTGTAACCAGATCATTTTTAAATTCTATAAAATGCAAACAAAGTCAGAAAATCATGAGATTTGTCCGGATGACATTGTATCATATATGAATGTTGCAGTAAAAAGTAGATAATATTTTGAATAATATTTCACGTACGACCCTTACAAACCTAACATTTCCATAGAAGATTCAAAGTGTTGAGAGATGATCCAGCTACGTCTTGAATGGAAGTGAACGTTGAATTAACATTTGATTTCATGATTTTTCTACAAGTAATAGACAACAAAAATTGTTTCATATTAAATTTTGAAAAAAATTCGGATCCGTTGGACCTGACACTCGGCAAAGCCTCTGTCAACCGTTAAGCGCCGTCGATGCACTTTTTTTTTGTCGAGTGCGGGATAAACACTCGGCAAATGCTTTGCTCAGTGCCCAATAAACGACACTCGGCAAAGCTCACTGTGCTGACACTGTAGCTACCATGTGAGGTTTGCCGAGTGTCACACTGGGCAAAGCCTTTGTCGAGTGCTATGGGGGTTTTGCTGAGTGCCGTAGGCACTCGGCAACTAACTTGTTTCCCGTAGTGTGTACAGCGAACCTAGTAATCAACCTAAGGTAGACTGATCTATATTTATTTTAGGGAATTCCCTTGTATGCCACCCAAAAAAATTCTAATACCTCATATGCCATCGTTGTCTCAATTTCATGTGGGACCGGCTGTGTCAGTGACATGTGAGCCAAGATGGCATACATGGGATTTAAGTTTAAGCCAATGGCTTATATAGTATTTTCCCTATTTTAGTTGTGGCAAACCGTACCTAAGCATGGTTCCAATTCCAACAAAATAAACTAACTTACACATCATTCTAATTCTTTGTATGGGCATTCTTACAGGCTAAACTTGTGCAAAAGTATAAAGCAAACTCACGGACCCATCAACAAAGGTAGTCAACCTGAAGCGAAATTTGATTAATTAATTTAGTTCAGAAACTAAATTTGTATCTCCATTCTACTTCTTGTGAAATAGGAATGCAAGGTAGATTTCGTGCAAACCCACAAATATGCCTGCCAGAAAATGACCTATTTGCATGAGTAATGTTACATCAACTTACAAATTTTACAATATATGTTGAGGTATCAGTAAATTTATAGCAACTGCCTCCTTGAATTATGCAACCAAATCTGTTTTGTCGCATTAGCAGTAGAATTTAAGTAAAACTTTTTTGTAGGTGTAACATTGCTCTTGCTCGATTACAGGCAAGCTGCCTTGCGTTCCCTCATGTGAAATGCAAAATTAATATAAGAAATAGGGACGATGCCCGACAAGGAGGAAAACTTTGGATGATTCTCTCAGACACTGTTGGTATTTGTTAACGTCGCCACTAGTTTACCCAGTGACGGCGTTAGAAATATTTATTAGCATCCACTAAGTAGTACCAACTAAATATATTGCCGGTTGTCAGTCGGCAGTTGTGCAAATACTTAGCTGATAATCCTTAACGGATGTTTCCCAAAGGATCCGGTATATCCAATAAGTTTATAGATTAATTCCGCAAGCGCACGAAGTATACCATTATAGCATTTCACCATTGGATTCCTCCAATGGCTTTGAACTCTAGAGTATTCCAAAGTGTCAAACCCAGAGGAAGGCATTTGTCGAAGTTAAAGTTAGTTGTGATGTTCATAGGACATACAAGACTTAAGTGAATGAACCAAAGTAATAAACAAGGGCAAGGATAAATAATTGATAATTTGGGTAGTTGACACACATGGGTAATTCCATCTCAAAGATATACAAGTACCAAGGCATGTGAAGAAAAGAAAAAAGAATAACCTAGCTATATAAGTGCCTCCTACTTATATTGGTCTATTCTATGCATATACACTTAATACATACACATCAAGGCAAACGACTATGATAGGGGGAACCTAGAGGTTGGCCCAATCTTCACGGCAGTAGGTACAAATAAGGATATGTTGCTGATTTTCAATATGAATAACTAGCTTTAGACCTGACAAAGGGTGGAATGAAGACAAGTAATGAGGAGAGAGGCACTGAATCCTTGAACTTGACTCGATCTTCGTGAACTCAGCAACAAACCGGGTAGCTTTAGACCTGGCCAAGGTTTGTTGCGACCAAGCAATAGGAAAGAGGCACCAAAACATTGAAGGACTTCGAGTCGATCTCCGAATGACCGCAAAACCACAAACAACTAATCCACACAAAACAATGCAGCCGAACTAGAAATCATAGAGCACAAACAAGGGGGTCCTAGAGGAACCTTCACTTATCCCGGTGAACCGGTTTCTCACAAGTTGATGAAGAACTCACAAGAAATTTGGGGTAAGTATCACTCAATAGCTCTTGGTTGGAACACCATAGGATGGATTTCTTAATTCTTAATAATATGTTACTTTTTGCTTAGATAAGGAGGTATTTATACTATCAACACCCCTCTCAGCTGGGTGTGGACAAGATATAACTTATTCATGATAGAAAGAAGCTGAAAGGTGTAAAAACTATTGTTCCCGAGAGGCCTCGCATAACGTTCAGCCTTCCTGGCAGTCTTTAGTAAAGTGGTCATTACTCTTTGATTGGATGTGAAAGTAGGCTTGATTATCTTTCCACCGATGTATATCATGCAGGGTGAATAATATTCTGTTGGTGCACGTTACTCTTGAAACATGGTCCTTCTGTCAGCAAGAGTGGTGTTGATTCAACTTCTGAGTAAACCATCTTCTCCTTGGTGTAACACATCTCCTTGGTCGAGCAACATCTCCTTCATGTGAAACCTTAGCAAGACATATGTACAACATTTAGGTAGCATAAAATTCTCATTTCTATTGAGTTTAAATTCAGTAAGGAGAGAATTTACCTTTTGTTGCAATAATTTTGCTAGACTTCGTGTAATCGGTCCTTGCATAGATGTAACGAGTTCTTGGCTTGGTCCAGCTGACTCATAGTTTGGCATAATTTTTGTGTGACCAGTTCTATGGTTTGAATGCATTATTTCTTGGCCATACCCGTTGCTTACATGACTTGGATAATGATTTACATGAGTTCGTTCCTGCCTTGGCTCGTGAGAAACATGACATGGGTCATGGTTTCCTTGAATTTTTGGGATGTCCTCATCATCCGAGTTGGCCTCAACTCAACACTTTTTAAACTAAGGCACAAAGGGAGCATGGGCTTATAGTTGTTACACAAGTGACTCCCGCCAAGAGCCCTACGAATGTGGCTGGAAAAGGATGGATTCTACTGTCGGATTGGTCTGTCACAATCCATGTGACCCCCTCTCTTCCGTGGGACATACAACATTCGACGCTATTCGTAGACCTAAACATCACGCTTAATTCTTTGAGTAGAACTCTACTCAGCTTAGGAATTCCAACTAAAGCACCCAAGAGGGACGTGAACCTTGCACCTTGAATATGCATAATCAACCCTAACATGCATACTACTAAGCATAAGCAAGAATCTTGAATGAACACAAGAACGGATCGTGAACGATATAAACATGGATCATATGAGAAGAAGATAATTCCATTGAAATAGCTCAAAGTCTTACAAAGGATCGAGAGTGTAGCGAGCTCCAACTCTCCTATGGTGGGACTTGGGAACTCTACAAGTGATTCTAATCCTAATAATCCCCACAGCCTTGAGCCCTTTTCAAGTGTGGTGAGAGGAATGAGAGAAAATGTGCGTGTGTTGAAATGGGGGCTAAAGCACCCAAGGGGGACGTGAACCTTGCACCTTGAATATGCATAATCAATCCTAACATGCATACTACTAAGCTTAAGCAAGAATCTTGAATGAACACAAGAACGGCTCGTGAATGATTTGAACATGGATCATATGAGAAGAAGATAATTCCATTGAAATAGATCAATGTCTTACAAAGGATCAAGAGAGTAGCAAGCTCCAACTCTCCTATGGTGGGACTTGGGAACTCTACAAGTTATTCTAATCCTAATCCCAACAGCATTGGGCCCTTTACAAGTGTGGTGAGAGGAATGAGAGAAAATGTGTTTGTTGAAATGGGGGCGTGGGGGGGGGATACCCCTTCTTTTGTAGTTCTTGAGGGCCGGGTCAAGGCGGGCTGATAGGTGGGGCCGGCCTAGGCGGGAAAACCAGGCAGCGGAAGATTATCCCGCCAAAATCTAGCGCCAGATCTGCCAGACTGGGTTTCGCCAAACTAGCTAGGGGGTTCGGCCGACTTGGGCCTGGGGACGTTGGGCCCCATCGTTTGCTGAGTGCCAGTTCTGGGCCTCCTGGTTTTGAATGTATTGGTACTCGTGGAGATTATTATGTTAATTTAGAGTTTTGGGCTCTTTTCTCCCTTTGGCAAAGTCCGGAAATATATCGACATGCATACTTTGCCACTTTGATCATTGTTTCAGCCCATATTTATGCTTATTCAACTTGCACCAAATAAACTCCAAAGATATGTGGAACTACATTATTTTAAAATAATATATGAGGTGATTATGTTAGTTCTCCTTTATTTCCGAGAATTATGATGGCTAAATATCTGCGATAGTGGTAGTCAACAGACAAGACGTGGGAGATAGTAAGGAGAAGAAAGAAGAATAACATAATAATTATAATATAACTAGCAAAGTGTCCATGCGTTGCCACGGGTTTAAGAGAAAATGTATTCCTAGAGAAGCAATAAGGTCATCGAAGAAAGCAGATTTCTGATTATTTCTAATTCTTTGCCATCATTCTCATTGAAACATTTTTCTTTCTTTTCTTTACATCTTCTATATTCCTCTTCTCCATTAAAGTTTTTTTCCAAGAAAATTCTTTCTTAGTGGGCTTGATTGAGCATATTGTTGACATGGGTAATCTTATGGTTTAATTGAGTTATATAGCCCTCGAAGTTCCACACACAATCCTTGATTAGTTAGGAGAGGGAAGGAAATACACTTGAGAGATCTAGAGAAGACCAAATGCTTGATGTTTGATGCTAAAGATGAGTCGAGAAGAACTAAAAAAATTTTTGAAAAGGTTTTGTGGTGGTTTCATTTAGTTCAAGTATGATATGCCGATTGGTTAAAAGGAGATGAGAGAAAATCTTTATGGAGGGATAACGAGTAAAAATGATGATTGAGATTGATTGCATGAGAGATGGTGTAAAGATTCTTGTTACATATTTAATTTTGTATTGCTCGAGGACTAGCAATCATTTGAGTGTAGGGGAACTATTGGTGGTTTCTAGATGCCCATTTTATCTACCAAAAAGGGATGTTTTGCGTCTTAATTTGGTGGTTTGGACTAATAATTAACCCTATATTTGCATATATTTGTAGTTGTTCTATTTTGGATGTAATCGTAAAAAACAGGTGTAAAACATGACAATTATAAATAAAGAACTAAAGAGCAACAAAGATAGGCCAGATGTGGAGGTCGCGTCGATCGGCGCGGGCCTGCGCCAATCGGCGCAGGAAGGAAAAGATGGTGAAAACACGACCCAGTCCGGGAAAGAAGAAGGCCAAGCCCAGTATGAGTCAGAGTTGGTGGAAGTTGACCTAATCCCATCGGATATAAAAGGAAGATAATTATCAAGAGCCAGGGAAAATCAAGGACGACGGCAATCGTGAGAACCAGTTATCAGAATTAGGGTTCTAGGATATTGGCGGCGGAAGGTCAGTCAACAGTAACGAGATCCACCAGAAGGGAGGTCGCGCCGATCGGCGCGATGCTTGCACCGATCGGGTCGTGTGCATTCCAACGCTATTTCTCATCCCTCTGCTATGTCTAGCGGAAGGATAAGTGAGTAGTCTCATATTCTCTTGCCTGGTTGCGGAGATCTGGTCATGTAACTCTCATACTTATTGATACTCTCTCGATGAATTTAATCTATGTGATGAACTTAATTGCACATCTATTTATCCTTTTCATTAGTGTATCGGCCAATACACTTTTGCCCATTACATAGTGCAAGAAACCAGTGGGGAGCTAATATCCTCTGTAGTGACAGCCGGGGTGAATGAAACCACCATGTCTTGTAGAATATTAGAGTCATCACTTGAGTTGATAAGAATAAGGTTGCTTGATAGTGAACCAATCCTAAGGAGAGAATCTTTCATTATCCTATTATGTCTTCAATAACATTCACCATTCACTCTCTCACCGTCATCATTCACACCAACCAACACCTTGCAATTTGTTAGTAACCTTTTAACATTAATAGTTCCACTTATTCCTTGTGGATTCGATAACCTTGGAATACTCTGAGGGAAAAAGAGCTACAACTGTACACCGTCCTCTTGCGGTATTGTCAACCACCGCTATAAACATGTGTCATTTATAGCGGCGGTTGACATTATCAACCGCCGCTATTGGGTGGACTGTAGCGGCAGTTTTAGTTGGCGCAGTCCCCATTGGCTCTGTAGCGGCGGCCAACTTTGGCTCGCGCCGCTACGGCGGTTTGCATGCCGCCGCTACAGGCCCTATTTGTGGTAGTGTAGTGGTCGCCTCATCTCTAACGAGCGGTGCACATAGCATCACACAGGCGTCCTTGAAGTGGTTGTGGACCTCGAGGCTCTCGCATCATTTCGGGAGGCTAGCCTCGACGCAGAAAAAGCGGATTGGGAGCGCAGTTGAGGACTTGAGGTGCAGCAAGTTGTCACGGGTGCTATTCCTGTGGCCCAGATGAAGGCCTAGCAGAAGACGACTCGGATGAGAAAGCCCAACACGAGGTATCCTGCCACGGACTGGGCTCAGTAGTGGGTGAGTCGAGTACTATGTAATGGGAGGCGAGAGGAAGAGAGGGGGTAAAAAGACTTGTAGTCAACAGTATTCTATCCTCAATCACTAACTCTGAACCCTAATCCCCCTACTGTTCGTCCTGTTTTCCCTGCCCCTTCTCCGGTTCCTTCCCTCCTGCTACCAATCCTATCGGGTTCATGACAAATCTGGTACCAAAGCCGTCAATCATCTTAGAGTTGCCTGATTATCTGAAGAAACCCGTGTATCAGACAAAGTTGCAGCGCAAGAATGACGAGATGGAAAAGCAACTTGCCGATCTGGCCAAGGCGATGACTGATCTCATGGCCTCCAGCGCCTCGATCCTTAAGACAATGGAGGAAATCAAGACGGCGGTCACGGTGTTGTCCGACTGGAAGCCGGGAGTGGAGGCCTCGGTAGAGGCCATTGCCAAAGAGATGGAAGAGATCCGACAACAACTGGGGCACATCTCCAGCATCCCCATCCTCAAGTTGCGCCCCCATGAGCTTCCGACATTGATGGCTACACCAAGCGCGCTTGGAGCCACCGCGGTGCTGCATCCGCCGCCCTCCTTCCTGGTTGGTGTGAAGAAGGTGTGCGACCCGGCCTGATGGCCACCACGATGACCAAAAGCTCCAGGGCCTGAATACTGGGGATCCGCCTCCCTGGAGTTCGACCCTGGTCAAGGGTATGTTGTCTGATCCAAATACTATCAGTGCTCAGGAGTCTCCAGGGATGACATAGTACCTCTCCACCAGTGGCTCAGCGGAATCTTGCATGGAAGCAGAACAGGGAAACATGATGACTTGGAAACTGGAGCGGCAGAGCAGTGCGCATGTGGCACTGCTGTTGGCTGGCTGTGAGTTCGTACAAGCTGGTCGGCTACGACATGGTGGATATCGTTTATTACGTAACACGACGAGATTGTATTCACTGGGAGGCAAGATTGTTAGTTTTCTTTTTGAGAGAACAGAAATTTCCATTCAACCAGGAGGCAACATGTGGAATAACTGTAGCAGAGAGAAGCCCGTGGTGGTTCTGTGGAACACTTGGTTCCGTTGAACAAGGGGAGGCTCTTCTTGTACTGCCTTTTGTCTGATATCCACTGATTTTGTGGGTCCTCATGTTGGTTCTGGATGACCCCCTGGAGTTTTAATACGTTCCGTATTGTTTGATGCAATCTTCTATTGATCAAAGTTGTGATTTTTTTGTTATGTTTTCTCCGTATTCCTGTCATAAATCACCTACATGTAAATAATTCCAAATCCGAGCCGAACAACATTATTTATAGCCAGTACGAGTGTAAGAAACATTAGGTTTTTCTTTTTCCCTAAGAATATTTCAGTGTTGAAATTGATGTTTCACTATTATATAAACACCTCGAGCCATATGACTAGCTATTTTTTATCAGGCTTTTATGTAGTTGTTCTATATTCATAAGGTTAAACATATCAATGTGTAGGGAATGAACTTTTTTAAACCCCCCCCCCCCCAGGCACCTTGCTGTGATTCCGAAGGGATGTTTTGGAGGTTGAAGGTCAAGGAAACATGGTTTTCAAATGCTTGAGTTGCATTCACTTTGACTTATGACCTACGATTTGGTGTTCAATTCATTTATTTATTGTTTCCTTTTTTCTGAAAGAAGGAGAAACTAATGTTAAATGTCTTTTTCGGACATTGGATGGAAAACAAAATAAAAGGAAGGACAAGATGCGGAAACGAGATGGTGCTGATATGGAAAGAAGAGGGGTTTCACAAGAATAAGCGTTTGGAACATGCAAATGGAAATATTGTTTGTTTGTGTTTGATAAAATAAATTCTGCATCATTTACTTTTGCATCCATTAGTGACACGTGAATTACATTTAACTAAGTCTACGAAACTTAGAAACAGGACTTTATTTGGTCATCATATATTTACTAATTAAATTTGTTTTATGGCCTAGAAAAATCCTCAAAATTGGTCATATAAAACTTGTTTTACTGTGCCAACTGGGACATCGAGGCCATGGCACCTGCGTCGCACGGGACAGGCTAGACGTGCAGCAGTAGAGAGCGGTCACCACGTGTGGCTGGACGTGCAAGCCCCCGACCCAGCTCTGCTGTGTATATCAGCTTTGTTAGCCTTGCGCGCGAAAACTCCCGAAGCAGGAGTTGGAGGTGGTCACGAGACTGGCATTGCCCTTCCTAACGTGGTGCAGTTTGGCTAGAGCAGGACCGCCTGGATGGGTCGGATAGACTTGAGAGCGGCCTTGTGTTCATGTTCGTGTTCGACAATGTTGAGATCTTAGAGCAACTCCAGCTCATTGATCAAATTTGAGCCCCTAAATTTGACTAGTGGGCTGACTTCTATAAATTTAGAGGGCCGAATGTTTGGTTTGCTCTAGCCCAGCTGACTAAACAGGTCCTCTATCCCTCTGATAGAGCGAGAGGAAGGAAAAAAAAACAATGCTGTCCACGTTTGGAGGGGGGGGGGGGGGGTAGTCGGAGAGCAACTGTGGGGGTTCTGAACCAAGATTTAGTAGCCTGCCAAATTTAAATACCCATAAAGAGGGCTGGTTGGAGCATTTTTTTTTTGTTACAAGTGACTAAAAAGGTAGACAAAGGCCTATTTAGTCACTGGGCTGGACTTACTCTTAGTTGAAAAACTCGTCCTTGACAACAAACATTCGGACAAGGTGACAAAGCACACGATGTGCTCTACTTTGACGGCGGCCGCTCCTGATAAGCGACTAGTAGTCCTAAGGGGTGACATTTGGTCCTGGAAACATGGATGTTCTTGTTGATGTGGATGTGGGTGCCAAGATCACCCGATTCCTATTGTCATGGGGATCGCCACCGCCTCATGGGTTAATCGTAAAGGAAAATTGTTGGAGTTTATCTTATTCTGTAGTCAGTCCACTTCCTCTATGTGGCTTTATTATGCTCCTAATTGTTTGTGAAACTGAAAGTTGGGAGTCGCTTGAAGTTCTAATCCATTGACCTGCCGGGGCTTGTGCGGATCTAAATATGTCTGGACTGACACGGCTGGCAACATGGTCAGATGACATAATAGTCTAATAATAACATGCACCATATTTAAACATTCACTTAGACAAGATATCCAACCATTTTAGAATATTCAACCACACAAGTCTGGAACCGGATGCTTTTCCACTGTTTGAAGACAACATTATTGTGAGGCATAAGTGTGTACGTTATCATAACTGAAGCATGAGATGTATTATTTCAAAGACATGATATTCCAGCGGCACAAAATAGTCTTTATAGGGACATAAATTCGTTTTGACACAAATATACCATAAATGGTCACAATAAAATGAGGCTTATTCTATAACTTAACAGATGGATAATCATATATAGGACTTGTGATCTTTAGTGAGAGCCTCCCATATTGCTTATCAGATGATGTAGCTTAAAATACGAGGCACATCAACAACATTGACAGGCTTACGGAGGCACTCAGTTGCGCCTGCATTCAAGCACCTGCATAAAAAATATGTATAATATAAGTTGTGTAC
Organism: Eleusine coracana subsp. coracana; assembly: GCA_032690845.1. Lineage (NCBI taxonomy): Eukaryota > Viridiplantae > Streptophyta > Magnoliopsida > Poales > Poaceae > Eleusine > Eleusine coracana. The sequence continues at coordinate 5,155,989 of CM064432.1, read as the reverse complement.
ATGTACAATTAATTTCTCACTACTTGCGTTGTAGCTTATAGTTCTGCCTTTACTCACATTGCAAACTCGTCAGGAGTGTAATCATTGAAAAAAATTAATACAGGGATATGCTCTAGTCTGGGTGATTCCTGAGTGGACAAAATAATTTTTAGTATGACTAATCAATCGATATGTTAATGTACAACAAGAAGTTTATTAAAGTATAACAAAATGAATGTCAAAGCTCCCATATTTTTCAAAAGAAAGGAAACTACCTTGACGTCTTTGAGAAGATCAAAACCAGACATATTAGGCATATGGTAATCAGTCAAAATCAACTTCACATCATTTACCTATATGCATAGTTATATTAATGTAAGAATATAAAACTGACATATCCTTCAATAAAACTATGATGCTGATTGCAGAGTAACATTGACATAAACTATACAGAAAAAACTATACCACATCCAACAACTTCAATGCCTGTATTGGATTGGCCGCATGAGTTGCTGCAAAAAGAGAAAATATTTAATGCCCATAGGTGAGTACAAATTAATAAGGATTAAAGACCAGAAAATAGCACTACCTCTTTGACATCATGGAAATGCATTGCAGACATAAATTTCACATAGTTTGGACAAATATGACATGATTTATGATAGTTAATGTTGCATATGGTTTAAGTAACAAAATGTAAAGCATAACTAAATAAGAACACAAATTCTACTGTAGCAACCCATTCCACTATAACATGCAAAAATATCCCTTTGACATAGGAACATGTTTCATTTGGACTATTAAGAATGTTTCTCACAAAAAAGAGCATAGAAAATCACAGTGACCAGTGTTGTACCATGATTGTTGCCATTGTCAAGGATTTTGCGTATGATTGAAGGGTCGAGACAAGCATCACCAACCAGGAGTACATGAGAAGAGGCTGCCATGATAACCAAAAAAGTTACAAAACTCCTTCAAATACAAAGTTTTGTGTATTGCAATGTGTTGAGGGAAAGTGAAGCAAGAGGCCTGTTCATATAGGAACTTTGGTTTGTTTTTTTTTATATCTTTAAGATACAAAATCAATGAACCCTAGCCAAAGTTGGCTGTTATGTCTTTGAAAATATTTGTGATCAAATCTATAGTAGACGCGTCTTTGCAGCAAGATACGTGATCGTATCCAAATTGGGCATTATAGTACAGCAGATATGTTCTATATCTTGCAACTCATTCAATAAATTATCACGGCCACATGAAATATAGATTCATTATTTTTTCCTTATTTTATCCGCTATAATCTCTAGCCGTCATCTATTAACTTTTAATAAATTTTATTTTCACTACAAGAAACCATTTAATCTATGACGATATGAATTCGTCACAGATCGCTAAAAAAATGTCACAACTCAGTGTTTATGATGATATCAGATAACGACATGATTAAATCGCGTGATGTTTTGAACAAAATCTTCACAGATCGATACAATCTATGATGTTTCTTAAACATCATAGATTGGCCTTGAGCCCATTAAGCCCAGTCCAAGCCCAGTTTGTGACAAAAACAAAACAAGAAAAAAACATCATAGATGACTGCCATGTGGAAGCTGGCATGGCTATCGATGTGGATAATTTGATGACAAGGACGATGACATAGTTGATGACATGGACAACGACATGGCTGCTGATGTGGACTTTTTTCTAAGAAATTAATTTTTTTAATTTATTTTGCCAATTGTACATGGGCCAATTTTAGTACTAGACCACATTAATGGGCCATTTTCCAGCCGATATACAAGCCCACAACAAATCTATGATATTGATCAATTCAGCCAACAAGATATAAAAAATTATCAGCCAATTTTACCAAAATAACATGTTCAAATCAGGTACAATCTCAGTATCAATTTGATGGAAATACAGCCCATAGGACATACAAAAATCACCAACTGTACAAGCACCAAAAACCAATAACAGTTCACATAAGGCACATAACATGTGCAGTAATCTTCCTTTCGATATGTCCACATGCATCTAATGAATCTTCTCCTCGGTACTGTGACAATCAAAACATATGCATAAGAACCAATACAATGGAGAACTTGATCAAAATATATTATGACTGGGAAATTCAGCTGCAAGAGCTTCTAAGTTTTGGAATACAAATATTCCTCTTCTTCACCGGTGGCCTTCGATGGTGTGGCATCAACATGTTCCTTAGGTTCCTCATTTGGACAACTTATTTAGGAGCAGACATGGTAGCAGTTTATGCTCTTGGCTACCTCTCACGCCATGTTAATGTCCCCACTGCATGTGACACATTAAGAGGAATGCACCCATTGGCTTTCTTTTGGGCGCCCTTCTTCATCGTTCATCTTGGGGGACAAGACACCATCACTGCTTTTGCTATGGAGGACAACAATTTGTGGCTGAGGCATTTGTTGAATCTGAGAGGGCAGGTTGTCCTTGCTAGCTATGTTTTAGGGAAATCAATGGGAATGCATGAAATAAAATTTGTAGTTTCTGGTATACTTGTGTTTATCACAAGAATAATCAAATACATAGAAAGGATATGTTCTCTCAATTGTGGGTGCCTTAAAAGCCTCGAGAGCTCTATGGTATATCATTTTGAATCCAACAAAATTTTCATAAAAGGCCGCAAGGTATCACCGCAACTGCTAACTTCGTAGAAGATTGAGCGGTGTCATCCGGGGGCGTGGAGATGATCCCACAAAACAATGTGGCTAGTTACTCTGATATTGTGTTCACCAGTTTGAATTCAATGAAACGAGTCGTTAATATATTTGGGGGCCACACAAGACGCCTTGGTGATCCAGTCCTTTTTGGTCATCGGCACTTCTCTCTGTCATGGCAGCCGAAGATCATTCACAAGGTGCTGAAAAATTCAACTTGGCTTGATGTATGCTGATCTCTATACTAAGGCTTATGTTCTCAGAATGAGGAGTGGTGTTATACTACGGTGCTTCTCTTATATATCTATGTTGGTGGCATTCATGTTATTCCTTGCTGTGGGACATTGACAGAACATTTTTGGAGCTAACTACCAATAATGAAGGATCGGTGATGAACGTGGCCACAAAACTCGTAAGATTAAACGGAGTCAAAGAAGAGAAACTATTTTGGTTGGGCAAGCTAGTATGCATGAAGTACATCAATACAGATAAAATTCTAGAATGTCTCATAGAGGGAGGGGGGGGGGGGGGGTAAGTGGCTTTGCTGCAGCTGGAACACAACGAGACGCCCCAAAATTGCCAAATCTCAACGTAAATTATGAGAAACATAATAAAGCAATTGGCACCTTTGACTTTGGTTACCTGGATAAAACTGCAAAGCCTGGACCACACCTGGACAATGAGGGAGTTACTAGATGTCCTGATGCTCCAGTCGAAGAAGAATGGGTTGACAAAGAGGCTGCGGTGGAGGTATGCAGAAAACTTCCGTATTACATGATGCACCTCTTGGTTAACAACCTCTCTCTCTGCTGCCTCTCAGTGGCAGCGTGGCCGATGCACTGAAGCGCTGGAATATTTTCTTTGCAGTTGCAAGTGAAAAGTATCACTTCAACCCATCAGCAGCCAAGGAAACTGTCGAGGAGATCACAGAGGTGTGGATACATCTCATCATTTATGCACCTGCTAAGTCCAGACCTAAGATGCACGTTGTTCTGCTAGCCAGGAGAGGGGAGTTCTTCACCTTCGTTTGGCTGCTGCTGTCCCTCCATGGGATGGGGGTATTGAGCTACTATGCACCAACCAATTCACCCAAAAGTTTAAGCTGATAGGAAAAGGTGGGCAATTCATTTATACTTCAACACCCCCTCATGTGCAGCTCTCTTAGGGTGCAAATGTGGAAATAGGAGCGGTGCAGCGGAATATGCGATCGCCAAGACTTGAACTCAAGACCTCTGGCTCTGATACCATCAAGCAGCGTACCTAACTAATTCAAACCAAAAGCTTAAGCTGATAGGAAAAGGTGCACAATTCACTTATACTTCAACACTCCCCCTCACGTGCAGCTCTCTTGGACGCAAATGTGGAATAGGAGTCGGTTGCAATTTATTTTAATAAATCATGCCTGCCAGGATTCGAACTCGAGACCTCTGGCTCTGATACCATATTGAGCTACTATGCACCAACCAGTTCACCCAAAAGTTTAAACTAATGGGAAAAGGTGGGCAATTCACTTATACTACAACAGGGGGATCTCGGCCGTACCCGGATTGAACTTGCTGGTCGTTGCCCTGGTTCTTTGTTACGTTATGCCTTTGGATTCGCTGGATAAAATTCAAGCAACAGTTTGGATCAAATCGACACTGGAGCATAATAAGGTACCCAACCTAACTCTACACCTAGGCTTTACTTCTTCATTTGTTTTAGTTGCATGTATTGTTTTTATCACCAAAATCCATAGTACATATTTTGTTTTGTCTTCTTTGGGTGCATTTGGTACTGCTTATGCTCAAAGTGCTTATAGTGCTTATTCTCTTAAAACTACTTATAGTGATTATAGGGTATAAGCAGTCAACCCGTTTGGTAAAACTGCTTATTATATTTTTGTGAAATTGCTTATGCTGAGAAAAAAGGATCACCATAAGCACTATAAGCTATCTTTTGCTACTTTGTCCAAAGTGCTTATGGATAATATAAAATGACAAAGTGTTTATACCTCATAAGCACTTCTCTATTTTGCTGTTTGGTTATCCAAACTATTTATTGACTATAAGTACTTCTAATAAGCAGTGTTAAACACACTCTTAGTTGATTAATCTACAGTTGCTCATCATGCGCAGATGGGACAGTTTAGGTGAGAAAGTTTATAGACTGCCATATCAATGTACAGCAGTTTGACCAGCCGTTGATCTTAGAGAGCCTCCAACAGTTCAACTAAAAATGTGACCAGCCGTCTATAATTCGTATTGCTACATGAATATTCATTGTTTGCGTGCGTATATGTGCGCCAACTTGGGCTCGTGTCATTACAAATGTGGTGGCTATAGATGTACCTTTTATTTGAATCCTTATATTATTTATTCATTGATGTAAAGAAAGAAACATATGATTGATTGCCATGCAGTTCACGTCGCACATATCCTTTGTAACGCCTCCAAATAACAACAAGTGGACTTGTACTGGCGGTGCTGAAGTTTAGTGACATGTGTCTGCGATTCATTGGTTGGGCCGATGGTTGTTTTGGATTCTAACTTCAAATTGATTTTTCTTCTGAATCATGACATTGTTTTTAAGTCTGTTTGAACCATCGTGTTCCTTAGAAATGGTACAATAATATGATATCTAACATGAATATAGTTTTTGAATTTTAAAATTCAAAATTTTGAGACATTAATAAAATAATTGAATTATTCGGTTTGAACTTAATTTTTCATTGAATTATTGTAACAATATTAACACAATACTAGAAAACAATATATGCAAACTAGTAACATTTTCATGAACTATTTAGAAAAAAGTGACCCACTAGTAGAACAATACTGTACTTATAAACTGGTGGAACAATGATTTTCTATATCTGAAAGGATGAGTTTTAATGTCTGGAACAATGATTTTCTACATCTGAAATAATAATTCTTTATGTCTCGAACAATAATTTTGTATGTCTGGAACATTTGATATAAATTGCTAGAACATTTAAATTTATTAGATGGAATAAGATGGACTGAAATTGTTGCACCCCAACTAATGGTGTCCAAACGGGCCACCTGGCACGGCCTTGGTGCAAAAACACAGGAAAATTAAGGTGGCCGGGGGTTGAACCGGAGACAGTAAGCAACTCTACCACTTGGCCATACTTGCTTTGTTAGTAAAGTAGTAACTACATATTTATTAATTATATATTTCATGCATTGATGGGTCATAACTTAAACGGGCCGTGCCCATGTTGCCCGTCGGACCAAGGTGGCGGCCCAAGCACGGCACGACGCCTCGTGCCGGGCTGGCGCAAGCATGAAATTCAGTAGGCCATGCTGGGCCAAAAAACTGTGCTTCGGGCCGGCCCAGTTGGCACAGCCCATTTGAACATCTTTAACCACAGCTACTACTCCCAATGGGCTGTCCTAAAAAACAACTCCCAACGGCCTGTTCTCCGCTATTGGGGTCATATTTACTTGAATGGGCTGCGATATAACAACAAAATTCAAAGAAGCCTTGCTGTAGGTTCAAACTGCGGCCCGTCTATGATCATGGGCTGCACCCTGGTTAGTGTTGGCAGGCCATTGGCCGCGCTAAGCTGAAGGTCAACATACTGTGGGTTATATATAGGGTTTTACTTACTTTCCACGCCGTTCTGCAGAGAATTTTCTACAATCTTACTGCAACACAACAAAGTGGGCCAAAGTAATGGCGCTGCGCTTTCCGGCAGAATTGAGAGTTCTCAACTTGCACCCGTTGTCGTCATCATCTGTACGTGTTCATAGTCATCGCTTTAGAATCTGAGTTGCACCTCCTCCTCCGCTGTTGCATCAGCCGTTTCTTGGCTGGGCGACCCAACGTCCTCTTCGACGTGGATTTTGTTACGCATCTTCTATAAATACCCCACCGGCCCTGCCCCTGCCTCCTCGTCTCCTCCATATGCACCAGTTCCGATCTGGATTCCACTGTGGCCGACCTTTCGCTGTCCCCTGCTCCTCCTTGTTGCCCCAGCTGAAGTCGCCGGGAGTGCGTCATCATGCCGGCCAAAAAACTCAGCGTCGTGCTCACGCGCTCGTACCCTCAGGTAACATTGATCCCTCCCTCCATGGATCCCGTGCCGGCGTTTATCCTGCTCTAGAGCTTGAGAATTTCTCCTTATTTGTGAGGATAATGTTGTTTCACGCAGCTCCAGTTGACAGGGACGTCTTCCTCGCTACGCCAACGACGATGAGCAACAATGCTGGAAGTAGAGTGCCGGCCATGAGGAGTAGGCCTGAGTCACCGGAGCTGACCGCGAGCAGCTTGAAGGCGAGCCAGTGGCCGTTACTCAGCTTCCCCGATTAGTGCTCATCGTCGACGACGTCCCCAGTAAATTGTAGCTGTATGCACGCACAAGAAGTTGTTCAGAAGTAAAGACGTAGCGCCGCGCGAGCATGCGAGAACAAGAACGAAACAACGATCACGAGAGCTTCGAATCATGCAGGAGCCCGATCAAGGCGCAGTACAGGAGGATCATAATTAACAATCAAAGAAGATGAGTTGCAAGGAGAAACAGATCTTAGTGCACTTGGAAAGTCTCGTGACAATAACCGGAATCACTCTCACCACATAGTCCATGTGTATATGAATCCGCACGCCCTGTCATCGAGCATAGAAAATCCAACCAATTTGCAGTTAATTGTACAGATCATAGCAACATCTACCATATCCGACATCAAAAGTTGATTTCTACTACAAGTTGTTGCTACTACAAACTTAGTACTACCTAGAAGTAGTAGTTACCTGTAACCTATAGCTGGATGTGTAGCTTGTTCGTGTTACTTCCGGATTCCAATTGCCTGACAAATGGTTTGTGTTTGTGTGGATTTAACTGAAAACGTGTATTATTATTGTTTGGGAGATTTGTGTTGTGATCAGTTTAAGATCCACGGGTGGAGAAATTGGAGTGGGAGCGAAGACTTGTGTTTGTGTCTACTATAATTTAAAGGTAGAGATTAAATTGATGGAGTAGCATGTGATTAGTTGAATGCCAGACACTTGCTCATTAGTACATTGTGCACAGAAACCTCACCACGGGTGATTTTTTTTTAAAAAAAAACAAACCTTTTTAAACTATTATTTTAATTATAGATCGTACCAATATATATTTTTCGAATCTAGACCATTTGTTCACACCAAACTATCCGACGTGACTCATAAATCAGTCACACCAAATAGAATGGCGTGACCAAAATTTCCACGTCGGATAGATGGCAAGCTCGGGTGGCAAGAGAGTCGCACCAAAATAAATGACATGACCGAAATATGAGTCGCGCCACGTGGACGAAAATTTTCATGTCAGCTAGATGACGTTATTTTATTTAGCGTGACTGATTTACGAGTCGCGTCGGATAGTTTGGTATGACCAAATGATCTAGATTCTAATAATATATATTGGTACGGTCTATTATTAAAATATTAGTTTATAAAAGTTTATTTAAAAAAAAAATCGTCACCACAGGTCCATGATTGGGTTTGTACATTCTTAAAACCAATTGCTTTATTTGCAGTGAGATTGTTCCGACCTCGGAAACTTGTGGTTTAGTATAACTTTCCGGAAAGTGAAGCTGACACTTGATAACTCAGTCTGAATATATACTCCTCCTTCGCAATTTTCAGTAGTTTTCAATAAAACTTTTGTACAGCTCATAGGCTAACTCGGCTGGTTGGAAGAACAGCAGAAAAAAAAAGAATGGAGAGAGTAGCTGGTTTGGCACGGACGGCGACCCAAAGCTGGGGTCACGTCAAAGTTCCACGCGGCTGGAGGATAGCTCAGTCTGGAGCTTCAGCGATGGTTGAATATGACTTGCTAAGATACTACTCTTCCTTAACCGTTAGTTCTATTCATGATTCGCCTGTGCTCCACCGTGAATAGAACTAAAATGGCAGCATCCGTTATTAACTTCAATCTAAGGGTCGAATCCGAAGGCCTTTAGATGAAGTCGACAGTTTGTCGTGAAAAGTTCCCAACCAGAGACGAGCTTAGCAGTTTGCTTGCCAAAATGGCAGCCTCCGTAATTAATCCCAAATTAGAGGTCGAATCAAGAAATCTCTATGAGATAAGAAAATCGGGCGCCATAAAGCGTTCCACCAGGCAGTTTTTTGTATTAAGATGGAATATAAGACTGCAAACGAAAAGCGGACGTGATTAGGTTAGATCAACGCGAGGCCATAAAAACAGCGCGGCAGTCGGCCCTTCATCAACACGAGCGACCCATAATAGCCATAATAGTCGATCTGAACTACGACTTCCGTTGGATCCTGTGTCGCGTGGTTCCGTGTTGATCTTAATATCTTTTGTTGTGTGCAGTGCAGTTCACATTTACAATGAGGTCGCTGCTCAGCAATCATCCACGGGGAACAAGAATGATCGCCATCGGCTTTGCCGTCATGTTGCTTGCAGTCAGTCCCGGCGTTGGTTCTGGCGACTTCGGCCTAATTCTTGGCTTTGTAGGAGTTCTCATCGGCGTCAACTTCATCGCCCTCGGCGTCGGCCGGATGGGCGAGGAGCCGGCGATACCGATACCCGTTTAGGTGCGGTCAGTGCATTCATTCGCCGCAGCCTTCCTGTCGCAGGGATAATCTTGGCGTCATGCGTCCTAACGACTGTCACCGGCGAGGTTGGGCCCGTGCTCTGTTTCGCCATGTTTGCTCTGTTCCTGCTTGGCATGTCCCTGATCAACATTGGAATTCTTGAAGAGTACTAGTTGCTTGGATTCAGTGATGCCGGTGTGATCCTTGGACGGATTTGGTTCCCCTTACGTCATGTACTATCTGTCTGACGGGTAATGGATCGACGCCGTCGACTCCAGAATAATTCCCCGTTTGTTCCACGTGAATATTGTCAGCTAGAGACTAAAGTTGTGTCTTAGCTACTTGTTTGCTCGTACGGGAGTCACGTTGTCATGTTCCTATAGTACGTGTCTGTTTTGTATTCCTACTGGCCATGACTGAGCTCTGATGTAATCAGGATTTGAGTGAAGAGTTTCACGAGCAACCCAAGGCATCAACAACGATTTTCATTTGATCTCAGCGGGATTATTCACTTGTCTAAATATGAAAGCCCAACGAAAACCACAAGAATTGGCTGGTTAGGGAATTCATTCTGCAGAAGTCCAAATAGCCCATGCGAGACCTGCAAAAAGAAATAGTCTTGATGCCCAACTCCAAACATGTTTGGAAGCCGATCTGACAAACAGATCAGCAGTAGACTTGGGTTAATCCTCCTGTTCAAATATCTCTCTCTGAGGGAAAAAAAAAATCTCTCTCTGCATACACCAAAGGAAATACGAAATAGGGAAAAAGAACAGCATATGATCAATATGTTCTTTTTTGTTTCCACATAGACAGCAGAATTCGCTCCCTTGGAAGTTCCCGTGTTTCCTCAGTTTCGAGAATGTTTTACTACAGTAATTGTTTTGCTCTGTCAGGTCCAGTCCACTACTATGTCTCTATCGAGCTTCTGCAATTCTGTAGCAGCCGTAAAAGCTCTCAAGTACTGAAGCACGGTTTTTGCAGAGCATGGCGTTGTCGTGTTCTCAACATCAAAACAGTTGCAGTCTGTTTCAAACTTTTATCAGGTGAAGAAGGAAAACGACTTAAACAAGTTCTGGTGAAGAAGGAAAGGTAGACAAGTCAAAGATAACCAATATATATGAACACTTGTCCTTCTACGGAGGCAAGTAAACTGTGAAAAGAATAAAATTAGGAGAAGAAGAGGGTACAGCGGGTAAGAAGCAGGTACATCATCTTGATAAAAAAAAACAACTCCAGTAGCAGTAGTCCTCCCTTGTTGAAATGGCACCTGTTCTCTGGTTATGGAAAAGGCAATTGAAACACTGATGAGTGAAAAAGAGAATCTGTAGCGATAAATCAGAACAGCGATTGATGATCAATGTCAAGGTGCGTACCAGTCTGCAAGCACGCGAGGATTTCTTTTATGCATGTAATGAAAAAAAAAACAGCAAGGGAATTTCCGAGCACGGACAGAACAGGTCGGTCAACAAGGAAGGAATGGAGGTTGTGATGTGTGCGCAATGAATGTGCGGTCCGGGAAACGAATTGTGAGACACCTGGTCTTTCGCTAATCCAAGAGACCCCGACTCACCGCAGGACAGGTGTCTATTGTAGTCTGAAAGCAACATCGTCCCACTAATCCAGATTTTACAAGTCTTATAAGGATGCTGTTTTTTTTATTTTTTTCGGGGGACAAGGAGGCCGTTTCTCTGTTAGGCTTGATCACCGTTTCGTCTGCCGCTGCAGATTGTACGTGGCCGCAAGTAACCTGCGGCAGCCATCCAAGAAAGCTAGTAATTGTTGAGTTATGTTCCAAATTTATTATTAAATAAAGACCAATTTTTTACGGAGTGAAGCGGAGACCTGTCCCCGGATACGTTTACTGCTTTTAAAATTCCACCAGAACCGGAATACTTAAACCCTTCTACATCAAGACTGCTAACCGAGATAAGATTTCTGGTCATATCTGGAATATACCTAACATTTGTTAGTGTGTGTATCATGCCATCATGTGCCTTGATCTGAACGGAGCCTATGCCCACAATCTCACGTGGGTTATCATCTCCCATACGCACCATATCGTACACTTCGCAGCAATGATGCTTTTAAAGAATGAAAAGTTATGATAGAGAGGCAAACTGAAAAGAAGGTAAAAGTGCTTCGTACTGATAATGGTGGAGAATTTAGTTCGGATGCTTTTGATGATTATTGCAGGCAAGAAGGCATTGTTAGGTATCACACCATATCGTACACTCCACAGCAAAACGGTGTGACTGAGCGCATAAACATAACCATCATCTCGAAGGCTTGATGCATGTTGTCCAACGCAAAGATGAATAAGCGTTTTTGGGCAGAAGCTGTGAACACTGCATGTTACTTGATTAACAGGTCGCCCTCTATCCCACTGAATAAGAAAACTCCCATTGAGGTATGGTCAGGTACACCTGCTAATTATTCACAGTTGAAAGTTTTTGGCTGCACTGCTTATGCTCATGTTGATAATGGAAAATTAGAGCCTAGAGCCATTAAATGTCTTTTTGTTGGTTATGGTTCGGGAGTTAAAGAAAGTTGTGGAATCCCAAAACTGAAAAGACTTTCATGAGTAGGAGTGTTGTTTTCAATGAATCTGTGATGTTTACTGACAGTTTGACTTCAGATCATGTTTCAGATAGTTCTATAAAGGAGCTGCAGCATATCAGTGTGCAGGTGGAGCATATGATTGATGATAAAGTTGAGCAGGTGGAGCCAGTGTTTGACCAAGAAAATGATATTGTTGATGATGATGCTCATGAAGATGATGTTCAGCAGCACTCACCTCCTATTTTGCAGCCAGAGGAGAATTTGCTATTGCTCATCGCAGACTAAAGAGGGGTTGTGGATCTCCAACCCGTCTTATTGAAGAATGTAATATGACTTACTATACTTTGAGTTGTGCTGAACAGATAGAGAGCGTTCATAAGCCTGCAACTTATACTGAAGCTATTGATTGTGATGATCGTGAGAAGTGGATTTCAGCTATGCAAGAGGAGATGCAATCTCTCGAGAAGAATTGTACATGGGAGGTTGTGCCTTTACCTAAGTGAAAGAAGACCGTCCGCTGCAAATGGATTTACAAGAGAAAAGAGGGTTTATCTCCTAGCGAGCCTGCTAAGTTCAAGTCAAGGTTAGTAGCAAAATGGTACAGTCAAATTCCTGATGTTGATTACAATGAGGTGTTTTCTCCTGTGGTTAAGCATAGCTCAATTCGCACATTCTTTAGTATTGTTGCTTCACATGATCTTGAGCTTGAGCAGTTAGATGTGAAGACTGTATTTTTGCATGGTGAGCTTGAGGAGGAGATATACATGGATCAGCCTGAAGGGTTCATAGTACCTGGCAAGGAAAATTATGTTTGCAGACTGAAATGATCCTTGTATGGTTTGAAGCAATCTCCTCGTCAGTGGTATAAGAGGTTTGATTCATTTATGTTGTCACATGGCTTTAAGAGGTCTAATTATAATAGTTGTGTTTACATCAAGTTTATTAATGGATCACCTATATACTTGCTGTTATATATTGATGACATGTTGATTGCTGCCAAGAGCGTAAAAGAAATCACTATATTGAAGAAATTGTTGAGTAGTGAGTTTGACATAAAGGATCTTGGTGCTGCTAAGAAAATTCTAGGTATGGAAATTACTAGAGATCGTAGAACTGGTTTGTTATTTCTTAGTCAGCATGGTTACATTGAGAAGGTTCTACATTATTTCAACATGCATAATTGTGACCCTGTTAGTACTCCTATTACATCGCATTTTATGTTATCAGCTAAGCAATGTGCTAGTACAGTTCAAGAAATTGAATACATGTCAAAAGTTCCTTATTCTAATACTGTTGGTTCTTTGATGTATGCTATGGTTTGCTCTCGCCCGAATTTATCTGATGCTATGAGTTTGGTGAGTAGATACATGTCTAAGCCTGGTAAAGAGCACTGGAAGGTAGTTCAGTGGATTCTCAGGTATCTCAGAGGGACAACAAATTATTGTTTGAAGTTTGGAAGAACTGATAAAGGGCTTATTAGCTATATTGATTCAGATTATGCTGATGATTTGGATAAGTGACAGTCGCTCATAGGTTATGTGTTCACAATTGGTAGTTGTGCTGTGAGTTGGAAGGCTACTTTACAGTCTGTTGTTGCTCAATCCACGACTGAAGCTGAGTATGTTGCTATTGCTAAAGCGAGTAAGGAGTTGATTTCGCTAAAAGGGTTGTTTGCTGAGCTTTGTGGATTTGATTCTTGTATCAAGCTATTCTCTGACTGTCAAAGTGCTATATGTCTCACTAAAAATCAGATGTTTCATGGTAGGATAAAGCACATTGAGATCAAGTATCATTTTATTCATGATCAGATTGAAAAGGATAAGCTAAAGGTATGCAAGATTAGTACTCATGATAATCCTGCAGATATGTTGACAAAGCCAGTTCATGTTGCTAAGTTTGAGCTATGCTCAATCTTAGTTGGTATTATGGATTAGCCCAAGCGGCTATTTGGCGCCAGAAGTATTTCTTTTCTTTGATGTGTTTAGGATGAAGGTTTTGATTTATGCTACAAGAAGAATTTGTCTCAAGGTGGAGTTTATTGAGTTATGTTTCAAATTCATTGTTAAATGGAGGCCGACTTCTTACGGAGCGAAGCGGAGGCCCATCGCCGGAGGCTTGGGCCGTAGCAAAGCGGTACATAATCTCGTTTAGGGTTTCACCCTGTGATCATTGTCTTCTTGTAAGCCGTCACCATCTCGTCGGTGTTGTAACCCTAACTCTTGATAGTGAAGTTTTGCTGGCTGGCGCCCGTAGCTTTTTTCCTTCCGCTTTGGGAGGGTTTTCCACGTTATATCTCGTATCCTCTGTGGTTTGATTTCTTTGTTCTTCATCATATTAACGGCATCGGTTTATAACAGTAATACATAGCAGTTTTATGAGTTACAGGTTGTCGACAGGCCACACTCCGGATCGCCGGGAAGCCATGGCCATCGATTCCCTTGAAATTCACCCACACAATGTGAAGACCGAACCATGTATAGGGAACTATTGAGAAAGAGATATTTTTGGAATCTGACAATTTATATTTGTTTCTGAAATTGTATCTGCTAGAAACTTGAAACACGGCAGCAACAAAGTTGTCTCTCATAATCAAATCGTCCTTGAGCGAGCAAAATCTCCTGAGTCCGATGAAAAGTCGAGCAACCCTAGCGACATCTCATTAACGCTTGGGATGTGGATTAGTGGGAGGCTGGCGGTGTTGCTTTGAGATTACAATAGACACGTGACCTGTAGAGGGTGAAGGTATCTCAGATTTACTAGAGACCCGGTCTCTCACAATTCTTTTCCGTGCGGTCGCCCCTGGCCCCTCGGCTCCCATTAGCAATCAGAATCCATTCTGGCATTGCTTCATCTCTCCGAAGAGACGCTGCTGCGGTTGTTCTACAGCTGGTGCTGTGTTGGTAGGTGGAGAGGACCATTTGATTCTCGTCCCGCGATGGATCGATCCCCTTGCTGCCGGCATGCGAGAAGACGGCGCTCCCGAATCATTGGCACGAGCGGTTGATTCGTTCTATCCTGGTCCTGCAAATATATCTGATGGTCCATTTAATAAGGTCATAGTCATAGTCCTTTGCATTTACGAAACAGATTTGCTACAATCCAATTAACTGGAAATCCACTTTCGTTCCAGTCAGATTTTTTGTGTGAGCAACCATGGAGGTCGATGGTCAGAAATGGAGGAAGGGGTGGTGGCGGAGCGCGGGTGGGGTGCGGGCGGTATGACGCGGCGACGATCGCTGGCTGGCGGATTAATGCCGGTGGAGGGTGTTCGGGTTGTTGGGATGGCTGCACTACGGTTCCGATGAAGTTAATCCTCTCCGCCCATGGAAGAAGGTTTGGGGGACCTGGTCATGACCCGGTGGTGGGCCACGGTTTGGTGGCGCAGCGAGGCGGTGGCGGGGGTGCGGATGGCGCGGCAAGGCGGCGCAATGCCGACGGCCGCTGGAGGTCGCGGTGGGCGAGGAAGGAGCCGACATGGCGGACTGGAGAGCAGGATGCGGAGGCACATGTTTAACATCGGGAGATTGAAGACGATCTTTCTGGCCCTACGATGGAGACCGAACGGTTACAAAAACTGACTGAACGGATGTCAGTTTTTCAGTCAACTGAAACATTGACAAGTGGTTTATGAAAAGGGTTTTCACTTTTCAGGCTTATGAAATACTCACTCCGTTCAACATTATATGACGTTTTGACTCTGGGCATGAGAATTAAGGATAGCTGAAAAAGGTGAGTATACAGAAAACAAGGTGGAGAGAGATAGAAATAGAGGTGTATTCGAAAGAGAGAAAGGTGCATTGAGAAGCGAGGGTGTCTTATAATTTGAGAAAACTTGAGAAGGTTAGAGTGTGATATATTGTTGAACGGAGGGAGTAGAGTATAGGCTGTTTAGATATATAGACGATTTTATTCTTTCTTGAAAAAATTGGAAAAAATGTAAGTAAAACATGAGGATAACTCTGGCATTTCGACTCTACTAACATCTATGCTTCTCATTCTGGATGGCCTGTTTGCTCTGTTTCGGTTGCGCTGTGACAGTTTGGTGGTCTCCGAGGTTCAGACAAGCTCGTTCTATTATGCGAGACAAGAGAACGCATGAATTGATGCCACGCTACTCAACGCCGTCATCGTGGTAGGCTGAGCTCGTGGCAGTTTTCAGCTTCATATTTTTCTGCTGCTGGTGATTGCAACCAGCTGGCTGACAGGAGGACTCGGCATGGCTTTCCGCCTTGCCCGCAAAGCCTTGTATTCTTCTTCTTCTTGTTCTTTCGGAAAAAAACATAAAACTAACGAGCAGAATGACACAGCTGAGAGGAGACGATGTGACACGATGACGACGTTGTTCCATTAAACAACGGCGCGGCGATGGAATTCACGCGGTCACGTCATCATCATCACCCTCCCTACCACGCGATCGACGTGGCCACCAGACGTTGACATTGCAGATGGATTTTATCGATCGATGAGTTGCCTTTTTCTCACCGTACATCAAACTCGTGGCACCGAGACCTGTCAGCCGACAAGCACGGTTGAAGTCGCCATACTACATCCACCTCGCTTATAAATTCGTGCCCTTAGACCCGGAGTGGCTACAACCTCTCACCGTCATACACTCCTCCTGCTCCTCTCCACAATTGAAGTCGCGAAGCCAAGCTGCTGGTGGTTACACACCCCTCCGGCGTTGTGCTCAGGCTCCTATGCTCGGGTAACCTCCCTTCCCTCCGGTCGCTCCATCGTCCCCAATATTTCAAGAGTTTCTCCGTACTGTGAGGATAATGTTGTTGCGTGCTGCCCCAATTGACAGGAACATCATCACCGCGCTTCTGATGATGGGCAACAATGCAGGAAGCAGAGAGGGATGGCCACCGCCAGCTTTGGCATCATGTTGGTTGCGGTCAGCGCCGGGGTCGGCTCCGGCAATTTTGCCACTCCTCGGTTTTGCCGGCGTTCTTGTCGGCGCCAACCTTGTCCTCGTCGATGTCCACCAGAGAGGCGAGAAGCCGATGACATCCACCGGTCTCCTCAAGTTTGCCTTTGCCGGTGCAGGTACTCCCACGGCGTTCCTGCACCGTAACCCTGCCATGGTAGGGCTGATCTTGGTCTCTTCGGCTGTGACGGCTGTTGCTGCTGACGAGGCTGGGCTGGCGCTTTGCAGCGCCATGTCTGCTGTGTTTCTGCTTGGGCTCTACCTGATCAACATCGAAATTCTTGGTGCAGTGAACAATGTTTGACATGGTGAGGTATCAAAAAAGAAATTGTTTGACAAGGTATAACAGGATTGGATTACATCACTGTTCCATCTTTGGCAATTATTAGGTCTAAAAAGCAAACTACACTATAGTAGTATAGTTGTATTATTAGGTTTTTTTTGAGGTGGAACAACATTTGTAGCATAGTAACATATGAAATTGAAGCCAAATCATATGCTATTGGCATGATGTAGCTAGCGACTAAATTATTTTACGTGAGCAACTCAACCCACTGCAACCGCCAACCAGCCCAGCAAGAATATTCCACACCAACAAGAAAAGCGCTCGTTTCTGGGAAGGGCGCAGGGTATTGACGACACAATTTAGGGCTTAAACACATGGACCAAGCACTTCGAAACTCGAAAGTATCCCGGACTAAGCTATTCATTCTGCAATCTTGGTCCAGGCACCGAAAGTGAGATACAGAGTTTTTCTAACACATTTGGAAACAGGCTGAGGCTCCCAAACACAACGTTTGCCAATGTTATTCCGTACAGGCACACAATGATTACCATACAAATCACTAGGTACAAGATAAATGGTTCTTGCTGACCTGACAATTTTCAACTACGGAACAGAGCTACTGGGCAATTTGGGCGCCGGCGATGGCTGTCAGAAGGTGAACAAAATGCTTCCAAGAATCAGGTTAGCATTGAAGTCAAGAATTGAACCAGCTACTCTCAAAGAACTCCGATGTTGATGGGGCTGAGCCCAACAAGGCACAGAACAAACATGGAGCAGGGAAATAGCCTCCGAGACAATGATAACTGTCATGGCGGAGGAAGCCAAGATGAGCCTACCAAATTTAAATGCTCATAAAGAGGGTTTGTTGGAGCATTTTTTTGTTACAAGTGACTAAAAACGTAGACAGAGGCTTATTTAGTCATTGGGCTGGACTTGTGCTTAGTTGAAAAACTCGTCCTTGGCAACAAACATTCGGACAAGGTGACAAAGTACACGACATGCTCTACTTTGATGGCGGCCGCCCCTCCCCTAACACAGTGCAGGTAAGCGACTAGTGGTCGTGAGTCGTGACATTTGGTCATGGAAACATGGATGTTCTTGTGGGTGCCAAGATCACCCGATTCCTATAGTCTTGGGGATTGCTGCCGCCTCATGGGTTAATCGATGAGGAAAATTGTTGGGGTTTATCCCATTGAGCAGTCTATCCACTTCCTCTTTGTGGCTTTATTATGCTCCTAATTGATTGCAAAACTGGAAGTTGAGTGGCGCTTGAAGTTGTAATCTGTTGACCTGCCAGAGCTTGTGCAGATCTAAATATGTCTGGGCTGCTACGGTTGGCAACATGGTCAGATGACGTAATAGTCTAATATTAACATGCAGCATATTTAAACGTTCACTTAGACACGATATCCATATGAGAAACCATGTGGATATGTGACATGGTTTGCAATGTATGTGATGAGTAATTGACTTGAACGGATTTGATGTTTGAGTTAAAATGTGGGAATCTGGGGATTGCATGAGTTTGTGCATATCTTGGTCTTGACTAACCGAAGTTGGTGGAAGTATTAGTGAAGTTGCAGGAGTTGGGAAATATGTTTTCTTGTCTTATGATGTGTAGGTCACTCGAGTCGACTTGGCGGTCAACGGCGAGAGGATCGGGCATAAGTAGGGGACTTGAAGCCGGACGGTCAGGATGCCGGGTGGAGTCAAGGGTGATCCACACCATACACATGAAGAGGCGAGAAGCATGGACCGTTTCGTGGTTGAGCCTCAAAACCGTGGCGCGATGAAGACGGCATATTGACCAAGTCAAGGCGAACGGGATGCCGGTGCAAGTGACAAGGGGGCCCAATGGACAGGGACTGGGAGAGACTTGCCTGTGGTCAGGATTGTGGGACCAAGGTGAGACACGTCGACATTGAGAAGTCATGCAGAAGTGTGCGAGGCGGTTTCCTAGTTTGGGCCTTAAAACTGGTGGTGGTGGTTGGTGGTGCACGTGGCACCATCACGGAGCTTGCTTTGAGGCGAAGCAAAGTCATGAAGGGCTCGATGGCATTTGGGCGATGAAGCTAAAGATGGATGTGGAAGAGGTGTCTCTCTCCCCATTAGTAGGTGGGTATGTTATGTAGGTCAAGGGTAGAGTGGTCATGTGGACAATAGACCCTAGGCCTATATAAGGAGAGGTAAGGCTAGTGGAAGAGGTGTCTCTCTCCCCATTAGTCTTGTGTTAGGACTTCATTCAAGTGGCTTCCTAGCCTTGTATCTATGGATTTTCTAAGCATGTTTTCATGACATGAGATTTATTTTCGTGCTCAAGATCTTCCTCTCTCCCTAAATCCCGAATTTCCCTTTTTCCCTGTTTTCGGAGCTATTTTCGTGGGAATTTTTAATCTCCTTTTTGGATGAGTTTTTGGGGGTGGATTTCTTGAGGAACTTGTTGCTATGATAAGCCAGAACAATCCTTCATAGCTCCTTGACCGAATCCATAGCTCTAGCACCTTTGAGTTGAAGGATTTCTCAAGTTTCCCCTTTTTGGTGTTCTTGGCACAAGGTCTGAAATTCGTGATGATTTCTTTAGCCAATTGAGTTGACCTTCTAGGATTAGGGTCGTGATGTGCTAAGAATTCACTAGTCCAAAAATTGCATCATTTGGAGTTTGTTTGATTAGGTTTTGGAGAAGAGTTGCCAAAATCCCGAAAGTTTCTGCTGTTTCGTCAGGGTCGATCGACACTGCCGGTGGGTTGCAGAACCCCGCACTAGCACTGCCAATGGGTCTTACCGACACTGCCGTTGGCTTTGATCGGGACCGGCACTACCGATGGCTCTGATCAGCACTGCCAGTAGTGGTCCAGTAAGGTCTAGTTTTGGGTAAGTCTCTTGACTAATTTGAGTCCTTGCTGTTTCTTGTTGTTTCCGCTGTGTTTGTTTGTTGTGGTTGATCACTCCTGGGGATAGTACACCACGAGTTGGTGTGTGTAGTTTTGGTGATCGGTTCGAAGGTTGGCTTGGGTTGTTTTTAGGATATAGGCCAAGTTCTCTTAGAGAATTTTGATTGGCTCCCAATCATGCCCCTTCTAGTCGCCTTCTCGGTTCTTCAATTGGTATCAGAGCCGGTTTGATCACTAGTTGACCTTCATTGACTTTGTGATCCGAAGGCAACATGGAGAAGCGTGCGGTCAAGCTCTGGATGTTCAATGGAGAGGACTTCGCCTACTAGAAGTCGCGGACCAAGGCTTATCTCCTGAGTCAAGAACGCGCTATCTGGGACATCGTAGAGCAAGAATACAACATACCTGCCGACCTCAACACCGCTCCTATAGGTGAGTTGAACAAGTATGAACACAACTCCAAAGCTGTCAACATTATGCTCTCTGCACTTGGTAGAAGTGAACATGATCGCGTTGCACACCTTGACATTGCTTATGCTATTTGGGTTAAGCTTTGCACGTACTATAAGGGTACCAATTAAGTGAAGTCTATATGTAAGGATTCTTACAATTGACAATACCAAACCTTTGCACAAAAACCTGGTGAGTCACTAGATGACACCTTTCGTAGGTTTGAGGCAATTGTATGCAACTTGTGGGCTTGTGGTAACCTTGTGTACAGTGATAATGATAGAGCTAAGCAACTGCTGTACTCACTTGATGAAAATGTTTGGGGGGTTAAAAATGCCGCTCTAGAAGAAACTGCTGACTTCAATACCTTGAACTATGAGCAACTATATAGCAAGCTAAAATTTTATGAACTGTCTAGGAAATCTCGTCCTAATCATGTTAATCCTGCTTCTAGCATGGCTTTGCTTTCTAGCTCTCAGAAGGGTGATCACGGTGGTGTTTCTTATGGAACTAACCCCTCACTTGACAAGTCTTCTTTGGAGTTTGCTCTGTCTTCTCTTGTTGGAGCTTCCGATGAACAAATGGAGTGCATCCCTGATGAGGAGTTGTCCTTGCTCACAAGGAAGTTCAAGAAGTTCTACAACAACCAGAAGGAGAGAAGAGGAGGTGGTTCAAGAACCTGCTTCGAGTGCAGTGACCCAGGACACTTCATTGCTGATTGTCCCTAGAAGAAGAAAAAGGCTGGGTATCGTGACAATAGCACTAAAGACTTCAAGCAGAAGAAGAACTGCTTCTACAAGAAGGGCAAGAACTCCAAGAAGTTTGCCAAGGCCATTGCACGCACCTACGTTGCCGCCTTGAGCGATGTCGACCTCACATCAAGCGAAGGCCTTACAAGCTCGAAGGAGGAGGTTGAAAAGCCACGAGTCAAGAGGAAGGATGACTTCACCGGGCTTTGTATCATGGCAAAGAGTGATCACGACACTGACTCTGGATCCGACTCTGGCACAAGCGAGGTACCTCCCACTCTTAATGAGCTCTCTTCTGAACTTGATCATTTGCGCAATGTTCTGCTCTTGCAAGATGATAAGCTTCGTTGTGCTGTTCGTGAGGGTAGAGAGCTTAAGTCTAAGTTGGAGAGTGCTGATTTTGAAATTGCTTCGCTTAGGTCTAAGCTTGCTTGTGATGTCACTATTGTAGAGTGTGAGTCATGTCAAGTTGTGATGAATGATCTGAGTCAGAGGGAGAGTGTCCATGCTCAAGTTGCCAGTCATCTTGAGAGTGCCCTCAAGGAGCTTGATGAATTCAAGGCTAGACTAAATCTTTTGGGTGCATGTTAGAAATGCCCCAAGCTCACAAATGAGCTGGAAGCTCAAACCCTCAAAGTCAAAGAGCTTGAGTCCAAGCTGCATATTGAGACTCGCTCTAAGGTCCTTCCACCACCCTGTGAGGTGTGTCTCTCTCTCAAGGACAAGCTTTTAATCACTAGGGAGGAAAACAAAGTTCTAGTCCAAGAAAATGACTATCTTGTTTCTAGGCTCCAAAGAACCTTAGTGAGTGAGGAGAAAATTGAGAGTGACCTAGCAAGAGTCAAAGAGAGTGCTAGTAGGTCAATCTATAACTTGGGTTTGGGATTTGAGAGGGTTGACAAAGAGAGTGAAAATGTGGGTAAGTTTGTGCCTAGCTCTAGCTACAAGGATGAGGAACAATCCATCAAACCCACTGACATATACTATCCACCAAACCCCAAACCTTCCTTCAACCCAAAGCAAATAGAGAAGCCAAAACCCAAACCTCGTGTGCAAACAAAACCTAAACATGAGTGTCTACATTTGCATGTTCTGTGGGTGTAAGGTTGAATGAGTACTGTTATAGGCGTAAGAGGATTGAGAGGATGCAAGCTGAGTTAACTAGGAATGTGCAACATGATGATTTTGACGGTTTTTATCCTCGCTCTTTTTCTCATGCCTATCGTGGACAGGGTCATCCCTCATATGACTTTGATTCACAAAACAGAGGCTTTATGTAGCAGCGCTTTGGCGCCCCCACGTTTTCACCATCGTGGTGAGCATCGCTCGCGTGGATTTCGCTTTCACACAGATGATTTCTATCATCACAACCCCAGATTTGAGTCGAGACGCTTTGACAGGCCACGTTTTCCCCATCGTGGTTCTTGTTCCATGTGTTCAAATGATAATGTGCAAAGAACTATGATGACTACTACCGGTCGTATGGTGAAGTGCCGGATTCCTAAATGCTTTTTGACTAACCCCAGCACTGAGCCATCGACTTTTCCTTCTCGTTCTTTGTAGGCAGTAGGTGGAGGCTTGGAGAACAAATGGTTGATAGACTTCAGGTGTTCGCGCCACATGGCCAGAGATGCAAAGTGGTTCTCCAGCCTCACTCCCTTGAAGCGGCGGGAGTATGTGACCTTTGGAGATGACAAGAGAGGGAGAGTGAAGTCAAGAGGCGTGATAAAGGTAAATGAAAAATTCACTCTCAAGGATGTTGGTTTGGTTGAGCATCTCAAGTACAATCTCTTCTCTGTTTCCCAGCTGCTTGATGTTGGTTTGGAAGTGCGCTTTAAGAAAAATGCTTCTTGTGTTCTTGATTCAAATGGCTCTTTGGTTTGTCGGATTTCTAGCATTGGGAAAGTTTTTTAGGCAGATTTTGCTAGTTCTTTTGGTTCTCACAAGTGTTTGTTTGCTCAATCTTCTTCTGAGCTCTGGAAATGGCATAGGAGACTGGGTCACATGAGCTTTGACTTGTTATCTCGCTTGAGTGGCCTAGGCTTGATCCAAGGATTGCCTAAGCACAAATTTGATAAGGATTTGGTTTGTGCTCCTTGTCGTCATGGGGAAATGTTTGCCGCTTCTCATCCACCAATCGATTTGGTGATGACTGAACACCCTGTAGAGTTGCTTCATATGGATACTGTTGGTCCTTCCCGGGTTCATTCGGCGGGTAGGAAGTGGTATGTTCTTATGATTGTTGATGACTACTCCCACTACTCTTTGGTTTACTTTCTTGAGAGCAAGAATGAAGTGTTTCATCACTTTTGGAGCTTAGCTTTGAGGTTGTTCAAGGAACTCCCTGATGTATTATGAGCAATTCACAGTGATAATGGCACCGAGTTTATGAACTCCTCCTTTGATGCCTTCTGTCTTGAGCATGGTATTGAGCATCAGTTTTCAGCACCTCGTGTTCCCTAGTAGAATGGTGTGGTCGAAAGAAAGAACAGAACCTTGGTGGAGATGGCCCGGACGATGCTCGATGAGCATAGGACTTTGAGGCGGTTCTAGGCTGAGGCCATTAGCACTGCTTGCTATGTTTCCAATCAGATTTTCTTGTGCTCAATTCTTAATATGACTTCTTATGAGCTGTGTTTTGAGAGAAAGCCCTCGGTTTCTCATTTGCGTGCCTTTGATTGCAAGTTCTTTATTATCAAACATGGCAATCTTGATAAGTTTGAGTCGAGGTCTTCCGATGGCATCTTTCTTGGTTACTCTCTTCATGGTCATTCCTGTAGAGTATTGAATTTGGAAACTAACACCATCGTAGAATCCTGCGATATAACCTTTGATGAATCAAACTCTTCTGCAAGGAATGTGATTAAGTCTGTAGGTGATAAGGAGCTGAAGGAAAGCATCTTTGTAGAAGAGGACCTACAGGGCTTGGATGATGATGTCGATGATTCAATTCATCCCTCATCTGAGCTTGTTCATGCTGCTACCACTACTCCAGCAGAGGGTCCAGAAGCTTCTACATTGACTTCAGTGGCTGTCGAGTGAGCTCCAGCTGTGGTTGAGGGGGGGGGCACACTCTGAGAGAGAGACCCCCAGCCACATTCAGCATCAACATCCACCTCAACAAATGATCGGTAATCTCTATGAGAGGACAACATGGTCAAGGTCTGCATATCTCACCTACTTCACCAATTCTCTCTTAGTTGCAACCTTTGAATCCTGAAATGTTCAACACGCACAATCTGATGAACATTGGGTTAATGCCATGCATGAGGAGTTAGAGAACTTTAAGAGAAACAAAGTATGGACCCTAGTAGAGCCTCCTGTTGGTGTCAATGTCATAGGAACCAAATGGGTGTTTAAAAACAAGCATGGGGAAGATGGTGAGGTTGTTAGAAATAAGGCTAGGCTTGTTGCTCAAGATTTCAGTCAAGTGGAGGGCTTAGACTATGGGGAAACCTTTGCTCTTGTTGCACGCATAAAAGCTATTAGGATCTTGCTTGCATTTGCTGCCTCTAAGGGCATTAGACTGTATCAAATAGATGTCAAGAGTGCTTTCATAAATGGTTTCATAGAGGTAGAGGTTTATGTAAAACAACCACCTGGCTTTGAGCACCACAAATATCCAAACCGTGTGTACAAGCTTCAGAAGGCTTTGTACGGGCTAAAGCAAGCGCCTAGGGCATGGTATTCTAGGCTTAAGACTTTCTTGCTAGAGCATGGGTATGTTATGGGGTGTGTTGACAAAACCTTATTCACTCTCAGGCATGGCAATGACTTTCTAATAGTTCAGATTTACGTGGATAATGTCATCTTTGGTGGTTCCTCTAATGCTCTTGTGTCCAGATTTCAGAAAGCCATGGAAAGTGAATTTCAGATGTCGATGATGGGCGAGCTCACCTTCTTTCTTGGGCTTCAAATCAAGCAGTGCAAGAACGGCACATTCATACATCAAGCCAAGTACATGAAGGATCTCCTGAAGAAGTTCGACATGGTCAATGTGAAGCCATTGTCTATACCAATGTATAGTACAATGGCACTTGACCCTGATGAAGACTGTGAAGTCGTGGACCAAAGGGAGCACAGAAGCATGATTGGCTCCCTCTTATACCTGACGGCGACAAGACCCGACATACACTTTGCAGTGTGTCTTTGTGCTCGCTTTCAAGCTTCCCCAAGGGTGACTCATAGCAAGGCTATCAAGCGCATCTTCAGGTATCTCAAATACACCGTTGAGTTTGGTATTTGGTACTCTGCATCTTGATCTTATTGGGTATTTGGATGCGGACTTTGCTGGGCGTAGAATTGATAGGAAGAGCACTTCTGGTACTTGCCATTTCTTAGGTACTTCTTTGATCTGTTGGTCTTCTCGTAAGTAGTCGAGTGTAGCCCAATCCACCACAGAGGCTGAGTATGTGGCTGCTGCTAGCTGTTGCTCACAAATCCTATGGGTTGTATCTACCATGAGGGATTATGAGTTAACCTTTAAGAGTGTTCTACTCATGTGTGATAACTCCAGTGCCATATGCTTAGCCAAAAACCCAATCCAACATGGTAAGGTTAAACACATTAATGTGTGATTCTACCTCCTGAGAGACAATGTTGAGAAGGGGGATGTTGAGCTCAAATACATCAACACCAGAAACTAACTAGCTGATATCCTCACCAAGCCCCTAGATGCTTCTAGACATGCTTTTCTTCGGGGGGAACTTGGTGTGTGTCATCCTTATGGTATCATTTGAGGGGGAGTTGGTGTTCACTTGTATATATGTATCTTACCTTTTATGCATTGCATCTCATATGTAATATATGCATTGGTAGATGAGCTTTGATTCTTATGTTTTCTTGCATTTCTCTTTGCTATGATTGAGCTTGAGCTAAGTTGTGTGGTTGTGATGGTAATCTCGCATGCTTAGATTTTCTAGATGGCCTGTTATAGACTCATGTGAGCAACTTGCTAATCTTAAAGGTAAACTTAGCTTCTTGTGAACCTTATGAACTAATCTTGAAACTTACTCACCATGTGTATAATTGCTTTTATCCTTGTTGAAACTTGCATTAAGACTAGTCTAGAGGATATCTTGGCCTTGGCACCTTGTGTTTGCAAAATGGAAGGCTTTGTAAATGTTTAGCTCATGATGGGACATTGTGGGAACGTGTGTTCCTTTTGCCGCAAAGGCATACTCTTTTGTCTTGTGAATAAACCTTGGATAATCTGCTAAATGCATTTGATCAAGATTAATTCTAAAATGCTAAATCCAAACATTGTGACTTGAGGCCTCGAGGTGTTTGTCATATCCAGTCGTGCGACCCTCCGTATGGATAAGAGGACACATGAGAATAAACAATAAACACTTAATCAAATGAGTCTCTATTGCATATGTGAGCATTTGTAAAGCTCATTTTCTATGTATACTTGTTGCCCTAGTTGAGATTGAAACTGGCTAGATTCTTATGATTCACTTAATGCTTGTTTTGCCTTGGATGGGAGTACTTACACATGTGGTGACTGATTTTCTCATGATGAGCAAAATTTGATTCCCTCCAAGCTAGTCAATCTTTCTACTTAGCTTGTATAGCTCTTGGTGTTTATACCTTGCTATCTATTTTTGATCTTTGTATGATTGTGAGCTATTGCTTTTACACTTTATGGCTCTATGTTTTGGGTAGCAAAGTTAAATGCTTGTTTGCATAATTGTTGAAGCTCCTTAGGTTTGCATTTTCATGTTTTGCATGTTTGCTTGTTCTTTGATGAGTTCATTGCCAAAGGGGGAGAAAATATTGGGTCATGCACAAATTATGCTAAGAAACTTAAAATGATTCATTTTGCACTACATAAAACCAACCACAAGTTGAGGGGGAGCATATCATGATCTTGAGCGTTTTCTTGCACTTTTCACATTCTTTGCGTCTCAAGTAGCTTTCTTTGCCAACTCTTAGTTTTGTGATCTCTACTTTGCTAGATGGCTTGTTTTCACCATTTCTTTGGGTTTGGCCATTTCGATAAGTTTATTTGGTTTCGCATTTCACTCTCTAATC
This sequence comes from Eleusine coracana subsp. coracana, assembly GCA_032690845.1. NCBI lineage: Eukaryota > Viridiplantae > Streptophyta > Magnoliopsida > Poales > Poaceae > Eleusine > Eleusine coracana. The sequence continues at coordinate 5,128,873 of CM064432.1, read as the reverse complement.
TTATGCATTTGAGGTTGTCAATGTACTCATCAAGGGGGAGATTGAGAAACCATGTGGATATATGCCATGGTTTGTAATATATGTGATGAGTAATTGACTTGAGCAGATTTGGGGTTTGAGTTGAAATACGGGAATCTTGGGATTGCATGAGTTTGTGCATGTCTTGATCTTGACTAACAAAAGTTGGTGGAAGTATTGGTGAAGTTGCAGGAGTTAGGAAATGTGTTTGCTTGTCTCATGATGTGTAGGTCACTAGAGTCGACTTGGCGGTCAACGGCGAGAGGATCGGGCACAAGTAGGGGACTTGAAGCCGGACGATCAGGATGCCGGGTGGAGTCAAGAGTGATCCACATCGTACACATGGAGAGGTGAGAAGCACGGACGGTTTCGCGGTTGAGCCTCAAAACCGTGGCGTGATGAAGACGGCGTGTTGACCAAGTCAAGGCGAACGGGATGCCGATGCAAGTGACAAGGGGGCCCGATGGATAGGCACTGGGAGAGACTTGCCGGTGGTCAGAATCATGGGACAAGGTGACATGCATCGACATCGAGAAGTCACGCAGAAGTGTGCGAGGCGGTTTCCCGGTTTGGGCCTCAAAACCGGTGGCGATGGTTGGTGGTGCACGTGGCACCATCATAGAGCTTGCTTCGAGGCGAAGCAATGTCTTGAAGGGCTCGATGGCATTCGGGCGATGAAGCGAAAGATGGATGATTATGCCCCAGGTGGTAGGTGGGTGTGTTATGTAGGTCAAGGGTAGAGTGGTCATGTGGACAATAGACCCTAGGCCTATATAAGGAGAGGTAAGGCTAGTGGAAGAGGTGTCTCTCTCCCCATTAGTCTTGTGTTAGGACTTCATTCAAGTGGATTCCTAGCCTTGTATCCATGGATCTTTTAAGCATATTTCCATGACATGAGATTTATTTCATGCTCAAGATCTTCCTCTCTTCCTAAATCCCGAATTTCCCTTTTTCCCTATTTTCAGAGCTATTTCCGTGGGAATTTTCAATCTCCTTTTTGGATGAGTTTTTGGGGCGGATTTCTTGAGGAACTTGTTGCTATGATGAGATAGAACAGTCCTTCATAGGTCCTTGACCGAATCCATAGCTCTAGCACCTTCAATTTGAAGGATTTCTCAAGTTTCCCCTTTTTGGTGTTCTTGGCACAAGATCTGAAATTCGTGATGATTTCTCTAGCCAATTGAGTTGATCTTCTAGGATTAGGGTCATGATGTGCTAAGGATTCACTAATCCAAAAATTGCATCATTTGGAGTTTGTTTGATTAGGTTTTGGAGAAGATTTGCCAAAATCCCGAAAGTTTCTGCTGTTTCGTCAGGGTCGATCGACACTGCCGGTGGGTTGCAGAACCCCGCACTGGCACTGCCAATGGGTCTTACCGACACTGCCGTTGGCTTTGATCGGCACTGTCGGTAGTGGTCCAGTAAGGTCTGGTTTTTGGTGAGTCTCCTGACTAGTTCGAGTCCTTGTTGTTTCTTGTTATTTCCGCTGTGTTTGTTTGCTATGGTTGATCACTGCAAGGGCTAGTACACCACGAATTGGTGTGTGTAGTCTTGGTGATCGGTTTGGAGGTTGACTTGGGTTGTTTTTTGGATATAGGCCAAGTTCTCTTGGAGAACTTTGATTGGCTCCCATTCACCCCCCCCCCCTCTGGTCGCCTTCTCGGTCCTTCACCAACCATTTTAGAACATCCAACCAGACAAGTCTGAAACCGGATGCTTTCCACCATTTGAACACAACATTATTGTGAAGCATAAGTGTGTACGTTATCATAACTACAGCATGAGATGTATTATTTCAAAGACATGATATTCTAGAGGCACAAAATAGTCTTTATAGGGATAAATTTGTTCAAGCATGAATTTTGACACAAATATACCATATATGGTCACAATAAAATGAGGCTTATTCGATAACTCGACAGATAGATAATCATATATAGGACTTGTGATCTTTAGTGAGAGCCTCCCATATTGCTTATCAGATGATGTAGCTTAAAATACGAGGCACATCAACAACATTGACAGGCTTACGGAGGCACTCAGTTACGCCTGCATTCAAGCACCTGCATGAAAAACATGTATGACATAAGTTGTGTACAAGTACAATTAATATCTCACTACTTGCGTTGTAGCTTATAGTTCTGCCTTACTCACATTGCAAACTCATCAGGAGTGTAATCATTGAAAAAAAAATCACTAGAGGGATATGCTCTAGTCTGGGTGATTCCTGAGTGGAGAAAATAATTTTTAGTATGAGAAATCAATAGATATGTTAATGTGTGATAGTAAACCCACAACAAGAAGTTTATTAAAGTATAAAGAAATGAATGTCAAAACTCCCATTTGTTTCAAAAGAAAGGAAACTACCTTGACGTCTTTGAGAAGATCAAAACCAGGCATATTTGTCATATGGTAATCAGTCAAAATCAACTTCACATCATTTACCTATATGCAAAGTTATATTAATGTAAGAATACAAAACTATGATGCTGATTTCTGAGTAACATTGACATAAACTATACAGAACAAACTATACCATATCCAACAACTTCAAGGCCTGTATTGGATTAGCCGCATGAGTTGCTGCAAAAAGAAAAAAAAATTTATCCCCATAGGAGAGTACAAATTAATAAGGATTAAAGACCAAAAAATAGCACTACATCTTTGACATCACGGAAATGCATTGCAGACATAAAGTTTCACATAGTTCAAACAAATATGACATTATTTTTGGTAGTTAATGTTGCATATGGGTTATGTAACAAAACATAAAGCATAACTAAATAAGAACACAAGTTCAACTGTAGCAACCCATTCCACTATAACATGCAAAAATCTAGTCGGTTTGTTTAGCAGTCAATGATATTCAACGGCCGAAGGAAGTTAAGTTGGCCCGATAGGGTTGTTTTATTTCTTTCTGTTTTTAGTTTAGATTTTATTTTAAAATCTAGTCGATTTGTTTAGCAGTCCTGATCAAGTCGGGTCAAAACCTCTTGCTTGAGGTTATAAATATGTAATAGGATTTGTTCGAAGAAAACAACACTTTCGCTCAATACAATTCGGCGCACCGCCAACCTTTTCGACGAAACCCTCGTCTCGTGCGGGCTGCATCGGCTTTGACCTCAGTGTGAGATTTGGATTAGTCACCCTCGGTAATTCTATCAATTTCAACTAGTACTTTCTTATTCATTTGATATTTAAGTTGCTATCTTTAGAATTGCTAGTTATCCGATAATTAGATCTGTTTAGTGCTTGTACTATCGACTCTGATTGCAATACTGTCTTGGTTGAAGCCGATCTATTGTAATCTTGGTAGATTTTATTATTCAGGTCTGTTATTCGAGTCACTTTATTGATTTTATCTATAAATTAGTTAAGTCTACTTTTATCTACCATATTTGAATACTGTCTCGATTAAGTTTATAGGACTAAATTATTTTACGTGAGCAACTCAACCCACTGTGACCGCCAACCAGCCCAGCTAGAATATTCCACACCAACAGGAAAAGCGCTCGTTTCTGGGAAGGGCGCAGGGTATTGACGACACGATCCTGGGCTTAAACACATGGACCAAGCACTTCGAAACTCGAAAGTATCTAGGACTAAGCTATTCATTCTGCAATCTCGGTCCAGGCACCAAAAGTGAGATACAGAGTTTTTTTAACACATTTGAAAACTGGCTGAGGCTCCCAAACACAACGTTTGGCAACGTTATTCCGTACAGGCACACAGTGGTTAACATACAAATCACTAGGTACAAGATAAATGGTTCTTGCTCTGACTTGACAATTTTCAACTACGGAACAGAGCTACTGGGCAATTTGGGCGCCGGTGACGGCTGTTAGATGGTGAACAAAATGCTTCCAAGAATCAGGTTAGCATCCAAGTCAAGAATTGAACCAGCTACTCTCGAAGAACTCGGATGTTGATGGGGCTGAGCCCAACAAGGAATAGAACAAACATGGAGCAGGGAAACAGCCTCCCAGACGATGACAGTTGTCATGGCGGAGGAAGCCAAGATGAGCCTACCAAATTTAAATGCCCATAAAGAGGGTTTGTTGGAGAATTTTTTTGTTACAACTGACTAAAAATGTGGACAGAGGCTTATTTAGTCACTGGTCTGGACTTGCTCTTAGTCGAAAAACTCGTCCTTGGCAACAAACATTCGGACAAGGTGACAAAGTGCGCGACATGCTCTACTTTGACGGCGGCCACCCCTCCCCTAACACTGTGCAGGTAAGCAACTAGTGGTCGTGAGTCATGCCATTATGGTCTTGGAAACATGGATGTTCTTGTTGACGTGGATGTGGGTGCCAAGATCACCCGATTCCTATAGTCTTGGGGATTGCCACGACCTCATGGGTTAATCGATGAGGAAAATTGTTGGGGTTTATCCCATTCTGTAGTCAGTCCACTTTCTCTTTGTGGCTTTATTATGCTCCTAATTGATTGCGAAACTGGAAGTTGAGTGGCGTTTGAAGTTGTAATCCGTTGACCTGCCAGAGCTTGTGCGGATCTAAATATCTCTGGGCTGCTACGGTTGGCAACATGGTCAGATTACGTAATAGTCTAATAATAATATGCACCATATTTAAAGGTTCAGTTAGACACGATATCCAACCATTTTAGAATATCCAACCACACAAGTCTGGAACCGGATGCTTTCCACCATTTGAAGACAACATTATTGTGAAGCATAAGTGTGTACGTTATCATAACTACAGCATGAGATGTATTATTTCAAAGACATGATATTCTAGAGGCACAACATAGTCTTTATAGGGATAAATTTGTTCAAGCATGAATTTTGACACAAATATACCATATATGGTCACAATAAAATGAGGCTTATTCGATAACTCGACAGATGGATAATGATCTTTAGTGAGAGCCTCCCATATTGCTTATCAGATGATGTAGCTTAAAATACGAGGCACATCAACAACATTGACAGGCTTACGGAGGCACTCAGTTGCGCCTGCATTCAAGCACCTGCATGAAAAACATGTATAATATAAGTTGTGTACAAGTACAATTAATATCTCACTACTTGCGTTGTAGCTTATAGTTCTGCCTTTACTCACATTGCAAACTCATCAGGAGTGTAATCATTGAAAAAATCACTACAGGGATATGCTCTAGTCTGGGTGATTCCTGAGTGGAGAAAATAATTTTTAGTATGAGAAATCAATAGATATGTTAATGTGTGATAGTAAACCCACAACAAGAAGTTTATTAAAGTATAAAGAAATGAATGTCAAAACTCCCATTTGTTTCAAAAGAAAGGAAACTACCTTGACGTCTTTGAGAAGATCAAAACCAGGCATATTTGTCATATGGTAATCAGTCAAAATCAACTTCACATCATTTACCTATATGCAAAGTTATATTAATGTAAGAATACAAAACTATGATGCTGATTTCTGAGTAACATTGACATAAACTATACAGAACAAACTATACCATATCCAACAACTTCAATGCCTGTATTGGATTGGCCGCATGAGTTGCTGCAAAAAGAAAAAAAATATTTAATCCCCATAGGAGAGTACAAATTAATAAGGATTAAAGACCAAAAAATAGCACTACATCTTTGACATCATGGAAATGCATTGCAGACATAAAGTTTCACATAGTTCAAACAAATATGACATCATTTTTGATAGTTAATGTTGCATATGGTTTAAGTAACAAAACCTAAAGCATAACTAAATAAGGACACAAGTTCTACTGTAGCAACCCATTCCACTATAACATGCAAAAATATCCCTTTGACATGGGAACATGTTTCATCTGGACTATTAAGAATGTTTCTCACACAAAAGAGCATAGAAAATCACAGTGACCGGTGTTGTACCATGATTGTTGCCGTTGTCAAGAATATTGCGTATGATTGAAGGGTCGAGACAAGCATCATCAACTAGGAGTACATGAGAAGAGGCTGCCATGATAACCAAAAAAGTTACAAACCTCTTTCAAATACAAAGTTTTGTGTATTGCAATGCAGAATGAAGCGAGAGGCCTGTTCATATAGGAACATAGGTCTATCTTATTGATATCTTTAAGATACGAAATCAATGAATCATAGCCGAAGATGGCAGTTATGTCTTTGAAAATATTTGTGATCAAATCTAGTAGACGCGTCTTTGCAGCAAGATATGTGATTGTATCCAAATTGGGCATTATAGTATAGTTGATACGTTCTATATCTTGCAATTCATTCAATAAATTATCATGGCCACACGAAATACAGATTCATTATTTTTTCTTATTCTATCCACTATAATCTCTAGCTGTCATCTATTAACTGTTAGTAAATTTTTTTGCAATATTTATTACAAAACATGAGTGCAAAAAAAAATGAGAAATGGAGGGTTCTCCCGGAACTTTCATGTTAAGGAAATAAATGGTCTACTGATGATGAACGAGGTTAGTGTTGGGCCTTTAATTAGAAGAAATGCTTTTGTTTGCCAGCTTGCGCAAGCGCCGGACCAAGCCTGCCACCTACCTGGACCAAGTTTATTTACTGCCTTATCTACTGATGTTGCAATGGCAGGCAGGGCCGGAGCTAGGATTTTGGGGGCCCAGGGCCAATAAAAAATTTGGGACCTTATATATATAAATATAGTCTTTTTTACTTATTCTATATATATAAAATCAGTTAAATAATCTTTAATCGTGTAAGTATGTCATCAATTTATTAAAATTATTAGTAGTTGTATATACATATGGTATGGAGAGGGGCCCTTAGGATCTGGGGGCCCAGGGCCGCCGCTCCAGTTGCCTCCCTCCAAATCCGGCCCTGATGGCAGGGAGTAGAGTCACCATCAAGACAGGAGTTGTTGCATGGGGAGAGGTCGCCACGAGGTGCCGGAGGTGGAGGGTGGTGAGTATGTGAGATTAGGGCCCCATGGACATTCGTTGTTAGGGGAAGGGGGCGGCCGGGGGGGGGGGGTTATCTCCATGGTTGCCTTGAAAGGGAACGGCAGCAGTGGCGACTTGGTGGGTGGTGGCTGGGGCTGTGCTGCAGGCAGCAATGACGCCGGAGGCCGTAAGAGTGGCAGTGGTCAGGATTGGGCACGGTGCAACCCGTCAGTGGGGCATGGGTCCCGTGATTACCTCCTCTATTTAAGAGCTTAGCAACACTCTCCAGTAAATGGGCTACATGGATTAGGTGTAGCCATATCCAAGTCCAAACTATGATGCTCATCGGTCCCATTGAATCTTTAGCATTGGCTCATTATTCAGAAAACAAAGCTATAATGTTGCCGGCCATCCTACACGAGTTTGCTTCCTCTCTTTAAAACACAATAACGTGCTATGAGAGCACTTGTTGCTTTGAGAATCTTTACAATAATAATGATTTATATGAAATTTGAAACTCTTGTCGCGATTGAAAGCTTTAGAACCATTTGGTATGAAGTTGGTCATACCTTTCCAACAATTTGGAAAAACGGCTGTTCTTATCACAGCATACAGCAGAGGAATGTAATTGATTAAAATATATTGTACTTATAATAAATATCATGTGGAAACATCTCCAAACATACATGCACAATCTGCTGGAGGCAACAGATCTAGGGACATCGATTCAGGTGCCGTAGTATCATCACTGCTAGCTGTTGCTGCTCTCACATGCAATGATGCAAATCATGGGGTGACACTTTTTTCTTATGTCCGATTTTCTGGTCTCTGGTACCTCTTCACTTTCATCCTGTGAGCCCATAAATCTTACACGCACATATAACCAGATATAGACAGTAATTGAAAGCAAGTATTGTCTAAGAAACGATGGAGGCCTGCAAAACTGGACAATTAATAACATGATATTGTTGCGCTTAACAGAAAACAGAATAACACGATCTGGGAAACCTTTAGGCCACGACTTTGTGCCCAAAATGCCCATGTCCAAGTGGGAAGCGACGGATTTTGAATGGGATGTCGAGTCTGAGTACAGGCCGGGCAAAAATACGGGGCTAGGTGCCGGGGATCGCAAGGGGAGGTAGGATACGCTAATAAGTTGTTCTGTTCAAACCTATGGTCAGAATCGCTGCCTCCCAATCGAGATGGCGACGCAGGGCATGGACAGAGTTGGACACAACGAACGCGGTGAAGCGCGGCAAGAGTGTGACAACCCGGGTGTCAAGAAACCATAAGGGAAAACCCTAGGCAAAACGAACTAACCCTAAAAAAATCCTCTCAAAAATTCTGAAAAAACATTTGAATATCTTTTGATCAAAATTTGATCAAATTTAAATATTACTAAACTACAAGTCAAATGTTTTCAAGAGAATATTACGCCACAAAAAAATATATGTTGTATTACAAGTAAAAATAGAATATTGGGCAAAATATTATAAATTTCACTCTGGTTTATTGGCCCAAATAGATACACAAATGTCTAAAAACAACCCCAATTCAAAAAATTCATATTCAAATTATAATGCAGTTTAGGAGGCAAACTCATTTTCCAAAATAAGAGCACATTATTGTGAACATGCATATATTTTTGAATTTTGCATATAAGCTATAGAATTAAAGATATGAAATCATTTAGTAAGAGCAATTTGGAAAGCCAACAAAAACGCAAAGCTTCGTGGGCCCCACTTGTCAGCCACCATGTCGGTCTTCTATTCCACTAGTTGCCCGCCATGGGCGGCGCCCCGACGCATGACCAGTGCCGAGTCACCGATGCCCCACCTGGTCTGAAAACTACCTCCAAAACCAGAGTCGCGCCCCCGGTTTCGGCCGTGTCCGCTCCTCCATTCCTCTCCTCTGTTCTCTGCTCATACACGCCACCCCTCACCACTCCACTGAGCCACCGCACCACGCCGCCATGCCCTGCAAACCGAGTGGGTGCGTCACCACCATAGTTTCCTCTCTCTCCCGGGTGAACTTTCTCCATTTCACGCATGCATCAACGAGCCGCATCCATTTTCCTTCCTCTCCCTACACGCCAATGCAGAATGCACTACCGCCAGAGCGCTACTCACCATCAAGCCCGGCCGCTATCGTTGCTTCCCTATGCACCATTTCCCTATAGTGGTTCGAGAACTCGAGGGTTGTGCACTGCCTTGTTGAAATTTAGGCCCTGTTAGCAGCCCACTCTGCAACTATGTGTGGCCCAAATTCATAAGGAAAAGCCTAGGTGGGTGTGGTGAGATGGTCATGTAAATGTTTTATACCACATTGGTCATCTAGGTGAAAGTATCCCAACATAAATAGTGGGTTATTGATTGCTCTCCAATATGAGCAACTGCTAGGCAGGGATAAAAGCAGTGGATAACACAAACACGCACGCACGGATCATGTTTTTTGCGTGCATAATGCATGACTTGTGACTTGCGATGTTGCGCATTCGTGTCGTGTTCTCTGTTGCACGCTTCCTTTATTTTGCCACACAAGGAAGGGATATATTTTATCAACACCTTGACTGCCACGTAAATCTGAGAGTAATGGTTTGTGCGATTTTAATGCATGTTAATGTCTTGCTTGATTGTTGCTCTTATCAGTTTTATGTTGAGAGATTTCAGGAGGGCGGTTTCCTGTGATTATGGCAGATCAATGCGAATTTATTGAGCATGTTTCTCTTTCTATATATTGCGTCCCATGGACAAGGAACAAAAAATTGACTCGCCTCCATTCTCACATTCTACGCATGCCGTCTTCGAGCTTGGCCATCCCTCTATCCGCCGTGCAGCGGGTTTGGGGAGAGCGGTGTCTCCGATCCGGCGATAGTGTTTTGTGGACCTGCACGGGTGTACCGGTGATCATGTTTCTAGGAAGTGCTTCTGCACGACTGCTTTCTACACTTCGACGGCTACTTCAACTACGTCTTGGTTCCAGCCTCTTCTACTAAGCGGGATCCATTGTCTCTTGGTAGGTCTTGTTGAAGATTTTTTTTTACCTCGATCTTGAATTGCGTAGTACTAGCATGGTTATTGTTGACTGCTAGTAGTTTGGTAAAACTCTTCTCCTGCTGGATCAAATTAATCTTACACCATGTTACTTTTTAACAATCCAGAAACCTGATTTAATTAACATGGCTGGACTTTCTGATGCATTGAAGCCTGAGCATTTCGCTGGGGGTGATAACTTTAAGAGGTGGCAGACAAGAGTCAAATTTTGGCTCATGTCAAAGAAGATCTGGTGGGTGATTTCCCTAGTTCTTCCCCTCTCGGAGGAATAGTACCGTGAGTTTGATTTTACAAACTCTACTTGCATCGGTTACCTGTTGTCACTCCTTTCGGATCAGCTCCATGATATCTACATGAAATACACCACGACTTGTGAATTATGGAAGGCCCTTGCTAACAATTATGCAAAATCAGATGCTGGACATGAACTTTATGTTAATGACCAGTACCACAAACACAAGATGGTCGATGATCGATCTATCGTGGAACAGGCTCATGAGATCTAGCTTCTGGTGGGGGAACTTGCGCATTTTGATTGTGTCTTGCCTGATCGGTTTGTGGTCGGTGGCATAATTGCCAAGCTGCCTCCATCTTGGAGGAGTTTTTCCACGAGTCTGAAACACAAGAACGAGGCCATGACTGTTGAAAGTCTTATTGCCTCTCTTGATTTTGAGGAAAAGGCAAGATCCAAGGATGTGCCTCAACCTATCCCACAGGAAGGGGGCCTTTCTAATGCCAACATGGTGGAGGGCAAATCTGGTGGAAACAAGAATAACAAGAACTGGAAGGGAAAACCCAAACAGAACACTAACTTTAAGAAGAAGAAGAACAAGGATGACCTTACTTGCTTTGTGTGCGATGAGCCTGGACACATAGCCAGGAAATGCCGCAATAGGAAGGGCAAGAAGGGCGGTCAGAAGACTGCAAATATGGTTGTTAGCGAGGCTGGAGGATCTGGGTATGAACCTAAAATTCTTCTAGCATGTCAATCCACCGATTGGTGGTTAGACACGGGAGCTAATGTACATTTTTGTTCTGACTTTAATTTGTTCTCTTCTTATCAGGCTGCCAATGGTTGCTCCGTCTTGATGGGCAATGGATCACGGGCTGTTGTACAAGGGATGGGGAGAGTCGATCTGAAGTTATCCTCCAGAAAGACTTTATCTCTCAAGAATGTGCAGCACGTCCCTGGAATAAATAGGAATCTAATTAGTGGTTCACTTTTATGCCGTGATGGCTTTAAGTTAGTGTTTGAGTCAAACAAGCTTATTGTTTCAAAGTTTGGTTCATTTATCGGCAAGGGTTATGATAGCGGAGGTCTGTTCCGCCTCTTAGTTTCTAAAGAATGTAATAAGTTTGTGAACTCAATTTTTTGTTTAAATTCTGAATGCAATGATGGAGAGGCCACTATTTGGCACTCTCGGCTATGTCATATTAACTTTGATCGCATCATACATTTGTCCAAGCTTAATTTGATTCGTCAAATTCCAATTGAAAGGAGATCTAAGTGTCATGCTTGCATGCAAGCTAAGCAGCCACGCAAACCTTTCAAAAGCACGGAAGAGAAAAGCTTGGCACCATTAGAACTCACTCTGATTTGTGTCAAATGAATGGCATTTTGACAAAGGGAGGAAAGCGTTACTTTATATCATTCATTGACGAAGCTACTAGATGGTGTCAACTCTATCTAATTAAAACTAAAGATGAGACATTAGATTGTTTTAAGATTTATAAGGCAGAGGTGGAGAACCAACTAGAAAGGAAGATTAAACATGTTAGGTCCGATAGAGGAGGAGAATACCTTTCTAATGATTTTGATGAATTCTATGTGGTACATGGAATCATCCATGAGACAACGGCTCCCTACTCGCCCCAATCTAATGGAGTGGCTGAACAGAAAAATTGAACACTTACAGACTTGGTTAATGCCATGTTAGATTGTTCTGGTTTATCCAAGCCATGGTGGGAGAAGCCATTTTGACTGCCTGTTTTGTTCTAAATCGACTTCCGTCATCCAAGGGTGAAACAACCCCTTATGAAGGATGGAAAGGAAGAAAGACTTCTCTAGGTTTCTTGCGTGCATGGGGCTGTTTGGCCAAGCTTAATGTGCCTGCATGTAAGAAACAAAAATTGGGACCAAAAACCGTGGATTGTATCTTTCTAGGATATGCACAACACAGTGCAGCCTATAAATTCTTAGTAATCAAATCTGAGGTTCATGTTGTGCATGTTTATAGCATGACTGAATCTCAAGATGCTACTTTCTTTGAAAATATTTTCCCGATGAAGGATAGAACTGGAACTAGTAGTCAAGCATGTGAAGTTTTTACACCTAAACCTGTCCCTAGTTCTGAATTACTTAGTCATACTGAACAAGCAACTGAGGAGAATGACAATGAAGATGCTCCATGAAGGAGCAAAAGACAAAAGATTGAAAAATCTTTTGGTAACAACTTCATTGTGTATCTTTTGGATGATGTGCCCAAAACACTTTCAGAAGCGTATGCATCATTAGATGCAGAAAATTGGAAGGAGGCAGTACATAATGAAATGGAGTCCATTTTAACAAATGGGACTTGGGAAATATGTGACTGTCCTGTTTGGTGCAAGCCAGTTGGTTGTAAGTGGATCTTTAAAAAGAAAGTTAAACCTGATGGTACAATTGATAAGTATAAAGCTAGGCTTGTTGCTAAAGGATTTACCCAAAAAAAGGCGAGGATTTTTTTGATATTTATTCTCCTGTTGCTAGGCTAACCACAATTCGAGTGCTTGTAGCACTTGCTGCTTCCCATGGTCTGCTCATCCATCAAATGGATGTAAAGACAACTTTTCTAAATGGAGAGCTAGATGAGGAAATTTATATACAGCAGCCTGATGGTTTTATAGCACCTGGTCAAAAGAATAAAGTACGTAGATTGAGAAAATCCTTGTATGGCCTTAAAAAAGCACAAGCAGTGGCATGAGAAGTTCGATAGAACTATGACCACATCTGGCTTTATAGTAAATGAAGCTGATACTTGCATATACTATCGGTTTGGTGGGGGTGATGGAGTAATATTATGTTTGTATGTCGATGATATACTTATTTTTGGGACAAGTATCACTATGATAAATGATGTCAAATCATTTCTGTCCTAAAATTTTGACATGAAGGATTTGGAGAAGCGGATGTTATTCTTAACATCAAACTGATAAGAGGGGATAGTGGGATCACTTTAAAACAATCTCACTATGTGGAAAATATTCTAAATCATTTTGGGTATTCAGAATGTAAAATATCTTCAACCCCTTATGATCCAAGCCTCAAACTTTCTAAGAATAGAGGGCAAGGAATAGATCAGTTAAGATACTCCCAAATTATTGGTTCTCTTATGTATCTCACTGGTGCAACCAGACGAGACATTGCATTTGCAACAAGTAAATTAAGTAGATTTACTTCAAATCCTGGAAAGGATCATTGGTGTGCACTAGAATGTGTAATGAGATATTTGAGAGGTACCTATACATACGGGCTTCACTATACTGAGTACCCTGCTGTACTAGAAGGGTATAGTGATGCAAATTGGATCTCGGATGTTGATGAGATCAAAGCTATAAGCGGATGCATATTCACTCTTAGTGGCGCTGCAGTTTCTTGGAGGTCTCGGAAGCAGACTATTCTAACAAAGTCTACTATGGAGGCTGAACTTGTAGCACTTGAGACAGCCATTAGTGAGGTAGAGTGGCTGTGTGAGTTGCTTATGGACATGCCTATGGTCGTTAAACCGGTACTGGCCATACTTTTGCACTGTGATAATCAAAGTGTGATCACAATTGTTGGCAGTGCAAAGGAAAATTTAAAGTCCACAAGCCATGTAAAATGGCGAATCAAGTCTGTGAGGCATTTGACAAACACTAGAGTTATCGCCGTGGAGTATATAAATACAAAAGAAAATCTAGCGGATCCTTTTACCAAGGGACTAGCACGTGCTGTGATTGATGAATCTTCAAGAGGAATGGGGCTGCAACCAACTTGAGTTGTTTTATAGAGGAAACCCACTCTATGTGATCAGAGATCTTGTGAATTAGAGTTTGGGAAAAACAATCTGTAACAACAATAGGGGAGTACATGATAGCTCCTTATTCTAACAAAGAATGTGTACTCTCGGCACAGCAAGGAAGGATGACATTAAGTCTTAATGTGTTCCAAGGCCAATCAAAGGCAAGATATTGTCCTGTAGGATATACTTGGAGGAAGACACCTATATGAGTTCGACTGTGAGGTCGCAGTCTATGAGACTTGGGTAATCTCAAATGAACTCATGAATAGACACTAGAGCATGACCGTAATGCTCAAATCATAGGCAAAGCTTTTGGCGGCCAAGTATCAGTGATGCTTCTAGGTGAAACTTAATTACACAAGACATGCAATTCAAGGCCATGTCCATTGCATAGTTGGGACTAAGTGAATCCTAGAATGCTAGGTGCAGCTCAACCCAAAATGGGTATGCACTATAAAGCTGGTATATCAAAGCGTTGATATGTGAATTATATGTTGACCCTGGCTTTTGGTGGGGATTGTTGGAATTTAGGCCCTGTTAGCAGCCCACTCTGCAACTATATGTGTGGCCCAAATTCATAAGAAAAAGGCTGGGTGGGTGTGGAGAGATGGCCATGTAAATGTTTTATACTACATTGGTCATCTAGGTGAAAGTATCCCAATATAAATAGTGGGTTGTTGATTGCTCTCCAATATGAGCAAGTGCTAGGCAGGGATAGAAGCAGTGGATAATACACACGCGCGCGCACACAACGTGTTTTTCACATGCTTAATGCGTGACTTTTGACTTGCGATGTTGCGTGTTCGTGTCGTGTTCTCTGTTATATGCTTCCTTTATTTTGCCGCACAAGGAAGGGATATACTTCATCAACACCTTGACTGCCACGTAAATCTGAGAGTAATAGTTCGTGTGATTTTAATGCACATTAATGTCTCGCTTGATTGTTGCTCTTATCAGTTTTATGTTGAGAGATTTCAGGAGGTCGATTTCCTGTGATTATGGCAGATCAATGCGAATTGATTGAACATGTTTCTCTTCCTATATATTGTGTTCCATGGACAAGGAAAAAAATTGACTCGCCTCCATTCTCACATTCTACGCACGCCGTCTTCGAGCTTGGCCATCCCTCTATCCTCCGTGCAGCTGGATTAGGGAGAGCGCTGTCTCCGATCAGGTGCTGGTGTTTTGTGGACCTGCACGGGTGTATCGGCGATCAGGTTTTTGGGAAGTGCTTCTGCATAACCACTTGCTATACTTCGACGGCTACTTCGACTATGTCTCAGTTCCAGCCTCTTCTACTAAGCGGGATCCATTGTAAGTATTTCTTTGTTCCAGTTTGTCTCTTGGTAAGTTTTATTGAAGATCTTTTTACCTCGATCATGAATTATGTTGTACTGACATGGTTTTTGTTGACTGCTAGTAGTTTGGTAGAACTCTTCTCTTGCTGGATCAAATTAATCTTACACTTACTTTTGTAACATGCCTCCCTACCACCACCCGGCCTCACATTCACTCTCTCCCAGCCAAGCATGACGCCATTGTTGGCCGACCTGAGCTCCCGCTCACCCGTAGCTGTTGCTCCACCCCTGACCAATCCACTTCGCCACAAGCTGCATCGCAGACCCTGTTTCATTCCAGAACAAACAAAATCCTTAAATAAGCCTTAAATCGTGAGTAATTGAAAAACAATTGCCCAACGACATTTCCTGGACTAACCTTGCTGCTACACTGAAAATCTCCTTCGGTGGTAAGGCTCTTCCGCTGGTTTTTGGTTCAGTGCATGCGCAACTCACTGATGTTTATTTCTAACCATTAATATCTTCGATTCCTTGGGTGAGGCCCTTCCATTTCAGGTTTTCCCTTCCGCTCATTTTGGTCAACTCAGCCACACCCAGGTCCACACAGTTGGGATCTCGTGTGGCTGCGTGGGATCCCCCTGGATATCTCTATGACCATACGTGTTGCCCCTCTCTGATTGGTCCAGTTCTTAGATTAATGTTTTTCTTAACTGAAAAATAAATCCAGAAATATCTGTTAGCTTGTAAAATCGATAAGTAATTAAATATTAGGTGTTTGGGACAAACTAAACTTCTCTTAGATCCTGTAACCTTGTAGTATTTTAGAAGAAAATAGTAAAACACCATGCATGTTAATATTTGTTCTAGATCCAAAATTAATAGGAAAGCCACAAATAAATCCCTATCTTGGTTTATAACATTGATAAATTCATGAACTTTGTCATGTGGTGACTTTTAGTCATCCCTGAGTTCGACTAAATATCTCATGTTCTAATCTCCATTATTTTGGCCGGTAGGAATTATTTAGCTTTTGCACTTAAATAATTATCTAAATTATTTGGCCCCATGCATGTCAATGAAATTTGATATATAAATCACTACTGACATGTTCTACCTGTAGTAATTGCTCATAGACATATCACTGCCATAACCATGTTAAGAAGTTATTTTATTTCTTAGTATTAATATGTTACTTAAATATATAGCCGTCTAATTTATGGTTCATCTCACATATGAGTTTTTCATGCCAATCAACATACTTAGCATACTGAAAATAATATTAGTCACATAGACACTGTCCATCCCTCATGTAAAATTATATTGATCGCGACCAGCTCGCACCCGCATCATACTTTCTATACAAAATTATCGTGTTTATTTACTAGAGTCCATAAAAGAAATATATTAAACACGCTCACTTCATGCCTCTATTTTTATATTATATTTACTAAACTAATCGACACATCCCATGCTCATCATATCTATCAGCCGTAATTAAATAGACCATCTTGCATCTTCTCTCATGCACATCTATCACATCTGCATCATGTAGATAATGAGGTGAACCACGTGGAGGCAGGATAGGAGCAGGAGCCAGAAGAACCAGGGGGTGATCCTGCTAACCAGGAACATGCTTAAGGCAAGCCCGAGTGCATTCCACCTGTTTTTAACTATTTTTATTTTCTCACTAGTTAGAGATGCAGACTTGTCTGTGCATTAAGTTTATAGGAGTTGTTTGAAAACCTAGTATTGAAGTAGGTTCCCTTTTACCCGATGATAGCCTCAGAACGGTAGCCGCTCTGCTTAATCTAGGATGACTTTTCATCGAGTGGTATGGAGACCACTCGTAGATCAGGAAATATTATCACCGGAAATGATATCGGTTAGAGAAAAGTTGGATGGTGTAACAAATAAAGACCGAACAGACAACTAGGTGGAAAGGGAAGGATAGTTTGTCTTCAAGGAGGTAGTGTTGGCACCAGATTTTGACTGGTCCCATCGATCAGAGATAGGAAATGGAAATCGGCTGAAGTCAATGATATTCAACGGCCGAAGGAAGTTAAGTGGGCCCGATAGGCTTGTTTTATTTCTTTCTGTTTTTAGTTTAGATTTTATTTTAAAATCTAGTCGGTTTGTTTAGGAGTCCTGACCGAGTCGGGTCAAAACCTCTTGCTTGAGGTTATAAATATGTAATAGGATTTGTACGAAGAAAACAACAATTTCGCTCAATACAATTCGACGCATCGCCAACCTTTTCGACGAAACCCTCATCTCGCGCGGGCTGCATCGGCTCAGGTCCTGGCGTGAGATTTGGATTAGTCACCCTCGGTAATTCTATCAATTTCAACTAGTACTTTCTCATTAATTTGATATTCTAGTTGCTATCATTAGAATTGCTAGTTATCCGATAATTAGATCTATTTAGTGCTTTGTTCTATCGACTCTGATTGCAATACTGTCTTGGTTGAAACTGATCTATTGTAATCTTGGTAGATTTTTTAGGTATTATTCAAGTCTGTTATTTGAGTCAGTTTATTGATTTTATCTATAAATTGGTTAAGTCTAGTTTTATCTATCTTGTTTGAATACTGTCTCGATTAAGTTCGATCTATTTGAATCAGTAAGGCTGTATTGGTTTCGACCTCTTGCTGGGCAGATAGGGTTTGATTCGATCAGTTTATAGGCAGAGTCGATAGAGTTCTACCGGGACGTTTAGCCAATAGGTTATCACGGTTCAATCGACTTTCTGATGCTTAATTGATCATTTTATTTATTTTGATAGTCGATTGCCCCATTGCTTAAATAAGATAGATTTTATGATTGCAAGGCATATTTGCAATACCAGCTAATTAAATCTATCGACCTAATGCTATTGACAGAGTGAGTTTACGCGTATTTATTGTAGATCTATCGACTCATCTCTATCGACTCTGGCACTTTTCATCGACTTGGCCAGTCCTTTCGTGAATACTGTAGATTTATCGACTCTGGCCGGTCAACTCATTCTTTTATTGGCATTTATGATCTTAGACTGCTTATTGAATTAAATTTTGCTGATAAGCTGATATAATCAGCCGATTAGCCTAATTTCTTTCATTTTCTTTATTATATGTAATAGCCTCGGCTGATTTCACGAATAGTGACTATCGGCTTTCTTCATTGGCCTATCCTAGGCCGATGACCTGTGTCATCTGATCGTTTGTCTCTTTGTCAGTTTGTAGGGAAAATCGACTGGCATGGCCCGGTTTCTCGTATTAAGCCTACACTGGAGTTAAGCAGATCTCCCAGGTCAAGCGTGGTGATTTTCGTGTCAACACGCTTTTTGGCATGCTTGGTGGGACCAAGAACTTCAAACTCGACATCATTCCTGAACTTGGAATGCCAAAAGCTCTTGAAGACTCACAACCAAAGCACAACGTCAATGCTAAGCTGAGTGATGAAGCAAGGGCACCGATTGATCAAAGACTTGCTGAATTTGAAAAGCTTTTGTTGGGGACTTTTGGCAAAACAAGGAACGGTGTCGTCCAGAAAGGGAAGTTGCCTGTTGCTGTCCTGGTTGAAGGTGAGGATAAGTCACTTGCCAATAAACCAATAGAAGCTGTTGATGAAGAGGCTCTAAGCAACATGATCCATATGACAGTACATCACGCATTAATTAACCAGTCACCTGTGTTAGTTAATACATTGAGGGCTTTGATTGTTCAGACTATGGAGGGTTGCGTGATTGTTGATCCAATTTGTGGGCCGATGTATTTCTGTGTGACCGGTAATGTTCCTCAGACTAGAGCTCATGCAATGAGTTCAAGTCAAAGGCCTTCAGAAAGTACTCCACCTTCAAAGGATGCTGATGCAGGGACGCCTCATGTATTGCAGAAGACCACTCCACAGATGCAACCATAGCATTACAGATAATATGCTACAAAGCCGAATGTAACATACAGTACCGCCCCTAATGTCGACCCGAGTATGTTTGGAATGCCATCATCATCTGCACAACCAGGAGAATTAGTAGGCCATCATACAGTTGTTAATTTTGGTTCACGTACACCAGCATCTGGTCTTACATTGACTACCCTAGATGTCCATGTGTCGACTGATGATTGGGCTTCGAAGATTGCTGAAGTGATGAGGGAACAATTAGGATTAAAGCCTAAGCAACAGACGTATATGTATTGACCTTGGTATCCTCTAAGCTATGATTTGATTCCTATGCCGAGTCGATACAGACCACCAGAATTTATTAAGTTCAATGGACAGGATAACTCTACTACAGTTGAGCATATTAGCTGATTTTTAGTGCAGTGTGGAGAAGCTGGTAATACTGAGGCATTGAAGATCAGGTTATTTCCATTGTCCATGTCCGGATTGGTATTTTCTTGTTTTGCATCGTTGCCCTCAAATTCAGTTATTACTTGGGCCGATCTCGAACAGAAATTTCACAAGTACTTCTTTGCTGAAACTAGAGAGTTGGGGTTATCAGATTTGATTGATGTGAGGCAAAAAGCTGGAGAGTCTGTGCATGATTACGTGTAGAGAGATGTGTGCAGTAAATGTTTCAGCCTACAGTTAACTGATAATCAAATGGTAGAAATAGCATTCAATGGTTTGGTTGCCCCTTTAAGAAAAAAGTTTGCCTCTGCTGAAATTGAAAGCTTGTCACAATTAGTACAGAAGGTGTCCATACAACAGAATTTGACTCGGAGGCAAGTTCAAGGCCGATTCAGATCAATTTTAATGATTATGGGTCTCAGTCTGATGAAGAAACTGTCGAAGTCGATATGGCCGAATGAACTAGAAACAAGAATACATTATCGTGCCCATGGGTGAAGTAGGACGAACCTGAAGAGAAATATGACTTTGATGTCACCAAGGCCAACAAGATATTCGATATGTTACAGCAAGGAAAGCACATTCAGTTGCCATCCAACCATGTGATTCCTCCTGTTGAAGATTTGAAGAAGATGAGGTACTGCAAGTGGCATAATTTTTCTTCTCATAATACTAATGATTGTAAAGTATTCAGGAGGCAAATTCAGATGGCAATTAAGCAGGGCAAGATCAAATTTACTAAAGGTACTATGAAGATTGATGAGCATCCTTTCCCCGCGAATGTCAACATGGCTGGTATCGACAATATGGAGGCATTTATCAAAAGATACTAGAAAAAGAGAGATAGGGAAGTGAAAGAATCATAGTTTGATCCATATTAGGGTTGTCCATTCTTTCAATATTGCTGGGATCATAATATGAAGCTGCCGTCAACTGATAATTGTCCTGGATGTAGTAAGCATACAGAGCATATGTATAGAGAGGCTACAGCAAGTCATCGGCACCAACGTCGTGAGAATAATTCCAAAGAGTCGATGATAGGATCAGCTAATCGACTTTAGAGAGTGTGTGCATTTGATTGACTTGAAACCAAGACGGCAGGTGATGAAGCCAAATTTGATAAGGAAATCAATGAGGAGATGCAGGAGAGACAAGAACAGGCTGATCAGTGGTGCTCGTCTGGTATTTTCTCTAGGAGTTAGAAACATAGGATATAGAGAATGCGCTATAGGCAGATAAGGGCTGGCCAGTATTATGATGAAGATGATCAACCACCAAAGGAAGTCTGGAGGTTAAAGGTGAAATCACAAGAACAAACGCCAAGTACCTCTGTGAATATGGTAATGATTCTGCCTCAAGAATTCGTGGCTGTAGAAGAAGGGTTGTTTGCTGATGGAGAGAGTGAACCACAGCTTATATTTGATACTCAGCTGGCAGTGTTTGATAAACCAGATGAGTTTAAACATCAGCACTTGAAGGCTTTGTACTTAAGAGGTTTTGTTAATGGGATGCCGATGGGAAAGATGATGGTCGATGGAGGGGCTGCAGTAAATATCATGCCGATCACT
The DNA here is from genome assembly GCA_032690845.1 of Eleusine coracana subsp. coracana. Classification (NCBI taxonomy): domain Eukaryota; kingdom Viridiplantae; phylum Streptophyta; class Magnoliopsida; order Poales; family Poaceae; genus Eleusine; species Eleusine coracana. The sequence continues at coordinate 5,107,703 of CM064432.1, read as the reverse complement.
ACTGTAGAAGTTGGGAAAGACTAAAGAAGATTTGATTGATACAAATATGATTCTCAGGGATAATGGTGGTCATACTACAACAGCTAAAAGAGTTTTAAATGTGAAGCTTACAATTGGCAGCAAAACCATGCCGGTTACATTCTTTTTGATTGATGGAAAGGGAACCTACAGCCTTCTGTTGGGACGTCAATGGATACATGCTAATTGTTGTGTTCCTTCTACAATGCACCAATCTCTAGCCCAATGGAATGATGATCAAGTAGAGGTGATCCCGGTTGATGAAACCGTCAATGTTGCATCGGCCGATTTATTTCCATGGCATGCAGACGATATGGAGTGTTTGTCTGGCATGATCTGGGATGGGGATTACGTCAAGATTACTACACAGGGTGTTGAAGTAGTGGACCAATCAAATTCTAAACTGTTTCTCTGATAGGCACCCCAATGGAATTTGTAGGCACACCAATGAAATTTGCAGAAGATGGGAAGTTGGGAAAAGGATTCATGCCGGCCGATGAGTTACAGGAAGTTGACATAGGAGATGGTGACAACCCAAGGCCGACATTTATTAGTAAAAATTTGGATGAAGATTTTAAAGTTGAATTGATAAAGTTATTATAAGTATCGGGATTGCTTTGCTTGGGATTATTCTAAGATGCCTGGTCTGAGCTGATCTATAGTGGAACATCAGTTGCCCATTAAGCCTGGATATCGACCTTACAAGCAGCCTCCAAGAAGAATTGATCCGAAGATATATGATGATGTCAAGGTTGAGATTACTAAATTATATGATGCTAAATTTATTAAGCCTTGCCGATATCCAGAATGGGTTTCAAATATTGTGGCTGTTTTCAAGAAGTGTATGAAATTGAGAGTTTGTATCGATTTTTGCCCATTGAATAAAGCTACTCCAAAAGATGATTATCCAATGCCGATAGCTGATCTTCTAGTTGATGCAGCTGCAGGATACAAAATTGTTAGTTTTATGGATGGTAATGCTGGTTACAATCAGATTTTCATGGCAGAAGAGGATATACCGAAGACTGCTTTTAGGTGTCCTTGTGCAATTGGATTGTATGAATGGGTGGTTATGACATTTGGTTTAAAGAATACCGGAGCTACCTATCAGAGGGCCATGAATTATATATTCCATGATCTGATTGGCAAATTGGTGAAAATTTACATTGATGATGTGGTAGTTAAATCTAAAAAAGTAGAGGATCATATGGCCGATTTACGGGAAGTACTTGAGAGAACCAGAAAGTATGGTTTGAAGATGAATCCGAAGAAATGTGCTTTTGGTGTATCGGCTGGTCAGGTTTTAGGTTTCATTGTGCATGAAAGAGGTATTGAAGTTGGGCCGAAGAGCATGAAAGCTATTAGCGACATTGAGCCACCAACTAACAAGACATAACTTCAGTCTTTAATGAGCAAAGTGAATTTCATCAGGAGGTTTATTTCAAATCTATCTGGGAAACTTGATGCATTTACCCCATTGTTGAAGTTAAAGGCAAATCAAAGGTTTGTGTGGGAGGCAGAACATCAGAAAGTTTTGGATAATATTAAATAGTATTTGGTGTCTCCACCAGTATTGGTACCACCAAAGAAAGGATTGCCTTTCAAGCTTTATCTTGCAGCGGATAAGAAATCAATCAGATCAACTTTCATCCAAGAACAAGATGGTAGAGAAAGAGTGGTGTTTTATCTAAGTTCAAGACTGATTGATGTTGAAACCAGGTACACGGAGATTGAGAAGTTATGTTTATGTTTATATTTCTCATGTGTGAAGTTGAGGCATTATTTGTTATCGACCGAGTGTGTCGTGGTTTGCAAAGCTGATGTCATCAAATATATGCTATTAGCTCCTATTTTAAAAGGGAGAATTGGTAAATGGATGCTTGCTCTAGCCGAATATGATCTTACTTATGAATCTCCTAAAACTATTAAAGGTCAGGTGTTGGCTGATTTAGTTGTGGAGCACTGTGGGTCTGAAGTGTCAATGGTGGAGCCAGTGCCATGGTTATTATTCTTTGATAGATCTGTTTGCAAGAGCGGCTATGGTATTGGGCTCGTGATCATATCGCCATAGCCGTTGAAGTGTTGACTAATAATCAGACTGAATATAGAGCTGTGCTTAAGGGGTTGCAGATGATGAAAGAAGCTGGAGTCGATTGTGTTGAAATCATAGGAGATTCATTGTTGGTGCTCGGGCAGCTTGCAGGAGAATTTTAATGCAAGGATGATGTGTTAAGATTATTTCATGCTAAGTGTCAAAATATTTTGCAGCATTTTAAAGCAGTAAGATTCAAGCATGTCCCAAGGAAACATAATATGGTGGCGAATGATCTAGCACAAAAGGCATCGGTTTATCATTTGAGTGATAGTGTAATTATTGTTAATATAGCTGATGTCGATGAAGAAGATTGGTGATTTGGGATTATTTAATATCTTAAAGATCCAACCCAACGAGTGCCTCGGAAGATTCGGTACATGGCTTTGAGGTATGTTTTATTAGAAGAAAAACTTTATTATCGAACGATTGATGGTGTGCTGTTAAGATGTTTGAATCAAGAAGAGGCCAAGGTCGTTATGTGTGAAGTTCACGAAGGAATGTGTGGTACACATCAATAGGCTCATAAGGTGAGGTGGTTGTTAAAAAGGACTGGATACTATTGGTTGACTATGCTGGAAGATTGCTTCAAATATTATAAGGGATGTCAGGACTATCAAAAGTTTGGAGCTATACAAAGAGCACCAGCATTGTCTATGAACCCAATTGTTAAGCCATGACCTTTTAGAGGATGGGGGATGGACATGATTGGCCAAATTTTTCCTACGTCAAGCAAGGGTCATAAGTATATTCTGGCAGCTACAGATTACTTTACAAAGTGGGTCAAAGCAGTGCCTATGATGAATGTTACTACTGGAGGTGTGATCGACTTTGTGAAGGAACATATTATACATCGATTTGGTGTGCCACAAACTACTACTACTGACCAGGGCTGTATGTTTACTTCAGAAGAGTTTCAAAGCTTTGCTGACAGTATGGGAATCAAGCTCTTGAATTCATCACCATATTATGCTCAAGCCAATGTCAAGCAGAAGCATCCAATAAGAGTTTGATTAAGAGGAAGATAGATGAACAGCCTAAGAAGTGGTATACAACATTGGCTGAATCTTTATGGGCATACAGGACGGCTTGTCATGGGTCAATTAAGGTGCCACCTTATCAGCTGGTTTACGGGCATGAGGCAGTTTTACCATGGGAAACAAATCTGGGGTCCAGAAGGGTGAAGATGCAGGACTAGTCATCAGCTGATGACTACAGCCAAGTTATGTTGGATGAATTGGAAGACGTTGTACAACATCGGATGAAGGTCCTGGAGAAGATTCAAGAAAATAAGTCCCGGGTGGCTAGGTTTTATAATAAAAAGGTGGTGCCCAAAAGTTTTTCGGATGGAGACCTCGTCTGGAAGTTAATCATGCCCATCGGCTCTAGAGATAGTCGTTTTGGAATATGATCACCAACTTGGGAAGGTCCATTTAAAGTGAGCCGATGTGCGCCTGGCATTGCATATTTTCTACAAGGGTTGGATGGAGAAGAGTTCGGGAGAGTGATTAATGGTAAATATTTGAAATGATATCATCCAAGTGTTTGGGTTGATTCATGATTTCATCATTAATTGACAGCCAATACTTTTTAAGTATCGCGCTTGAGGGATAAGAGCTGATGGTGATACATCGACTTGAGATGGCTGATATTCAGATATCGCAGTATATATATATATATATATCTATATATATATATATATATATATATATATATATATATATATATATAGACACACACACACACACACACAAAATATAGATAAGATGTATTCATTCAATGAAGATAGGGAAGGTTACAAGTGATCATCAAGTACAAGGTACAGGAGAACTGATTACTCGTAGGTAATCGATTTCTGAAGGAATCTATTCTCCTATTTCAGCTAAGGGATGAAGATGTAATTGTTACTATCCCAAGAACAAGAAAAAGAGCACATGATTAAGAAAAAAAGGTGGTTCAATAGCTTCCTCTTCTTCCCCAGCAGACTATCGCTGTCATCAGACATTATTCGAGGAACAAGGGGGAGAGAGGGCAGCCTCGCCGATGCCATTTTTCATGATTGGGTCATCCAACAACTCGTAAGTTGATTTCTGACGCTGAAGCGGCTGTGGATTTTGGATTGAAAGGATGACTCTGGGGATTGAAGAGGCGGAAAGTATTCGCCATGATGAACTTAGCAAATTTGGTGATAGGTGGTATTTTTCTATCAAAGCTCTTAGAAGAATACCCATGGTCGAAGGAGTTGAGATGAAAGGGGGTCAGTCGAAGGAGCTATTTATAGGGTCCACACATGACCTTTGAAGAACCCAGACGCCGCTCTACATTAATTAGGGAGAGTAAGAAGTGGAGAGGTTCAAGGAGAAAAGATAAGAATAAGGATGGTAAAAAAGAAGACTAGCAGTCGAGACGGTGCAGGAAGACGATGAGTTGCAATAAAGAAGAGCATGAGTGGTTGGGGGTATACTATAAGACGAAGTTTGACAGTGGGTGAATCACTAGTAAATGCACACGGTAAATGAGGAGATAAAATTTGGTGCATGAAGCATTTCGTACCCTGGACTCGGGGGGGGGGGGGCATATTTTGGCACCAGATTTTGACCGGTCCCATCGATCAGAGGCAGGAAATTGAAATCATTTGAAGTCGATGATATTCAACGGTTGAAGGAAGTTAAGTGGGCTCGCTAGGGTTGTTTTATTTCTTTCTGTTTTTAGTTTTGATTTTATTTTAAAATCTAGTCGGTTTGTTTAGGAGTCCTGACCGACTCGGATCAAAACCTCTTGCTTGAGGTTATAAATATGTAATAGGATTTGTACAAAGAAAACAACACTTTCATTCAATACAATTCAGTACATTGCCAACCTTTTCGATGAAACCCTAGTCTCGCACGGGCTACATCGGCTCCAATCTCAGCATGAGATTTGAATTAGTCACCCTCGGTAATTCTATCGATTTCAACTAGTACATTCTCATTAATTTGATATTCTAGTTGCTATCATTAGAATTGCTAGTTATCCGGTAATTAGATCTTTTTAGTGCTTGTTCTATTGACTCGAATTGCAATATTGTCTTGGTTGAAGCCGATCTATTGTAATCTTGATAGATTTTATAGGTATTATTCATGTTTGTTATTCGAGTCACTTTATTGATTTTATCTATAAATTGGTTAAGTCTAATTTTATCTACCGAGTTTGAATACTATCTCGATTAAGTTTGATCTATTCAAATCAGTAAGGCAGCATCGGTTTTGACCTCTTGCTAGGCAGATAGGGTTAGCTTCGATTAGTTTATAGGCAGAGTCGATAGGGTTCTGTCGGGACGTTTAGCAGATAGGTTGTCACGGTTCAATCGACTTTCTGATGCTTAATTGATCATTTTATTTATTTTGATAGTCGTTTGCCCCTTGCCTAAATATGATAGATTTTATGATTGCGAGGCATATTTGTTATACCAGCTAATTAAATCTATCGACCTAACGCCATCGACAGAGCGAGTTTACGCGTATTTACTGTAGATCTATCGACTTAGCTCTATCGACTCTGGCACTTTTCGTCGACTTGGCCAGTGCTTTCGTGAATACTAACGATTTATCAACTCTGGCCTGTCAACTCATTCTTTTATTGGCATTTATGATCTTAGACTGCTTATTGAATCAAATTTTGCCGATAAGCCGATAGAATTAGTCGGTTAGCCTAATTTCTTTCATTTTCTTTATTTTATGTAATAGCGTCGGCTGATTTCATGAATAGTGACTATCAACTTTCTTGATCGGCCTGTCCTAGGCCGGTGACCCATGTCATCTGACCGTTTGTCTCTTTGTCGGTTTGCAGGGAAAATCGACTGACACGCCCCAGTTTCTCATATTGAGCCTGCACTAGAGTTAAGCAGATCTCCCAGGTCATGCGTGGTGATTTTCGTGTCAACAGGTAGCCCCGTCCGAGTCACCTAAGGCTACGCCTCGTGTCCGGCCCATGGGATCAAGTTTGAATGTACTGTTTGCATGCTGGAGTTATGGGCCCAGTAAACTGATGTAGCTACAACTACTGCTTGGTTGGAAGGTACCGTGATTCTTGAGGTGGAACTAGGGCTGAGAGGAGGGAGCAATCCACCCACGGATGGCGGCATGGGGCGCATCGCGTTGGGGGACCCTTCTCGGGGAAGCCAGGCGCGGAAGACCTTGTGGTACCGTATACGTAAGGTTGCTCCATATGGCTTCCATGAAGCGCGCATTGATCATGCAAGCATGTTTCTCCTGTAGGATGTAAATCGATTCGAGCCGCTGCCCCTCACAGTAACAAGTACCACTTGATCGCTGCTCCGGAATAGTGTTGGAAGCCATTAATATGACAAATGGGGTTAATATTGTTGTATGGAACTATTATTAATTGTATTGCAACCGTGATTGTGGTAGTTTGTCGAAGCTTGAGATCGGCAGTAAAATGTATAGGGCTACGTCGAGACTAAAAACTACGATGGTAACACAAGACTCCAAGTTATACAGGTTCAGGCCCTCTCAATGAGAGTAAAAACCCTACGTCCTGTGTTCTGTATGTTGTATTGATGTTGTGGAAAAACCTCTGTCTACTTGTCCCTCGATAAGGGGTACCCTGTCGCCTTATATATCCGGTCGGCAGGGGGGTACATGAAGAGTCCTAGTAGTAACCCCTTAGGATTTACATAGAAAGTCTATCTCTACATGCCTTGTGCTCCAAGTTGAGTCAGTCGGTTCCCTTGTTGATGAAGTACCTGGTCGGCTATCGACTTAGTCTTGTATGAGGATACCCGTAAGGCAAGTATCCCATAGTAGCCCCCGAGTACTTCCTGATTTTGAGCTTCAACTCTCAAAATGATCTTCAATGTAGATCATAAATTAGGAAGACCTCTTTATCTAAGTTCCTGATAGATCTGGTGCACCGGTTAGGTGCACCTGATCAGGTGTAGCCCCCCACTCTTGCATAATTTGGAGACTTAACAAATAATGCAAGAGTCTAATTATATTAGCTCTTATTATTTTATATGTATTTTACTCAAAACAATCAAGCTTGAGTCTAACAGACCTCTGGTCATCAAACTAGTAAGTTAACTTGCAAAGCTTCAGCCTTGCCGACAGATTATTAAATAGGCCGAGTGACATTCACCATATCCTAGTGACTGGTCGGTCTGAACTTTATGATATCAATCATATTCATTCATGTGGACCAATATGACATCAATCATATAATGGTACTAAGCTAAATGACATCAATCATAATACAACCTTTCCCTAATAATTAGTCACACTAATTATCCATAAGTCCAATTTTGACAATTTGGTTATTGTCTTCAATCAATACCATAACCTTTAAACTTATATCCGTATGACCATCAAGCCCTTTGCTATATGATCATCAAATCATATAGATATGGTTAAATATTTTCAAATGCTTCTCATCGAAGAAGCCCCCGAGCTTTATTTCTCAAGGTCTTAGACCCTAATCATATTTTAAGGCCCTTAATTAATCTTTGCTTAAGCAAAAATCATCATCACTGTATGGCCCACCCCGGCCCATGGGACCCTTAGGTCAAAAAGTGGGAGTATAAAAGGCAGCATCGAGTTGACTCCCAGTCCATGCCACATTTACGTACAAACCCTTCATCTTCCTCGCGCCTCCTCTGTTCTCAGCGACTCCTCAACTTTCCAGCTAGGGTTAGCACCTTCACTTCCGGCCGCCACAGATCTCGCCGCGCTTAGCCCCCAAGCCTCTGCTAGGGTTCAGCATTTGATCCGCCACGCCCAAAACAATCATCGCCATTGGTCGCAAGAAGGTTTCCACCTCGATCCCTACCACTCCCACTGCCGCCGCCGCGTCCTCCTCATCGGAGATCGACATCCTGGAGCAGCTTTGGGAGTTCTTGAAGAGCAACCTCTCCCAGGTCGATATGAATTAGATGGTGGTCGACGGCATCCTTCCAGAGCAAGTGTGGTTCGACTAGAAGGTACCTCGTGAATCTTTCCCCATCCCTATTCATAAACATATAGTTGTATTCCGCTCGTTCTTCGAGCATGGCTTTGGAGTCCCCTGTTGCAGCTTCTTGCGTGGGCTCCTTTTGTTTTATGGGATTGAGCTTGTCAACCTCAATCCCAATTCCATTCTTCACATCACCATCTTCGTGCACATGTGCGAAGCAATTCTGGAATCCTTCCCCATTTCAATTTATTCTGCCATCTGTTTGTCCTCCGTCCGCTGCCAACCAAGGACAATCAAGTAGCTATAGGCGGCGTTGGCTTCCAGTTGCGCAAGAAGGAGGCCTACATCAATACCATTGAAGACCGGGAACAGGAATTGGAAGGATGAGTTGTTTTACTATGACAACCCTCCCCCTGTTCTTGCCGACTTCACCGGTGCCAAGGTGATTCCTCTGGCGCTATGGACGAAAAATCCCGATCCGATCGACCCTTAGGTGGTCACTCTGCTGAAGAAGATAGCCGACTTGAAGGCTGAAGGCATTGACAGAATTACCGTTGCCCTATGCTTCATAGTACGCAGAGTACAGCCCCTGAAGCTGCAGAGTCACCCACTGTGGAACTATGTCAATAATGACGAAACCGGGGAGGTGCCTGACCCGCCGAATGGTGAACTTCGTAAGAAACGCCTGTAAAAAATGTTTGAAGGGGATACCCTTTAGGATGACTCACTGATCAAGAAGGCGTATAACAAGGGCACTATGCGGGCCTGAGTAAGCCTCAGTCTGCTTTGAGCAATCCTTTATGTTCTGGTCTTGATGCCCGGCTTGATATTTTGATTCTTGTGCAAGTTTTGGATACTTATATTTCTCATCCTCCGCTCCCTAGGACCGATTCCGAGGGACCGGACTATATTGAGAAAACGCAGCAGACCGGCACTGGAGGCTCAAGCTCTTCTGCAGGCACTCGTCCTGACCCGATCACCACCCTGCCTCCCCCAGTCAGCGTGTAAAGCAGACCGTTGGGCGCCAATAGCAATATATAGGAGATCAGGATGACGACGAAGAGTTGCCATCTGCTGACGCTGATCACCTCACCCCCACTCCCTCCGACCAACCTTCAAGCCAGTCGGAGCTCCCGAGCCAAACTCAGAGTGATGCTGGGAGGGTGGATCAGACCGACATGGCAGGAAAATCTACCCAGAAGAGGAAAGAGACTGACTCTCAGTCGACTTCTTCGAAGAAGAGGTTGTGCCGAATCAAGCTCAAGAAGGCTCCTAGGTTAATTCTTTATCCTTATGCTCCTTGTCTCTTATTGCCATCCATAACACATCTTAATCTCTTCCATATTTGTTTTGACAGTAGTCGAACGAGTGATTCTCAGAGTGCCCAAGAGTCCGGAGACACTCGGTCTGGACCTCCTCCTTGCCCGACTGATCTGCCCAAGTCAGTCGGCAAGTCATCAAACACGCCAACCGAGGTGGATAAGCCAGCTGACAAGGCAATTCCTGCCTCCATTCCGGCACCTGCACCCCAACCTGCTCTTGCCGTCGTCCCTTCACCTCTTGACAAAGGTAAGGCGACATTATCTGCAGATTTACTCGGTCGGGCCAAGGTGGAGGACATGGAAATCATGCATCAACATTGAGAAGCTAGCAAGGTACTTCAATACTCTGCTTTTGCTTTGTCTTAATCTTGCCTTTAAGCTTAACCCCTTTTTGTATACAGAAAATGTATGCTTTCGTATAGATGGAACAGGCTAGGGTGGAATACCTTGAAGCCGAGAGTTTTGGTATGTCCTAGACTCTTTGGTCTTCAAGTCTTTAAGTAGGACTAACACTTTGCTGGTGTTCTGCTAGTCACTGGTCAGCAGCTCACCAAAGCACAGAAGGAGATTGAAAAGCTGTAGACCGACCAAAGAGAGATGACCAAGGCATTAAACCAAGGCCGTGAAGATTTAGCTGGTAAGATCACTCACCATCTTGTTTAAATAACCAACTAATCACTCTAGCGCCAAAGATTCAAATGTTTGTCTTTTAGCTCATGACCAAAAGGTTGTTGACCTGGAGAAGTTGACTTCCAATCAGCAAAGGTTTGTCAATGCCTTGAATACTGAGAAGGAAAACCTCTCCAAGTCCGTCGAGGACTAGAAGGCCGAGATCACTCAGCTGCAGAAGGAGCTAAAGGAGGCTGACGCCAAGATAAAGGAAGCTAAGAGCACCTCCAAATCCTTCAAATGTAAACTTGCCAGTAAGCCCTTCATTATTTCTCACATTTGCTTGATTCCTCTTTTGATCATACTGACCAAAAATTATCATTCGCAGCTCTATCTTATGCCGCTCGAAAGGCAATGGACTATGTTCATGCCGACCGAGTGGAACAGTCTAGCCATTCCTTGGAGTACTTGCTGGAGCATGCGTCAAAAGATATTGCTCATAACACTCGAGGAGTGGCGACCGAAGCCGAGAGTCAGGTTCTGGCTATTTGCCAATCTTGTTCTCCCGCTCTGCGATTGGACAAGATCAAGGAGGGCTTCAACCCAGACTTGACTGATGACCAATGCCAGTTGCTCTTGGATTCCATGCTGGAGACTTCCCGAGCTTTGGTTGACAATATAGAGATCAATCCGACCATGCCTACTCCTCCAGCAACTCCTGAGGTTGAGCTACGAGCTGAATCTTCCTCTCCTTCAAAGGAGTTGTAAATCCTATAATATTAGAGATCATTAGCAATATCTATATAATGAAATAATATTACCTGTATGTAAACTAGTTTCATGCTTATCATCTTTAAAAGATTGATAAAAATGTTATAAGTATGTTTCTGTCATTGAGAAACTCAAATTGTATCGGTCTGTCATAACATTTTATGTTGTGACTCGTAACCGCGTAACAAGCAGAGTCGACCAATCGACACATGACCTCTCGCACTTTGGCTCTGGGTTTAGTGTAGTGGTATCTGATGTGCAGTATAAAGTATATAACCATAATGTATAGACGTTAGGCCAAGAAAATGAAGACCATATTCAAAGAGAAGAAATCGGTCAGAAACTAGTCCAAAACAAAAATACGATTAGACTGAGGTGGGACATTATTACTAGCCCCCTGGCTCGATTGTTTAATAAAATAAATTAAGGAATCGAGACAATATAGAATGAAAATCATCAAAAAATCTTTCATCAAAAAGACTGAAGTTTCATTCATGAATAATGCATAAGTGTACAAAGGAATAATTAAGTATAGAAACGACGTAGCTGATTTATGTTCCAAGAATTTGGTATATCATCGTCGTCTTTATACATCAGTCGGTTGCCCCCGGGCGAGTGACTTCCTTCACAACATATGGTCCTTTCCACTTTGGAGAAAGCTTAAGCAGGTTCTTCATTGACTGCACTCGGTGAAGCACTAAATCTCCAACTTGGAAGTGGTGATGACGTATGTTTTTATCATAATATCGACGCAAGCCTTGTTGGTAAAGTGCCGACCGAAATAGAGCGCGATCGCGCAACTCCTCTGCTGCAATCAAATCAATCTCTCGATTCTCCTCAAAAAGTTGTTCATCATACGCCTGAACCCGTGCCGAAACAAGGCTGACTTCAGTCGGCAGCATAGCCCCTGAGTCGTAGACCAATGAGAAAGGTTACTGACCAGTTGCCCGACTGGTGTTTGTGCAAAGCCCCTAAACAACTGAAGGCAATTCTTTGACCCACCGACCAGCATAAGGCTTCAATCCTTGAAGAATCATACCATTGGCCCGTTCGACCTGCCCATTGCTTTGAGGATGAGCCACTGATGCAAAGTGGATTTTATTCCCATCTCATCGGCAAAGTCATGGAACTCCACTGAAATAAATTGAGTGCCATTATCGGTAATGATATCATGGGGAACCCTGAACTGAGTGAAGACATCCTTGACAAACTCGATAGCCTTCTTCGACGTAATCTTGCCAATCGGCTTTGCTTCAACTCACTTGGTGAATTTGTCACTAGCAACAAACAAATAAGTGAACCTGCCTAGCGCCTTCTTGAAAGGATCGACCATATCGAGGCCCCAAACAGCAAAGGGCCAAGTCAAAGGTATCATCTGAAGCTGCTATGAAGGCACATGTGTTTGTTGAGCGAAGAATTGACAACTTTCACATGTTCGAACAACCCAGTGTGCATCTTTAACCTCCATGGGCCAATAAAACCCTTGTCGGATTGCTTTGTTGACCAGTCTTCGAAGCTGCATGATTGCCACATATCCCGGAATGAATTTCTTCTACCAACTTCTAGCCTTCTGGTATCGAGATGCATCTCATCAAGATGTTTGAACCTCCTCTTTTATAGAGTCGGTCTCCCACCAACAAATATCCTCGGCATCGGGTCTCCAACCTCCGTTCCTCTTTAGAATCTGAAGGCAGCGTTCCCTTATCCAAATATTGGATGAGCGGGTCACGCCAATCGGTCTCCATGTTGTCATCACCAACGAGATCAGTAACAACACTCATTAATACATCCAACCGAGAAGAAATCATGGGGGAATCCAGAGTGTGTAAGAAAACACCTGGTGGGACCACAGACCGGGATGATCCCATTTTGGCCAATTCATTAGCCGCTTGGTTATTGTCTCGAAGAACATGCGTGAATTTCAATCCATCGAATTTGTCTTCGAGCTTCCTTACTTCTTGACAGTAAGCACTCATATTGTCATCCACACAATTCCAATCCTTAGTGACCTGATTAATAACCAAAGCCGTGTCACCAAAGACGTCAAGGCGCTTGATGCCGAGTGACGCGGCAATGCGCAGACCGTGTAGAAGGGCTTTGTATTCCGCAGCGTTGTTGGACGCGCGAAACATCACTTGAAGGACATATTCAAGCTTCTCTCCAGTGGGTGAGATAAACACGACTCCCGCACCAGCTCCTTGTAATTGAAGAGACCCATTGAAGTACATTTTCCAATACTCGATGTCTTGTGCAGTAGGTGGGTTTTGAATCTCTGTTCACTCAGCAACGAAATCAGCTAGCGCCTGTCCCTTTATAGCTGACCGTGGCACGAACGTGATGGTATATTGACCAAGTTTGACTGCCCACTTGGCGATCTTGCCTTCGGCTTCTCGGTTGTGTAGCACTGTGCTGAGTGCGAAGGAGGTCTGGACTTCGATCGGATGAGCTTGAAAATAATGCTTCAACTTCATCGAGGTGACCAACAATGCATACAACAACTTCAAGATCTATTGGTATTTTACCTTAGAGGCGCCAAGGACCTCACTCACAAAATAGATCGGGTGTTGTACTTTTTATATATGCCCCTCTTCTTCTCGGTCGACCGTTAAAATAGTACTCACAACCTAAGTTGTGGCCGATATGTAAAGCTGAAGTTTTTCTCCTGGCTCTGGAGGCACCAATACTGGAATGCTGCTGAGGTAAACCTTCAACTCATCCAATGCCGATTCTGCCTCTTCAGTCCAAACGAAGTCTTCCTGCTTTTTAAGCAGTCTGAAAAGTGGTAACCCTCTAACCCCCAGTCGGGAAATAAAGCGACTCAAGGACGCCATGCATCCGGTCAGCTTCTGTACATCCCTTTGAGAATTAGGTGGCCCCATACCAAGGATCGCCTTGATTTTATCCGGGTTGGCCTCTATACCTCGTTTCGAAACGATGTAACCGTGTAGCTTTCCTGAAAGAACCCCAAAAACACACTTCTTAGGATTCAGCTTTATTGAATAAGGCCTCAGATTGTCAAAGGTTTCAACCAGGTCAAAAATAAGCCCTTCGACGTTCCGGGTCTTGACGACGATGTCGTGACATATGCTTCTGCGTTCCGACCGATCTGAGTAGCAAGGCAGCGTTGAATACCTCGTTGGTAAGTTGCGCCAGCGTTCTTCAGACTAAAAGGCATTGTGATATTGCAATAGGCGCTGAAGGGTGTTATAATGGAAGTTTTAATTTGATCTTTGACCTTCAGTGGGATCTGATGATAGCCTGAATAGGCATCCAGAAAGCTCAAGAGCTCACACCCGGCTGTCGAGTCTACAATCTGATCAATACGTGAAAGAGCGAAGGGGCCTTTAGGATAGACCTTGTTGAGATCAGTATAATCAACACACATCCTCCATTCTTTATTCTTCTTGGGTATAAGGACTGGATTTGCTAACCAGTCAGGATGATACACCTCCTTCATAAACTTAGCATTTAATAGTCTAACTATCTCCTTCTTCATGGCGTCCTTATGATCTTGCGCAAATCTTCTAAGCCTCTGCTGAATAGGGGTAGCTCCAGGAGGTACCCTTAACTTGTGCTCAATCTTTTCCCTAGGAACTCTCGGCATGTCAGGTGGTTTCCATGCAAAGATATCCCTATTTTCTTGGAGGAAAAGAGTGAGCACGAGTTCCTATTTCTTCTCAAGGTTGGCCCCAGCATAAGTTACCTTATCAGGGTCCTCAGGATCGAGCATGATTTCCTTGGTTTGGATGTCATCGGTCTGAATCATGTCTTTGGTAGGCTTCTTTGTTGGAACCGCCGCTCTGGTCTGCTCCTCCACGCCGACTACCTGCCGGATCTCCTTCTGGTCGGACAGCATCAATTGTTTATTGGCCATCTCACAACTCTATACATCACAATCGAAAGAATTCCAAAGATCAGAGTGGAGGGAGATTATTCCGTTCGGGCCTGGCATCTTGAGGGTGAGATATGGATAATGCAGGATAGCCATGAATTTAGCCATAGCCGATCGATCGATGATAGCATGATATGCTGAGTCGAAATCCGCCACCTGGAAGAGAATGCGCTCGGTCCTAAATTCTCACGGGTCTCGAAGGGGACCAGCAGACTGATCTGTCCAATAGGAACTAAAGTCTTGCGAGGTACAATCCCGTGGAAAAGTGAAGAACTCGGCTAAAGATCATTGATTGACATACCGAGCTCTTTGAGAGTCTTGGTGAAGATTAAGTCCAAACTGCTTCCTCCATCAATGGGTACTTTGTTGAACTTCACATCCTTCATTGTAGCAGCAAGCACCATCGGGTATCGACCCGGCTTCAGGATGTGCTTGGGGTGATCTGACCGATCAAAGGTGATTGGCATTTCAGACCATCTCATAAATTGAGGTGCAGCCGGTTCCACCGAGTTGATCTCCTGAAGTTCCAGCTTCTGCTTGCGCTTGGACACATAGGCATCCAGGCCACCGAAGATGAAGTTAACTTCCTTGCGGGGCTCCTAGAACTCTCCTGAGTCGTCCTTGTTGCCATCTTTATTGGTCTAGTCTTTGCTATTGCCCCTTGGGGGATCTTTGGCCACCTTGAGCGCAGCCGTTGCAAAACCCTTTAGTCGATAGCAATCCTTTGCTTTGTGGTTTCCCTTTGGGTGCCAAAGGCATGAGCCACTCAGCATCTCGTCCATGGACGGTTGGCTTGTTCGAGGGTTCTTCTGAAGTCGGTCCACCGTGTGAACCACGTTATCAGGCTTCCTCTTCTTGTCCTTCTTGGAGGACTCGGGCTTGTCCGACCGTTTCTCTTTGACTTTTCCCCGTATGTCATCTAACGCCGACTCACCAGACGTGAATTTGTCAGCGATCTTGAAGCACTCTTGAGCGGTCAGCTTGAGGTCATGATTCCTCTGACCGATCTCACGAAGCAAATCATCGCTAAGGATCCCTCCTTCGAAGGTGGCAATGATTTGTTGGTCCGGGACATTGGGGATCTCAGTCTTCTTAGCACAAAATCGCTTAATGTAGTCATGAAGAGGTTCGATAGCTTGGAATCTTTCTATGAGCTTCCTATTGAGGTCTCCCCAAACATGTGATTGACTCCTCTGGAAGAGATGTGAGCCATATCCGAACAGCTGGATCTAGGCAGACCGGGAGGTAATTAGCCATTACATAGGAATCACCTCCAGCCGACCGAATCGCCATGCTGTAAAGCTGCAGCCACTCTCGGGGATTGGTCTGACCATCGTATTTTTCGAAGGGGACCGGCTTGAATCCTTTTGGCCATCGAGCTATGTCAAGCCTCGGGATGTAAGCTTTGATGCCATCGATCTCATCGTCGGTCGGTGTCATCAACCACCTACGTCAGTCTGGGGACGGAGTTGCACGGCGGCCATGTCACGGACCAACATCGTCATCATGACGATGACACCGATGGTCGTTATCATCATTATCGCGCCGATCCTGATCGTCACGTCGACGTCGGTCATCATGGTTGTGCCTTGGAGGAGGATCTTTGACGGTCCTCTCGTCGGTCGTCCTATTGGTCGTCCTGTTGGCTGTCCGTTCTCCAATCACGGCGTTCTTCCTCGTAGCGTTGGTTGTCCTGAGCGCGTTCTTCATTGTGAGAGTTGATGGTATCTCATCCATCACGGAGGCTGAGAGAATTTCTTAGATCTTCACGCCTATGCCGACCTCGCGAAGATACGTCTAGAGCTTGTGACCGACTAAGATTTTGCGACCTCTTGAGCTGCAGCGGTCTTAAGCATAGCCACCGCCTTCTGCATCGTAGGGGTCTGATAATTCACGTCGATCATTGGAGTGTCGAGCAAAGTTTTGGCCCCTGTGATGTTATTCTGAGGAGTGTGGTAGAGCTTGACACCATCCACTTCGAGTTCTGGACCAAGATCCAGTTGGCGTGCGTTGCGTGAACCGCGTGACCCTCTTGGTCGACGGTGGTGTCCGACCGATAAGTCATCAGCTGGAGGGTCCTCCTCCTGTTGACCTCCCTCGGCTAGTTGATTCGGGTGGCCATCAACGGGGTTACTTTCATGTTCACCGTGTTGGTCACCATCTTGGTCTCCATCCGTGGGATCTGCTATATCCACCATGATGACAGTATGGGGATATGGGTAAGCGGATCTGACTGAGTCCTCATCAAAAGACCGATCCGATTTTGAATCATTCCCGAAGGAAGGATCTTCTTCCTCAGATCCGAGTGGAACCAATGCGGGGATCATGCCAGATGAACTCGGTGATCGCGCCATGGAAACAGCTATGGCCGAGTCGGATCTGTGGTTTTCCGAACCTAGGGCTCCGTTGTCACCGACTGTGAAGTCGAGTGATCCAAAGGAGATCTTGTAGTCCGGTGAGTACTGGATGATGGGAGTTTCGTCCATCGTAGTCGACGGAGAATCCCGACGAGCCTTGTCCCCTACCTGGCACGCCAACTTTTGAAGCTTGAGATCGGCAGTAAAATGTATAGGGCTACATCGAGACTAAGAACTATGATGGTAACACAAGACGCCGAGTTATACAGGTTCGGGCCCTCTCAATGAGAGTAAAAATCCTACGTCCTGTATTATGTATGTTGTATTGATATTGTGGAAAAACCTCTGTCTATTTGTCCCTCGATGAGGGGTACCCTGCCGCCTTATATATCCGGTCGGAAGGGGGGGTACATGAAGAGTCCTAGTAGTAACCCCTTAGGATTTACATAGAAAGTCTATCTCTACATGCCTTGTGCTCCAAGTTGAGTCGGTCGGTTCCCTTGTTGATGAAGTACCCGGTTGGCTACCGACTTAGTCTTGTATGAGGATACCCGTAAGGCAAGTATCCCACATAGTTATAGTGTAAACTAAATTTACTATTTTACATGTCAACTTAACTTGCTGCTAAAACTTGAAAAATAAGGATTCACTCTTAGGCTGGATTTTGGCAACATAAACCCCATCCTTAGCCTATGCATATCTAGGAGTCGGCTGTAGTCGGCCATTTTGACGGGTCAGTCTTGCTGAGTAAATTAGTTGCTCATTGCGTAGCTCTGTGTGGTTTTCAGATAATCAGGGTGGAGACTGTCATTGCGGTGGTAGGTTCCACTGGGAGGGCCAGCGTCCTGACTGCTGGAACATCGAGTTGGAATGGTGCACCGACAATGAGGAGGAGTATACCTTTGATTGTCGGTACAGTGTTTTGGGCAAAACACGAATGTAAGGACCGAAGGCGTACCGAGATGGGGGGGGGGGGGGAGGGGGGGGGGAATCGGTAAGGCGCTCAGTATACCAAATACTTCAATTCACACTACTTGAGTCTAACAAGCAATGCAACCTAAACAATCCTAGTAGGCCAAGACCCTACACATGCTAGTGTTCGTGATAAACGCAAGCGCGGAAGCCAAACACACCAGCCTATGCAAGCCACAATTCAACCTAGTTACTAGAGCAATCAATTGCAGAATAGTAAAGAGAAGATCAAGAAATGCTCATGATTTTTTCTTGGGGTCTCGGAAGGATGGCGCCTTCCCCTACTCCTCGTTGGACCACTCCTGTCGGAGTCCCGGTCCCTCCTGCCACCAAGTAGAGTTCTTGCCCACAAGCCCGCAATCACTCCCAGAATGAAGACACGGTGTGCATCACTGCTGCTACCAAAGCACAAGTTCGCCTCCCTCGAGAACTTGCCAGACTCCCCGAGCCAACACCGGCGCTAACTAGCGATGCCCCTTTCAACGGCGGGCTCAAACCATGTAAAACGTGTAACGACCTTCGCAACCAATGATGATTGGCTTGATCACCGACACCTAACCGATTTTAGGTCTCGCCACAAACCAAGAGTAACAACCTAGATCACACCCTCAAGGACATCCTAAACTTAGATGTGCAAGATGCTCAAGTTACTCTCCACTAGCACTCTCAAGATACGCAATATCTCCTCCTAGTGCTCTCCTCTTTTCCTCTTGGACCTTACCAAATGCTCTCAGGTATTCCACTGGCCAAGAGTGGTCACAAAGACCCCAACAACAAAATTATATAAGCTCCCAACCTCAAACAAGTCATTGCTCCACAAAATCAGCTTTCTGGGCCTACTGACTGTACAGTCCGGTCACTCCCTGACCGGATAGTGTAGTCACTGCAATACTATGCACCAACGGCTCTGACCACTGCTGATTCCACTGCTGATCGGACTGTACGGTCACCTAACCAGACCATCTAGTCCATCTCTATTTCCAGTCTAGAAACATTTTTGGTGCTGGCTTCCTCGCTGCCCAAGTCGATCTCTACTGACCAGACCATCCGGTCAGTAGACTAGACCGTCCGGTCACTAGAGCATCCCAGACTTGGCAGTTTCCTCGTTGCCCGTTGTAGCCTCCGGACAAAACCTTAGAGTGACCGTACAGTCCGGTCACCATTGACCCCTATGTTCGGTCACTTCAATCCGAAGCTGAAACTCCTCGTCCTCGCTTGACTTTGTTTTCCGGCTTCTCCAAACAGCTCCTTGGCTTCTCCACTATCAACTAGTGCCTGTGATTTCACCGAGCAACCGTGCACATCACCGACTAGACATGACCTAGACCCCCTTGATAGTCCAGTTTTTTCCTATGGACTCAAAGCCCTAACAACTAGATAAGTGTACCCAACACTTGCTCCATAGCTTGTCCTTAGCCTTGATCCATCTTCATCAACCCTTGGACTCCATCAAGCTCATCAAGTCTCCATGCTTGTGGTCATTATCATCAATCACCAAGGCAATGATCATCCGTATGATTTGTAGTAGATATTTAATGAAGGTTCCTACATAGACAACACTCGTGTAGATATTAGCTCACAATTTCATAGTTGTCATCTATCACCAAAACATTCATACCTCGGGGATTTCATCATCAATGGTCATGAATCTTACAATCTCCCCCTTTTTGGTGATTGATGACAACCACTACTCAATTAATCATCTAGAGCTTAAAGGAAAAGAGAGAAAAGCACACTCTAGAAGATAATGCATGCATGTCATGGCAATATATTAAAAGAAAGCATAAAGACATGCAATGCAAGACATGAATGATGAAATGCAATAGGTTAGCATGGCACTGCATAAGAATTAAGAGAAAGCATTCATCATCATGGCATCATACACAAGCATATGAAAATAAACGAAGTGAGATCAAGATGAGTCAAACACCAACGAAGAAATGAAAACCATGACTCATCAAAATCCACGAACATCTCGATAAATCCATCAAAATAAGAGCCAAATGTATCTAACTCCCAAAAATCATGTACAAGTATGCGTATGCTCCCCCTAGATACAAGCTACTCTCGATCACGTAGCATCACACTCCCACTCCCCCTAGACCTAAGACTCTTCTCCCCCTTTGGCAACAAGCACCAAAAAGAGGGAAAAGGTGAACATCTAAGTGCTCATGGTCGAAGGAGGTGGTGCAGCAACGTCCTCTGAAGGCTCTGCTCCGGGCTTCTCCTGTGCTAGATCCTGCTGTGCTCCCTGAGCCTGTGCCGCCTGAGCAGCCATCTGCTCGAAGAAGTCAAGGTCCACCGGTGACTCAGACCCTCTGTCCTGCTCTGCTGGAGTGACTGTGGCGGTCTCCTGAGCTGAAGTCTAGAGAAGGATGAGTTCTGCCACATCTTGCTGTGAATAGACTCCGTGGACTAGATCCTCTGTTACCTATGGCTTGAGCATGCTGATTATAACAGTGGATGGTGGAGCTATAGCTGTCTCTAGAGCTACCTGGGAGTCTGCACGAGTGGTGTGCACTATGTCTGAGAACAGACTCCTGACTGATAGGTGCTGGGAGGTGGAGGGTCCTGCCATCTGTGAAGTCATAGAGTGTGAAGGAGAGACAAATGACGTAGACACCGAGAAAGCAAACACGGGGGAGAGCTGAGCTGAAGAGAGTGTTTGTCCTGCCCCCTGTCAGTATAACCCCTAAAAGTGACAACCCGCTAGACTAAGCTGTCATCAAAGTAGTGAAGGGTCCTGGCTGAGTTGACAGCTGCTAAAACTATGAAAACACTGAGGATCCTGGCTGCTGACCTACCTGCCTCTGAGTCATCTCTGCCATCTGAGTCATCAGGGTAGTCAAGATCATCATCTGGTATCTCTGAACCTCTGCCTGTCCCCTGATGACCTCCATCAACTAATGTCTGTCCTTAGCTAGACTCTTGATGAACTCACCCAGATGTCCTGCAAGCACTATCGTAGTGACAGTGTCCTCTGACTGTGTACCCGTCGGCTGGGGAGCATCTCTTACATAGGATGACTCAGGAACCATCATCTCTGGCTGAGCTGCCTGCTCGTGAGGGACTGGCGGTGATTCCTGCTCCTCCTCCCCTGTCTACTGGCTGGAGGCTAACTGTGATCCCCTGAGGAGTCGAGGTGCCTAGCTGGTGGTCACCTCAGGGAACACCTCATACTCCTCCTCAAGAGATAGCAAATATATGGATCGTAGACCAAGTGACGTCCTCCCACTCTCTCAGAGATGACCTCCACCATCTCTCCTATCAGTAGATCTGCCAAGTCAAAGTGTTGTCTCCTCAGAATAGCTGCAACAGCCCACTGGAGGAGCAGAGTGAACTCCTCTCTATCATGACCATTGAGGTCACCCCAAGGTATGGTGTTTTGGTGATGAATGACAAACACGAAATGTGACTAAAATCTACACGAGTGTTGTTCGTGTAGGAAACCTCTTCTATCTTAGATGATTGGCAATGACGTCCTTGGCGATTGTAGACAATGACCACAAGCATGGAGGCTTGTGAACTTGATGGAGTCCAAGGGTTGATGGACATGGATCTAAGCGGAGAACAAGCTATGGTGCAAGTGTTTGGAACACTTGACTAGTTGTTAGGGCTTTGAGTCCATATGAAAAACCGGACTATCATGGGGGTCTAGGTCATTCTCTTAGGTCATGTCTAGTCAGTGATGTGCAAGGTTGCTCGGTGAAATCACATGCACTAGGTGACAGTGGAGAAGCCAAGGAGCTGTTCGGAGAAGACGGGAAACGAAGTCAAGCGAGGATGATAAGTTTTAGCTTCTCGACATAGAGACTAGATAGAGGGTCAGTGGTGACCGGACTGTACGGTCACTATATGGAGTTGTTTGGGACTTTCAGTGAGAAGCGAGGAATCTGTCTGTGCGAGAGTATGTACAGACCAGATGGTCTGGTCTACTAACCGTACGGTCCGGTCAGTAGGACTTGCACAGGGCAGAGAGGACGCAATTGCACAAAGGCTTCTGGACTAGAGAGAGAAATGGACCGGATGGTCTGGTCAGGTCACCATACGGTCCGGTCAGCAGAAGAATCAGCAGGGGTCAGAGCCGTTGGTGCACTGTGCTGCAATGACCGGACTGTCCGATCAGTAGGCCCCGAAAGCTTATTTTGTGAGGCAACGACTAGTTTGAGGTTGGGAGCCTTTATAACTTTGTTGCTAGGGTCTTGGAGACCCCTCTTGGCCAGTGGAATACCTGAGAGCATTTGGTAAGGTCCAAGAAGAAAAGAGGAGAACACTAGGAGAGGATATTGGATATCTTGAGAGTGCTAGTGGAGAGTAACTTGAGCATCTTGCACATCTAAGGCTAGGGTGTCCTTAAGGGTGTGATCTAGATTGTTACTCTTGGTCTACGGTGAGACCTAGACCGGTTAGGTGTTTGTGGGACATATGTACCCGGGATACATAACCACTCGGCTAATTGGCCGAGTGGGCCAGGGGCTCGGATATGGTGTATTCGGTCCAGAAGATATTTATTAAAGTACTTGTTTGAGTAAGCGGCAAGTCAGGTTAGCAGATATGTTGGATAGATAGAATCTGTTGTAACCGACTAAAAGATTACCATGTAAATCCCTGCCCTTTCAGATATATAAGGAGGGTAGGGGGCCTTTGGAAAAAGACAGACCCGTATTGGAACCCTAATTCCAGTGCGAGCCCTAGCAATACAGAAACACCAAATAGGACGTAGGGTTATTATCCTTCGGGAGGCCTGAACCTGTATAACCCTTGTGTCCTATGTCCATTGATCTTTCATACTCATACGCACACCTAGATCTACTATCGAGAATATCTCTCGACAGTTGGCGTGCCAGGAAGGGGCAGCGTTGAGTGTAGCTTCATCGATATCGATGGCTTTTGTCGACATCAAGTTTCGCCCGAGAGACAAGATCTGCTTTGGCACCGTCAGCCTCATCATCGATCAGCACGGAAACATCGTCAAGCATGAATGCGCGGCCCACTTGGACGCTGCTACGGCCGATCAGAGCAATCCGGCCGGCTGATTCCTGCTTGGCCTCGACAGCGCGGCGACAGCTTTCTAGGCGGAAACCCTCTCGGGCGGCAACTCAACATTGTCTGCAATGCCCCAATTGACAACCTTGGTCGATTCGGGTTACACTACGGTTGATCTTCCGGCTCATCACATGGATCAGTTGGACGAAGATCCCGAATTTTTTGACGAATCAAGATTCGTTGCAGCAATCAGCCTTGAAAGCGAGTCACTCCTGGACTTGATTAAAGAGCCGAGTGATTCAGAGAGTTGTTCCTCGGATTTCCATGAGGTATTCATGGTGGCACCTGCTGCCCAGGGGCAAGCAGACGGCAAAACATCAGCGGATGCTGCCACGCGCGGTACCGCGCCACGCGTAGACGGGCATGAAACCGACCTCGATGACGGTGATCCAGATGCCACCACTCCTCCGCTTCAAAGAGCGGATGTTCAGCAGAGACCCCGAGTCATGCAAAACCTAGATATGGGAGACCTCACCTTAAAGCTTGATGGTGAAGACGTCTTCAAGACCCCACAGCACAAAATCACGGCCACGGTGACCCTCCTGCAAACAATAGAGCCCCTGCTCCAGGTCTCCCCAGAGTTGACACCTTAGGTCAACCAATTAAAAGTGCACATCAAGGTCGCGGCTGTACTGGAGATGCATGCGGCACGATCAACGTCGAGTAAATCAGTTTCTGGGGCCGCTAGTGTGGTACCCAGGGAGGATAGAAGAGACCGACAGCGCTCCAACCGGAAGGCAACCCCGCCTACCGTCCCCAAGCGCAGGCCCGTTGCAGAGTACCATGATCGGCATCCAAGCGCAGACCTGCACAACGGCAAACCACCACGTGATGCGCGGGTCCGACTGGACAACAGATACCAGGATCGCGACGATGCGGCCCACCGAGAGTATGAAGATGAACAGCGCCGGCGCGGTTATGTTGACTACGAGCATGACAACAGGCGGCAGCCACATAGAGACGATCATTACCGTGGTCGACGGGACGAGGGCCGCCGTGATGATAGATCTCGCCGAGAAGCCGGCCGCGAACGAGAACGGACTCCGACCGCCGACGATTATGACAAGGAGGCTGGCATCCAAGCCTTCACTCAGGAACTTCGAACCATCAGCTGGCCGGTCGGCTTCAAGCTAGGCGGCATTGAGAAGTATGACGGCAAGACGGATCCGCGCAACTGGCTTCACGTCTATTCGACAGCCATACAAGCTCTCGGCGGCGATAGCTTTGTCATGGCCAACTACTTGCATGTTTGCCTCACAACTCTATCACCTCCTGGGCAGATTTCTGTCGGCAGTTCATGGCCAATTTTGAAGCCACCTTCGACAGGCCAGGGAATCACTAGAAACTCGGCCGGATCAAGCAGCGGGACCAGGAGCCACTTCGAGAATACATCCAACGCTTCTGCCGAGTGAAAAATACCATCCCTAACATCTCAGATGCTCAAGTCGTCGCCGCCTTCCATGGAGGACTCCGCGATGATGACCTGATAAAGAAGATTGGGAGGTTGGATGCTGCCGGTGGACTGTCAGCCAAAGAATTATTCACTATGGCCGACAAGTATGCTGCCGGCAATTCGGCTCTATTCCAAGTTCGCCAGTACAAGGAGGCGACCCCAAGGAACCAGTCGGGTCCATCCGATTACTGCAAAGATGGCGATAGGAAGCGCAAGCAAGACTGAACGATGGCCAACACCGAGCGCCCGACCAGGAGGAAACCAGTCACTCAGGATGACTTCGACAAGATGCTCGATGGCCCTTGCCTGCTACATGATGGAGCTCATAAAGCCAGGAAATGCTTCAAGCTGAAAAATTTCACCCATCACACCTTGAAGGTCTGCAAAGAATGCCCCTGGATCCCCAAGGGTGGCAGAAAGGACTAGGACAAGCATAACCAAGACGAGGATAAGGAGGACTTCCAAGACCCCGAACACGAGGTCAATTACATCTGTGGCCGGTCTACGGCCGACTCGAAGCGCCAGCAGAAGATCCTTTATAGAGTGGTCCACTCGGTTTCACCAGCAGTACCTTAGTATCTATGATGATCAGAGGTTCCAATTACTTTTGATTGGTCCGACCATCCGGATCACATCCCCAGGCCCGGGAAATATCCCTTAGTGCTAACGCCGACTGTTAACCGAGTCCGGCTAAATCGGGTACTGGTAGATGGTGGTAGCAGTTTGGACATCCTTTTGTGAAAACCTTCAAGGAGCTTGGCATACCCTTGACCAACGTCAAGCCAAGTTGATCGCTGTTTCATGGTGTGATCCCGGGCATGCAAAAGGTCCCTTTGGGACAAATCACTTTGCTTGTGACTTTCAACACTCGGGAGAACTACAGGACAGAGCGCATTATCTTCAAGGTCGCCGACCTCGATTCTACGTATCACGCCATTATAGGGCAGCCAGCCATCGCTAAATTCATCGCGGTACCTCATTATCCTTATATGATGATGAAGCTGCCAGGACCAAACGGAGTCATCTCAATCCACTCGGATGTGCGGACCTCATACGACTGTGACAATGGTAGTTATGAGTTGACTGAGAAGATAGTAGTAGCATCGGAGCTGGACAAGCTGAAGGAAGCGCTCGCAACGGCGGAGGAGGCCATGCTTGACCCTGCTCCAAGGAAAGCGCTGAAGACTATGGAACAAGCGGATACCATGGAGTCCAAGAAGATTAGCCTAGATGACAATGATGTATCCAAGACCACCAATATTGGGGTCAATTTAGGTGATAAATAGGAAAGCGCGCTCATCCTTTTTCTTAGAAATAATAAAGATATATTTGCATGGAAACCTTCTGACATGCCAGGTGTTCCATGGGAAAAGGCTGAGCACAAGCTTCACGTCCGCGAAAACACCAGGCCGGTAAGGCAATGGCTTAGACGATTCTCGCAAGACCGAAAGGATGCGATTAGGAAAGAAATCGACTGACTGCTGGCAGCCGGTTTTATTAAACAAGTTTTCCACCCCGACTGGTTGGCCAACCCAGTTCTGGTACGGAAGAAGAATAAGGAGTGGCGGATGTGTGTGGATTACACCGGCCTTAACCAAGTTTGTCCGAAAGATCCGTTCACTCTCCCACGTATTGATCAAGTGGTCGATTCGACGGCTGGATGCGCTCTGTTGTGCTTCTTAGATGCCTATTCAGGGTACCATCAGATTCCCTTAAACCAACCAGACCAGCTCAAAACCTCGTTCATCACGCCGTTTGGAGCCTTCTATTAGACAACAATGCCCTTTGGACTGAAAAACACTGGTGCCACCTAGCAGCGGACTATGCAGCGATGTTTGGACAACTAGATAGGCAGGAATGTTGAGGCTTACATCGATGACGTGGTAGTCAAGACTCGACTCTCCACTGACTTGATATCTGACCTGGATGAAATATTTGGCAACCTTCGAAAATACAACATGAAGCTAAATCCGGAAAAATGCGTCTTTGGGGTCCTATCAGGAAAATTACTCGGTTTCCTGGTATCACACAGAGGGATTGAAGCTAATCCAGAAAAGGTAAATGCCATATTACGAATGGGACCTCCACATTCGCAAAAAGACATTCAAAAGCTCACTGGTTGTATGGCTGTGCTTAGTCGGTTTATATCACGACTCGGCGTCCGAGGGTTACCCTTTTTTAATTACTCAAGAAGCAAGAATCATTCACCTGGAATGATGACGCACAGAAAGTCTTGGATGATTTTAAAGATTACATTACTGGTCCTTTAGTCTTAACTCCCCCAGAGCCAAAGGAACCTTTGCAGCTGTGCATTTCCGTAACCAAACACATTGTCAGTATTGTGCTGGCAGTGGAACGGGCAGAAGATGGCAAGGCTGAAAAGGTGCAACGACCAGTATATTTCGTCAGTGAGGTCTTATCAAAATCCAAGGTACGATACTTCCAGCTTCAGAAATTAATTTACGCATTACTGATGACATCTAGGAAGTTGAAGTATTACTTTGAGGATCATCCAATTGAGGTCCACACGTCATTCGGCCTAGGCGAATTGTTGCACAACAAGGAGCCCACTGGGAAAATTGCCAAATGGGCCATCGAGCTCGGATCATATGATATCACATTTAAGTCACACGACTCGATCAAAGGTCAAGCTTTGTCGGACTTTGTCACCGAGTGTACAGAATGTGAGTGCCGGAGCAGCAGTCATACTGGTATCACCTGACGGAGCCAAGTTGTGGTACGTTCTTCGAATGCACTTCCGTGCCTCTAACAACACCGCAGAGTATGAGGCGCTGCTACACGGACTTCGGATAGCTATCTCACTCGGCGTCCAAAAAATAAGAGTCTCAGGCGACTCAGCGCTAGTTATAAATCAAGTAACAAAGGAGTGGTGTTGTTCCCATGAAAGCATTGCATCCTACTACACCGAAGTTCGGAAGCTCGAAGACAAGTTTGATGGCATTGAGTATAAACACGTCCTACGCAAGTATAACGAAGAGGCGGACGAACTGGCCAAACTTGGGTCTAGCAGATCTAAAATACCTGATGGAGTATTCCTTGATGATCTACATAAGCCATCTGTACTAACCCAGCAAACTATAGAGCAGTCGGCACTAAATGCGGGGGTAGCACCGCATGTAGCTATCATTGAGGTAGATTGGCGCACTCCCTTCATTGAGTATCTGGATCGTGATACACTACCGACCGACAAAGATGAAGCCCTCTGGATTATTCGCAAGTCGCGTTCATATCATATAGTTAACCATCACCTGTACAAGCAAAGCCCACATGGAGTACTGATGAAATGCTTGTCTCAAGATGAAGGCATAGCTATATTAGGAAACATCCTCGCTGGCATTTGTGGGAATCACGCAGGCCCATCTACAATCATGGCCAAAGCAATGAGGCAAGGGTTTTATTGGCCGACCGCCGGTGCTGATGCCAAGGAAATTGTCCGAAAGTGTGAAGGTTGTCAGTTCTTCGCCCGCCAGATGCACATACCTGCTATAGAGCTCCAAAATATACCAATAACTTGGCCATTTTCAGTATGGGGTTTAGACATTGTTGGACCTTTCATGAAAGCTCAAGGGGGTTTTACTCACCTTTCCGTAGCAGTGGACAAGTTCTCTAAATGGATCGAAGCAAAGCCAGTCGGTAAGATTTCTGCAAAGAAGGCCATCGAGTTTATGACCAAAATAGTCACTCGGTTTTGTGCCCCACACAAGATAATCACTGACAACGGTACTCAATTCACAGCAGAGGAGTTTAAAGAGTTTATGGGCCGAGTCAGCTTTAAGATTGGTTATGCCTCAGCCGCCCATCCACAGAGCAATGGCCAGGTTGAGAGGGCAAACAACCTCCTGCTTTCTGGAATTAAGCCTCGTATATTTGATCGGCTGGAAAAGTACGCTCGATGATGGGTTCGAGAATTACCATCTTTGTTGTGGGAACTTAGAACCAACGTAAGTCGTGCCATCGGGCACTCCCCTTTTTCTCTGGTTTATGGCTCGAAAGCCATCTTACCAACCGAGATTCTTTTTGCCTCCCCCCGTGTGGCAGCGTATGAAGAAAAAACCTCCAACGACAATAGGTGTGACGACTTATTGTTTGCAAATAGGAGCAGCGAGATGCCACTATAATTCGGTCGGCAAAGTACCAGCAAAGTTTGCAATGTTATCACGATAAAAATGTTCGAACACGGGGATTTTCCGTCGGCGACCTGGTTTTGAAGCAAGTTCAGTCTAAGGTCGATAAGCACAAGTTGTCGGCTCCATGGGAAGGACCTTTTATTATAAAGGAAATCACTCGGCCAGGTGCCTATCGATTGATGAATGAGGACGGATTGGACCTTTAAAGTTCTTGGAATGTTTCATAGCTACGTTGTTTTTATACCTAGTAATTATAGTTTATTGTACTTCTATTATTAAATATATATACATAGTAGTCATGATATTTGATTTCGCAATTTAAGATTTCTGTGAATAATTGTTATTATTGGTTGCATCATGACTCAAATTCTGATACTTGGTATCAGCCTAACTCGCGCATGTCGACCAAGCGGGTTACGTAGTCCCCAGGGTTCTTGTCGTCTGTTAGGGACCATGGCAATTCTCCTAATTTGCATATGCTTGACCGAGTGAGTTCTTAGTCTCCATGGTTCATATCGGTTATTAGGAGCGTTGTTTAGAGGGCTGACATGAGTTGTGTATTGGTTGTGAGTGTTTAACACGATTTCATACAATACATATATGAAACAGCGCAACCCAAGGATTCATTACAATACAGGTAATGAATCTAGACCTTAGCGGTCTATCGAACATTGGTTATATTACAGTAACGGAGCTGTAACACAGTATTTTAAGCTTTACAATTCCTTATATTTTAGGTAAGGGATCTTGCTCTATCTGATCGGCTAATATATGCGCTATTTTTTGTGCCTCAGCCACGAGAACTTCACTTTGTTCATTACAGAAATCTTCATGGAAACCCTCGGCTACCACATCTAACTCTATGCTGGGGATGTGGGACTTTGCAATTGCCAGGACTTGTGCGCCGGCTAGCTCTGCAACATGTCGAGCATGCTCTTTCAGTCGGCCGGGTGCCCCTTGTAGCCTCGTCATCAGGTCTCGACATCGAGGTGGTTTTTCTTCAGGATATATATATCGGGCGACCACCTCTGCATCCTTCTGAAGAGCTGCAAGAGACCATCGAAGGTTTTCATCACCCTCTATAAATTTCTTCTTCAAAAGGTCATAGGACCTCTTTGATCCTACAGGAGTACAATAATCATATATGTCCAGTACAATGAACTTCGATATCAAGGTATTAGTTGAATAAACACTTACCTCTCAGGCATTTCTCGGCTTCTACCTTTTCAGCCTCAAGGGTGGCAACCTTTTCCTTATACTCTTCTTTTAGCTTTTCAATTTCTTTGAATGCTTTTTGGAATTGGTTTAGCTCATCCATAGCCTTTTTGAAGATCTTTTCAGCTTTGATTACTTTAGTTTCTAGCTTTATGTTTCTTTCTTTTTGGCTTTTTATTGTTTCCTCAATGCCTGTCAGTTACGAACATTTTAGTACATATATATATTTTTGTATGTATAAGTATATTCATTTTTACCTTCAGCCCTTTTCTTCCATGAATTTTGTGTTTCTTGCATTGTCTTGAGGTCGTCTTTTAGCTTTTCAAATTTTTTCTTGATCTCTACCGAGTCCTGGATCTGCTTCTTTAATCCTTGATTCTCGGACTTCAAAGTTTCAATAGCTTGGGCAGACGACTCCAATTCTTTTATACGGCCTTCGAGACTTGCAATTTGAGCGGTCGCCTGGGCATCTTGTTTTTGTTTCAATTCCAGCGATCGCGATGCCTCTGTATGGACGAGGTCAAATATTCATATTACACAGATAGCATGTGAGGTATAGGCTTTATTGGTCTCATACCTTGTAGCTCGAATTGAAGTTCATCAACTTGAGATGAACGGGCTTTTAGAGCAACTGATAAGCGCCTGACTTCCAGTCTCTCTTTGGCAAGCTGATCTTCTAAATCGACGGCTTTTGGACAATGCCTTTCGACAAGTTGCAGAAGCTTACTCTTGTTGGCCATATGGGTTTTCAGAGCTTGCAATTATGGTGAATTATATGTTTGAAACTTCACAGCCAGGAACATTGATTATTATTGACAAGAAGGAAGGAATACCTGGAAGGAATGATAGCCTTTTTCAATATATTCTTCAAAAAAATTCAATTCTGCTTGCTCTGCCGACTCATCAAATCCGGTGATGGCAAATTGGCCAATATGATATACTGATCTAGTCGGCATTGGCTATTCTGAGGCACCTTCTCTTACCACTCGGTGAATAGGAGTCGGCATGACATTTTCCTCCGGCCCGATTGGATATTCATATGTTGGTTCTGGCATAGATTCAAAAACCAGTGATGGCTCTTCGGGCTTGGTGGAGGCAGGAGTATCAGCACCCGTTGCCATCTCAGATTTATTTAGGTCCGGGATATTGGGTGATTTAGCTTGGTTATCTTCTGGCTGAGTGGATTCAGGTGCACTCTTTAAATCACTCGGTTTCTCTCTCGAGTGGTCTGGGACATCTTCTCTCGATGACCCAACATGTGGTGTCTCCTGGTCTTTTTCAGGAACTGGACTTTGCGCCGGGACTTCTTCAAAAGACGACAGCCCAGACGACCTGCCAATTAGATAAAGAATTACATATTTATTCAAATGGATAGTTAAGCTTCAAGTTACATTGATTTGTTTACCTTGAGCGGCGTTTGAATTTTATGCCTGACACTCTTGGTGGGGGACTGGTTGGCCTTGGGGCACCTGTCGTGTCTGGCACCGCCTCATGTGTGCCTGCCTTGCTTGGTTCACTCAGACGATTTTGTCCTTTTTCATCCATGGTCCGCAGAGTATCGGAGGCTTTCTTTGGAGTTTTTTTCTTTGCCTCTTCTTGAAGTCTAGCTACTCTTTCAGCTAGTGATTATTCTTCATTAGAATCTTCAATATGCGCCTTGTGGCGCTTGGGAGCTGATGGTTGAGTGGGAGATTTCTTTTGCGGCATCGGTGGTAGTGGGGGATTGGACACGTATACATCAAGGTTCTGCAATATATGTGACGTATTATTCATTGCTGAACATAATGTATGAAGTGTTGATTTTTTAAGCACAGAAGTGGGTAACTTACTAAACTCCTGCCAGTCACGGAATGATGTCCACTTTTTGCACTCCCTGGAGTCCAACCAAGGACTGAAGAAAATATGTTTTCCAGCCGCAATGTTAATTCCCTTTCTGACAATGTTTCTGGCACTTCCATGGTGGGGTCTGAACCCAATTGGAACCTCCATCCAGGAACATGACGTTTCATAATAGGCTGCACACGATAATATATGAAGCTTGTGGCAACATGTACGCCAGTATAACCTTTGGACTTGAGATAGGCAATATGCTCTCATATGGCATCAACTTGAGACTTCTTGTTTGGATGGGCCTTTGCTGACCACTCGGGTCGTGGCTTAGGGGCTTCGGCCGTAGTCTCTAACAAAGGTGGAGCATGGTTTCCATGGTAAAACCAGTCCACGTGCCAACCTTTGTTCGTTGATGGAAGTGGTACATCAACGTATTTGGATTTATTCCTTAGTTGGATTCCGGCCCCTCCTATAACATTATTGTTATTTGATTCAAAACAAACAGTTCTTTGAAGGTATCAAAATGGGGATGAATTCCCAAGAATAGCTCACATAGGTGGATAAAGATAGCAATATGTAAGATGGAATTTGGATTCAGATTGACAAGGTTGATGCCATAGAAGAAAAGAAGACCGTGAAAGAAGTCACAACAAGGGATCCCGAATCCACGATAGAAAAAGGAGAAGAAAACCGTGATTTGGTCGATGGGAGGTTGGGGAAATTTCTGACCTATAGCCTCGATCCATCCTCCGGTCTGTTGATCCTGCAACACGCCGTCAATCACCAGTCTATTGATTTTCTCTGAATCCATGGCTGACACGGGGAACTCCTTGATGGCGGTGGGGATGTCAAAAAATGTCTCTTCTTCCTCGCCCTTCTCAGGAGAAGATTGCTTCTGGGATTGTGCCTTAAAGCTTTGGCGGGTGCGCTACGGAGCCATCGCTCTTGTTTGAGTGCAGTGGGAAGCAGTTGCATGGAGCTTTGGGGTGGAAATGGAAGCCTGGGATCTAGGGTTTGTGTGCGCAAAATGGCGGCGGCAGCAAAATGAAGACGAAGGGATGCGACTGTTTGGAGGCCCTTTTATAAGGGATAGATGACCTGCTGGGCCGAGGCTTCTTGTAATCTGTTAAGTCCAGTTTTATTAATTGGTACATGCATTTATTATATTATTAAGACTCTTTTTAAGCGTTAATTTTGGATATTATAGATCTTAACATTAGTAATAAATTACTCGGATTATTGCGGTTTCAACCTTAGAAATTGTACCTTTCAAGATTCCGTAATAAATCACTCGGATTGTTGCGGTTTCATCCTTAGAAATTGTACCTTTCAAGATTCTATGATAAATCACTCGGATTGTTGCGGTTTCAACCTTGGAAATTCTACCTTTTGAGATTCCGTGATAAATCACTCGGATTGTTGCAGTTTTAGCCTCAGAAATTGTGCCTTTCGAAATTCCGTGATAAATCACTCGGATTGTAGTGGTTTCTACCTTGGAATTTATAACTTTTGAGATTTTGTGATAAATCACCCGGATTATCTCGGCACCAATCTTGGGGGCTGTGTTTCCGTGTTATATTATTACTACTGATACATCACCAATCTTGGGGGCTATGACAATTGAAATTCATCATTAATCATTCGAATTAAGGGCACTTCAGCACTAGTGATGTAAATATTAATTTGGTGATGTATCACTCGGCGAGTGAGAAAATTCAGCTAAATATGGAGCTTGTTAAGACAAAATTGGAAGATTCAGATCTCATTATGCCCTTTTCTGTGGAGGGACAAGATTAATTGGATATTTTTCAATAACTCAAAAGTTGCTTCGGTGTAGACTCAACAACCTTCTGAGTTGGGTGCAATATGCATAGGCTATGTCTTTTTCAGCCTCGGATTTATGAATAAGAGTTAATAGAATAAGCACTTCCCAATTTCATAAGATTTCGAGGCAAATCAAGACGACGATTCAAAATGGAAAGTGCTTGGGGGCTACTGTGGGACATATGTACCTGGGATACTTAACCACTCGGCTAATTGGCCAAGTGGGCCGAGGACTCGGATATGGTGTATTCGGCCTAGAAGATATTTATTGAGGTACTTGTTTGAGTAAGCGGCAAGTTAGGTTAGCAGATATGTTGGATAGATAGAATCTGTTGTAACCGACTAAAAGATTACCATGTAAATCCCTACCCTTCGGATATATAAGGAGGGCAGGGGGCCTT
Source organism: Eleusine coracana subsp. coracana (assembly GCA_032690845.1). Classification (NCBI taxonomy): domain Eukaryota; kingdom Viridiplantae; phylum Streptophyta; class Magnoliopsida; order Poales; family Poaceae; genus Eleusine; species Eleusine coracana. The sequence goes on along the minus strand of CM064432.1, from coordinate 5,073,807 downwards.
CGGAAAAAGACAGACCCATATTGGAACCTAAATTCCAGTGCGAGCCCTAGCAATACAGAAACACCAAACAGGACGTAGGGTTATTATCCTTCGGGAGGCCTGAACCTGTATAACCCTTGTGTCCTGTGTCCATCGATCTTTCATACTCATACGCACACCTAGATCTACTATCGAGAATATCTCTCGACAGTGTCGGTGATCGAGCCTATCGTGATCGGTTGTGAAGGTCGTCACACGTTTGTACACGGTTTGATCCCGTTGGTGAAAGGGGCATTGCTAGTGAGCGCCCATGTCAGCTCGGGGAGTCCGGCAAGTTCTCGAGGGAGGTGAGCTTTTGCTTTGTGTAGCGGTGACGCACACCATGTCTTCACTCTAGGAGTTATTGCGGGCTCGTGGGCGAGAACTCCACTTGGTGACGGGAGGGACCGGGACTCCGGTAGGAGTGGTCCAACAAGGAGTAGGGGAAGGCGCCATCCTTCCGAGACCTCGGGAAATAATCATGAGCCATCTCTTACTCTACTCCTTACTTTGATGCATTACTTTCCGCATTTACATACCGTGCTATTCATGCTTGTGTGCTTACCTTGCTCTAGTTGACTACTCTGTAGAATTGCATGAATAGGTTTCTTTACTTGCTAGTAGTGCTTAGTCTTCATACTTGATTACTAGCATGTATAGGAGTTGCTTTGGCTTGATTGATCACCTTAGTATGTATTGTGCTACTCATGCTTGTGTGCTCTAGTTCCTTATCTTGTAGCATTGCATGAGTAGGTTCCTTTGCTAGCTTGTTGTTTGCTTCCGCGTATCTTTGGTAACTAGCTTCCATAGGAGTTGTATTGCCTTTGTGTGGTCCACTAGTATGCTTAGGATGTTGTTCCTTTCATAGGCTTATTATCTTTCTAGTGTGATCACCACTAGGATTGTGTAGGAGTTGTTTTCAGTGGTCGATTTTAGGAATTGGTGAAATTGGTATATAGTGCGAGTTCCCGATTCACCCCCCCCCCCCCCTCGGTCACTCGGTCCTTTTATGTGGTATCAAAGCCAAGTGCTCATTATAAGGCTTAACCGCGTTGAGTAGTGACCGTATTGAGTTGGGATGTCATCCCATTCGGGGCCGGGTCATGGGTCATGGAAGGATCACTTTAAAAGCTACCTAAATGCCATGATTCTGAATGAGTTGATAGATACTCTTGTGGACTTTGCCAATACTTTTACCGATGATCATATGTATGATGATTCTGATGATTGTGTGGATGTGCCTAGTTCTAGTGAGTGCCTAGATTCTTCTAGCAATGACTTGATAGGTTGCTCTACTAGTGTGCCTAATATGATTATTGACAATGATGTGTCTCTTGATCTTGTTTTCTCTACTAGCATGACTAGTATTGATGATGCTAGTAGTTCTCCTATTGATCATGCTAGTAGTTCTCTTGTTGATGAGTTCTTTACTTACTTGACTCTCTTATTCGCTTGCGAGGTATCGTGGACAGGATTGGGGCAACTTCTTTCGAGCTTCCCAAGGTTGTGATAGTTGAGAAGATTCTCTACTTGCTTCTGAGCAGCAAGCTCTTCTACGTCACTCTTGACCTTCTCATGGAGAAGAGTCTCTTTGTCGAGGATGTGATTGAGATGCTCTTCAAGGATGAAGAGATCACCATGAGCATGGCGTGGAAGAAGACATCCAAGACAAACCATGAACCATCTTCAAGCAAAGGAGAAGAAGTAGCTTCAAGCTCAAACTTCTTTGATCCCTCCACAAGATTATCTTGCAACAACTTCTACATCCCCTTCAGGGCAAGACATTCTTCGAGTGCTTCGTCAAGCTCTACCTCAAGTACCATTCCAAGTTCTACTCCAAGCACCTTGAGTGGACAGAGCATTGGCATAGGGAGAGCACCAACAACAATGCTCACTCGATCATTTGAGATGATCAATCTTGCGGCTTTGGTTTCGGCTCCGGCACCTCCACCTCCTCCATTCTCTCCACCACAAGATCATCTTTGGCATCTTCGTCGAGCTCACCAACAGGATCTCTTCTTTGAACTCGGTGAATTTGTGAGAAATCCGAATGTTGACCTTTGTGGAAATCTGTTGATCATCTATGATCTTATGTGTAGGATAAACTCTTTCAGAGGACTTCGGAGGATTGCACCACATGAAGTGATTGATAAGCTCCTCCAACAAATCACAACTCTTGAGAGGGGTTTCTTACTTGAGGAGGTAGTCAACATGAGACATGAGCTCTCAATTGAGAGAGCAATGGAGATGATACTCGTGCTCCATTACAAGTGGGGCATGTGCTTGAGCACATCACTGGACTCTATGACCCTCCCCATTACTACATTAACCTTGACAATGTGCACATGGGGGATGGTCATGGACATTGGAGGTACCGTGCTCTTCACTATCCCATTAGGAGGAGACTACTGGATAGGATTGCAAGAATCCCTATCTATGAGGATGGTCTTATTGCTCGACACGATGAGGTTAGTGCTAGTCATTCAAGTAATGCTTTGGATACTAACCCCTCTTCCTCTAGTGCTTGTATTATGGCTACCACCAGGGTCAACTACAAGAGTAGAGGCACTCATTGGATTCATGATAGTGGGTGCACTCAACATATGACCGGGAAACCAACCATGTTCACCACCATTGATGAAGACGAAGATAGTGAGAAGGTGACTTTTTGGGATAACTCAAAGGGGAGAGTTAGAGGCTCGGGCAAGGTGGCCATCACAAATGACTTCCATCTCTCCAAGGTCTTTCTTGTGGAAACCCTCAACTTCAACCTTCTGTCTATTGGTCAACTATGTGATATGGGCTTCAAGTGCACATTTGATGAGGACGGTGCAAAGATTGAGAATGCCAAGAGAGGGCTAGTATTTCATGGAGTAAGGCATGGGAACTTGTATGTCACAGACTTCAAATCAAGCAATATGCCACCAAGCACTTGCCTATTCACTAAAGCATCTAAGGGATGGTTGTGGCATAGAAGGCTTGCACATGTTGGAATGAATCAGCTCAAGAAGATTGTCAAGAGGAATCTAATTGAAGGAATCAAGGATGTGGCCTTTGTGAAGGATAAACTAAGCAGTGCTTGTCAGGTAGGAAAACAAGTTGCATCTTCACATCCCACCAAGTCATTCATGTCTACATCTCGACCTCTAGGGATCTTGCACATGGATTTGTTTGGGCCAACACACTACAAGAGTCTAGAGGCATTCTATATTGCATGGTGATTGTTGATGATTTCACGAGATACACTTGGATCTTCTTTCTTGTGGATGAATCTCAAGCAAGTGGTATCTTCAGAAAGTTTGCCAAGAGAGCAAAGAATGAGTTTAATGCTAGCATTGTGAAGATAAGGAGTGACAATGGGACGGAGTTCAAAAACACCACAGTGGAGGAATACTGCCACAAGAAAGGGATCAAACATGAATTCTCCGCTACATATACTCCCGAGCAAAACAGAGTAGTGGAGAGGAAGAACAAGACGCTCATCACTCTTGCTCGTGCCATGTTGGATGAGTATGGAACTCATGAGAGGTTTTGGGCGGAGGCAATCAACACGGCTTGCTACACTTCCAACCGTGTCTATCTCCACCGGTTGTTGAAGAAGATGCCATATGAGCTATTGGTGGGACGAAAACCAAATGTTTCCTGTTTCCGAGTCTTTGGCTGCAAGTGTTACATTTTCAAGAAGAAGAGAAAGCCCAGAAAGTTTGAGTGCAGAACTTATGAAGGCATTCTTGTTGGGTACTCTGTGACTTCTAAAGCTTATAGGGTCTACAACTCAGCCACAAGATGTGTAGAAGAATCCTATGATGTGCAATATGATGAGGCAAATAGGTCTCAAAAGGAGGATGAATTTCATGAAGTGAACATTAGAGATGAGCCTATGAGGGAAGCCTTGATAAACATGCCCATGGGCGAGGTTTTACCCCACGAGGCCAATGATGGTGATATTGATGAGCCCTCTACTCCACCACCTCAACCTACCTCCTCCTTCGAGGTACAACAAACAACCCAAGATACCACAAATACTCTCACAAGCTTCTCCCAAGATTCATTGAGAGTTCACTCACCAAATGATGAGGAAACCCAAGTGAGAAGTGAGCCACAAACCTCCCCACATACCTCACCACAAACCACTTCTCCTAGCTCTTCACAGGATACCCTCCCATTCACCTCAAGTTCGAAGTTCAAAACAAGAAAGCATAAGAGTGACAAGAGAGCAAACAATCCATGATGCACAAGATACTTCACCTAGAGCTCCTCCCACTCAAAGAAAATACCATCCTAGACCCAAAGCCATCAACAAAGATCACTCACAAGACTTGATCATTGGAAATCCATCTCAAGGGATAAAATCAAGGAGAAATAAATATAAGCCCAACTATGTGAGTGAAGAGAATGATGATGAGGCCAATGTTGAGATTGAGAACTTCTCCTTCGTCTCTATGATTGAGCCCACTACTATTGATAAAGCTATGGATGATCACAAGTGGGTCATTGCCATGCAAGAAGAGTTGAACAACTTCAAGAGGTGCAAAGTATGGAAATTGGTTGAGAGGCCCAAGAATCATAATGTGGTTGGCACCAAGTGGGTCTTCAAGAACAAGTAAGATGAGAAAGGAGCAATTATCAAGAACAAGGCTCGCCTAGTGGCTAAGGGATATTCTCAAGTGATGGGGATTGACTTTGAAGAGACCTTTGCTCCCGTGGCCCGTCTTGAAGCTATTTGGATCTTACTTGCCTATGCTTCCCACAATGGCTTCAAGCTCTTTCAAATGGATATCAAAAGTTCTTTCTTGAATGGAGAGATAAATGAGAAAGTCTATGTGGAACAACCTCTGGGGTTTAAGGACCCAAAACACCCAAGACATGTACAAATTGAAGAAAGCTCTCTATGGCCTCAAGCAAGCACCTAGGGCATGATATGAAAACTTGAGGAACTTCCTACTCAAAAATGGACTCACCATTGGAAGCATTGAGAACACTTTGTTCACGAGGCATGTTGGGAAGGATCTCTTTGTGTGCCAAATCTATGTGGATGATATCATCTATGGGTCAACCAATGAAAATATCAATAAAAAGTTTCAGGAGATGATGGCTAGGAAATTCCAAATGTCAATGATTGGAGAGTTGCATATTTTCCTTGGTTTTCCAGTCAAGCAATTGAGAGAAGGGAACTTCATCTATCAAGAGAAATATACTATGGACCTTCTCAAGAGATTCAACATGGAGAATTGCAAGCCTTTGCACACACCTATGGCTACTAGCAAACCCTTGGATGATGATGTGTAAGGGAAACCGGTGAACCCTAAGCTATATAGATCAATTATTGGGTCTTTGCTCTATCTCACCGCTTCGAGACCAGACATCATGTTTAGTGTGTGCTTATGTGCACGCTATCAAGCAAATCCAAAAGAGTCACACTTGAAGGCCGTGAAGAGAATAATGAGATACCTCAAGTACACAGCTACCATGGGCTTATGGTATCCTAGAGGAACAAACTTTGAGTTACTTGGGTATTCGGATTCGGACTTCGCGGGTTGCAAAGTGAATAGAAAGAGTACATCGGGAGGTTGCCAATTTCTTGGAAGATCTCTAGTATCTTGGAGCTCAAAGAAGCAAAACTCGGTGGCTCTATCTACCATTGAAGCGGAATATATGGCGGTAGGAGTGTGTTGTGCACAACTCCTTTCCACGAGGCAAACACTCTCGGACTATGGCCTCAACTATACTCAAATGCCACTATATTGTGATAGTGAGGCTGCAATCAAGATGGCCCTCAAGATAAAAGATCATGGTCATGCAAAGCACATTCAAGTGAGGCATCACTTCATAAGAGACCATGTTGAGAAGAAGGACATCGAGTTGGTGAGCGTGTGAACTCATGAACAATTGGCAGACATCTTTACCAAGCCACTCGATGAGAAGACCTTCAACAAGCTAAGGGGAGAACTCAATGTTTTTGACCTCTCCAACTTCACATGACTCACCCTTGAGCTTGTCTCTTGTACATATGTATAGTGTTTGTTTGTTTTTGTTGTTTATGTCTTTGTTTGTGATTGTTTCTCTTCTTTTGTAGGTTGACTTTGGACCTTCTTGAGATAGCAATGGACATGGGTTAAGCTTGGGAAGGTGTTTCATGGTGTACCCAAGGCTTTGAAGAATGGTCCATTGTGAGCAAGCTTAAGAAGGGAACAACTCGTTGTTGACACTTTGGTTTGTAGCAATTCTCTCTTCTTCCTTTAGCATCGCATCATGCATTGTATACTTGTTGCATTTGCATTCTTGCATCCTTGCATTGTGATACCATACATGCTCCCAAGCATGTGTCTAGGGGGAGTTACTCATTTATAATGTGAGTACATGACTCTCTAGATAATCAAATAGTGATATTTGTGCTTCATGCCCATTGAGTCATGTTCGACCGAGCTCTGAGGATAAATCTACTCGCATGGCTCAAATACAAGTGGCTCATACATTCCCACCTCTCTAATGACTAACCCTTGCACATTTGAGAAAAATATTTTTGTTGAGTCATAAGGTTAGGGGCAGCTACGATAGAACACCACTACAACCAAGGAGGAGCACCATGAAAGGGGGAGTTATCCTAACTCTTGCCAACTATTTTATGCCTCTTGGTTTCATTATGCTTGTGTGGTTTTTGGTGATAGGTGACAAAGGGGGAGAAGAAACATGAAGATCCAAAAGCCAAGTCTAGATCAAATAGAGAGATGGAACATGAAGATCACATCAAGATGAATATCTACACCGACATGGAGAAGAACAATGACGGTACATGAGGAGAACATGAAGAAGAAACATGAAGATTCGGGGAGATGGAACATGAAGATCACATCAAGATGAACATCTACACCGACATGGAAAAGAATCTACACCGACATGGAGAAGAACAACGATGGTGCATGTCTACAGGGACAATGAACACCTTCACCGACATGAGCATCTACGTCCTTTGTGCATGTCTACATCAACAAGATCGACTACCACAACACCAAGACGGGCGCTAAATGAGTGGGTAGTTCTCCCTCAACACCTAGCACATCTCAAGGGGGAGACTACTTCCAAGGTAAGGATCAAGGTATGCCTTTTAATATTTTTTTTTCCTTTGGTTCTTTCTTGCTCGTCCGTTTTTGGAGAAGCTGAGAAACAAAGTCAAGCGAGGACGACAAGTTTCAGCTTCTGTACATAGAGACTGGATAGAGAGGTCAGTTGTGACCGGACTGTATGGTCACTATGTGTAGTTGTCTGGGACTTTCAGCGAGAAGCAAGGAAACTGTCTGTGCCGGAGTCTGTACAGACTGCATGGTCCGGTCTACTGACCGTACAGTCCAGTCAGTAGGACTTGCACAGCGCAGAGAGAAAGCAATTGCGTGAAGGCTCCTGGATTGGAGAGAGAAACGGACCGGACGGTCCGGTCAGGTGACCGTACGGTCCGGTCAGCAGGAGAATCAGCAGGGGTCAGAGCCGTTGGTGCACTGTGCTGCAGTGACTGGACTATCCGGTCAGGCAGTGACCAGACTGTCCGGTCAGTAGGCCCAGAAAGTTGACGGGCTCAAACCGTGTACAAATATGTGACGGCCTTCACAACCAATCACGATAGGCTTGATCCTCGACACCTAAACAGTCTAGGTCTCACCATAGACCAAGAGTAACAGCCTAGATCACACCCTCAAAGACACCCTGGCCTTAGATGTGCAAGATGCTTAAGTTACTCTCCACTAACACTCCCAAGATATGCAATATCTCCTCCTAGTGCCCTTCTCTTTTCCTCTTGGACCTTACCAAATGCTCTCAGGTATTCCACAGGCCAAGAGGGGTCATAAAGACCCTAACAACAAAGTTATATGGGCTGCCAACCTCAAACTAGCCATTGCTCCATGAAATCAGCTTTCTGGGCCTACTGACCATACAGTCCGGTCACTCACTGACCGGACAATCCGGTCACTGCAATACTGTGCACCAACGGCTCTGACCACATCTGATTTCTCTGCTGACCGGACCATATGATCACCTGACCAGACCATCCAGTCCATTTCTCTCTCCATTCCAGAAACATTTTTTGCGCTGGCTTCCTTGCTGCCCAAGTCGATCTCTACTAACCGGACCATCCGATCAGTAGACTGGACTGTCCGGTTAGTAGACCGAACCGTCCGGTCACTAGAGCATTCCAGACTTGGTAGTTTCCTCGCTGCCCACTGTAGCCTCCAGACAAAACCTTAGAGTGACCATACATTCCGGTCACCATTGACCCCTCTGTCCGGTCACTTCAATCCGAAGCTAAAACTCCTCGTCCTCGCTTAACTTTGTTTCCTGGCTTCTCCAAACAGCTCCTTGGCTTCTCCACTATCAACTAGTGCCTGTGATTTTATCGAGCAACCTTGCACATCACCGACTAGACATGACCTAACAGAATGTCCTAGACCCCCTTGATAGTCCAGTTTTTCCTATGGACTCAAAGCCCTAACAACTAGACAAGTGTACCCAACACTTGCTCCATAGCTTGTCCTTAGTCTTGATCCATCTTCATCAACCCTTGGACTCCATCAAGCTCATGAAGCCTCCATGCTTGTGGTCATTGTCATCAATCACCAAGGCAACCATCATCTATATGATTTGTAGTAGAGATTTAATGAAGGTTCCTACATAGACAACACTCGTGTAGATATTAGCTCACACTTTCATAGTTGTCATCTATCACCAAAACATTCATACCTCAGGGATTCCATCATCGATCATGAAGCTTACAACTTATCATTGCCGAATGTTCTATGTGTATCGCCGTGAGAGGGCGTTGTATCTTGCTTTCCGTCGAACTTCTTTTGTACTGTCGAACTATTTCACTTCCACACTTTAAAACTCTGGTTTGTATTTTAAATTTGATTTATATAAAAATCTATACTTTATCTATGTTCTTATTACAACCATATTATTCTATCATGTATTGTACTATTGGGCATCACAGCGCGTGTCGCCACCCGAGAAGGATCCTGAAAAGAGAGCCGTCTCCGTAGTAAGGCGGTTTTGTTACAAAGAGAACCACAATGGAGGCAAGTGGCGGCTGGGACTATGACACAGAGGTCGCTGACGCAGAAGCATAACATAACAATGAGAAGGCGTGAGACAGGAGGCCAGTGGCGGCTGGGACTATGACACAGAGGTCGCTGACGCAGAAGCATAACAATGAGAAGGCGTGCTGTCTCGGGCTGTTCGTCAACATAGTTTGCCGTGACTAAAGTCATACAGTCCTAATTAAGTTAGACGTAAGGAAAGGCATCGCCGGGGTCCAGCAGCGCTGTCCTCCTGACACCACTCAGGAGTCAAGTTCCTTTTTGTATGTTTTCCTTGACCTAATAACTGAGGTAATCCTCACGTCTTCCCTTTATCTGCATCTTGAGGTAATCCTCATGTCTTTCCTAACACAATCTATCTTAGATATCCAGCCCTTCATCTGCATCTTGAGGTAATCCTCACGTCTTCCCTCCTCATCGTACCTTTCTCCTCACATAGCCCTCACACAGATCAAAACTCGGTATACCCAAATAGAAAAAAAAAATCTACAGGATTAGATCTACAGGGCAAGGAGTCCATCTTTGAATAGAAATTCCAAGAGAAGATTTTGTGCTGAGGCATCCCAGATGCCCAACATGGCTGCTGGCGCGCTAGATGATCTGAAACTTGGTGTTCATCTCCCAATTTTTCACCGGCAAAGGTGCTCCTTTTGGCGGACAGATTATCGAAGGACCGGCAACACCAACATGCCCTGCATCGAGTATAATGATAGCACCAAGACTTAAACATCTACCATGGTGTTTTTTTTTTGTTAGATCGTCGAAGTCCACCAGGCAAGACATGTGGTCTGTTCTAGTGACCACGACACTTCCACTGAGTACACCGGTGTTCTGCAAGGCCATCTAGGTGTTTTAAGGCAGATCGTGGAGGACCTGGCCGTCATCAAGGCCACCGATGTTCGAGTTTTGGTATCTGTTCAGGACTCTCCTGAAAGTGACATGGCCAAATGGAGTTGTTGTCGTTGCACAAACATAACAAAGAAATCTTGGGGATTGTTGGAAGAAAGACGCCGCTGCTGCGATGATATGACAGAACCGATCTTGTGTTGGCTCTCAGACACGCCTTCGTGTTTCTCCGATCCTGTGCATATATTGCTTCTGTTGGCTGCCTGCTTTCTGATCATCTACCAATTGGTCGCGAGCAATGGCCGTGAGGTTGCTGCAGCGAGGTGTCTTGATCTAGGAAAAAAATTTCGGTACAAGAAAAATATCAGGGGTCACTGATAAACATGATATATCGGTGATTTCAACGAACAAAATTAATTTTTAAATTTTTTTACATTATTTGAGAAGAAATAGGCTTAAATCTATAAACTATCATAGTTATGAATATAATCAAAGTAGTTTTCGTTTAATAAACATACTCAATGATAAAATTTCGACGATAAAAATTATATCGGACCTCACTGATAAATACGATATTTCGGATATATCGGTGAAATTTCGCTAAAATTTTTTTCCTAGGTCTTGATGAGGAATGCACTCTGGTCTGGCTAGACAAATGCACGTAAGTTCTACTATCTCTTCTGATAATATTCTTCCCATTTTGCATCAACAATTTTCTTCCCTTAATTACTGTGTTGGCATTTGGCCCGTAACATGCTTCAGTCAATGAGAAGAATATTATTACCTTTATACATTAAGCGTATGTCCGTCATAAGAAAACATAAAAGATATATTCGTATTGTCAGCCTGGCTTATCTGACATGATAAACTCAATTAATCAAAGTTCTTCACGAAACAACTATTAGCTTAACAATCATCTGACTGCCATAGCTTGACCATTAACATATACACCCACCCTTCTTAAATTGTTTCTGTTATTGACTTTCTGAGTTATATTTGATCCTTCTTTTTATTAAAATAGTTTGAAAAAAAATTACCATATATTTTGTTTTATTTTTTATCATTAAAAAATTAAAACATAACATATAATTTTATATATTTGAATTAATATGTTAAATAAGATAAATGATCAAACATAACTTAAAAATTCAACGACGATAATAATTTAGAGCTGATGAATTCTAATGAACGTGGTTACAAAAAATCACAAAAGAAATGACTACGGAATGGGATCCCATTGGAACAATTAGTGGACATATCTCACAGATGTTTCATGTAAAATGTTGTAAAATTCTCTGATGTCTTGTTAAAAAAATATTACAAGATTTATACAGGTTTTACATAAATTGCAAAGAGGATGCATCGAACTGTACATTTTGGAGAGCAGTTTAGTGAAACTTCCTCAAAATTAATGGAGTTTGTAGTGCACAGTTATTTGGTGGCTCAATATGAGCAAATTGCAGTGCAATCTAAATGGACATCAGGGAATTTTATTTAAACATGTGTTCCTCGATTTCTATCCCGTGCAACTGTGCGGGCTATTGAACTAGTTATCTAAAAAACAAATGTGACTCTCGTGCTTTAGGATAAAGCTGGTAGTGACTGCTTTGGTCCCAACGCATATATGTCTGGGTTGGGTGGATGATGCAAGAAAAGTGTAAGTTACTTTGCCCTTGTCCCCCTTGCAAGAAACGTATAACTAGCAAGGTTTGGAAATCTATACAGGAGAGGTCAGGGGAGCAACAGATGGCGCAATGCAATGGTGGTCAACAAGGGAGAAGTCGCAGTTGGATGAGGGAACTGTGCCATCCACGGGGAGTTTTATCACGTTGTTGCTTGCTAAATAAGAGCATCTCTAAAATGTCTCAAAAAATTAGACTCAAAAGAGTGTTTTCACTATAGCCCAAAAATTGTTAGGGATAATTTTTCTTGTTTTCTTCAACAGTTTTTTTGAAAAATGGATCAAAAAAACTTTTGATTGGAACATATCAGCATCTGGAGCTACAACAATATTAATTCTCTTGAAAATAGAAGGATTGGGGCCTCCAACATTCTCCTTGTTTCTAACTACAAATAAGATAAATTTAGGAAGAAAATAAATCTGTGAGTGATTTTATGAAGCTACTGGAGATCGTTTTTCAGATTAAGCCCCAATAATTTAATTTAGGGAAAAATTATTGGGCTTTTCTAGAGATTCTATAAAGAGGACTTTTCCAATATATGTTATCACCAGTAATTAATGGTGGTACCACAACCTCCGTGACCGCATCTACAACTGACATAAATCAACCCGACGTTAGAGGGTCAGCTTTGAGACAGCTGCTCCGCCGCGTCGTCGGACACACCACGGGCTGCAACCTAGCGTAGTTCGACAAGCACACGCCGTTGGCCTTCGACAACGCGTGCTGCTGCTACTGAACACCGGATAATAATGCAGGCCGTTCTCCCAGCAGCAGCCACATCAACCACGTGCAGGTCGTGCACGCGATTGTAAATCTGCCAGCCCAGGTCCACGACAAGCCATTTGATGCAGATGCTGCAATGTCGCATGTATTCCACCAGCTCAAAAGTGTCTCGTAATGGTGACCCATCAAACAGCAGAGTTGCCCAATGGACATCATCGTCTGAAAGCACCTGCTGATAACACGTTGGAGAAGAAAGTAGCGTCTCTGTCGACCATCGTGCTGCAGGTTGCTAGACATACATGCAGATCGATCATTGTCGTTCGTCTGCATCCACCCGTGGACGCTATAGCCGGAGTCCACGTCGCGGAGCCCCGTGCACCACACCTGAGCCCGCTAGCATTTCCACAGAGGTATGCAGACCGTCCGCGTGCCCTGCCGCAATCTGGTGATCCTCCGAGAAATTTAGTCAAACGTCGTGCGTACACAGCCGCTGCAACAGAGGGTCTTATATATAGCGGAGGCTGCTGCGGCAGTTATACACACACACATATGTCAATTACAAATATATACTCTTTAAATAGTACCAGTAATTACTGGTAATAATATGTAACATAAAGTAGTATAAATAAAATCAGCTGCCATTGGACGATCCATGTGGATGCTTGACGTCGGTCAAAACCACTGTCAGTCATCCACGTTGTCAACCATATCAACAAAACGATAAATCCATCCAGCTCTTCTTTTTTGTTTGATAATATCCTGCTTTGGGTATTAAATATCTGGATTAGTGAAGATTAGGGTGTCAAGTAGACCGACTGATAGATGAGGGTGAAACAAGAGCGTTCTTACTGCATCATGAAAAGCACCATTGCATTTCCTTCACCAAAAAAAAAGCACCATGGCATTCAAATTACAGTATGACTAACACTACCATGAAATTGGCATGTAGAGGTGGTTGAAAAGGTACTGTAGCGATGGCGGCGAGTTTGTGGTGGCGGGTGACCTAAGAAGGAAACAAACCACCGCTGTAAATGCCTTTTTACCAGCGGTTAAAGATGTCAACCACCGCTATTATCCTATTCAACTTGATTTCAAAATAAAAGCAAGAATAACATATGGAATGAGTTCCCCTTACCTTATAGTGGAAAAGCCTGCAAAAAAAACTCAAAACCTTTTTGGTTATTTGGATGATTTGCCCAAATTTTCAGACCGCCACTATTCGAGTGAGGATGAAAGCTTTTCGAGCATGGCTTTTATAACCTGAACAATTTTTAAAGGCGGTTGGTAGAACCTGAATAATTTTTAAAGGCGGCTGCCTGCCAACCGCCGCTAAGGGTATTCTATAGTGGCGGTTGGCAATGTCAACCACCGCTACAAATAATTATCATTATTAGCGGTAATTGGCCATGCCAGCCGCCACTAAAGAAGCCTTTTTAGCGGCGGCTAGCCTCTGGACAGGTCCCTGGGCTTTGTAGTTAGGGCCCACTCTGGGTAGCACCATTACAGCCTTTGGGCTGCCTTGGCTAAAGGCTATATTTATGGTAGTTTGGGCAAAGCAAAGATGGAGGATTTGGAATAAAGAGATGCTATACTTGGTTCTTAACGATGCATGAGCTGGGTGACACTTGCTCCTGAAAGAAAAGAACATGAGAAAAGCAGATGCGGTTTGATCAATAAGAAAAGCATCTTAGTTTCAAATAAATGGAGTACATGTCCAGAACTATCGCTGCAGCGTAGTACTCCTCTCACTTCCTCCTGAAAGAAAGGAACATGCAATGCAAGGACTCAATCGAGGGTACATCTACCTATGGTGCTCTACAAGCTGATGCGGTTTGATCAATATAATAACGGAAAGCATCTTTCGGTCTCGTCGTATCGTTAGAAGCACTCTGCTATTCAAAGGTATGCACAGACAAATAAATGCTGCGTGACATAGTTATAGTTATATATATATATATATATATATATATATATATATATATATATATATATATATATATATATATATATATATATATATATATATATATATACTTTATTAGTTACATTATTCCTATGCTCGTGCTTCTACGGTAGCACTACTCCAAATCTTAGGTGCAGCGAATTATTTTACACAAGTGACTCAGTTTGAATCTTCTCTTTGAATTCTATACTTTGGTTGTATCAACGTAAACAATAATTTGATTAAAAGCTCAATTCATCATAAAGTCTGACACTACTACAAATTTGGCCGCTACAATGATAAAAAATTGTTGCAATCAATATCTTAGTATACCCACAAATTCAATTTCGTCAGCAGCCATTTCAAGTAGTAGTGTGGCAATAGGATTGGGCACCGACTTTGTTTGTTTTGTTGTGGTCGATAGTAGTTGCAACCACTAATATTGCGGCAATAGCCTATATGGTGTGACAGTGAATGGTTTTGTTGCAACAATATTTATTTATGATAACAAATCTATCTATTTAATAATAAAAGAAGATGAGCCTCTTACCACGGTGCGTAGAAAAAAAGAGAAATAGTCTAGAAATTCTGAGAAAAAAAGCAAAACACCTAGCCTTTAATTCTCTTAAGATCTAATCACATATTATCATCCTGCCGTTGATCTGCCTAACATGCTAAGGTACCACCGCTTCGTTTCCTGGGACACCATTGCTTCTTTTCCTGGGATATCGTTGCTCTCCTCATAACATACGATTCACTTATCAAATAAAGCCACCTCCGATATTCTCTACACAAATCACCATGGAGCCAGCGGCACGCTGCAGCGATGGCATCCAGATTAGATATATACCATGCCTTCCACCTAATCACACAAGCGGCACCACAGAAACTAACTGCTATGGCTGAAGATCTCCACCGTGTACGTGTAGTGCTCTTGTGGGCACTGAATCAGGCACAGATGCCTTCGCCACGCATATGGATCCATCAAGACGACGACCAACCAGGCAAAATTCTCAATTCTATTGAATATTTTATTCTTTGCTGATTTCTTGATGATTCAGTTCATAAATCCTTGCACACGCCAGTAGATGCATACAGACCAGTCTACGGTAAGAATTCAGTCCAGACTAATAACGATGTTTTCCTCCTAAAGCTGTGCGTAAGAACAACTAACCTGTGCGTAAGAACAACTAACCGCTATGGCTCTCATGGTTTCCACGGTGCAGGCCTAGGGATCCTGTGGGCAATGAAGGATGCACATAACGCTACACCAGTACACCACACACGTAGATGTGTCAAGAGATGACGACCAGCCAGGCTTGATTAGAAACTCCATTGGATATTTTCTCTGCCAATTGATGATGAATATCCTTGAATGTACCCGTAGATGATGGGTATAGATCTGTGTACTATATATGAGAGTTGAGCCCAGACCATAGGAACGATTTATTCAGGCATGTTAATGGAGATTAAGTTATAGGTTGGCCTCATTGCCCTGCATATAGACTGGTGTTGTCGGTCAGATGTAGCAGGCATCAGGAGCAAGATGTCCACAGCACCCAATGGGGCTGGAGAGTGCCGAGAAAAGATATCAAAATCCGTTGTATCAGAGTTGCTCTTCTAGAATGGGTTGAAACTTGAAAGTTGTTGCTTTTTGCTGGCAATGACTGGACTGGCGTTAGAAAAAAAGGGGTGGTCAAACAAGCTTCATTACATACTATGATAGAGATTAAGCACTAAAATTACCATGAGCAAATAGAAACTCAGCAATGGTTTTGTTCATTATTGTGGCACATCAAGGTTAACTACACATTTCCTGGGTTGTTTAATTTGTTTACTACTGCACCTTTTAAACTATCTTCATCTGCAGCAATGGTTTTGTTCACTACGAAGTTTTTAGCATAGCATAATACACGATAGGCAAATATTCTTAGCATGTGAGGTCCCACCTGTCTGTAGAATCAATATTCTTTTTTTCTTCAGACTTTGCTATATACACGATATGCAAATGTTTCACCACTCCAAAGACAAAATTGAGCAAGTGGTGTGGTAATATGTTGTAGTGAACCAAACATGCACTAAGCCAGGCCTGTGTGCATCAAGGATGAGATGCAAACATTGATCCCAGTCACGGGACATCGACACTTGACCGGCAACGACTTGGATACAGAGTAGACGAAGTGGCTAATTCACAAATATTTACTATGCTTTTATCGATTTTCAAGAGATAAATAATGGAAAAACAAAAGCCTCAACTGCCAGACTACTGCCTTATGCTCGACACATGTTGCATCATATATTAAAATTTAGAAGTCGTTTTATTCTTCTAAATGGCTTAATTTTTATATATGCAGTGTCCTTGAGCGATTGTCATTTCTCCAAGGTTAATCTTTTATGGTGCTGAGAATATTATTTTAATGATTTAATGGACAATTAACATACATGTAAAAAATGATAATTGTTAATTTTTTTTCAACGGAAACATTCTCTTATAGAGGCAAACAAGTACATTGACTAACTACATTACTTGAGATGAACAAATATGTCCTGATGATAGTTGAATTTTATTACTTGGTTGTATACTTTTTGGTGCAAGGATTTTAGAAATACGTGTGAGTTAAATATGAATATCGATCAACAATGGAAAATCCCTGGGTTGTTGCATAGGTTAGATATCAAATTGTATATATTTTAATCTCGATGAATTTGCTCCAAACATTGATGTAATTAACTTCTGAAAAATGTATAGTCTGATATGCATCATCTTTCTTAGTATCATGTGTTACCTTTTTAGATCTTAGTATCATGTGTTACCTTTTTAGATCTTTACTTTGTTTTAATTGAGTGATGGAGGGAGGGGACGTATAACAATGTAACCATAACATAGGCAGACCTGTTTTAGGTTAGCTAAAACAGAACAGCCAATAGAGTAGTGAAAGTTTTATAAATGCATTTATAGGATGCAAGATTACAAACTCTTTTTGAATAGCCTGTGCAATTGCACGGGCCATTAATTCTAGTTCATCTAAAGCGTAAAATATGAAATACTGCAACTCATATCAACTTAGTTCCAATGAATCAATTGGAAGATACTTTACTACCACAGTAGTTCAATATTTAAATATAGAACATAAATATTGCTTTATCCTACCTCTTGAAGTAAAAAACTTCTATGAATATCATCGAAATAGCTAAATATCAATGGGATGTATTTCATGTATATATGTACTTCAGTTTATCTTTTTGTAATGGAAATAATGGGTAATTTTTAAAACACAATATATGGGTGTATTAGTCTAATCTATTTAATAATAAAAGGATATGAACTTCCCACCACGTGGATTGAAAAAAAAGAGAGAGAGAAATAGGCTAGAAATTCTCATAAAAAAGCAAAACATTCAACCCTTAATCTTTTATTTATCGATACATTCAACAGTATCCTATCATCCAACAACCGACCGTGCTATCAACCTAAAAAAAAGAACGACTCCCTCCTCGGCTGAATCTTGGTGGTCGAAGGTCGTCTTCTATTCATCGGCGGTCAAACTGGACAAAGTTGCTGAAGAGCAGCAAAGTGCGGTGACCATAATCATGATTGTGGAAGGTAGATAAAAAGATAGCACCCAGCCATCAGCCTCCCGGAGTCTCAGTGTCATCCACGTAAGGATATGACGAACTTGCTTGATGAAGTGGCGGGCACGTAGAGGTGGGCACGTGTTTTCATACATAACACCACTCTTACACTTTCGTCCTCGCTTCATGTAAAAGGGTTAACCCCATGGTGCTATGGTTGGAACAGCGAGAGTTATGTGCTGATCCTCACCCACCTAAACTTCCAATATGAGACTAAACCTACAACTTCACTTTACTTCTAGGACTCTTCGATCAAAACTACTACTACTATAGGTTGTTAACAAGCTGGGATGTTACAGTCACCCCCCTTAAGGGTTGACACCCTCGGCAGCACACCACAAACATGGTAAGCGGATACCCAAGACCTCCTCTCAATAAAACAAGCTAGAGTTGATGCTCTGATACCACTATAATGTCACGCGTCCAAAGTCCGCTTATCACCTAGCCCGACCCTACTCCAAAGTCCGCTTACCGCCCAACCATCCCGTAGGGGTGGGCTTAGGGGTGGATGTTGGCTCGGCTCGGCTCGGCTCGGCTCGGCTTGTCACACAAACAAGCTAAAAACCCGACTCGGCTCGGCACGCTAGCCAAAGTCCACTTACCGCCCAACCATCTCGTAGGGGTGGGCTTGCACATTCACATATAGAACCCATCTTATGCTTTCGGCCTCACTTTATGTAAAAAGGTTAACTCAGAGGTGCTATGGTTGGAACAATAAGGATTATATGCTGATCCTCACTCACCTAAACTTTTAATGTGAGACTAATCCCACCTCTACTTCACTCCACTTCATGGCCGCATGGGCCCTATCAACTACTACAGCCTTCTAACAGACTAGGACATTACAGTCACCCCCCTTAAGAGCTGATGCACTTGACAACATACCTTATATATAATCGGCCAGCGGATACCCAAATCCTCCCCTCGATGAAACAAGAGTTGATGCTCTAATAACATTGTAACACCCCGTGTCCAAAGTGTGCTTACCGCCTAGCCCTCCCGTAGGTGTAGGCACGCATTTTCATGCATAGCACCTAAAAGGACCGAGTGATCGAGAGGAAGTGGGGGTGAATCGGGAACTCGCACTATGTACCAAATTTGCCAATTACTCAAAACCGAACACTCGAACAACTCCTATCACAATTCTAGTATTGATCACACTAGCAAGATAATGAACCTTTGAAAGAAACAACAACCTAAGAATACTAGTGGATCACATGAGGCAATACAACTCCTATACAAGCTAGTAGTCAAAGATACGCGGAAGCACACAACTAGCTAGCAAGGAGTCCAACACATGCAAGTCTACTAAATTAAGTGCAAGGTAAGCATACAAGCATTAGTACCACAATACATACTAGGGTGATCAATCAAGTCAAAGCAACTCCTATACATGCTAGTGATCAAATATGGAAGCTAAGCACAACTAGCAAGTAAAGAAGCCTATATGTAAATGCGGTAAGTAAAGCATCATAGAAGGAGAGGGTCAAGGAATACTCATGATTTTTTTTCTAAGATCTTGGAAGGATGGAATCTTCTCCTACTCCTCATTGGACCACTCCCACCGGAGTACTGGACCCTCCCGCCACCAAGTGGAGTTCTCGCACACGAGCCCGCAATTACTCTCGGAGTAAAGACACGTTTGCGTCACCGCTGCCACCAAGGCACAAGCTCGCCTCCCTCGAGAACTTGTCGGACTCCCCGAACTGACACGTGCGCTCACTAGCGATGCCTCTTTCATTGGCAAGCTCAAACCAGGTACAAATATGTGACAGCCTTCACAACCGATCATGATAGGCTCGATCACCGACACCTAATCGGTCTATGTCTCACCATAGACCAAGAGTAACAATCTATATCACACCCTAAGGACACCCTAGCCTTTGATGTTGATAGATGCTCAAGTTCCTCTCACTAGCACTCTCAAGATATCCAATCCTCTCTTAGTGCTCTTCTCTTTTCCTCTTGGCTCTCACCAAATGCCCTCAGCTATTCCACTGGCCAAGAAAGGTCTCCAAGACCCCAGCAATGAAGTTATGTAGGCTTCCAATCTCTAATTAGTCACTGCTCCATAAAATCACCTATCTAGATGCACTGACCGGACTGTCCGGTCTCTACCTAACTGGACCATCCGATCACTCCTGGAACGGCTCCAAGATTCTTTACCTTCTCTGTCCTGGGTGATCTCCTGTACTAACTGGACCGTCTAGTCAGTAGACCGGACCATCTGGTCTATCCAACTCTGACAATTCCAGGAAGCTCCCAAGTTTTGCACCTTCTGTCAAGAGCCACCTCTATACAGATCGGACTATCTGGTCAGCTGACCATACCCATCTGGTCTATATAAGCCTTCATGCTGACAGACTCCTCATAGACTGCTCTCTGATCTACAATTGACCGTACGGTCTGGTCACTCTGTCCAGAAGCTGAAACTCCTCTCCTCGCTTGACTTCGTTTCCCGGCTTCTCTGGACAGCTCCTTGGCTTCTCCACTGTCACCTAGTGCCTGTGATTTCACTGAGAATCCACGCACATCACCGACTAGAATGACCTAGACCCCCTTGATAGTCTGGCTTTTCCTATGGACTCAAAGCCCTAACAACTAGACAAGTATTCCAAACACTCGCTCCATAGGTTGTCCTTAGCCTTGATCCATCTCCATAAACCATTGGACTCCATCAAGCTCATCAAGCCTCCATGCGTGTAGTTATTGTCATCTATTGTCAAGGCAACCATCTACAATCATCATAGAGTAGAAAAGGTTTCCTACACACACAACACTCGTGTAAGCATTAGTCACATTTCATGTTTGTCATTCATCACCAAAACATTCATACCTTAGGGTGGCATCAATGGTCATGATCCTCAGAACACCACTCTTACGCTTTTGTCCTCACTTCGTGTAAAAGAGTTAACCCGATGGTGTTATGGTTGGAACAACGAGGGTTATATGCTGACCGTCACCCACCTAAACTTACTATGTGGGACTAAACCCACAACTTCACTTAACTTCTAGTCCTCTTGGGCTGAAACTACTACTACTACAGGTTGCTAACGTGCTGGGGTGGTACAGTCACCCCTCTTAAGGGCTGACGCCCTCGGCAGCACACCGTAAACACGACAAATGGATACCCAAGACCCCCTCTTGGTGAGAGAGTTGATGCTCTGATACCACTGTAATGTCACATGTTCAAAGTCTACTTACCGCTGAGCCCTCCTATAGAGCGGGCACACGTATTTATGTATGGCACCACTCTTACGCTTTCATTCTCACTTTGTATAAAAGGGTTAACCCGATGTGTTATGGTTGGAATAACGAGGGTTAATTGCCGACCCTCACTCACCTAAACATCCAATATGGGACTAAGCCCACAACTTCATTGCACTTCTAGGCTTCTTGGGCCGAAACTACTATTACTATAGGCTGCTAATGGGCTAGGGTGTTATCTAAAGACGTGGGCAGCAGTGGACTGCTGGGATAAATTAGGAAGCTGACATTGTTCATCCTATAAAGGCTAATTGGCGCATGGGAACAATGACAGAATCTCTATTACGGAGGAAGAGCAATTCATCATGAGGAGTAAATGGAAAGCAGTGCACCGAATAAGGATAATCATCTGGCCGCAGCCCGCAGCCGGCAGTGGCCAGCTATGCAGCAGCACGTCATTGCAGACTTGGGTGAACGCAATCTGATTGTCCCGGAAGCAGCCAGGAGCACTAGATAGCAAAGGATTCATGGTTTATGCATGCATCACTAAACAATGCTAATAAATCATTCATAATGTTTACTAGATTGAATCATTATCGTTCCTGTTAATAATCACAACAGGACATCGGTAGCACGGCACAATCAATGCAACCGGGTAGAAGGTATAATATCTTATATAACTAATAGCAGCTGTCATATTTTCTGATAATAGGTTTAGTATTTGGTTTGTTCTTCAGATTCATTGCGAAATCTACAGTACCACCAAGCCAGAAACTAAAATTTTGCTAGAGGATTTTTTCAATCATGTAAATTAAGTTCACTGCTTTTGGTTAGAGTCCTTTTGGCCTAGAACAGTGTAACTTGTACATAAACCTTTGTTTACTTCCAAACTTTATAAAAATTAGGTAGGTGTCTTAAGTAACTGCATTTATTTATTTTGGAAAGTTAGAATAAAAGGTTTCTTCTCAGGTGACTTAATCTTCGATCAAAAAACATATTGTACTGTAAGTTTCTTAAGTAACAGCATTTAAAGATGGATTAATCTTGAGCTTATGTAGTTCGGAAGTAAACACAGTCTGTTTATGTATTTAGTCTTTGAAATTGTGACATGACTGAACATATTTTTTCATATCAAATCATATAGATTTGTATTCATGAGAAAGAAAGAATTGCATTCTATCATTTTTTTTACTATGCACATTACTTGTTCTATGTTTTTAACCCTTTTAGTATCTAAGAAAGGTGAATGTTCTAGTAATCTTAAATAAAGAAAGATTGATATATTGCCGTTGAAACAACCTAATTTACAGAGCCTTGGTATCAAGTTATGAGACCAGCTAATTTGAACATTTTCTCTTTCATAATAGAGAATAATGTGTGAAGATTCTTTTTTTTTTGAAAGAATAATATGAATAGTATGTTACAATTAATTAAATGATATAACAGTGCCACAGTCGTTGAAGGAAAATAGATATGTTACCTATAACATATCAATATCTAGCAACTCTACACATATTGTAACATACCTGATATAGATTGATTAAGTCACAAGAAACTTAGGATAAAAAGTATGTTAATAAAATAAGATGTTAGAGTTACTCAATCAATAAAAAAATAATTATAGTTTTAATAATTTTTATGATATCACGGGGCAAAAAGAAGACACATTTTCTCGAATAAAAAATAAATGATGCACAAAACTAAATTCATTTTATCTTTTGTACATTGTACGATTCATCAAACTCTATTGTTTGAACTATATTATTAGTGGGCTAGCGGTGCAATTCTGGAGAATTTGAGATGTCCTATACCTATTTTACTTAAATATAACATGTTTCATTCTTAATTAGTTTAGTATAATCTAACAATAGGCTGTAAGTATTGATAATGACTTCTCTGTTTAATTTCAATTAGATAGCCCTTTCTTCCTTTCTACAACAAATGTTTTATCCTTATTTCAAATATGTTATGTCTACAGGTTAATTACATGTCTACAATAAAAAGGAGTACAATAATTTAAAATGTTGTGGGAATAATGTTTAGTGTCTAGCCCGCGCAATTGCGTGGACCACACAATCTAGTTTCTTTGTAATGGTAGTAGTCGACAATTTTTCCTTCCCTTTTTCCAATTATAATATGGTAATTTGTAGGACCTGAGAGCAAATGTGGTGGGAATATTTTTCTAATTCAATCATATATTATTGCACTTGTGTGGAGGTAAACATAGGAAGTTTTCTGTTTTGTATAGACTATATGTTAAATTGTGTGCACTGTCAACCCAGGTGGACCTCGAAAAAATCCACTGCATACAATGGAGAACTTGATCAAAATATATTATGACTGGGAAATTCAGCTGGAAGTGCTTCTAAGTTCTGGAATACAAATATTCCTCTTCTTCACAGGGGGTCTTCGACGGCATGGCATCAACATGTTCCTTAGGTTCCTCATTTGGATAGCTTATTTGGGAGCAGACATGGTAGCACTTTATGCTCTTGGCTACCTCTCACGCCATGTTAATGTCCCTGCTGCATGTGACACATTAAGAGGAAAGCACCCATTGGCTTTCTTTTGGGCACCCTTCTTCATCGTCCATCTTGGGGGACAAGACACCATCACTGCTTTTGCTATGGAGGACAACAATTTGTGGCTAAGGCATTTGTTGAATCTGATAGTGCAGGTTGTCCTTGCTAGCTATGTTTTCGGGAAGTCAATGGGAAGGCATGAAATAAAACTTCTAGTTTCTGGTATACTTGTGTTTATCCCAGGAATAATCAAATACGTAGAAAGGATACGTTCTCTCAATTGTGGGTGCCTTAAAAGCCTCGAGAGTTCTATGGTATATCAATTTGAATCCAACAACATTTCCATAAAAGGCCGTAAGGTATCACCGCAAGTGCTAACTTTGATAGAAGATTGGATGGTGTCATTAGGGGGCGTCGAGATGATCCCACAAAACAACGTGGCTAGTTACTCTGATATTGTGTTCACCAGTCTGAATTCAATGAAACGAGTCCTTAATATATTTGGGGGCCACACAAGACGTCTTGGTGATCCAGTCCGTTTCGGTCGTCGTCACTTCTCTCTGTCATGGCAGCCGAAGATTATTCGCAAGGTGCTGGAAATTCAACTTGGCTTGATGTATGCTGATCTCTATACCAAGGCTTATGTTCTCAGAATGAGGAGTGGTGTTATACTACGGTGCTTCTCTCATATATCTATGCTGGTGGCATTCATGCTATTCCTTGCTGTCAACAAACAGAGTTATAGCACAGTTGATATTGTAATAACATACTCACTATTTATAGGAGGACTTTGCCTAGAAGTATGTGCTGTGTTCATTTCCATGATGTCACCATGGACATGGAAATGGTTGAAGCATCGAGGGTGGCACAGGCTTGCACATTTTTCTTGGCTTCTCTTTTCCAATGGACTCATTGGGTGTCCCGAGGAAAAGTCATTCTGCTCAACTACAATGGGG
Source organism: Eleusine coracana subsp. coracana (assembly GCA_032690845.1). Classification (NCBI taxonomy): domain Eukaryota; kingdom Viridiplantae; phylum Streptophyta; class Magnoliopsida; order Poales; family Poaceae; genus Eleusine; species Eleusine coracana. Next base: position 5,049,192 of record CM064432.1, on the reverse strand, counting down.
CAGTTCAAATTGGTAAGTTGGCTCTGGGACGTTGACAGAACACTTCTGGAGCTAAATACCAATGAAAAAGGATCGGTGATGAACGTGGCCACAAAACTCGTTAGATTAATCGGAGTCAAAGAAGAGAAACTATTTTGGCTGGGCAAGCTAGTGTACATGAAGTACATCAATGCAGATAAAATACTAGAACGTCTCATAGAGGGGGTATGTCGCTTTGCTGCAGCTGGAACACAACAAGACGCCCCAAAATTGCCAAATCTCAATGTAAATAATGAGGAACATAAAGAAATTGACACCTTTGACTTTGGTTATCTGATTGTCTTTATGCATATACGCACAGAGACGTACCTGGATAAAACTGCAAAGCCTGAACCACACCTGGACAGTGAGGGAGTTACTAGATGTCCTGATGCTCCAGTCGAAGAATGGGCAGACAAAGATGCTGCGGTGGACGTATGCAGAAAACTTTCGCATTACATGATGCACCTCTTGGTTAACCACCCGTCTCTGCTGCCTCTCAGTGGCAGCGCGGCCGATGCACTGAGGCGCCGGAATATTTTCTTTACGGTTGCAAGCGAAAATTATCGCTTCAACCGGTCAGCAGCCAAGGAAACCGTTGAGGAGATCACAGAGGTGTGGATACGTCTCATCATTTACGCAGCTGCTAAGTCGAGACCTGAGATGCACGCTGTTCTGCTAGCCAGGGGAGGGGAGCCTCTCACCTTTGTCTGGCTGCTGCTGTCCCTCCATGGGATGGGGGATCTGGGCCGTACCCGGATTGAACTTGCTGGTCGTCGCCCTGGTTCTTTGCTACGCTATGTATTTGAATTCGCTGGATAAAATTCAAGCAACAGTTTGGATAAAATCGACGCTGGAAGGTAATAAGGTACCCAACCTAACTCTGCACGCGCGCTTTACTTCTTCATTCGTTTTAGTTGCATGTATTATTTTTATCACCAAAACCCATAGTACATGTTTTTGTCTTGTCTCCTTAGTTGATTAATCTGTCGTTTTTCGTCATGTGCAGATGGACAGTTTAGGTGCCAAAGTTTATAGATGTACAGCAGTTTGAACAGCCGTTGCTCTTAGAGAGTCAGAGTTTCCAACAGTTCAACTAAAAATGTGACCACCCGTCTACTAATTCCTATCGCTACATGCATATTCATTGTTTGTGTCCGTATCTGTGCGCCAACTTGGGCGTGTGTCATTAAAAATGTGTTACTATAGATGTACTTTTTATTTGAGTCGTTATATTATTTATGCAGATGTAAAGAAAGCAACATTTGATTGATTGCCATGCAGTTCACGTGCACATATGACAACAAGTGGGTTGGCTGTGTTGAAGTTTAGGGACACGTGTCTGTGTTTCATTGGTTGGATGGATAATTGTTTCGGATTCAAACTTCAAAGTGTTTTTTTTCTAATAAGTGTTTGTTTCTTGGGGTCTAAATTTTAATGTTGTCATATCAATACTTTAAATGCTAAATATAGTGATTAAATATAACTAAATATAAAATTAATTACATAGTTGGATGCTATTTTATGAGATAGATTTAGCAAACTTAATTAAGTCATTATTAGGAGATGTTTATTCTTATCATCTTGGGCGCCTGGGTTATATGGCGCCATAGAAATGATTTTGTGTTCAATGGCGCCTCACCCAGTCTCTCGGCAGCATTGGCAATGGCTGGGGATGAAGCTAGACTGTGGAGCTTGGCCGGAACTAGGGGGTTATCTCCTATAGCCGACAATGACTCTGAAGTTTGAGTGCTTCAGTCTTCAGGTCGGGTGGCAGGAAATCATGTAATCAGTGCGCCTGTCATCAGATATTAGGGGTTGTTTGGGTGTGTGGTGTGTGGTGTGTGTTCTGTTGTACATAATTCTCTCTTTTAGTAATGAACTGATACGCAGCTCTCCTGTATATTCAAGAAAAAAGGAGATATTTACTATAGCATTATATTATCTAACTAGTCCATATGCCCGTGCATTTACGCGGAGATTGATTCTATAGAAATAGTAAGATATTTTTTCAATGTTATACTTGCACCATATACAAACTGAATTATTGAACTGTTTCATAAAATCCTGATTCCAACACAAAAGTTAAGTATCATTTTTAGTTATTATTTCGAAAGTTGTAAAAGTTTATTTAGGATTTTTCCTTTAATACACCATATCTTTATGAACTACTATGATGTAATTCATAGACCATACACATTGGAATCTTATATCTTGCTTTTCTTATTCTTCTTCCTTCTATCTATCATCCCTCCTTTTATCCACATCCCTTTAGTTTTGTTTCACGACCTATAATCCGGTTTCTTTTTTAGAGAAAAAAATACTGTTGCTACAACTTGGCACTTCTTTTTACAAAGAAATATTCAATCTCAATAAATAAAAATGTTTTAATAATTTTTTATTTTTCTTTATAGAAAAAAATCAAAATTCTTTCAAAATCTAATGATTAAAAGAGCAGCAGATAATAAGAATCCGCACAATTGTGATGATTTGAAATATTTTTCTTTTTTTGGCTTCAACTTTATTGATTCAGGGAATTGAACATGATTCTTTATCTCTACTATTAGATGATTTATTGTAATATTTTTCTTTTGCCTTTAACTTTATTGATTCAAAAACTTTGCTACCTTATTACGTTAAGTTACTCTCAAAGCACTTATTTTTTATTGAGCTTATGTACCATTAATACTTTGTTGATTTAAAAAATATCACTGTATTTCCACCGTCCTAGTTTTGTCAAACACAATTGTCATCCCTTTACTTTCTATTTTATCGATGGAGCTATAGAAACAATGAAATCAGATACAGTCAAAGGAGAGGCGAGAATTTCCATATAACATAGCTGGAGAGGAGAAGATTTTATTAAGCTTTATTAGGCTAAGGCGAGATGGGGTCCTCGGGAAAAAGGAACAAAAAAAGATCTAATAGCTAATAGAGAATGAATGAAATAATATTTAATATGTAACATAGATTATTGGTTTGACAGAAAGTACATGGATAGGCCAGTACTATTATAGAAATTCAGGAAAAAACAAAGAGAAATACGACACGTGGGTAATTTTGTATTCAGCAAAAAAAACAAAGAAATATGGTATGTGAGCAAATTTACGGCCGTAAAAAAGGAGTTGTCAGTAATCAATATCTAGTACATCTAATTAGTATTTCAATATTCAATGAGACGGGTCTAAAAATTAGTGGGCAGGATTATAACTTTGTTTTTAAGTCCAATTGAACCATTGTGTTCTTTAGAATTAATAAAATAAAATATTATTTAACATTAGTATATTTTTTGAATTTTAAAATTCAATATTTTGAACGCATTAGTAAAATAATTGAATTATTTGGTTTGAGCTTACTTTTTCATGAATTATTGTAACAATTTGAACTTACTTTTTCATGAATTATTGTAATAATTTGAACTTACTTTTTCATGAATTATTGTAACAATATTCACACAATACAGAAAACAATATTTGAAAACTAGTAGAACATTTTCCTGAACTATTTAGAACAAATTGACCCACTAGTAGAACAATATTGTACTATTTATGACACAAAAATTCAATGTAATCTCAAATAATTTTCTACATATGAAATGATAAATTTTTATGTTTAGAACAATGACTTTCTACATCTGAAACATTGAATTTTTATGTCTTAAATAATAAAAGGAAAATTTAAGATTACATAGTATAACTCAGACATTCACAATGCACGTACAATCCTATGAACATACGTACACAAACCCTATCCTATGAGCTTTTTCGAAGACTGAGCCCCCAAATCCTCTAGATTGACAAAGTCATTATTGACGCCTATCTATTGAGGGAAGTGTCGCATACCATTGAAAATACAATGTCATTAAATCTTAAAAAATTCGCTTCCATAAAGAGTCAAACCCATAACTTTGAGATACTAATAGGCCAGATGCCCTTTGACGTATGTTCTATGCTACTGGGTGATATTTAAGCTGCGCTATAACAGGAAAATTCAAAGAAGCCTTGCCATAGGTTCAAACCGCGGCCCGTCGAAGATTGTGAGCTGCGGCCTGATTACTGTTGGCAGGCCATGGGCCACGCTACCCTGAAGCTCAACATATCGCAGGCTGTATATAGGAATATATCATCGGCGTTCCATGCCGTTCTGCAGAGAATTTGTCCAATCTCACTGCTTCTGAAATTCTGTAGGAGCCGTAGAAGCTCTCAAGTACTGAAGCACGGTTTGTGCAGAGCATGGTGTTGTCGTGTCCTCAACATCAAAACAGTTGCAGTCTGTTTCAAACATTTGTCAGGTGAAGAAGGCAAGCTACTTAAACAAGTTCTGGTGAAGAAGGAAAGCTAGACAAGTCAAAGGTAAGAAAGATGTATGAACACTTGTCCTTCTACGGAGACAAGTAAACTATGAAAAGAATAAAATTAGGAAAAGAAGAGGGTACAACGGATAAGAAGCGGGTACATACATCTTGATAAAAAAAAAACTACTCCCTCCGTCCTAAAATATTTGACATTTTAAACAGTTCTATTTATTCTAAAATAATTATCATTCTCACTTTGCTATGCAACTTTCTCTCTATCTAATATATTCTTATCTTTATCTCTCTCCTTCTCATTTTTTGTACACCTAACTGTTATGCTTCTCCTTAATTTCTGTGTCCGGAGACAAAACATCAACTTTTTTGGGACCGAAGGAGTACTCCATTAGTCCTCCCCTTGTTGAAATGGCACCTCTTCTCTGGTTATGTAAAAGGCGATTGAAACACTGATGAGTGAAAAAAAAAAGAATCTCTATCAGCGATAAATCAGAACAGCGATCGATGATCCATGTCCTGGTGTGTACCAGTCTGCAAGCACGCGAGGACTTCTTTGATGCATATAAGGGGAAAAAAAAGCAAGGGAATTGCCGAGCACGGACAGAACAGGTCGGTCAACAAGGAAGGAATGGAGGTTGTGACGTGCGCGCAGAGAATGTGTGGTCCACGCCCGGCCCCTCGGCTCCCATTAGCAATCAGAATCCGTTCTGGCGTTGCTTCATCTCTCCAAAGAGACGCTGCTGCGGTTGTTCTACAGCTGGTGCTGTGTTGGTAGGTGGAGAGGACCATTTGACTCTCGTCCTGCCGGCATCCCAAACCGCGAGAAGGCGGCGCTCCCGCCGGCATGCCCAACCGTGTCCGGGTGCATCCCCCATTGCATGCCTACTACTACTTACTCCTATTATCTATGGTTTCTTTTGTTGACGGGTTTCCTTCCTTTGTGTTTTATCGTCGATGTAGTAGAGCGCTGTTCATTCATTCTATCCTTTTTTTTTTAGAAAAGGTCATTCATTCTATCCCTGGTCCTGCAAATGTATCCGATGGTCCATTTAATAAGCTCATAGTCCTTTGTATTTACAAAAATGGTGCTCAGGCTTATGAAATACTACCTCCATCCCTATATGTAAGTATTTGTTGAATTTAGAAGACATGTTTAATTCTTTGTCTTATTCAAATTTCTTATTATGATTTATGACAAATACCAAAACAAATAAATCATATTTGAAATGTATGTAATAATGAAATATATTATAACAAAATAAATATTTTTGACAAAAAAAGGCTAAATAAGACAAAAGATCAAAGGTGATTTTTTAAAGTCAACAAATACTTATATTTTAAAATAGAGGGAGTAGATTGTTTAGATATATACATGATTTATTATTTCTTGAAACGAGACCAAGCTTCACTTCAGGTGGTCGTGATCGCTGGTTGTAAGCAGTCACGCAGACTCAAGTCCAATCCCTGGTTCTCACTCAAAAAAAAAATCTCTCGTAGGAGGATTTTCTCTATCTGTAGAGGGGTGAGAAAAATCTTTTTCTTCATCTTAATGCGAAACTGATGGGGGCCTCCTACCCCGCAAATAGAGTTTTTCTTTATTCTTTCTCAAAACAATTTTCAGCTTCATATTTTTCTGCTGCTGGTGGTGATCGCAACAACAGGGGGACGCGGCATGGCTTCCCGCCTTGCCCGCAAAGCTTTGTATTATTATTCTTTTTATTTTGGAAAAAAACATAAAACTAACGAGCAGAATGACATAGTCAAGAGGAGATGACGGCGATGAAATTCACGCGGTCTCATCGTCCATCATCACCCTCCCTACCACCCCACGCAACATGGCCGCCAGACGTTGACGTCGATCGAAGAGTTGCCTTTTTCTCACCGTACTACAAACTTGTGGCACCGAGACCTGTCAGCCGACAAGCTCAGTACCGCTTTCGGCTTTCCGTGAGTGAGACGTTATCACTTTTAACAGCCGCCCACATCAGCCGCCTGGTCAGATCCCGCCCCACCGAATTGCCGGCCGCACATCCACGTGGCATCCAACATCCACCTGGCTTATAAATTCGTGCCCTCAGAGGCTCAGACCACTGCTCAGACCCGGAGTGGCTACAACATCTCACCGTCGTACCCTCCTCCTCTGTGCAGTTGAAGTCTTGAAGCCAAACTGCTGGTGATTACGCACCCCTCCAGCTAGGACTGTTCAAAAGCGAAACCGCCAAACCGGCTAAGAAACCGGTGGTACATTTCTATACATGGATTGTTGTTCATTGGTTTGATTAAGATTCACGCGTAGGTTTGTCGGAGTGACACCGGTTTGTTGCCGGTTTTACCGGACCGTCGGCGAACAGCCCTACCTCCAGCGTCGTGCTCAGGCTCCAATATATGCTCAGGTAATTAACCTCCCTTCCCTCCGGTCGCTCTGCTGCGATCACCTCGGATATGCTTTGACTGTCAGCTTCGATTGGTTCCCGGGTCGCTCCGTCGTCCCCATAATTTCAAGAGTTTCTCCATACTCTGAGGATAATATTGCGTGTTGTCCCAAATGACAGGAACGTCATTGCAGGAAGCAAGAGGGATGGCCACCACCAGCTTTGCCATCATGTTGGTTGCGGTCAGCGCCGGGGTCAACTCCGGCGACTTCGGCCTACTCCTCGGTTTTGCCGGCGTTCTCGTCGGCGCCAACCTCTTCCTCGTCGGTGTCCACCAGATGGGCAAGAAGCCGACGACATCCGCCGGTCTCGTCGAGTCCACCGGTGCAGGCACTCCCACGGCGTTTCTGCGCCATAACCTCGCCACGGTAGGCCTCATCTTGACCTCTTCGACTGTGACGTAATTATCAATGGAACAAGATTGGTTGCAGAGAAACAGAGATGTATGTGCACCTGGAAAGTGACAATAGCCGGAAAGCAGTTTGTCTCTCCAAGTTGTATATCTCACCGCATATGCCCGCCAGTGGCTGTCGAGCCGGCTCAGCTCGGCACTAGCTAGTTATAGCTTATTAGTATAATGAGCTAACTCAACTTGAATTATTATACTAATGAGTATTCTAGCTTGGATCATTATGGCTCATCGAGCTTTATTTTAAAAACATATTATTTAGATATGAATAAAAAATAAAAAATAGCATACATCATATAAAAATATAATATATTTTAAATCATCAAATATATTTAAGATGTAACTCAAACATAACTTATCCATATGTTCATCCATCTTGGTCACTAAAACATATGTTTTTATAGGAGGATAATACATTCATATAGATTTTATAACTAAGTATTCATCATAAGCTATATAAGAGAAAAAATAGTAATGCTCCAATATCAAGATCACCACTCTAACTCATTAAGAATAGATTATTACTGTCTTTATAGATTTAGGGTTTGTACTTATATAATTGAATTGACTTATGATAGGCTAGACCATGGTCCATAGTCATAGGTAGTTTGTAACTTTAAACGTTACATAGCTCATTAGGCTCGTCGGCCAGCTCACGAGTCCCCTTGAGCTGGCTCATTAACAAAATGAACTTATAAATTAGCTCTGCTTGTTTGAAATTGGAACGAGCTGAGTTGAGTTAGGTTGAATTCGCCTCCGATTCAACTGAGCTATCGAGTTACGAGTTTTATTATTGAGTATGAATCGCAGCAAAAATCAAAGAAGATGTGCAAGGACAATAACATTTCTTTTTGTGAAACCGTCTCGTGACAATAACCGAGAAACACTCTCACCACATATGTCCATGTGTGTATGAATCCGCACACCTTGTCAGGCATAGAAAGTCCAACTAATTTATAGTACAGTGTACAGATAACAACAACATCTACTATATCTGACATCGAAAGTTGCTTTGTACTAGATGTTGTTGCTATAAACTTCGTACTCCCCTCAGATTTTAATTGTTGACGCAGTTGATTTTTTTAGCTACGTTTGACTATTCATCTTATTCAAAATATTTGTTCAATTATACAAAATTATATGATAGGTTTCAATTTTTTTAATAATAAAATAAATTATAAATAATATCTAATAAATTTTAACTTTTTGAATAAAATGAATGATCAAACATAATTAAAAAACTCAAGTATATCAATAATTTAAATCCGGAGAGAGTACTACCTAGGAGTAGTAAGTATCTGTACTTTTTCATATTAATTTTAGGGTTCCAATTGCCTAGCAATTGATTTGTCTTTGTGTGGATTTGGCTGACAATTGATCCGGTGGAGAAATTGGAGTGGAAGGGAATACTTGTGTTGTGTCCACTAGAATTTACTGGTAGATATTAGATTGATGGATTCGTGTTGTTGGGGCTCCCTCGAGGGCCACCCCAAGCCCTTCCATTTTGGGCCACATCATGGGCCCAAGTACACATTTAACCAATGTTTACAAATGTTGTCTTTGAAGTGTAGGGGAACAACAAGTGATTCAAGGGAGCTTCGATGGAGTCTTTGACCAGCGCCTTCGAAGACTAAAGACTTGGTCAGGCCTTGCCCCGAAGGGAAAATGATCCCTCAAAGAACGTGGCCTTACCTACGGAGGCTAAGCGAATCAGGCTCCACCTCTGGGAAAAGTGCTTTGGGGTCGACACATGGTGGCGCTATGTAGTGTCATCATCCATATGGAAAGGACAAGCATATGGTGAAATGACCAATTTACCCTAAACGATTATTTTGTATGAAATATTAGTAGGATATAACAGGTAATTAGGGGTAAAACGGTCCCTAAAGAATGTTTAGTCTTGGGTCTATCAATACAGCAACCTGACTAACTTGTAAAGGCAGATACTAATAGAATATATAAAATAGACTAGTACCTTCTATGATTACTTAGCTTTTATTCACTTTTCTGTTCGGGTCATCGAAGCACACGCTTTGTGACGCTAACAGGACGCCCACTGTTGTGAGCTCGATCACCAGCTCAAAATGACTCAACTCTTCGGGCCATTGCCTTCAAGTGGCACATCACCTCTCTCAAGCAATGCCCTAAGAGACATTCAACGTCTACATCATCCACCAAATCTAGAAGCACCAATGTTACAACCAATTTGAGTCCACCTAGCGGCATCCGCTAGCACCATAAGCCAACCCGTAGACATCATTCAAAGCCCATGCAAGCAAGCAGACCAGCAACCTTTAGGCTCTAACCTTCTTCAGAGCAATGCTCCGTTAATGACGTTAGCATCTCATGAAATAGAACTATTGAAGCAGAGAACAACACACCTCAAAAAAACTCAAAAAGAAGCCACTGCAAGAGCACGAGCTAAGAGAGAAGGCATTGCAAGAGAGAGAAGAAACAATGCAAGAAAAGAAGCGTGTAGAGGTTGAAAAACCTTCAGCCGGAAAAATAGATCGACAACCTCCAGAAATCAAAGCACAGACGAAGGCCAGCTCCAAAAGTGTGTGAGCAATCCAAACATGAACCACTGTTTGCCAACCAACTAACGTGGAAGTGTTGTCAACTCAAAAAGAAAACTCCCTGAGCATATTCGAGAAAACCTCCTCACTCTCTGAAGGTATACAAAGGGCACCCTTCCCACCTCAATTTAGAGTGATACATTGGAAAAATTCTAAGGCAATTCCAACCCAAGACAACTCAGAGGCGATGAAGCAACTTTAGCAAATGCATTCGTATGCACCCTCGAAGATGCCGCCCTCAACTAGTACTTCAACCTGCCTACAATATCCATATACTGCTGGGAAAAGATCAAAGATAAAGTAATGACAAGCTTCTGAGGATTTCAAACAGTCACAGAGCCTTCCCAATAACTCATGTTCAACCTAGCATGACAAAGAATCACTCCACAACTGCTATAAAAGATTCCTTACCCTTCAAACACTAGCCCCATCTGTTACAGATGAAGCCACAGTGAGTGTTGCATGCGGGCAAGCTTGTTATCATCATAGTTCGCTTAGAAGCCACCACAGTCAATGAATCACTTATGCAAGAAATTCAAGCAACATTGCAAATCAGACGAAGACTACAAAAGGCACCTGCAAAATCAAAGCAAAACTCGCAATCACCACCCGCATCACGAAGGTAGACATCATCAAAGACCTTGCAAAAAGCCAAAGCTTCCAAATGAGTCCTAGCACCCATTTGTAGGACACATTGAGGAGGAAAAAGAAGAACTCAACAACCGGGAAAGCCAGAGTCATGAATTCAGACGAAACAACCATCAAGGTCATGGCAGAGGCCGAGGATTCCAAAGCCAAAGCCGCCCACCCAAGAAACCATATTGCTTCTATTGCGGGGAAGACAAGGGGCATAAAACCTCTACTTGCCTTAAAGCCAAAGAGATTCAAGAAAGAAAGCAGAAAAGAAGCAACAAGCCCAACCAAAAGCCATAAATTACACATTTTGAGGGACGAAGGGTGATGTAGATGAGGGCCGATCTTCCGAGAGGTAGGGGATAAACTCGACAATGGAGATTCAGCGTCGATGAGCCGGCTTGAATCAGACACGATCCAATCCCGCGTCCGTTATACCAAGCACAATTTGATTATTCCTGCAAGCGAATCGAGAACATAAGCAAGAAAGGATAAACACGCAATCTGAAATTACAAATATAGATGAAGTGAATCACAAAGAAAAGGTTCAAGTTCTGAACACAAAAGGACTAATCATCACAGTAGTGTAGAACAAGAACAGGGGGTCCTGGATTACTGTAAAAGAACTTGTCGCAACAGTTACAATAAATTAATCAAGTTTCTCTCTAGAGAACTGAACTAAACAAAACTCACATCTAAACGGCGGTGGCTACTGAGTTTATAAGGGAGCTAGGGGCGTCCTAGGTTGGGGGCAACCAGGGGGGTCCACGACATGGGCTTAAGGCTCAACACGATACAAGGCCAAGTTGACCCAAAATAGAAGGCGCAGCACCTTGTCATGGCCACACAGCATAACTCATGACCCTTCTGGAGCTAGGACCAGAACAAAGCGACGGCGTCATCGTACCCTTTCCAACGCATCAAAGAACGCCTTATTTGGACATCAGATGTGGAAGATATCATCAAAATCGTGAAGGGGTGTTGACTAAATCTGAGACGAACGCGACGACCGAGTTAGTGACAACTTGTAACTTGGGGAAGACTATGACGTGTGCGTATCCGATATGGTGATGTCTTCATCAAAGGGAGTATTACATTTGTCAGCAGAGAAATTTCGCGCGACAGGTCAATGAATAAGTTTGTTATTCTTAAAATTGATTGTTTTGTTTTTAGTGATGTTATTCCGACCTCTGAAACTTGAAGTTTAGTAACTTTTGAGAAAGTGAAGCGAACATCCGATAATTTGGCCTTATTCGACAAATTCTTGTTCAACACAATATGATGTTTAAGGTTTCAGAAAGTAACATCTATTGTTCATTCAAGAAAGGAATAAAAAAGAAACAATGAAAGAAACTATTAATCTGAAATCTGAAACTTGGGATTTGATTTTTTTGGTTAAGCTTTAATTATTTTACTTAACTATATCAATCAGACTGTATATGTTTTTTATTATAACATTCACAAGACTTGTGTGTATAATATTATAACACTATATTATCTTAATTTTCTATATTTGAAAGGCAAAAAATATTACAAAAACTAGACATTTTTTAGAATATATGTTATATAAACTTATTTATTAACAAGAAGAGCGAAATTATATTGGATCTTGACAAGATATCCCATTTTAGGCTACTTTGACCTTGGGCACAGGACTAAATCCCTAACACGGGCATATTCAGAGCAATGTAAGCAATACAATGGTTAAAATAATTTATAATCTATTATGCCAAAGATGATGCACTGTAATGCATAGAAAAAAAATCATGTTCTGAATCAAGAGGTTGCCACATACTATAGGTACACAGTTTTAGAGAACACAATATGCGAAATGCATCTTTAACACTTCATATACTAGCTTAAGTACTAAAAAGTAAAAGTAAATAGTCTGATGTGTGGCTTTCGGTGAGTTCTCTCCTCTGATCCGCTTAAATAGCTAGTGATTGCACAGATCTTTGGTTAATTACGAACTGCCCTTTCCCTTGCAAGCAATGCAAACAGTGTGCACAACACACACCACGACGCTATAACCTCGTACGCGTGGCGGTGACCAGGGATCCCAAATTTGTTGCATCTTGTGGACGCCCATAGAACCTTCCGGCGGTTACTGAAGGCAGTTTAGTAGACATTGATCCGACATGTAATTAACGACGGGGAAGCCGAACCTGCGCGTCCATCGGGGTTCCGGCGGTGTGAGGTGAAGCAACCGAGACCACACCGTCAACCCCAGCGTCGCGAACAAACGTGGTTGAGTTCACGCGATCAAATTAGCCGCGCATCAACATTTCACGCGGCAGTTAGGACGACAGCGGCGCTCGTTGATGTGGCGAACGCAGAGGAAAATCCACGTTGGTCGGCCACACGGACGCGAGCATACTTGAACTCGCTCTAGATGAAAACCCGATTACATCCGTCTGCTCAAGTGTAATTATACTGTTTACTAGCTGAGTGCCGTAAGTTGCACCGGACGTCTATAACAATAATAATAATATATATATATTTTATACATATATGTATGCATATTTTTTATTAAACATTTTAACAATAGTTATTATTCAGAAAATTTTATGCAATATAAAACAAACATGCAGTTCACTTATGGTTCACTTATAAAGTAAAGGTGGATAATTCACTTATGGTTCAATACTCTCCCTTATGTGTAAGTCCCTCGGGACGCAAACATGAAAATAAGAGCGGTGCAGCGAAATATGTGATTATCAGGACTTGAACTTAAGACATCTGGCTCTGATACCATATTAAGCTACTATGCACCAACCAGTTGCACCCATCAACCTAAGCTAATGGGAAAGATGGACAATTCATTTATAGTTCAACACATGACAGTATGCATGTGAGTTACAGAACACTGCATGTCTCCTACTCTCCCTTTTCCCTCCTCTGGCCATCTTAACATTATTTGTCACGTCAGAGCATATAAATTTTGGGCTGGACAAGTTATCATGGGATAATGGATATGCAGTTAAGTAATTATTCCAACGTGACATATTTGTTAGCTGTTGATCCCAAACTATTGGTGCCTGATGGATACAGATAAATGTGTTCCAGATTAGCATCAAAACTCAATGCAGGACTTTGTATAGTTGGAACTGTAAGTGAATGTTCCAATAAAAAAATCTGATAATTTCTTCATTTTTAGTTAGTATGTCGAAGGGGAAGAAAGGAAATCAGTTCAACATCCTTTTGAGAACTAATAGAGACCATCTACATGATTCTATTAACTAATAGAGATAATGGTATCATATAACTAACATAAATAACAATCAACATATCTGCATTCAAGCGGTAATTTATTGGGAAAGGGCAACAAAAACGGCAAATACTAAGTTTGAAAAAATCGGTTCAAGATATGGCATGATAGCAATTTAGAAAGATGGTCTGTTCTTCTTCTGGCGGAAGCAATAAAAAGCTAAATGTTCAGTAATATCAACTCCACTCCTAGAAACAACAGTTGAAAACTAAACAAAATAATCACATGATATAGTTACATGACCTAAATTCAACATCCCCCAAAAAATCTTATAATTACATGACCTAAATTCAAAAACTGAAAAGCAAAAACATAATATGAATAAACCTTGGTTAGTTATGTAATTGCAAAATCCCCCAAAAATCTTACGATTACATGACCTAAATTCAAAAACCGAAAAGCAAAAACAGGATATGAATAAACCATGGTTAGTTATGTAATTGCTTAGCAGTTCGAATCTTACCTGCTACAACACCAGGGATTACCATCGAGCAGTCAAGGCCAACAGTCTCCTAGCTCCGCCGCAACGAAACCCTGATCAGGCACCGGGCCGTCATCTCTGTGCAGATCATGGCCGCCGGTCTCAAGGCATCGCCGCAACACAGGCAGATTAGGCAGGGGCCGTCATCGACGCGATCTTAGGCTGCCGGTCTCCAGACGCCGCCGCAACAAATGCTTACCATCAAAGTCGTCCAGACCTGGACAGAACACGCACCAATATCGAGTGTTAGACCTCATTGACGGCCGACGGCAAGGGTGGGAGAGACGATCAATTTTACATCGAGGCCAATCCATCGGCGTGTAGTCCGTGGATCGTGGATCAAATAAAAAAAGGAGGATTCATTGATTAGGGAGAAAAGTTTCACATGTTTTTGATGCCCAAGTCGAGGACGGCAGCAGCGTCATTGTCGGCCACGCCAGAGCTGTCCAGTCAAGCGCTCTGGCCACCAGTTCTCGATTGTAATGGAGGAAAGCCGACGCTAGGGTCGCGAGGAACCTCACCGTGGATGTGTTCGGCATCGGATGACAGGGACTGAGGATGGACAGAGGGCTATTAGTGACGGGGAATCTCGTTCCGACCATGGCGGGATTTGGCGGCTCGTTCCGGCCACGACGAGAATACGGTCTAACGCCAACAGCCCAACACGTTCCCCAACCTGCAGTTAATACGGAGGCTTGAGATCAGGAATAATAGAATGTATATTTCGCTGGAACAAAGAAGAAGGACTGCTTTCATCGGCGCTAGGATTTTCAATTGCAACGATGGCCACATCGGTAATATGTTATGGGCCTATTGCGGACCAGGTGATGGCCACATCGGTAATTATGTTATGGGCCTACTGCAGACGAGAGCTTGGAATTGTTGTTCTATTAAGCAACCAGGGTAGTACTAGTTGAGAAACAACTTAATACAGTATACTAAAAAGTTGTAGCACAGGATAAAGACATGGTGTAGTGGCTCTTCCATTGTATCAACCGATGGTCTTCAACTGCAACACTAAACAATAATCAGGGAAGTATTGGGAATCAGACCAAGGGAAATAGTATCCTTCAAGAATCAGCCGAGCATGAATGCATCCGAACAAGGGAAATAGTATCCTCCAAGAACTCTGACGTCGATGAAGCAGAACCCGAACAGGAGCAGAGAGCAAACATGGCGCTTGGGAGCACCGGCCCGGCCTGGCCGCCCGCGACATTAGTGTGGGGAGGGAACCAAGATTAGCCCTACGATGGTGCAGGAAAGCAGCGGGGCCGGTTTGTGTGGTCGGGTCCTCGCCCATCCTGACGCCGATGGTGATGATGCCACCGCCGCCGACGAGAACCCTCACGAGACCGAGGAGCACCCGGAGACCGCTGGACCCAAGCCGTGACTCTGCTTGCCGGGTTGTTGCCTATCAACGAGGACAACGCCACAACAGCATCACTTATCATTCCGAAAATCACCCAGCATATAAGATGTTTAATCACAAGGCCAAGCGAGACGCGCGGACCTAGGAACTAGTCGAAGCAAGTGGCAGGCAATCATCAAAGCATTTCCGAGGAGATCGCAGCCGGGCGGGGGTCCGAAGTACATGAGGGCTCAGGCTGCGCAGTCTCCTCGGCGTTAACGAACTGGTAAGGCAGGCGTCGAGAACACATACTCTCCGTCCAAAGGTCCAAAACATGCAGTTCCGATTGTTTACGATTCCGCGACGTCGCGGGGCAGCAGGGAAGCTACCCACGGCTGCAACCGGACTAGAGTCAACACGATCCGCCGCCCAACTCAGGTCCAGGAGCAGCAGCACCGTCTTTTTGGACTGGTGTGGTGCGCGACCCGTTCGTTCCCCTCGCCGGCCACACGGCCGACGGCAGAGTAATGCCGAGAGAGAGTACGAAGCTGCAAAAGGGCACAGGCAGGAAAGCGGGACAAAATCCTTCCACAGTAGATTCGGTCGGGGGTCTGATCCGATCTGACCCGGCCGCCTGGCCTCCAGCGATGTAGGCTCCTGTCCTTCCAAGTTCCAACCCTCCAGCACGGTAGCATCCTTGTGAATCTCCTGCCACTACACCAAAAGGGCCCTTCCAAATATGAGACATTTTTAGCAGCAGGCCACCGCTAAAATTAACAACAGTGGCGGCCTAAAAGCTCACCCTCCACTAAAGGCCCACCCACATGCCACAATCCGTAGCCCATATAAAAAGTGGCCACACAGCTCCCCCCCCCCCCAACCTCCCTCGCATTCTCTCTCTCTCTCTCTCTCTCTCTCTCTCTCTCTCAAACCCTAGCCCCACCATCCACTCCCTCCTCTACATTGTGGCGGTGCCGCCTTCCCCGTCGGTGCCTCCCTCCTTGATGGCGCCCTCCCTCCAGTTCTCCTTCCCTAGCGGCCCCTCCAATAGAGCCTCCCTCCCCTGACGTCCTCCCTCCGACGGCTCCTCCTCTGGTGGTGCCTCCCTTCCCTGACTTCGTCCTCCCTCTGGCTCGGCCTTCCCTATGCTCCTCCAACCCAAACGGTGCCCTCCCTCTTGCTCCCCTCCACTGACGGCACCCTCCCTCTAGCACGCTCCTCCTTCCCCAATGGCGTCCCCCGACCGGGTACTTGTGCCCCATAGCGGCTCCTCGCCTCAGCGGCTCCTATCCATTGCTCCTCCCTCCACCAACATCGCCCTCCCTCTGACTCCCCTCTCCTGACGGCAGTGCGACTTGGTGCAGAAGGATCAAATGCAGGCGAGGCAAGATCCACGCGAGGTGGCACCGGATCTAGCCAATATGTCGACTGATCCAGATAGGGTTGTATGGCCGGCGGCCTCCCGTGAGTGGTGGTGCACGGGCTCAAGTGGGCCCTCTTTTTTTGTTCTTTTATTGAAACAATAGCAGTGGGTGATATTGGCCCGCTACTACAAATATTTATTTTTGCTATGCTAGTATAGCAGCAGGTGACCTAACCTGCCGCTACAGAGCTTTTAGGCCCGCTCTTGCAATGCTTTATTGTTGTAGTTTGGAGACCTGCTCGGCAGCAAGTGCACCAGGACTGTGCAGTGTACCGCCACTGCATTGTGTTAGGCCCAAATCCTTGCCGGGCAATGGCTATCTATTGCTCGAGCACACTACCGAGCTTTGTTAATTTTCTCTTTCTTATGGGAGTCCCTCCATCCTTGTTCGAATGACGATTCTACTCAATAGGCATAGGTGCACACGTGCATCCAAGCTATCATGGATGCACACAAAATTGATCCGTCCAAATATACAAATGGCAAATATTGCACAAAGATGGACTAGACCAGAAAACTCATTTATTTTGCCTTGTAGTGCATCTAAAACTCATTGCATTAATTTGCAATTTTCTATCTTTTAAATTGTATGAAGCATGAAAATGCAATTTTTTTCCCATAATATTGATGCAAATATTATGATTTTTTAAATATAATTTATGACTTTTGAAACCATTTCTTTGGTGAAATTTTCAAGTTTCAAACCTCTTTATCATTTTCAATATAACATATTGACCTTATTTGACATATTTTTGTTCAATACAATATGTTGTTTAGGGTCTCAAAGTAACATCTATTATTCATTCAGACAAAGAAAATAAATAAAGTATTAATCGGAAGTCTAAAATGATTTTTGTTATCATTATTTGTTAACCTTTCATTATTTTACCTGCCTATATCACCTAGATTTTATTGGTTCTTCATAATGACCTCCACTAATTCTTAAGGATGTCGTGATCCTAGAATTTTGTATTTTATCACACGGACTGCTCTTTTGGTGTCATACCAAACCCATTATGAGTCATTAGGGCAAGTGATGGATGTTCAACTGTTCAATGGTCGATAATTTTGTTTTACAGATTTTGTATCCAGCGAGGATTGCAACTCTCAAAGGTCGGTTGTAGGTTTCCATGTTGCAAATATATAGAGATTTGATTGTGTGCAGATATATAGAGATGCTCCGAACATAAAGTAAATGATCAAGTGACTTGGAGGTCCAGATCATCTCATGGCTCAACCGATAAAAATTCACTCCTCACCACATCTATATCAAAGACGACACTAGGTGAATATTTTGCAATATAGAACTAAGACTTGTGATTGCACTATTATAACACTATATTACCTTAATGTACTATATCTATAAAGTAAAGCTTATTTTTAAAACTAGACATTTTTATAGAATATATGCTAATTTGAACTTATTCATTAACAAGAAGAGGGAAATTGCACCGGATCTTGACATGAGAAGATGGGCGGACGAAGATTGATGGACCGGCGCATTGGTGGCGGCATTTGTAGTATATTAGGCCATTAATGATGATCCATAGACCACCGATGACGTCTTTTTTAACTTAAGTATTACCTAAAACAGTAGTGGCCCATAGACTACTACTAAGTTTGTAAGTAAGTAGTGATAAAGGCCGAGTGGCAATTTGGTTGTTCACTACTGAGGCCCCTTTTGGCATGTTGCTACATAGCGTTATTATAGTAGTGTTAGTTGCTTAGGGCTTTGCTCTATATTCTTTGTTGTAGGTGTTCTTTTTGGCAATGAGGCATGTGCTGCTACATAGCGTTATTATAGTAGTATTAGTTTCTTAGGGCTTTGCTCTATATTCTTTGTTGCAGGTGTTCTTTTTGGCAGTGAGACATGTGCTTGATGTGTTTCATGATAAGATTCAAACATGAGACATATCGCATCCGCTATTTATGTTACCGAGTTTCAAACTTGTTACATACTCGAATCTGAACCATAAATTATAATAATTAAGTTTTAAAATCGCATAGTATTTTATTATGCTCTATGTGTGTACTTTTGGACTCTTGCTTTGTTAAGATGTTATCCGATGTTCGATCCTTCGACTACCCCCACATTCTTGAGGTGGGGTGTCACACCGCCCGACTCAGGTCTAGGAGCAACAACACCGTTATTTTGGACTGGTTTGGTGCGCCACCCGTTCGTTCCCCTCACCGGCCACACAGCCCACGGTAGCGTAATGCCGAGAGAGAATACAAAGCTAGAAAAGGGCATGGGCAGGAGAGCGGGACAAAGCCTTCCATAGTAGATTTTGTTGCCTGCCAGACCCCCACCAGCTTCGTCTCCTTCCTTCTTGCTCCTGTCGCAGGGAATCCGATCTGATCCAACCCGGCCGCCTGGCCTCTAGTGATGTAGGCTGCTGTCCTTCCAACCTTGCCGCATAGTAGATTTGTTGTGAATCTCCTGCCACTGCACCAAACCGGCTCTGTGGTGATGCAAGCCAAATTCATATTGAGACGGCTCAATAATACCCCTCCACAATAAATATATAGACATTTTTAGTGGCAGGCCTCTAAAATCAACAATAGCGGCAGCACGCCGGTAAAGGCCAATCACCACCCACAATTCATATCGCTTATAAAAACTCGCAACCCTAATCTCTCTCTCTCTCTCTCTCTCTCTCTCTCTCTCTCTCTCTCTCTCTCTCTCTCTCCTAGCCTGCCACCCACTCCCTCCTCTACACTCCGAAGGCGCCTCCTTCCCCGATGGTGCCTCCCTCCAGTTCTCCTCCTCGAGCGGCTCCTCTGGTGGAGCCTCCCTCCCGTCACGATCTCCCTCCAGTGGCTCCTCCACCCTGTGGTGCCTCCCTCCATCGACATTGCCCTCCCTCCATCGACATTGCCCTCCGTCCAACTTGGCTTCCCCAACAACTCCTCCCTCTGGTGCACTCCACCAACCCCAACAGCCCTCTTTTAGGCTCCCCTACGCTGATGGCACCCTCCCTCTCGCTCGGTCCTCCTCACCTGACAGCGTCCCCCGTCTGCTCGCTCCTGCCCATGGTGGCTCCTATCCTGCCGCTATAGTGCTTTTAGGCCTGCTGCTACAATGCTTTATTGTTGTAGTGTGGAGACATGCTCGGCAGCGAGTGGACCAGGACCGTACAGTATACCACCACCATGTCGTGTTGTGCCGATATCCTTGCCAGGTGGTAGCTATCGCACGCTCCATCCCCCAGACCGGACTTGAGCGCAATACCAAACTTTGTTAATTTTCTCTTTTGTTACGGGCGTCCGTCCATCTTTGTTCGAATGACGATTCTTCTCAACAGGCATAGGTGCAGGCGTGCATCCAAGCTATCATGGATGCGCACAAAATTGCACCCTCCAAATATATAAATGACAAATGTTGCACCAAGATGGACTAGACCAAAAAACTCATTTGTTTTGCCTTGTAGTGCATCTAAAACTCGTTGCATTAATTTACAATTGTCTATCTTTTAAATGGTATGAAGCTTGAAAATGCAATTTTGTTTCCCATAATATTGGTGCAATTAAAATAATTTATTTTAAGAAATAATTTGTGACTTTTGAATCCATTTTTCTGGTGAATTTTTCAAGTTTGAAAACTCTGTATCATTTTCAATAAGAAACATTGACCTTATTCGACATATTCTTGTTCAACACAATATGTTGTTTAAGGTATCAAAGTAATATCTATTATTCATTCAGACAAGAAAAACACAAACAAATAAAATATTAATCTAAAGTCTAAAATGGTTTTGGTTGTCATTGTTTATTAACCTTTTATTATTTTATTACTTAACTATATCATCCAGATTTTATTTGTTTTTCTGATGATCTCCACTAGTACTCCAGGATGTCATGGTCCTAGAATTTTGTATTTTATCACACATACTCCTCTTTCACTATGTCATACCAAACCTGATGTAGATATGGTCCGATCTTCCAAGAGGTAAGGGGATAAACTCGAATTTGAGGAACTCGGCGTCGACGATCCGGCCTAAATCAGACACGATCCAACCCCGCACCTGTTACACCAAGCGCAACTTGATTGTTCCTGCAAGCGAAATCGAGAACACAAGCAAGAGAGGATAAACACGTAATCTGAAATCACAATGGACCAGGGACGTCCTAGGGTTGGGGGCGACCAGGGGGGGCGCCCACAACATGGGCTTAAGGCCCGACACGATACATGGCCAAGTTGGCCCAAAATAGGTGGCGTAGCACCTTGTCATGGTCATATATTATGACTCACGACCCTTCTGGAGCTAGGACCAGAAACAAAACGACGGCGTCGTCGTCCCCTTTCCAACGCATCAAAGAACGCCTCGTTTGGATGTCGGATGTGGGAGATATCATCAAAACCGTGAAGGGGTGTCGGCTGAATCCGAGACGAACGCGACGACCGAGTTGGTGACGACTTGTAACTTGGGGAAGGTCATGATATACGTGTATCCAGCATGGTGATGTGCTCATCAAAACCCATTGTGAGCCATTAGGCCAAGTGATGGATGAGTAACCGTTCAACACTTCATAATTCTATTTTGTAGATTTTATATCCAACAAGGATTGCAACTCTCAAAGGTCAGTTGCAAGTTGCCGTGTTGCAAATATTATTCAGATTTGATTACGTGCAGATATATAAAGACTCAGAACATAAAGTAGACAATCAAGGGACTTGGAGTTCTAGATCATCTTCCGGTTCTCAACCAATAAAAATATGCACGGCTCTATGTCCGAAACAAAAACCCTAGGTAAATATTCCGCAATATAGAACCAAGACTTGTGGTTGCATTATTATAACACTATATTACCTTAATGTACCATAACTATAAAGTAAAACTTATTTTAAAAAGTAATATTGTTATGAAATTTATGCTAATTTGAACATATTCATTAACAAGAAGACATAAATTGCACCGGATCTTAACGTGACGATCATGTTTTTTGACTGCTTTGACTTTGGCCATGAGACCAAATCCCTGACATGGACATATTTAGGAACAATGGACACAACATAATGTTACAACCTTTTACAATTTAGTATTCCAAAGATAATGCATAGAAAAGAATCATGTTATGAATCAAGAGGATGTGACATACGGTAGGTATATAGTTTTAGACAATACAATAGCATGTTCTTCAATACTTTATATATTTAAATATATTAAAGTTCTATAAAGTGAAGAGTAAATAGTCTGGTGTGTGGCTTTGGGTGAGCTGAGTGAGAGGTTTCTCTGCGTCCCGCTTAAATAGTGCATGCACAGAATGTGTGGGACCTTGACGTTGATGCTTCATCGTTGGCTAATTACGAGCTGCCCTTTCCTTGCACGTTGTTTCACGCCATGTAAACAGTCTGTACAGCGCTATATCCTCTGACGCGTGGCGGTAACCAGGGATCCCGTGGTTGCATGTTCTGGACGCTCGTAGAACCTTCCAGCGGTTGCAGAGGGCAGATTAGACATTGACCCGACCAGCCGAACCTGTGTTTCCATCCGGGTTGAGGCGGTGTGAGGTGAAGCAACCGAGAGCATGGGTTGCATGGCGTGCTCGAGCGTGAAGCTGGGCGGCTTCGTGCCGCTTAGAGGAAATCGACCGGCGACGCACCCTGAGTCCCTGTCTTCCTGACAGCGCTCGTCACGTTTTCCCTGCTTCCTGCCCGCTGCCCCACTCGCCCGGGTCGTCGTGAATGAACGTGGTTGAGTTCACGCCGATCAAAATAGCGTCGTCGACCGTTGTTGGCCGCGCATCGCTTCTGACACGGCACGGCGGCACAAAAGGCAAGGTAAGTCATACGTCGGCCTCAGCCGGCGGACGTGTCGTGTGTGGATATGCAGGCAGGTTGGTGCACCTGCAGCGCAGCGGCATTCCAGCACGCTGGCAAAAGACCTCAGGCTCCTCCAAACCCTACGCGAAGATGGTCGCGGATCTCTAGTGGGTGTTTAAATCAACTTCAGTTAGGCTTCTCAAGGCCCTCATATTCCCAGGTTTGGGAGCCACAAATGACCAAAACAAAAGTTCTACATCTTCTTAAGTTATATAACTTTGTAGTTTAATACTTTTGATTTGAATTAATTTTATCAACGGAAATCATATTAGAATTATGTAAGAGGGTATTTGTCGAGTACAAAATGTAATACACTCGACAAATATTGTCTTTGTTGAGTGTATTATATTTTACACTCGGTGAAGAGAGTCACTCAGCAAAGACTCTCTTTACCGAGTACCCGATAGAATGCACTCGACAAAGAGCTAAAATATAAAAAGAGTAAACGCGGTGGTTAGTTACATATGAGTGTGTGGTGTAGTGGTAGGGGACTCTACATGCAAAGGGGAAGTTGCAAGTTCAAAACTCAATGAGCACACTTTGCGTGTAGCACGCGAAAAAATACCACAACTTGAGACGGGGACGGGCAGGCTAGGTTCTTGGGTTCCTAAAACATTTTTTTTTTTTGCTATTATTTCAGTTTTTTTTCTAAATTTATATTTTACCGAGTGTCAGCTTTACCGAGTGTATTTTGCCATATGGCAAAGTCTTTGTCGTATGTCTGATAAAAGACATGGGTTTACCGACATAAGGCACACGGCAAAACCATATTTACCGATAGATATTTTATCATGGGTGCTTTGCCGTGTGCAACTCATGGTAAATACTTTACTGTATACATTCAGTCCTTTGTGGTGTATTTTGGACACACGACAAAGGATCTCTTTCCCCTAGTATGGAGATGTTGTTGGACCTGATAGCCAGCGCGGTCCCATCAGCTGCTGCCTTCTTCTTCTTCGCGCTGCTTCTGATTGGTTTTGCGGTGATCATGATCCATGTGGGCGGTGCGGACAGTGAAATAAGTTGAAGATATACAGGATGGGCACAACAATTCGAATCG
Organism: Eleusine coracana subsp. coracana; assembly: GCA_032690845.1. Lineage (NCBI taxonomy): Eukaryota > Viridiplantae > Streptophyta > Magnoliopsida > Poales > Poaceae > Eleusine > Eleusine coracana. The sequence goes on along the minus strand of CM064432.1, from coordinate 5,025,411 downwards.
CGCCTAGATATTGTGTCGTCCATTCATGTGTTCTTTGTATTTGATCGAGTGTGTGAGCGTAAGGTGTGATGTGTACTGGCTGTGTCGCCATAGCAGAGTAGTTACCTTTGTAACCTTCTTTTTTTTGGCGAGGATGTTACCTCTGCAACCTAGCAGCATGTGTTGCCATTAATTCTGTTGGATTCCAATCGCACTTTGCACGGTAACTCTACAGCACACAACCCGATTACATCAGTGCGCAATCATGACCAGTATGAGCAGTGTAATTGTACTGTTCTATATATTAGGAGCTGAATCAACACGTGGAGCAGAGGATATCATGACATGCTTGTTCTAGTATATATAAGCAAGCAGATAGTCGGCGGCCGAGCTACAGCGAAAGCAGAGGGGGCGCATTACTTCATAATTACATCTGCACCTGCTCTGCATGTAGCTCTAGTTAAGACTTAAGATACGGTTAGGAAGAAAAGATCGTACAATATATACACAAGGTAACACATGGCTTGGTGGCTCTTGCATTGAACCGATGGTCTTCAACTACAATACTGAACAATGGGGAAAGAAACTGGGCGTGGCGGCCGCGGCTGTCAGAGACTGGTGATACTACATGACATCGGGATCAGGTGGTACACGATGAGTGCCCTTCCAAGAATCAGCCAGGAACCAAGGAATTGCATCGAAGCAACAGCAAGCAGTTGAAAGAGCTAGTAGTACTCCCCAAGAACATGAATGTTGATCAGGCAGAGTCCGAAGAGGAGCAAAGCAAACATGGACATGGTGAAGCAGAGCCGCCGCCCGCGACAGCAGCGACGGCGGACTAGTCCTTCCACGGCGAGGTTGCGGCGCCTACACGGGCGAGCAGAGAAAAAGGAGACAACGACGTTCCCCGTCCATCCGAGCATCAAGCAGCAAATGATGTTGAGCATGACACGGAGAGGCGCGCGAACTGGAAAGTGGAAACCAATCGGCACGCCACCGTCAAAGCATTATATTTTCTGAGAGGAGAACGGGGTTCGAAACCGTAGGCGAGCAGAGAAAAAGGACTGAAGGTGAGAGGAAAAAGGAACGTTACCCGAGCCGCCGGCGTGTCGGCCTCCCGACCTGCGGCGTTTCGAGATCGCGACTGTTCCACGATTCCGCGATCGACAACCGCCGCCCATCGATCCCAGGAGCAACAGCAGCGTCTTCTTGGACGGGTCTGCTGGCTGTGTGGGACAGTTCCCATCGCACCGAAATACTAAAGCCGATCGACCAAGAGAAAAATGTGTCTGCGGCCATGCCCCGCTCCTCACCTGCCTCTCTTTTCCCGGCTTGTTTATATTAGCAGTGCATCGGTACTCGGTCCTGGTCCGTGTGTGCAGAGCAGAAAAGAAAAGGAGCGCGCCGGAACAAACAACTGACGACGTTACACTTGTTTTTTTTTTTTACAATGACGTTACACTTGTTTATTAACACGGAAAACTTCGCCACGCGCCAATGATTCGGACCTCTAATGCGATGGTGAGGTAGTCTGAAATTACATGCGTGCCGATTACACAGTAACAACAAGAATTAGGTTTTGTCTATGAAGCACCGAGGAAGGAGCTCCCCACCCACCCACACCCTTTGCCTGCATGCCACACCCACGATCGAACTCGCAATGGAGTAAAGTAAAAAGAAATATTTTTTTTGTTTCAACGGGACATGTATAAGCATACAAGCATACGTATATATTCCCTTCAAATTTAAATTGTTAACACAGTTGATTTTTTTTAGTTACGTTTGTTTATTTGTCTTATTTATAAAATTTAAAAATTTATCAGATATTTTGTTTTAATTTGTTTTATCACAAAAAGGTAAAATCTACCCCCACAAAAAAAGTAAAACCTACTATATAATTTTGTATATTTGAACAAATATTTTTAATAAGACGAATGATGAAATATAACTAAAAAAGTTAACTATGTCAACAATTAAAATCCGAAGAGATTATTTGGGACGGGGCCTAGCGACCAGTCCGATAAGGACGTGGTTGTTGCACGTCTTGCTGGTTTAATTTTCTTCAAAAACAGGTTTCACTACAGGAAAATTGTTTTTTGGCCAATGTCCTCCTCTTTGCCGTGTGTTTTTTTTAGGCACTCGGCAACAGTAGGCTAAAAATGCTTTGCCGAGTGTTAAAAAATACACACTCGGTAAAACTTTTTTTTTGTCGAGTGTTTTTTGTTGACACTTGGCAACGTTAATTTTTTTGAGTGTTTTTTCTTGACACTAGGCAAAGCTAGTTTTTGTCGAGTCTTTTTTTTTTCACATTCAACAAAAAATCATTTTTATCCCTCTTCTACTCTCAAAACTTGTTGTACTCTACACATACAACATGTGTTACTCCATGTATTAATTTGGTATTTTTTTTGAATTCATTTGCTATATTTAGTTAATTAATTACATTTCAAGCAATTTTTTGAATAAAGTTAAATTTGAACTACAAGTGACTCAAATAAAAGAATTCAATGGATTATATTCATGTTATTTAGCCCAATTTGAGATCTTATCCATAAAATAAAAAAGAAATTTGACGTTTTGCTTAAGAAATATGATCACAGTAATGTGTGTCCGTATGATTATAAATTTTAGAAAAAATCAAATAAGTTTGAAAATCATGAGGTTTATCATGATGTGTTGGTATACAAGTGGAAGCTTTGATAAAAAGTAGAGAAGGTGTCGCACAAGTTGTCACGTATATTGGTTACAAAATGAAGAATCTCCAAAGAATAACCTTAGAGTTAAGAATGAGTCGTTGTGATTTGGAGTCAAATTGGTAGTCGAATTTGAATTTGACTCAAATCATTTTGTATATGTTATATATTATATATTTATATTATTTCAAAATTTGATTATTTTTTGAAATTTGTTTGATAATTTTTTTAAAAAAATTTGAAGGCCACAAGAAAATTTCTGTCTATTGTTTAATTCAGCACTCAGCAAAGAGACACTCACAAAAGGGGCTCTCTGTCGAGTGTCCGACAAAAAACACTCGGCAAAGAGGTATAGTATAAGAAGATTGAAAACAGAGTCTAGACACAAGTGATAGTGTGGTGCAGTGGTGGGGGGCTTCACACGGCAAGATTGAAAAAAAAAACAATTATTATAATTTTTGTTTTTTGTGATTTACATTTTGTTGAGTGTGTTTTGACACTCGGCAAAGAGCTGTTTTCCGGCACTTTTTTTGTCGAGTGCTTGCCGAGTGTTTTACCACCTTTGCCAAGTGCTCAAAGCACTCGGCAAAACATGGTTTCCCGTAGTATTTAGTCTGTTGCTAACCTTTGTTTCTTGCACTATAGTAAAAAAAGAGGTAGCAGCGCGCCTGAAAGTGGGCACCGCTACAAGCTCTGAGGGGCCTCCCGTGAGGCTGGCCTCCACTATAGAATCCTTTGGAGCGGCGGCTCATTTTACCAACCGCTGTTATACTGCCTCTATATTTGTAGCTGGCGATTGGTAAATCCAACCGTCTTTAAAAAGCTATAAAAGTATCACTCAGACAGTTTGTTGTTCTTCACTCGGACAGTGACAACTCAAAAATTTGAGTAAATCATAAAAAGAGGGAGAAGGTTTTGAGTTCTTTTTTTCAGTTGTTTGTTCTCTAAGATAAGTAAAACTCAATTCATAGGATTTTTTTCTCTTGTTTTGAAATTAAAAGCAATTTTGGGTTTGAAACTTGTTTGGTTTTCATTAGATTTTAGCGAAGTTCCCTTGATTTGTGGGATTACGTGGGAGCTGAAGTTTATGGAATTATACATCATTTATTTTCTTTATCAATAAAATAAAAAATAACTGTATCTAGTCTCTTCCATGTGGATTAAAATATTGATCTACTTTGCTCATGAGAAAGAGAGAAAGAGTGAGTTCGGGCAAGAGAATGTTTATTTTTTATTTCTCTATTAGTTTATTTATTGTTTGAGATAACTGAGTTTTTTATTTTTACCTTTCATAATATTTTGTGTATGAATTTTTTTTTTGCAGAAGAATTTTTTTTGTTTATTTTACATTTACATTTTGTAATCAATTAATGTAATTAATTGCATTATTTATATACATTCATAGAAAAGTAAATATGGTTCATGTAATTAATTTAAAATATTTTTTTATGTTTGTGTAAGGTACGGTTTGAATGGATGTGGTAGCAGCGGTTGGTAACATCAACTGACACTATTGAGGTACGATGTAGCGATGATTGGTAATTTCCAATGTGGCTGGAAAACTATTTAAAGTGGCGGTTTGTTTCTTCTTAGGAAAGTCCATCACTATAAAACCATATTTTTATCTCTGGAGTTGTAGCAACGGTATGACCTGTCCGCGGCTACAATAGATTTTCAATCGCCAGTATAGTATAGTTTTATTGTTGTGTCAATAAGGCACGGGTTAAAATTATCACATCCACTTGTAACTCCTTTTCACAAATATACAACATAGCGTTGGTTGCTTTGTCGGACTCCTTTTCCACAAAAGTATAAAGCAAGGCTCCAATAATTCCACTTTACTACTAATTTAGTAACAAAAAAGGTACGGCCTCTCTACTAGAAAAAATGTAAAGGCATTCGCATTGACATGATTGCAAAAGAACCACTAATCCGTTTTCGCTTCGCTGTATTGTTGCCTTATATCTTGGCTTTTGTTTCCTTCGTCACATGGCATGTGAAAATAGAATGCGATACATCTATACGCAGTCCTCACTCTCACATCTACCCGTAACTCTTAGCTCTCTCTCTCTCTCTCTCTCTCAGCTGCGTTGAAGCTTATAGGATTTAACACCTCTGACATGTCAAAGTTGATCGTTACTTCCACAAGGCTTGATTCACCAAGCAGACTTGTTTTGATCTCCTATTAGTATTCTGGTAAAATCCTTTATCTGGCTCAATCAGTTCAATGTTTAAAGCAATAGATTAGATGCTCAGGTATTTTTAGCAAAAAAAAAAACATATTCTGACAATAATTGAGTATATTTGTGAATTGTAGGGTTTGGAAGAAGTGAATGGAACAAAGCATACTGAACAAGTATGGCAGAGGCTGTCGTGGGTATGCTGATTGGCAAGATCGGTGCAGCCTTGGCGAACAAAGCAGCAACCTACGGTGCTTCCCTGCTTGGCAAGGAAGCCTCTGCTCTCAAGGATCTCTTTGCTGAGATCCGTAAAGCTGAGACGGAGTTGGAAAGCATGAAGGCCTACCTGCATGATACAGAGAAGTTCAAGGATTCATGTGAGTCTACTGGCATCTTTGTCAAGAACATACGAGATCTAGCTTTCCAGATTGAAGATGTTGTCGATGAGTTCACGTACAAGCTTGAAGACAAGCATGGAGGCTTCTTAGCCAAGATGAAACAGCGGATCAAGCACGTCAAGAGTTGGCACCGTCTTGCTCTTGAACTCCGTAGTATCAATGATCAGCTTAAAGAGGCTACGGAAAGAAGGAACCGCTATGCCATCACAGGATATGTTGGAGGCAGTGATCCTAATGATGTATCAAACCATCAAATCACAACTTTTGCGAGAGAAGAGGATCTTGTTGGTGTTGAGGATAAAGCAGAACAACTGAAGCACTGGCTAATAAGTGATTTGGAAGAAAGAAAGCATAAAATTGTCACGGTTTGGGGGATGGGTGGAGCAGGTAAGACTTCTCTGGTTGAGCTTGTCTATAAGCTTGTAAAGGATGATTTTGATGTTGCTACATGGGTAACTGTGTCAAAGTGCTACCAAGTAGAGGACTTGCTGAAGAAGATTGCCACAGGGTTGGGCATCACAAATGATATTAGCAACGTGGAAAAGAGGAGTTTATTTGAGGCCATCTGTAACCATCTTCACGGAAAAAAATATATCATGGTCTTGGATGATGTTTGGGAAATAGATCTGTGGATTAATATCATGAATATATTTTCATCCAGTTATATCAGCCGATTTGTTCTCACATCACGACACAAAGAAGTCGCCTCACTGGCAACTAGTAGCAATTGTATAATGGAACTGGAATTGCTAGAAGAAAGGTACTCAAATGAGTTGTTTTGCAATGTAGCGTTCCGGAATAATGATGATAAAATGTGCCCGCCAGAGCTATGGGATTTGGCTGCCAAATTCTTAGAAAAGTGTGAAGGCTTACCTCTTGCCATAACTTGCATAGGCAACTTACTCTCTTTTAAACCCCCAATTCATTCTGAATAGCAAAAAGTATATGGTGACTTAGATATGAAGTCAACGAAACATGTGATCCCTGGTGTTGATATGATTCTAAAAGTCAGCTTGGAGGACCTTCCATATGAGTTGAAGAATTGCTTCTTACATTGCGGACTATTTCCAGAGGACTTTGAAATGAAAAGGAGAAGGTTAATAAGACACTGGATTACTGCTGGATTTATCATGGAGAAAGTGAGCAAAACACTGGAAGAAGTCGCAGAAGGATACTTGAATGAGCTTGTAAACCGAAGCTTACTACAAGTTGTGGAGAGAAATGCGCAAGGACGTGTCAAACGTTGCCGAATGCATGATATCATCCGCCATCTTGTCCTCAAGAAAGCAGAAAATGAAGGGTTTGGTAAAATTTATTATGGCTCAGCTAGTTTTTCAATAGCCACCACACGTCGACTATCAATAATACAGAGCACTAATATTGCACCGCTTAATCAATCCAGTGCTAAACAGCTCCGTGCAATCCATGCTTTTGTAAGTTCTATCAATATTGATTTGCTGAGGCCAATCCTTACAGCTTCAATTTTGCTGTCAACATTGGATCTGCAAGGTACTCAAATCAAGATGTTGCCTGATGTGGTTTTCAGCTTGTTTAACTTGAGGTATCTGGGTCTGAGATATTCTAAAATTGAGGTCTTGCCGGAGGCAATAGGAAGGTTAGTGAACTTAGAAGTATTAGATGCATACCGTACTGGACTGCTGTCATTGCCGAAGGGAGTCATAAAACTAAGGAAGATTAGGTACCTCTACGCAACAGCACTGGTGCAAATATATATGATTGACCGTGGAATTGAGGTGCCTAGGGGCGTAAGGTACTTGACCGGACTGCATGCTCTACAAACTGTTAAAGCAAGATCAGAGACTCTTTGTGACGTTGCAGCTTTGTGCGAGTTAAGAACATTTGCTGTTAGCGAGGTGAAAACAGAGCACTTTCTAAGCCTGTGCAATGCAATCATGAACATGAACCATCTTGTCCACTTGTCAATAGCTGCATCAGACGAAAATGAGGTATTACCATTGCAAGCTCTCCGTTTACCTGCAACTCTTTCTAAATTTGAACTGGAGGGGCAGCTGGAGAAGAACCATATGCCTCGGATTCTCTCATCCTGGTCGCATCTTATTAGCCTCACTCGATTGTCTCTGGCATTTTCCAAACTTGACGAAGAGTCGTTTTCAAGCCTCATGGTGTTACATGGTTTAGGTTCTCTTCATCTTTATAAGGCTTATGATGGGAAGAAATTGTACTTCCCTGCACAGTCGTTTCCTAGACTCCGGCTTCTAGCAATGTGGGGTTCTCCTCAGCTGAACCAAGTCGAAATAGTGGAAGGTGCACTGACAAACCTTGTTGAGCTATGTTTTTCAAAATGCCCAGAATTGAAGCGTCTCCCACATGGTATTGAGTATCTTTCAGCCCTTGAGGAACTATATTTTGAAGACACTGCAGAAGAGCTCATAGAACAGCTTATTAGGCAGAAATGTGATGCAGATGAATGCCACGAAGAACTTACGGAGATTAACCACATTAGAAAGGTTGTTGTTGTGCTAACCGAGAAAAACATATGGGAAAGAATTCGCTGAACAAAGGCCTGCATACTATTGTTCCTAGATGTAGAATTTTCTTCAACAATGCTAAAGGTCAGACCCAATTTATCCAACCGCCGTCCAACCAATACAAAATATCAGCATATGGGTCTAAAAATATTACATTGTGTCTTGGTTGGACGATTGAGTTGTATCTACAGCATTTTCCGATTTTCTTTTCTTCCTGATACAGTCAGTCTTTTGGTTTCTTATATGATTTTTATCTGTGAGTATTGGTCACAACTGTGTAGCTGCTAGCAGAGCAAATACATTTCTTGATGAGCAGTTTTACGGTACATATTACCACCAGTAATTACTGGTGGTAATTGTTAGGGCTAGTAATGTAACTAACATAAATTTTCAAATATTTACGTTGTGATGCCATGGAGAATAAAATCAGTTTGCTTCGAATCATCCATAGCGTGCGCCTCCGCTGTTGGACTCACGTCGCGCCGCTGCCCCTCACGCCTCGCCGTGCCCATATTGCTTTGCTGCCGCCCTCCTACATCGCCCTCATCGCGTTGCCGCCGCCCATCCGCATCACGCGGCCGCCCTCCTGTGCGTCGTGTCATCACCGGTCCCAGAACGGGGCCTGCCATCTCGCACGGACGACGTCGACCCCTCCTTCACCAAGAATCTGCACTGCCTTCCTCCCTCACTGCCACGAACCGTTTGAAGCTTGGCTATCAATTTTGCAGTGGCGCTGTGCATTCCTACGTTTTGCTAGCATAATGTTGTTAACAAGTGTCAAATGTATAGGGAGCATATATAGATTAATACCAACCGAGACATAATTAGTAATTTCTATTATTGACAACAAGCTAGCTCGCAATAAGACAAGGATCATACGGGCAAATCATTGAAATTTTAATTCTAATTACATCATCTGATTTGTCCTCTTGGAGAGATTGTTTACACCTTCAGGAGATGATGTAGCCAATCGCTAGCTGTGGCCGAACGCCGGCAAGACAACGCAGGACACCCAACACGGCCTGGCCTCACCCTCACGTCGCCAACCTCACCGAGTGACGAAGAGCGTTAGTTGCTAGCGACCGGGAGATTCTGCGTGGTGACTGACCAACACGGTAGCCCGGAGCCATGTTCGTCGCCCGCTCGCTGGATTGGAGCCCGGTGCCGGCGGCCAGCTATGGAATTCTGTCGAGCTCATCACGCAGGGTGCCTCGCACATGAAAGGAAGACACCGACGGAGACCAGCCCCACTATCTGCCACGCGGTCCCACTTCTGAGCACGCCTGCGCCCAGCCGCCCACCCTCCTTCTGCGCCGAGTGCACAGCCATTGCGACGCGCGGCGGCGTCGCGTTTCTCCTCGCCGCTTTAGCGTCCGTCACCCCCAATACTTAGGCCGTCGCCGCGGGCGTGCTCCGTATTGGCCGTCGCCGCGGGCGTGCTCCGTAATCTCACGAGCAACCTGAACTCCTCCCCCACTTTTGATTTTGTCCAATACAACCCCTGTAAAATTATTACCACTTCAAATTACTGGTGGTACTAATTATAGATAGATAACTAATCTAGACCGTTAGATTTTAATTACCACTAGTAATTACTGGTGGTAATATGTACCATAAAATTGTTTCATATTACCCAGTAGCCCATGGTTCACGTTTTAAAGCCAAGCAAACTGCCAACTGATCCAGTTCTTTCTTGTCCCTTTCCGAGATTGTCGTTTGATTAGCATTTGCGCTAAACACAAGCAATAGATTTAGATACACTATAGACAATGTGTTAAGAAACAAAAAGATCGAGCCAAGATATTGGGACAACCGGATGGTAAAGCTTTGCAGCTAGGATAAACTTCAAAAAGTGTCGTTGGCAGTGTACTTCTGTTGGTTGATTTCAGAGTGGCGCGCGTGGAGTCAACAGGAGGAGAGAACCAATTTCGTTTTAATTGTATATCTATATTTAAGTTTCTGCATTAATCGATCTCAGTTTTCTTCAAATTGGTTTTGCTTGATGTCCTTGCCATGAGGCTATCCTCCTACAGTATGTTGTAATTTAAGTCTTCATTTTTTGTACTCTGAACCTCTTTTTTTTTTTTGCAAGTACACAGAATATGTTGCCAGGCGACTCACCCTGTCTGTGATCGTCACGTTCCCTTCGTGCCCCCTCCCCCCCCCCCCCCCCCCCCCCAGTGGCAAACGAGCGTGGTTGAGTTCACGCGACCAAATTAGCACCGTCGACGGCCATATGACGTTCCCTGTCGATTCGAGCATCAGCAAAAGATGTCGAGCACAACACGGAGACGTGCCACCATCAAAGCATTTCCGAGAGGAGAACGGGTTCGAAACTAGAGGCAAGCAGAGCAAAGCATCGACACCGAGGGAGGGTGGGAAAACGGAATGTTACTCGAGCACCTCTGTTCGTGTCGCCCTCACGACCTACGGCACAAGAGCGTAAGCAGCGGCTTGGCTAGGTGACTTCAACTCTAAATAGGAGGAGGCTGTGGGGATCTGAGCCTAATAATGGAGTGGGCGAAAGGAGAGGGCCGTGCCGCATACATTTCTAGCGAGGCACAGGGAGGGAAGCTGGGGGGGGGGGGGGTGCAGAGACTGCAAAGCAGATATGTTTTGGGAGTGCCGCTGGTTATACAAAAGAAAATGGCAGTCAAACGGGGTCTAGGCGATGACTCAACGAGTGTTGAAAGGACCACAAAAGCGAGATCGTGCTGCGTGCCACTGGCCCGGGCAGGCGTTCGTGCCAAGCCCGATCCTTGTGAACTAGTAAAGTAGACGTTACGACCACAATAGTATAAGGACGCGAACTAGTAAAGGCAGGCGTAAGGAATTTCCTAGACGTTCATGCTCGTGAGTTGACCTAGACAGTCTACCGCGCAGGCGCCGCATTTTGCGGCCACCCGTGCAAATTCTCTTCTGCCACATTGCTCGCTCACTCCGTCCATGGAGCTCAAACAGCTGAATCCACGCCCCTGGAGTTCACCTCTAATTGACCAGTACGGCCATATGCCATTACCCAGCTGAGGCCAGACAAAGGGCTCGTTTGGAATTTGTGCAGCACTGCCCTCCCAACAGCCGGATTGGATTGCATCTTTGCACCATCATGACAATTATTATTTGGTCAAGGAAATCCACTCCCTGGAGTTATTCACCGCCCTACTGCTGCCCACGGCTATGGTGGCGTCGCCGCCGCCAACCACCCCCCCACCCACCCACCCCCTCCTCTATCGGCGGGGAGCACAGAGCGCCCCCCCCCCCCCCACCATCCTCTCCCGGCAACCCGAACCCCCTAAGAGATCCTATGGGCTGCCGGTGAGGAGGCGACGCGAGGTAGAAGAACAGAGGGAGGGGGGGGGGGACAACGGCCTCCGTCCGGATGTGCAGAAGGGAAGATGAGGCTGCTCTGCCTCTTCCGCAGTTTTGGATATCGGATTAGATGGCTTCCCATCGGATTGCTAGGCCCCTCCCTAGGACCCTTCCTTAGATTGTGGCCGGTCTGCTCCAGAGCACCACTGTTTTGGATATTGGACACAGCTGCCGCCACCTTTGTTTTCTTCTCATTGCACTTCTCAGCACCGACGGGGCTGTTCTGCTTCATCCACTTGCCGTCATAGGCAGCGTTCACGATCTTGCCACCGAAAGCCACACACCCTTCGGACTATCACTCAATCCATGTGAAATAACCTTGAGGCCTTGTTCATGATCGATGATCTTCAACTGTAACACTAAACAATAATCAGGGAAGAATTCAGAATCACACTGAGGGGAAAAATACCCTTGAGGCCTTGTTCAGTTGTTGTGGGATAAAATACACATGTATTAGTTATAAAATATTGATTGAGTAAAACCACATGTCACTCAATCCATGTGAAATAACAAATCCATGTCGTGGTTATTTCCAGACTCGAAAGACAAAGTTATTCCACGTGTTGGAGGCATGGAAATAGTCAGCTTGGATTGGGTTCCATACCACGCTAGGCCGAACCATACGCTCATTCCATGCCGGGTCAAATTTCAAACCACACATCATCAATCCATGTGGTTCAGACTGTACCCATGTCATTTCAAACCTAAACGAACAAGGGCTGGTGAATCAGCCGAGCATGACTGCATCTGAGCAACGAGTTGCCAAGAACTCGGACGTCGACGAAGCAGAGCCTGACCAGAACTAGCGCTGGTGAGGTTGCGGTGCAGGAAGGAAGTGGGGCCAATGGGTGTGGTTGGGTCCTCACCTATCCTGACAGATGACGATTATGCTCGGTGCAAACAAGAACCCCCAAAGGGTCGAGGAGCACGTTGAGATCGCTGGACCGCAAGCAGCATGATGGCGAAGCCCGTGGACGTCACTCTGCTTCTCAAGTGTTGCTCATCAACGAAGACAGCGACATCACCTGGCATTTTGAGCATCATGCAACAAAAGATGTTAAGCACAAGGCCAAGCGAGAGCGCGGACCTCTGTCAAAGCAAGCCGTAGGATCATCAAAGATTTTCGACATGAGATCTTATCAGGGTAGGGGTTGGAACAACGTGAAGGCTCCAGCATTGTAGGCTACTGCCCTTCCAACCCCGTGCCTAGCTTCGTTGTGAATCTCTGGGAGAGTGCTCGGGAACAAGCTAGCGACTGGACCAGGACCATGCAGCAAACCGCCACGGCGCCACGTTACGCCCAAATCGTCACTGGGCAGTGGCTATCGCTCACTTCGTCTCCTGGACAGGCCTCGAGTGCACTGTATCTTTTAGATGGAATGACGCTTGAAAATGCAATTTTGTTTCCCACAATATTGGTGCAACTATTATGATAATTGTTTCAAATAATTTATCACTTTTGAATCCATTTATTGGTGTGTGTTTTTCAAGTTTCAAACCTCAGTATCATTTTCACCAAAGGAAATTTGACCTTATTCGACAGATTTTTGTTCGACACAATATGATGTTTAGGCTCTCAAAGTACATCTATTATTCATTCAAAAAGGAATTAAAAAACTAAAGTATCAATCCCAAGTCTGAAGCGATTTGAGTTGTCGTTGTTCAGTTAACCTATTATTATTTGATTTGACTTAACTTTATCACCCACATTGTATTCGTTCTTCATGATAACCTCCACTAGTTCTCAAGGATGTCATACTCCTAAAATTTTGTATTTTATCACACAAACCATTGTTTCACATTGTCAAATTAAAATCCATTGTGAGCCATTAGTCCAATTGATGTATGTTCAACCATGCAATACTTGATAATGCTTGATATTTTTGGTTGGCATGTTTCATATCTAACAAGGATTTGCTCGATAATTTTGGTTGGCATATTTCATATCTAACGAGTCTCACAAATATGGAAAGTCGGTTGTAGGATGGCGCGTTGCAGATAGAATTTTGATTACTTGACAATTCAAGAGTTACAAAGCTATAATATAACTAACGAAAACGCACGAGACATAAAGTAACTAATCAAAAAAATTGGAGTGTTCGAGACCATCTTCCAACTCAATCGATAAAGTCGCATTCCTCCCTACATTACCCAGCCAAACATTATGGAATACAAAACTAAGACTTGTGAGTTTATTATTATAACACTATATTACCTTGATTTATTATATCTATAAAGTAAAACTTATTTTAAAAACTATATACTTTTATAGAATATATGCTATACAAACATATTCATTACCAAGAAGAGACAAATTACACTGGATCTTGACAAGGCTATCCCGTTTTTCGCTACTTCGATCTTTGGCCATGGGACCAAATCCGTAATTTGGACATATTCAGCAACAATGGAAACAAACCATTTATAATTTACTATGCCAAAGATGATGCAGTATAACGCATAGAAAAAAATTCATTATCAATCAAGTGGATGGGACGTACTATAGATATACAGTTTTAGACAACACAATAGCATGTTCTTCAACACTTCATATACCTAAATAGATTGAAGTTTTCTATAATATGAAAAGTAAACAGTCTGGTGTGTGGCTTTGCGTGAGCTAGTGAGAGGTTTCTCTCCTCCTATCCTCTCCGTTCCGCTTAAATAGTGCATGCATAGAATATGGGGCGGTGGCGATGATGCTTCATCTTTAACTAATTATACGAGCCACCATGACCTTACACGCAATGTAAGCAGTATGTACAGCACACACCATGGCGCTATATCCTGGTACACGTGGCGGTGACCAGGGATCCCATGGTTGCAGCTTGTGCTCGAGCATGGTGCATGAAGCTGGGGGGCTACGTGCCGCTTATTAGAGGGCCACTGTCGCGAACGAACATCATCGTTGAGTTCACTGTTCACGCGGTCAAACAAGGAATTTCAGAGACTGCAAAGCAATATATATTTTGGGGGCGCCGGTTACAAAGAAGAAAACTGCAGTCAAACGTGTGGTCTAGCCGATGACACCACGTTCCGCGAGTGCTGAAAGGACCACAAAAGTGAGGTCGCGCTGCACGCCAGAGACCCAGGTCCTTGTGAACTGGTAAAGTAGGCGCTATGGCCACAACAGTATGAGGACGCGAACTGGTGAAGGCAGGCGTCTGGAATCCGCCGGCGTCAAGGAAAACACGACTACGCAAGCAGCTGTTGGAATTATATATGCATTTGGCCTATTAATAATAACGATAATTTCTGAAAATTTTAAAGGCCCATTCATAAGTGGAGGTAGATGGAGTCCAACTTATAAGGTTGGTTACTCTAGCATCTCTTGCAAGTGTGTAGATGGGAGGAAGGAAAAACACACGCGTGTGCTTGCTCGCCTCGCCGGACCGGGCGTGGGCGATGGGCGCGTATCACCTGCGTGAATGGTCCGCCGAAATTCGGTCCCTTGCCTTTCAGGGGCGTGGCTTCATTTTACACTTTCTTTTTGTTGTATATTCTATATATTTAATTATGGAAACCGACGTATTAATATGGTAATCGACTCGGTTGCGGGACGTCCAATCCTAGCGGTTCCTCCCTATAAATACGTACAGGTACCGCCGCGAATCATATAATGCAATTGCTTAGGGTTTTGCCTCTCGTTACTGTTGCGCCTCCAAGTCTTCTCCATCTCGATTGTCGGCGTGCACCGGCGAATGGGAGAGCAGATCTTCGGAACCATCGTCCTCTGTGATCCTGCACCGGGAGAGGGCAAATAAGGTTTTTGGGAAGCGCTCTGCGCGACTGCTCGATCGCTTTCTCGTCTTCGTTAAGCTCGTCGTCACAGCTCGTCTTCCTCGTCGTCGAGTCGGTCTCACCCGCCGTCGTCAATAACGTGACGGTGCTGCACGTCGTCGTCGTCTCCTCTACCCAGTCCAGAAGGAAAAGTACGTACTCTCATCTCACACCATGTCTTCCATACTAGTTTTTGTAATCTATTTGTTTATGATAAATATTGCTAGTATGGTAGATGCTATGCTTTTGTCTGGCTTAATAGATCTGTCTAGATTTTGCGTAGACTTGTCTAATTTATTATGCAATCTATTAATCATACTTATAATTTATTTCTGAATTAATATAAAATTAAAAGTGCTAATTTATCCAACAGCAGCATCTCAATTGCGACTGTTCCCGATTCCGCGACGTCGCGAGGGCATGGAAGGCGCACCCACACCCACCGACCAAGACCCCAGCACTCAACAACCGCCGCCTCCACCACAGAAGCAGCAGCAGCAGCAGCGTCTTCTTGGACGGGTGTGCTGTGTGTGACACACTTCCCATCGCAACGACAAGAAGTAGGTTTTGTTGATCATTTATATATATTGCAGGGACTCTTGGCGAAACCAGTACTGCTGCTTGTGTTGATTCAAAAGAAAAAGATCCAAATTTACATGGTTCAGTCATGCTTCGTTGTAGGAAGTAACTTTGTACGATCTGGCATGTCGCACTTGCCTGTTGCTAAGCTCGTACCTCTTATCCGTCTCCTGCTGCGGGGTCATGAGCACAGCGGGCAACAGAGAAGCTCCACGGTACGGTAGGCAGCAGCTTCTCGCTTGGTGAGCTGCCTCGATAATGTGACGCAAGCATCGCGTGGAAAGGAGGGCTTCGGGTAGTCGTCTGACCTGTCACATGCCCAGAGGCTGGAATATTCAACATCCACGGCAAAAAGCGCTCGTGTGGAAAGGAGGGCGCAAGGACGACGCGACTACTCCGGGATCAGCAAAATGGAACAATCATTTGGAAAGTACCTGAAAAGGCATAAGAATCCAATGGTCCAATTGGAGAGTGCAAAACTATTGCACAGAACAAATATGAATAAAGCATTTAAAAAGCTTGTGTGGAATTCATTCTGCAATCTCGATCCAGATGCCAACAGCAAAAGATAGACAGTACTGAGTTTTTGTAAGACATCTCAAAAGTGGTGCTCAAACACGATATTTGACAACAATATATGTCGTACAGGCGCACGGAAGTTATTTACACTAGTAGCTAGGAAACAAATTACTAAGCACAGTATAAACACACGATGTGGTGGTTGTTGCATTGAACTGTGAGTGATCTTCAACTGCAGAGCCGAGGAATCAGGGAATTTGGGCGCGGCCGTCAAATTGAGAGGCACAATATCCTTTTCAGAATCGGCCGAGCACGAATGCAACGACGCACGGAATTGCTGCAACAACTACTTGTACTTTTCAAGAACATGAATGTGAACGAAGCAGAGCCCGAGCAGGAACAGAGGAAGCATTGCGAAGCAGAGCACCGGCCCGGCCTCGCCGCCGGCGATAGCCGTGACGGCGAAGGAAGCCATGACCAGCCCCATGACAGCGAGGTTGCGGTGGAGGAACGCCAAGATGAGCGCGCTCACACGGACGAACGCCGCGTGGACGATTGGCGTGGTTGGGTCATCGCACATGCGGAGGCCGACGGCGATGAAGCTGGCGCCGACTAGAATCCCCATGAGGCCGAGGAGCATCCCGAGGTCATCGGAACAGATGCCGAAACCAACGGCCGTCGCTCTGCTTCCCGGAGTGTTGCTCATCGTCTTCGGCACGGCGAGGACGTGTCCCCTATGAATTTGGGCAGCATGCGGCAACATGATTATCACAATGAGGATAAACTCTCGGGCTCATAAGAATTTCAAGGACAACGGAAGACGACGTTGGTACGTGACCCACCCCAGGAACCATTCGAAGCTGCACTCGATCATCATCAAGCTATTTTCGAGGTGATCACAGCTGAAAGGGGCTGGATGTTGGACCCCAATATATAAAGCAGGCGGGTGAGTGAAGGAACGTTACCTGAGCGTATGAGCCTGAGCACGACGCTGACTTCGGCGGCGTGTCGTCCTCCGGTGAGATTGTCGCAGTCGCAGCGGAGGGGAGTTAGGCAACTTCAGCTGGGGAGAGGAGGAACAGGGGACAGCGAAAGGCCACATAGGAATCCGGATCAGAGCTGGTGAATGGAACAATATGGAAGGGAGGAGGCAGGGCAGGGAGGGGTTTTATAGGTGTGAGATGGATGGTAGCGAGGCCCAGACGCGGCTAATGGCCACGATGGACACCGGACAACGCAGAGGAAGTGCAAGTTGCTGATGAGTGATAGCGACAGGTGGACACAGGACATCATTGGAGGGTTACCGGTCCTTGCCGCCTGGCAGCTAGCACAGCTGGCTGATGCACTTGAAGGCATTACTCTGGATCCAGACACGAGAGACCAGCACATCTGGGTGACTTCGGCTAATGGTTCATTCTCCTACAAATCGTCATACGAAAGATTCTTTGTTGGCTCAACTAAGTTTGAACCGGCCAACAGGCTCTGGAAATCCTAGGCGCCTCTTAAAGTGAAGATCTTTGTTTGGCTAGCCATCAAGAATAGATGTTGGACGAGTGACAGACTAGCTCGGCAGGGGCTGCAACACCCTGCCCGCTGCCCGTTGTGCGACCAAGAGCAAGAGGATATTCGCCATTTACTCACCACTTGCATTTTCACAAGGGAGGTTTGGTTCCGCTCACTCCTATGGCTTCACCTCGAACACCTGATGCCTTCACTGCATGAGCGGAATTTCAGTGATTGGTGGCGTAAGGCTAGCAAAAGGGCAGGGAAAGAGCGACGAAAGACGCTTAACTCCCTAGTGCTGCTCGTCGCCTGGAACCTGTAGAAGTATCGCAACCGCTGCATTTTTGGTAATGAGATGCCACAGGCCCAGATCCTGCTACAGGAGATTCAGGACGAGGCTAACCTATGGATCATGGCTGGGGCGAAAGGCCTACGTCAGGTCCTTTAGGTGCCTCCATTAGAGGTTTAGAGTTAAGGTTGTTCTGTATAAATAGCGGCGCGATAATACTCTGTATTTACCATCCACCTCAGTAGGGCGATGTATCGGGCAGTTTCTTTTTTTTTCTCTTTAATATAATGATATGCAGTTTATTCGACAAAAAAAAAGTGATAGCGACAGGGGGTTCCTTCCAAAAAACAAAAAAGCAACATCCGACGAGGGGCCGTGCAAGTCCTCTGGTGCAGTGGCGGTACGCACGGTCCTGGTCTACGTAATCATATCGCTGCCGAGCAACATCTCGAGGAAATTCACAACAAAAGTCAGCGTGCCGCCGCAAGCGGGGGTTGGAAGGGCAGCAGGCTCGGTTGTGACTGTTCCCCGATTCCGCGACGGGGTAAGAGCGTGGCATGGTGGAAGCCACCCACCCACCCGACTGGACTACGACTCAACAAAGTCACCGAGTTTACCTGCGAGCCGGAGCAGGAAGCAGGCTGGAGAGGAGACGGCGAGAGGTTTAAGCCAGAGGATCTAAACTGCACGCGGGTGACTGCTCTGTAGCTTTAATAAGCGACTGGACTCAACCATACGATCGGCCGGGCTAGTGGGAGCAGGATTGCGAACTCGTGGGCGACAGACCCCCACATTGGCGACTAATAAACTCCAGCACCAACACGAGATTAATATTGCTGACTTGTTGAAATTTCAAGATGTCATTTTATGACACATGTGTGGTCATTTTTAGAAAAAGGATGGAGATCTTTCACGATCATGGGTTCCATTTGACGGGGAAGGGAAAACCGTGTTTAGTGGCCATGCCAAGATCTAGAAGCATGAAGCCCCGGGCGCGTCGATCGGCTGCCCAATGGGTGTTGTTTTCATGGACATGGTGACAAGATTGTAGATCGAGTTCCATCCCCCGGTCTGTCGTGCTCACTATATCCGCCGATCCTGTCAAACGTGATCTAGCGGACGACTCAACGGGCGTTGAAAGGACCAAAGCGAGAGATCGCGTTGCGTGCCGCTGGCCCGGGCCGGCGTTCGTGCGAGCCCGGCCGGTCGATGCACAGTATCCATGGAAGAACGCGTACCGCATACAAGGCACAATAGGATCAGATTACGTACATCAGAGCTTAATCATATTGCCAAGTAGCTTAATGGTATACTATCTCTTCTCTACTCTTAATCTCTACTACTTATTAATTTAGGTAAGATCATCATTGGTGTTGTTTTAGCTTGGTGTTGGCTTTTGTGTTGCTTTTACGTATTGGTATTGGACACAAAGTTAGAGATTGAATTCAAATCGGTTTCGTAACTTCCATATCAAGTATCAAATTCAAAAAATCATAAATCCCTTGTTCGAAGTTCAAATGAGGCAAACTCGGACTCTATCACGTAGCCCTCGAAAAGTTCTATAACTTTGATATTTAGTAGAAGTCAAGAGTCCATCGTTTTAGATTCTAAATTTACGATGCAAAAATATTTATTCTGATTTGGACTCCTATATGTAGGTCTCTGTGCAGGGCTTATATCGCCTACCTCCGTAGTCCAAATAATATGATCCATATATGCTTTAAAAAGGTCTCGATGAGATCTACAACTTTCGTGTTTTAGCTTTCCTTATTAGAGAATGTTTTCAAGTTCAAAATTACGTCACAATGCAGTGCTATTTCTATTATATGAGAATTGATTTTTCCTATCGGATAAAGGTTTTAC
Source organism: Eleusine coracana subsp. coracana (assembly GCA_032690845.1). Classification (NCBI taxonomy): domain Eukaryota; kingdom Viridiplantae; phylum Streptophyta; class Magnoliopsida; order Poales; family Poaceae; genus Eleusine; species Eleusine coracana. The sequence continues at coordinate 5,005,749 of CM064432.1, read as the reverse complement.
ATATCTTTAGGCATTGGGTCACGACCTTGATCTTGCATGTTGGGCTTCATAGAGATTCAGTGGTGCCTTATAGGCATAATGAGTTTGTGATAATCCCTCTTTGTATGGCGAACTAGACTTCATATCGGTACTTCTCATATTTGAGCAATTTTTAATGTCATTTGACTTAATTTTGCCACATAGCACTCGAACGATACTATATATGAAAAGCATTAACATTAGAGTAAAAAAATATCTATAATAAGAATACGATAAAAAATGGTAGAAAAATTGTTACTTATGACATATAAAATGGTACACTAAGAAGCACCAACAATAATCTATACACCTTATTAATTTAGGTGAGTTTTCTGCCCCGTGTTTTGGTGTTGGTCCGAATACAAGCCCACAAAGTTAGAGATTGAATCCAAATCGGTTTCGTACTTTTTATATTAAGCACTGAATTTAAAAAATCATAAATCCCTCGTCCGGAGTTCAAATGAGGAAAACTTGGACTCTATCGCGTATCTCTCGAAAGGTTCTACAACTTTGATATTCAATGAAAGTCAAGATTCCACCATTTTGTATTTCAAATTTATGATGCAAAAATATTTATTCTAATTCGGACTTCTCTGCACAGGTCTCTATGTGAGGCCCATATCTCCTACCTCCAAAGTCCAAATAATATGATCCATATATAGTCCAAAAAGATTTTGACGAGATCTACAACTTTCGTGTTTTAACTTTTCTCATTAGAGCATGTTTTCAAGTCCAAAATTGTGTCGCAATACAGTGTTGCTTCTATAATACGTGAATTGATTTTTCCTATCGGATAAAACTTCTAGAAATCTTTAGCCATTGGATCGTGACCTTGGTCTTGCATGTTAGGCTTTATAGAGGTCCAGTGATATCTTGTAGGCACCGTATTTATGATAAAAATATGGTAAAAAATAATAGAAAAATGTCAACAATTATATTATGTAAATATTTATATTTAAATTATAAAGAGTGTTTTAGTTTTTAAAACCCAAAGCAACGCACGAACATTTTGCTAGTATAAATATAAATATGATCTTTTATTAAAAAATGTCAGCAATATTGTATAAATAATTTATATTTAAATAATAAAGAGTGTTTTGTTTTTTTAACCCGTAGCAACGCACGGGCACTTTGCTAGTATATAATAATATAGGCGAGGTCGTCATTGGTGTTAGGAGTTGTGTGTCCATGTCGGTTTCTTGGTGAGGTCGTCATTGATGTTGGTTTAGTTTGGTGTTAGCTTTGACGATGTTGGGAGTTCCGTGCTCATGTCGGTTTCTATAACTTTTTTCACATGTGCTATCAAGCTGCATCGCGCTTGCCATCCCATAGATTTGGGAGTTTAAGATTTGGATCCCAAAGCCATTGTGTATTATGAAAACTCTAAGTTTAAGGCCCGCATCGAGGCACTCTTGCCATAAAAAGGAGCCTTGACCGCCTCTTGATTCTTTATTCCAAACCCTCCTCGCTTCGTGCCCTAGCATCCAAGCGTGAGCTCGAGTGCTGCCGCCACCGCCATTAAAGCGCTAGAACAGGCTCATTCATGCAATGAAGTTGCCCCGAAGTCGTCAAGTAGCAGTATAGGAGCACCTACTACCCATACCGGAGGTTCTTACACGGTATTGACGTTGTAATGAGGTTCTTACACGACATTGATATTGTAGTTGCCTCCCAAACAAAGCCAAAAATCATACTACCGTATCAACGAGATCTCAGCACCACCAGACGAGGAGCCGAGAACTTCAATCACGATCTCGCCATCTCATCACCCTGTGAGCTTCTTTGCTCAACATCTGTCGTTCAAGTACTTCTCAGACTAGTTCGACATTTTGTGGTATAGCTCTTGTGATGTTTGACATTAGTGAACTTTTTAGTAATGCTGATAAAGGACGTTCAAAAAATTAAAAAGTGATGAAAGTGAGACTAAAAAGTTACTATATTTGTTTCTTAGGTTAGAACCTGAAAGTAATATAGAATCAAAGATTAAAAAAATTATTAATGTTGTACTAAGTTTAGCTATAAGTCTAAAGAACATAGTCAAATAATGAAGGAGATTGACGACCTATAGAAGAATTGTGTTAAACTATGTAATATCCTATTATTAGAAATGATATTTCTTTTTCTATTTAATGAATATCCATTATACTTATATATGTTGATTTTAATTGTTTAAAAGATGTATCAACGCAGGGGCACTTTGCTAGTTTGTATATATATATATATAGTGTCGTGTCTAACCTATGTGTGTTATGCAAGTCTGATTCATATACATAAGTTACGTCCTATGTTGTAGTGATACACGAATAAGGTGTCGTATCTGTGTCAAAAACGTTGAGAGACACAAATACAATGCAGATACAACAAAAATACATTTATATCAAGTATCTAGAAAAATAGAAGATCGGGTAATTCTTCTAAACGACCTGGACCAAGATTGAATATGGCCCAAAAACAACACAAACAGCCCATTGACCAGTTATGTAGTATGTTATATGAGACCTAGCAGTATGTATACAATTCAACTTCACTTTCCATAGTCATACCATTCACCGCCTCCACCACCAACTACATGCAAGAATGAATACGCAGAACACTACTCGAAGTCCACAACCGCTTGCAGTGAGCAGCGATGCCATGTCGCCTACTGTCGACAACCAATTTCGACACCGTCGTGACTAAAGGACGCTCTCACTTGACAGTTGATAGTAAATAACCAAACGACCTCGTTTCCTGACTCCAGCTATCTCATTGTTGACTGTAGTTATACACCAATTTTGACCGTCAAATTTTCTCACAAAATAGGAAGACAAGACATTTCATACATGCATGTTAGCTAGAAATAATACAATTACACTTGTCCTTGGAGAAATATGTTCAAGTAGTAGTGTAGAGGAATACAGCCCAACTCTACAAGCAAATCAAAAATTGGTTTGAGAATTATTCAAACTGGTTTGTGAGCAAATTTAACTGGAATTTAAATAATCACTCGATTCAAAATTATTTTCTCCACTGACCTTAATCCAAAAAGTAAGTATGACAAGAATTCATCCAAGTAATAGCACGGAAATCGAGATTGGATAGGTTTGAATATCATGTTTTTTATTTTTATTTTGATAAAGTTTGATTCAACTTTTTTTAGTTCATCTTTCTTCCGGGCTGTTATAAACCTAGCCCCTTACAAAATTCACATCCATGAGATTTCAATCCTAATCCACAAAGAGATTGGGGAGTTCTTTTTACTCCATGCTCTATTGAATATACTAGGCATGTGGTGTCGCTACTTCGTTGATACGTGCAAGAACTTCTTCAGTTACGACACGAGAAACTCGTCGTGGACACCTAATAGATGAGATGGCAAATTCTATTTGTATGCAAGCATTCCAATCTTTCATATAATACGGAATGGTTCAATGTACCTCTATGTTAGCTTTCCACGAACATGGAACCTACATGTAACTCAAAGAGGGGAACCTTAAGATAAACTTAGTACCTTTTGCTAAACTCAGGTATTCTTCTTCTCTTATCTGCATAGCTCTTTTTCATATTTTGTGCAACTTTCAAATATTCTCTCACCTTCTTAACTTTCTCTTCTACAACCTTGATGTTATGGAATATATAACTAAGATACTATTATAACACTATATTACCTTAATTTACTCTATCTACAAGGTAAAAGTTGTTTTAAAACCTAGACATTTTTCATAGAATATATGCTATGTGAACTAATTCATTTACAAGAAGATACAGAATAACACTAGATCTTGACAACATGATCCCATTTTTGGCTACTTGTACCACGGAACTAAGTCCCTAAGATGGACATATTCAGGAACAATGTAAATAACATAATGGTTCCAATCATTTATGACCTATTATGCCAAATATAGAATACGTTATAACACATAAAAACAATCATGTTCTAAATAAAGAGGATGTGATGACATACTATAGGTATACAGTTTTAACTTAGAGAACACAATATATTATGCGAAATGCATCTTGTAACTATTCATATACTTAAATATACTTACTAAGTACTATAAACTGAAGAGTTAATAGTCCGGTGCGTCGCTTTCGGCGAGTTCTCTCTCCTCTGATGCTTCATCTTTTGGCTAATTACGAGAGCTGCCCTTTCCCTTGCACTCCATGCAAACAATCTGCACAACACCACGGCGCTATATCCTCGTACGCGTGGCGGTGACCAGGGATCCCATGGAGCTTTAATAAGCTGGGTAGCAGGCTACGTGCCGCTCACACGAATTCGCCCGCCGACGCACACTGACCGCGCTTGTCAAATTAGCATTGTTGGCCGCGCATCGCATCGGACACGGCACGACGGCACCACATACAAGGTAATCAATCATTCGTCGGCCTCGGCCGGTCGTGTCGTGTGTGGTGGATAGGCAGGTTGGTGGGCCCGCAACGTAGCGGCACTCAAGGAGAAGGAGGTTGTCGCGCTCGTCGTCCATCCAGAGGACGCCGGCAGCGAAGAAGCTGGCGCCGACGAGGCCAAGCTCGCCAGGGCCGACGCCGGCGCAGACCGCGAACAGCATTACGGCCGCCACTCTGGTTCCCGGATTCTTCGTCATCCTTGATCGGCGTCCACGACGAATACAACGAACGTTCCCTCTGTCCATTCGAGCATCACGCAGCAAATGATGTTGAGTACAACACGGAGAGGGGCGCAATCTGGAAACAAATTGGCACGCCACCGTACCTTCAGAGCATTTCCGAGAGGAGAACGGCGTCGAAACTGGTGGCGAGCAGAGCAAAGCACAGACCACCGAGGGAGGGAGGGAAAAGGAACGTTACCGGAGCACCTCCGTCCGTGTCGCCCTCCTAACCTGCGGCACAGGAGCGTAAGCAGCGGCTTGGCTGTGGGGATCTGAGCCTAGGGACTTGCTAATTTTTAGTTGTATGAAAGTTTGGGTAACTTATAATTACCGTTTTAAACCATTGAATTTAGATCTAAGGACTTATAATTATTATATAAATAATCCTATAAAAGAAAAACCAAAATACAAAGAAACAAACCAGTGACTGAAAACTTTCGGTCATTTAAAAACTAGAAAAAATATCATAACAATGGAGGGGCAGAAAGGAGAGAACTGTGCCGATTACACAGAAGGAAATGGCAGCCAAACAAGGTTAGGCGATGACTCAACGGGTGTTGAAAGCACCACAAAAGCGAGATCGCGCTGCAGCCCACACAGGCCCGATCGATGCGAATGGGTAAAGGCCGGCATGTGGAATTTCCTAGACGTGCATGGTAGGGAGTTCACCAGGACCGTCTGCCGCCCAGGCGCTGGTAAATCCTCTTGTGGCACATCGCTCGCTCCGTCCTTGGAGTTCAAACAGCCGAGTCCACGTCCCAGGAGTTCACCTCTAGGAGCACCGCTGCCAGTGAAATGGTTAGTCCAGGTCACTAGTGGTTAACATCAATGAATGGTTGTATAATATTCACTCAGCTGCTCATTTGAATATTTAAGTATACTTGAGCATGCAAGGATAACATTTGGTTGGTTACAATTCTAGTGCTTTCTCAAGCTAGCTGCTTACGCCAGCTTCACACGAACATTGATGAATCACTGAGCGAAACGCCGGCCATAATACTTGCTCTAATTGACCGGTACGCCATGTGCCATTACCGAGCTGGGCCCAAACAAAGGGCTCGTTTGGAATATGCACAGCACTCAGCCGGATTGGATTGCATCTTTGCACCATCGTACAGTTGCATTAGCATACGAAGAACATATAGAATTCGACAAGCCAATCCATAAGTTATCCGCATGATCTATCTAATTATAACCAATAAATCCATATGTTATATTGGCAATGTTTCAAATCTTTTTTTAAAAAAAAATTCGATGCGCTGCCACGTGCCCCGACACAAGAATATTCAATAGTTCAACACCCACAGCAAAAGCGCTCGTGTCTAGAAAAGGCACAATGACGAGGAAGGAAGAGGTACCGACTTTGTAGAAGTGCGTTCGGTTTCGTACTTCGCTTGCGAGTCGCGGCAGTCGTGACCCCGATGTCACCGTCCACGGCGAAAGAAAAGCGACAGAGCGTGGAACGGGAAACGGGCGGGCGGGCGAGGAAGCAACGCGGAAAAGGGAGCGAGACAAACACCCTCTCTGTCTCTGCGCTTGGAACACCAGCAGAAGCACTTGCAGACAATCCCTGCGCTTGGAACGAACCACATCGCCATCAGCAATAGTAATACTTTTGCACCAGTCCCTGCGCTTGGAATTATCGGAAACGGTGCAAGTATCATTAACAGTTCTTGCGCGGCAATCAGCTGAAATACGCTCAGGTAACGTTCCTTCTCTTCCCGGCCTCCAACATCCAACCCCGAAATTGTTATGAGCTCGAGAGTTTATCCTCGAAATTGTTATGAGCTCGAGAGTTTATCCTCGTTGTGATAATCATATTGCTGCATGCTGTTCAAATTCACAGGGGAGAAGGGACGTCGTCGCCGACGATGAGCAACACTCTGGGAAGCCGAGCGACAGCCGCCGGCTTCGCCGTCATGCTGCTTGCGGCCAACGTCGGCATCGGTTCCGGCAAGCTCGGGATGCTCCTCGGCTTTTTCGGGATTCTCGTCGGCGCCGGCTTCGTCGCCGTCAGCCTCGGCATGGGCGACGGCCTGACCACGCCAATCGTCCCCGCGGCGTTCCTGCACCGCAACCTCGCCGAGGTGGGGCTAGTCATGGCTTCCTCCGCCGTCACGGCTGCCGTCGGCGGTGAAGCTGGGCCGGTGCTCTGCTTCACAATGCTTGTTTTGTTCCTGCTCGGGCTCTGCTTCGTCCACATTCATGTTCTTCAAGAGTCCTAGTAGTTGTTGCTGAACTTCCATGCTTCGTTGCATTCATGCTCCCGGCTGATTCTTAAAAGGATATTGTCCCGCCCCCCTCAATCTGACAGCCGTCGCCACCACGCCCAAACCCCCTGATTGCTCGGTTTTGTACTTCAACATCATCAGTTGAATGCAAGAACCACTGCCCCTGTTTATCTCGTAGTACCTAGTAATTTGTACCTTAACTAGTGAAAAGCTATACCGTCTGCTTGTACAGGATATTCTTGTCAAACATCGTGTTTGAGCACCAGTTTTCAGATGTCTAGAAAAGAGAACTCAGTACGGTCTGTCCTTGCTGGAGACTGCAGAATGAATTGCACACATGCTTTTTAAATATGACTTGACTTTGATTTTATATGTTCGTATGCTAAAATTGTTGTTCAGCTCCTAAACAAATACTATACTAATGCAACTGTGTGCTACTATATAAGCCAGTGTGCTTTTCTTGGCCCAATAACAATTGCCATGATAGGGCACTGATGCAATCCAATCCGGTTGTCGTCGGCAGGGCGGCAGTGCTGCACAAAATCCAAACGAGCCCTCTCACCCCTCTATCTGGCCTCAGCTCGGTAATGACACATGGCGTACCGGTTTCTTAGAGGTGAACTCTAGGGACGTGGATTCAGCTCTTTGAACTCCAAGGACGGATCGAGCGATGGCGACCGGCACAATGCGGCGCCTGGGCGGCAGACGGACAGATGGTCCTGGTGAACTCGCTGCCAAGCACATCTGGTAGGAAATTCACAGCCGAGTCACTCGGGCTCGGGCTCAGCGTCAGTGGGTGACGCCGCCTCACTCCGATCTCTGCAAACTACTAGAAGCCGTAACCCACTGGTGCAGCGCCCAGCCAGCCAGGAGGAGGGACGGAATGCGGGACCCGTTGCTAACGCCGGCCACGTACGAGGTACGACAACAACAGCGTACTGCGTATCACTGTACCTGTGCATTTGAGCTAGGATAATTGGCCCAGCATGCGGCCTGACCAATCCAGCACGGCACGAACCTGGCACGGCACAGAGCCTGGGCCAGCCCGTGGCACGGTGCAGGCCATGTCTTAGACCAATCCCCAAGCTCATAGCATGGCATGAGGTCCGACCCAATAGGTGGATGGCCTGATAATGGCCCCAAAGAATGAGACCCTCCATCCGATGTGGCCCAATGTCATTTCCTTTCCATTGGCATCTCGATTTGGATCTCCTTCGCCTTCTCGCTCGCCCTCACCATCGACACTCCGCCTTGCCCCCTCTACCCCTTTCTCCTTAGGTTTAGATCTCAGGGGTCGACACTCGTCATCGCGCCGGCTCATAGCTGTCGTCATTGCTTCCGCCTTTGAGCTTCGGCATCGGGCCATCATATCGCTTAGGCCACTGTGCCTTTGGGCCATTTGGTCAGCCCAGCACGACAAAATCCCTTCATGTCGTGCCATGGGCTGAACCCCGGACACGGCCTCGAACAGCTTGGATGGCTCGTCATGTCATGCCGGCCCTCATCCAAAGCATGTCGGGTCTAAGGAGGCCCATGCCATGCCGGGCCAGGTAACGCGGAAAAGGGAGCTGAGACAACGGAAAAAAATTGTTGCGAACCGTCCGCAAGAATGCACCGTAAGCCGCGTGTCGGCCGCCATCCACCTATAAAGCCTCCTGGCTCTGCTCCTCGTCCCCTGCATCCACCAGCTCCGATCCGGATCCCTGAGTGGCCTTTCTCTGTCCCTGCTCCTCTTCTCCCCAGCTGAAATCGCCGAGCCAAGTTGCTGCCTACTTCCCTCCGCTGCCGCCGGAGGATAACACCGCGCCGAAGTCAGCGTCGTGCTAAGGCTCATACGCTCAGGTAACGTTCCTTCAGTCACGGGCCTTTATATATTGGAGTCCAACATCCAACCCCTTTCTGCTGCTGTGATCACCTCGAAAATAGTTTGATGGTCGACAGCAGAGCTTCGATTAGTTTCTGCGTCACGTAGCAACCTCGTCCTCCGTTATCCTTGAAATTCTTATGAGCCCGAGAGTTTATCCTCATGTTGTTGTGTGCTGCACGAAATGACAGGAGACGTCGTCACTGCGCCGCCGACGATGAGCATCATTCCGGGAAGCAGAGCGACGGCCGTCGGCTTCGCCATCATGCTGCTTGCTGCCACTGTCGGCATCGGCTCCGGCGAGCTCGGGATGCTCCTCGGCTTTGTCGGGATTCTCGTCGGCGCAAGCTTCGTCGCCGTCGGCCTCCGCATGGGCGACGACCAGACCACGCCAATCGTCCACGCGGTGTTCGCCCGTGTGAACGCGCTCGTCACGCCGTTCCTGCACCGCAACCTCGCCGTCGTGGGGCTAGTCATGGCTTCCTCCGCCGTCACGGCTGTCGCCGGCGGCGAGGCCGTGCCGGTGCTCTGTTTCGCGATGCTCGCTCTGTTCCTGCTCGGACTCTGCTTCATCAACATTCGAGTTCTCGCTCTCGCACAGTAGCTCGTTCGATCCCTTTTTCAGCTTGTTCAATCCCTTGCTTCGACTGATTCTTGGAAGGATATTGTGCCCCTCAATCTGACAGCCGTCGCTGCCACGCCCAAATTCCCAGATTGCTCGGTTTTGCAGTTGAAGATGACAGTTCACTGCAACTACCACCGCGCCGTGTGTATACTTTGATTAGTAATTTGTTTCTCAACTAGGAGTAGTACTGTAAATAACAACCGTGCGCTTGTACGAAATATTGTTGTCAAACATCGTGTTTGAGCACCAGTTTTCAGATGTTTAGAAAAGAGAACTCAGTACTGTCTGTCTTGGCTAGAGAGATTGCAGAATCAATTGCACACATGCTAATTAAATTTAAATATGCTTTTATTCATATTTGATTCTATGCAAGAGTTGTGGAGTGACCAATTGAGCCATTGGATTCAGCCGTTGATGCTTTTCGGGTGCTTTGTGCTGAATAGTACCGGGCCATGTGTTAATCCCGGAGCAATCGCGGCGTCATTTCGCAATTTCCAGACACGAGCGCTTTAGCTGTGGGTGTTGAATATTCTTGCCTCTCGCGTGGCAACACACCGAGTTGTACTTGTAGGCGTAAAATAATTTATTCGCTAGCTGGATCATGCCGATAACATATGACTTGGCTTGGATTTTATATGTTCGTTTGCTACAAATGTTGTTCAGCTCCTAAAGAAATATTTTAGAGGTGATTAACTGCGGGGGAGTGTACTAATATAATCTTGTATGCTTCCTTGACCTAAAAATAGTTGTCATGATGATGCACGGTTGCCCATGGCGTAAGCTAGGTGGTAATGGCACATGGCGTGCCGGTTAATTAGAGGTGAACTCCCGTGGCGGGCTGTTTGGACGTGGATTCATTTCGGAACGTTTCACCGGCAGCGCAGCCCGTGCGCTCGGGTCCACCGACGGAGCGAGTGACGGTGACCGGCAGAAGAGGATTTGCGCAGGCGGCCGCACAATGCGGTGCCTGGCGCGGCAGACGGTCCTGGTCAATGCGCTAGGAAATTCACAGCCGAGTGGGTGGGTGACGCCGCCTCACTCACGCTACGTATAGTATAGGAGCGGCAGGAAGGAAGACGTGGTTCCCGATTCTGGATTCATTTCGTAATTTTGTCTCCCTCCTCTCCGATCTCTTTCCGTGCACGTTGCTTTGGTCTCCGTCCCTCGGCCGCTCCCTCCCCTGCCTTTTTTTTTTATAGAGTTTTAGAGTGCCAACAAGCACTCCCGCCTCATTGCATTGCAACTCCCCTGCCTTTTCTCTTTCTCACTCGCTTTATTCCAGTGAGGGGTATAGCTGGGCTGGGCATTCGGGTCACCTGGCCCGGCATGGCATGGGCCTCCTTAGACCCGACATGCTTTGGATGAGGGCTGGCGGCTTAATTTAAGCAGAGGGAGGGCGAGGTAGTGGGCAAGGTTTACGTAACAATGCGAACCGGCGGAACGGGTCACGGCAGGTTCACCGGTTAACTCCAGCGGTTACATGACCATGCGAATCGCACGTTGCCATGATAACCATCGTCACGTTCCGTTCGATCAAAAGTCCTTGCCCAGTGACCGAACGCGGGATTCACGCGGTGGTACGTGCCTGGTGCTCGGGCAGTCGCAGGCCGCAAGCCGTGACTGCGTATCGCAGGCCCTGGACGGCGTACGTGCACCCGGACCTCGCTTACTGCCCCGCCCCCACACGTGTTGCCTCGTTAGTTGATATGATATGCTCTGTAAAGTTGTGGTGACTTTGTTGTTTACCTGGCCGTCAGGTCTGATGTGCTCCGGCTGTGTCGCCATGGCCAAGTGTTGTCGCGAGGGCAAGTAATGGACTTTCTCCCGCGCTGGAGTGCTCATATGCGCCGATCGAGTTAGAAACCCAGTACAGTACCCACCGAACGGCGGATCAGATAAGAAACCTTCGATGTTAATCCCCATGTTTAGGCAGAAATATCTACAAATTCATATGCCTTAGATTGATCCAGGCACTACCGCGTAATTAAACGGACTGTCGTGTGGGTGTGGCTCAATATTTAACAGATCCTCAGCAGCTGACCAAACTTCATGATTTTTAATTTCTAGTGCACCTCGAAACCGGGGCGAAAAAACAATGCATGTTTGACAAAGTACACTATGCAGGATTGGATTACATCAGTGCCCAGTCATGGCCAGTAGGTCAAGAAATACATATGGGTGTGATCGTTTTCACCCCTCTGATTTTTAGACTTGTTACATCGAATATTGTGATACTAATTAGGAGTATTAAGTATAGATTACTGATAAAACCTAGTCTATAACCCCGCTCTAAATGACGAGACAAATCTATTAAAACTAATTAGGTCATAATTAGATAATGTAATGGTACAGTAAACATCTCTTAATGATGACTTAATTAAGCTTAATGAATTTATCACGCTGATGCACATTCAACTCTATAATTAGTTTTATATTTAATATATATTTAATAATCATATATAGCATTTTAATGATTGATGTGACCTCACTAAAATTTACACCCAAAGAAACAAACACACCCACAGACTATAGTAGTTACACAATCATTTATCTACATTTAGAATCTCCGCCGGGCCATATGCTACTAGCATGATCTATGTAGTAGCAAATAAAAAATATTTTATGTCAACAACACGATGTGTCTGCCACTGCCAGGTGGCCATGCATGCTCGAGTATTCGACTCCCACAGCAAACCGCTCGTGTCTGCAGAAACGCCACGATTCCGGGCCGAAGATGTTGATGAACGAAAGAATTACATCGCTACCTCAGTAATCCATTTGTGCAAGACGAAATTCAGGGTCGTGCGCAATAACAGACGGGGTCCCCTGACAGTGCAATCACACACAGCAAAAATGTTTTTTTTTTTTGAAACTGCAGCAAAAGATGTTGATAACAAGACGGATCGTGACCCGCGAATCCACGAGAACAGGACCGAATCGAAGCACCAACCGATCGTCACAACATTTTCACGGAGATCACGGCAAGAGAGCATCTCCAGTGGGAGATCTTAAATCAAAGTATCTACTTCTCTATTTGACACCTAAGTCCCAATCTCAACTACAACCGAACTTCTCAAATCCAATCTCCTATTTTTTCTTCTGACAAGTGGGTCTTTCTTGTCAATGATCTAGATCCGATCGCCCGACAGCTCGACGGTGCGGTGGCGAGCACGATGGAAGGGGCGGTGTGATGCGGAATCGAGGACCTAGCAGTCGACGCCCCGATGAGACAACGAGATCCAATGGTGGAGGTGCAGCAGTGCTCGGGAGGTGTTGCAGAGCTTGTCGTCAGGATGGAGCGGGGCACAGAGATCCATCGTTGTGAGGAGCTCTCGCTCGTCCGGTGCCACCACCCCTCCCGCCCACGCTCGCTCGACACCGCCCTGTCTACACCCCACTGCACGCGCCCACCCACGGTGCCGCCACCCCTCATGCCTGCGCTTTCCTGACACCGCCCGCGCCCGCCCATGGCGCCGCTCCTCCCACGCCGTCGTGTCGCCGCTCCTATGCCTCCTCCTCCGGAGGCGTGGATCATGGCAGCGCGTCCGCAAGCAGCAGCCGCCGCCCGCAGCATGCTCCACCCCGAGAGCCTTATTTAATTAAGACGGCAAATAAGAGATCTGTTAGAGATTATTTTTTAGATTAACCTTTTAAGAAATAGAGTAAAAAGTATTTTTAAGAGCTATGCTTGAGATGCTCTAACAAGTCCAAAAGCATGTAGGAGCCGGATCGTGACGCACTGGCGTACAATGATAGGGAGGAAAGAAAAGGAAGGTTACCCGATCACGACAGCCCTCCTGCGGGATTGTTGTAGCGGAGGGGCCTAGGCAACAGCCTCGTTCGGTGACTTCAACCACTGTGGAGAGAGCGGCGGCCGGGCCTGAAGAGGAAGAGGATGCGAGGCATCTCGAGAGCATATCAGGTGAAAATGGTCTAGAAGTTGCAAATCTGAAAATTTTCAAAGTGGACTGTTGGATCTTGCATCTACGGCTGTGATTGAGCAGCTGCATGTCCAAACATCCAAGACTCTAAAAAACTAAGGGGGGAATCTGCATATATGCAAAAACTATTGGGGGGGGGGGGGCATGTGCAATTATTTGGATGCATCGTAACCGTAGATGCAAGATCCAATGGTCCACTTTAAAAATTTTCAGATGTGCAACTTCTAGACCATTTTCACCTGATATGTTCTCAGACATCCCTTACTCGCACGCACTGGCCACGAAAATCGTCACGTGCCCGAGTCGCCGTGCCAGGTGAAATGCCCGGCCATCGTCGCCGCCGCGAGCGCAGGTCTCTCGGGCAAGCAAGGCGTCGTGTATGACTCATGAGCTAGTTGGTAAGCGCAAACTAGAACGGCAGGCGTCGAGACTCAGAGAGAGAATATTATTGTTCGACTCGATCGATCGCTTTCCAACCGTCGCTTTCTGTTTCGCGTTGAGTTGGAACTTTTCGCGTCGTTTGTGGGAGGAACCAAACCCCAAAGCCCGTGACGTGTCATGTGTTGTTCCAACGTGACGAATAACACACTTTCTCATTTGGACTGTTCCAAATTGGAACGCTCAGCTTCTTATATAAAACCCCCTCCCTCCTTGCTCTGCTCCTCGTCCCCTCCATCCATCCACCAGCTCCGATCCGGATTCCTATCCCTTGCTCCTCTTCATCCCTGCTGAAGTCGCCGAGCCAAGCTGCTGCCTACTCTCCTCCGCTGCGACAATCCCGCCGGAGGAAGACACGCTGCCGAAGTCAGCGTCATGCTCAGGTATCGTTCCTTCACTCACCGGCCTTTATCGGGCTACAACATCCAACACCCGCTCTGCTCTGCTGATCACCTCGAAAATAGTTTGATGACCGGCTGCAGATTCGAATGGTTCCTGGACCACGAAATTCTTACGAGCTCGAGAGTTTATCCTCGTTGTGATAATCATGTTGATGCGTGCTGCACGACTTGACAGGGGACGGTGTCACTGTACCGCCTACGATGAGCAACAATCCTATTCCGGGAAGCAGAGTGAGGTTCACCGGGTTCGCCATTATGTTGCTTGCGATCAGCTCCGGCGTCGGCAACTTGGGACTACTCCTTGGCCTCGCTGGCGTTCTCATCGCCGCCAACTTCATCGGCGAGGAGCCGGCGTTTGCAAACCTAGGCGCTCTCACGGCGTTCCTGCGCCGCAACCTCGCTTTCATTGGGTTAATCTTGACCTCTTCGGCAGTCACGGCCGTCGCAGGCAGTGAGGCTGGGCCGGTGCTCTGCTGCGCCATGTTTGCTCTGCTCCTATCTTGGGCTCTGCTTCATCAACGTTCCAGTTCTCGGACTCGGAGAGTAGTTGGTGCTCTGCTGCGCCGTCACGTGTGGTTGTGTTGTGTTCGTGAGTAGTATTTGGTGAGTGTGTGAGCGTCAGGTGTGATATGCTATGGCTGTGTGTTACCATTGCGAAGTTGTTGACAAAAAAAAAAAAAATTGTACCACCTACACCTAGTTAAGTTACCTGTAGCGTTACCTAAGCAGCGTGTCTTGTTCATTATTAATTCCGTTGGATTCCAACTGCACGGCAGTTGTGTTCGTGTTTGTGTGGATTTGTCTGAAGACGTGTTATTGTCTGAGATTTGTGTTGCGTTCTGTTAAAGATCCATCGGACGAGAAAATGCAATATAAGGGCATCCACTGACTGTTGTATGTGAACATGGCCGCAGGTCGTCCGTGCCAGGTCAGCCATATAATAATATAGCTGTTCGTGTTTGTAAAATAAATAAATTAGTATAGATTTTGAAATGGCATTCAAAGGACCAAAGGGAGAACAGGGTGCCGCGTGTTCTGCGGCCATGTTCGCTCCTGTGCAGTACTAATTTATACTAATTTATTTATTTATTATTTGTAAATTGAGCATCCGAGTGGAGTGCTATGCTACTTCCAAATGTTACTGTATTTTTGTTAGTAAAAACTTTGCACTAACCAATGATAATCAGAAAGTAAAGATAGGAGGTGGAAGACAGGTCCCGTCAAGATTCATAGTCTAGCAAATAGGAACTACAACATAAACTCTTTCTCCTTCTATCAATTCAACCAACATGAATATATATAGTTTCTTTAGTCACTGCATGCTAAAAAACTATTATAACAAAATATTGCAATGAAAAACTTGGTTCAATAAAAGGTGTAAATATCTATACCTCAACTAAAATCATGCTAGGTGTAATAGCAGCTTGTGGACCAACCCAACCTCGTTTTATTGGCAAGATCCCGTTGCTGCAGGGCCCTGCTGTTTGAAATATATATTCCATGGCTTCATTGAGTACTATGAACTTGAGTACAACCAATGTTCTGATTGCGACGTGGCAGCAAGTAGCTTAGAGCATCTCTAGCAGCCCTCTCAAATTAGCCTCCTATACTATATTTTGAGAACCTAGTCTAAAAAATGAACACCAGTAGACCTCTCAGTTGGACCCTCATTTCAGTAACCCTCTCAAATCTCCAACATGGACTCTCAGATATGAAAGCCCTCTCAACTCTGGGTCCATTATTTTTCTTTCTTTATCTATCTTTTATTTTCCTCTATACCTCCCTCTCTCTCTCCCAAGCCGACGCATCGCCCGGGCTCCCCTGCCTCGACGCTGCCCGCACCTGTCCTCCCCGCCGGCCGCTGCCCGACCCCGCCACCCCTACCCCTTCCCCTTTTTTTCCTCTCGACGGCGCACCTGTCGGATCTCCGCCGCCGCCCCATGGCCGGATCTCCACCAGCGCCTCCAAGATCCAAAGTTGCAGGCGGCGAGCGACGGGAAGAGGGTGGGTGGCGGGCCATGGGCGGAGCAGGAGCCAAGATCGGCGCCTCCGATGGGGCGGAAGACCTCCCCGGCCTGCCAGGCGCTGCGCCGATGGCTGGAGGAGCAGCGGCGCCGAGTGCCAACGCGGGCCACGCTACCTCCTCTTCAATCCCTGCCAGATCTCGCCCTCCTGCCATGGTGCACACGAGCTCGTCCTCCTCCACACCCCCGACCTCCCCCCCCCCACCTCCCCTTCCCGGCGAGGTCGCGCCGCCCGTGCACCGTTTTGTCTTAATGACAAGCGGGTCCCACATGTAAGTGTTGTCTTGTTTCAATGACAAGCGGGTTCTGTTTGTCGGGAGAAAGAAATGAGAGTGTTGTTTTGAGCAGTATTGGTGGAGTTGAGAAAAATTTTTGAGCTCTCAAAAGTGGAACCCAGTTCTCGAAAGATGAAGTAGGGGGCTTAATTTGAGAATCCCCACTGGAGATGCTCTTAGAGAAATAGGCTCCTCACAAAAAACCAAGTGCCTGGTCGCATGCTGCTCCTTGGCGTCCTCACGATGGTGGCGCTGTATGTGATTCAACCAGATCACATCTTGAGGCGGCGGCCCACAGTGGCTAGGAGAGTGTGACCATAACATGTACACCACCAAGGATACAGTTCAGGAATTCATGAATTTAGATGTGGCAGATTGAAGCCATCTTGCCTGTGATTGGACTCTAAGAGAAACTCAGCTTGATCTTCCTGTTATGTGATTATGCCTCCGCCACTGCTAAAGCTTGATCAAGAAACAATTCCCAAAACAACACCGTAATACAAGATTTTAGTTCCGGGATCAATACGTATACGTGATGGATAGGTGTACCTAAAATGGATGGGCCTGATTTATTTATAAAATGGTCAGGGCCAAAGCTAAAATAACTTGAAGGTGAGGAATTATAAATAAATCGGTCAGGACCAAAGCTAAAATAACTTGAAGGTGAGGAATTAATAAAGCTTCATCAGGATGTGGACGCAGATATCGAGCCGAATGTGTTTCATGTTGATCTGTGCTGATGGTAATCTAAACTCAACCTTATTACAGATCCCCATCTGCTATGTATGTGAAGCGTATATTAGTATCTTGATCTGCACAAAAAACAAAATCCCAAGATACGAACAGTACCATCTGCTCACGGCACCTTGTGTACAGCGATCATCATCGATATGTACATCCAGATCAGCTGCAAAACTGTCACCCGCTGGCTTTTTTCACACCCGAGAAGGGTACCCCTACTGAAGTATTATACACGGAAGAAGAACAGAACCACGATGGAGACCATGTTGGTGCCTGCGGAAGGGTATAGCTTGTTGGCGACATCGACAGAACATATGAGGAACCGAGGTTGCTATTCAAACAGATCTCTTGACTCATCAGGGAGCTTCACCAAAGTAGAACAGCGCTATATAAGACCTCAGTTAATGGGACGAGATCAAGCCATCAAGATTTTGGATGCTCAGCTTTAGCAGGTAGCCAATGCATGCGACCAGGCAGATCATATCGCGGCGGCTTGATAATTTTCAGGAGATTGATCTGGGCAGAAGGTCGAAAGGGACAAATACGTACATGATAGGTGAGGCTCCATGAGGGGGAGGGGGATGTATGCACAGATCTAGTTAGGCAAGAGATCAATCGTCAGATTTCCATATAAGATTACATTGAGAGAGATTAAAAACTGGATGTTTTGCTTTATTTGAGAATGTATATCCTATTTCTCTCTTTTTCTAGGCCATGTAGTGGAAAGTTCATCTCCTTTTATTATTAAATAGATCTCGATCCAGATTTCAGACATCAATAGCAAGAGAGTACCGAGTAGTATTTCTCTTTCTCAGACATAATGTTTGACAACATTAGTCCCTACAAGCACACAATACTTATTTAGTTAAGAGATACAAATAACTACTAAGTATAAGATAAGTTCCTTATAAGCACACAATAGCCAATGGCAAACATCGCAAACAACACATCTTCAAATTAGAACAAGAGGAGGGGGTGATTGAGGGTGATTTAGAATTAAAAAAGTATATCACCAATTACTATAAAGGTCTATTCAGCCAACCGCGAGATAGTAATTTCTCGCTTGTGGAAAATCAAATTGAAGATATTCCACAAGTAAGTAATGTTGAAAATGATATGCTGATTTCAACATTTACCGAATCAGAGGTAAAGGAGGCTGTGTTCGAAATGGAACATAATAAAGCTCCTGAACCAGATGGCTTCCTGCTGAATTTTATCAGGTATTCTGTGAAGTTATAAAAAAGGATTTGATGGCCCTCTTCAATGATTTTTATGAAAAAAACCTTCAGCTTTTTAGTCTTAACTTTGGAGTAATTATGCTACTTCCAAAGACTAAAGATGCTAAACAAATCCAGCAATACTGACCGATTTGTCTACTCAATGACAACTTTAAAATATTTGCAAAGGTTGGCACCAATAGAATCAATCGAGTAGCACAAAAGGTTGTTAGTCCATCTCAAACTGCCTTTATGCCTGGCAGGAATATAATGGAAGGAGTGGTGATTTTACATGAGACTATTCATTAACTTCACACCAAAAAACTTGACGGGGTGGTATTCAAAATTGATTTTGAGAAAGCCTATGACAAGGTCAAGTGGTCATTTCTTCAACAAACCTTACGTATGAAAGGTTTTGCACCAAAGTGGTGTAGATGGATTGAAAACTTTGTTACTGGAGGTAGTGTTGGCATTAAAGTCAATGATAACATAGGTCACTACTTCCAAACAAAAAGAGAATTGTGTCAAGGTGATCCAATGTCCCTTATTTTATCCAACATCATAGCTGATATGCTTGCGCTATTAATTCAAAGGGCAAAAGATGATGGACAGATACGGGGTGTGGTGCCACACCTAGTAGATGATGAATTGTCTATTTTACAATATGCAGACGTCACCATTATCTTTATGGACCACGACTTGGAACAAGCTAAAAACATGAAGCTTTTACTCATTGTTTTTGAGCAGTTATCGGGTCTTAAAATTAACTTTCATAAAAGTGAAATCTTTGCTATGGGAGAGCAAAAGATTTCGAGAATGAATATACAGAACTCTTCGGATGTAATGCAGGGAAATATCCTTTAAGATACTTGGGTATTTCTATGCACCATAGAAAACTCCATAATATTGATTGGAAGTGCATTGAAGAGAGATTTGAAAGGAAGTTATCGTGCTGGAAAGCTAAGCACTTGTCATATGGAGGTAGATTGATCCTTCTTAATTCAGTGTTAAGCAGTCTACCCATGTTTATGATGTCCTTCTTTGAAATTCCAAAAGAAGTGGTTAAAAAGCTAGACCAATATAGATCTAGATTCTACTGGCAAGGTGGTAAGGATAAAAAGAAATATCCCCTTGCAAAGTGGGACATCCTATACCGGCCTAAAGACCAAGGTGGACTTGGAATAATTGATCTACAAGTTCAAAACCAATGTCTATTGAGTAAATGGATTGTCAAATTACTCAATGAAGATGGATCGTGACAGTCTTTGCTTAGGAATAAATATCTAAGCACAAAGTCTCTTTCACAAGTACAAAGTAAGCCTGGAGGCTCACATTTTTTGAGGGGTGTATTGAAGATAAAAGACCAGGTTTTGGCTTGTGGTTCCTTCAAAGTCAAAGATGGAACTCAAACAAGATTTTGAGAAGACACTTGGGTAGGAAATTGCCCATTCAAAGATCTTTATCCCACGGTATATAATATTGCTATCCGTCCACATGAAACAGTGGATAAAGTGATGAGCTCCTCACATATTCCATTTCGAAGGATTCTGGTGGGAGACGAGTTTGAAGAATGGGAACGCCTGGTACATAGAATCATCAACATACAACTCAATAGTGAGAGAGATATTTTCATCTGGGGTCTACATAAGCAAGGCCATTTTATGGTTCGCTCTATGTATTTATTTATAATTAATCAAAAACTCCTTTCTCTCACAAGATGATTTGGAAAATAAAAGTTGCCCTCAAGATCAAAATCTTTCTTTGGTATTTACAAAGGGGAGTGATCTTAACCAAGATAACTTAGCAAGGAGGAACTAGAAAGGCAATATAAAGTGTTGCTATTATAATAGAAATGAAACTATTCAACACCTTTTCTTTGATTGTCATAATACTAAGATGATCTGGAGAACTGCCTATATAGCTACTAGGCTGACTCCACCTAGAAATGTATCCCACATGGTAGGGAATTGGCTCTCTAATTTTAACACAGTGGAGAAAAATAACATTTTAGTGGGAGTTTCTGCATTATGTTGGTCAATTTGGAGATGCCGTAATAATGTAATCTTTGAGAATTATCGTTATTCATCATTTATGCAAGATATATTCAGGAGAATATATTGAATGCGATTTTGATCGCTATTACAACGTGATGATGAGATAAAGAATTCCTTCCGATGAGTGAGCAGGATGTTAGAGATCACGACGCTGGAGCTCTTTGCTACACATGGATGGAAGTTTAATAATAGACTTTGTTCCCTTTTTTACCTATTATTAATATTCCCTTATAACATCAGCATAGGCTAAATATTGTAATAAGTATATGTTGTGTGCGAACTCGTAGAGGCGGGAATTATTTCCATTATCTAAGAAAAAAGCACACAGTAGCTATTATATAAATCACTAATAAGTACAAAATAGAAACAACATGGTTACAGGAACTGGGCTTGTCTCAGTTGACTAAAGAGAAGGTGTGGAAATACACCCCTAGCCATCGGGATTTGAGTTCCACAATCTCGAATTTGGATTCCTATTTTCTAATTGTTTTCTTCTTTTTAATTAAAAAAATCACCTAATTCTATTAAGGTTGGGTCTCTTTTTTTAAAACAGTGCAACACTGAACTGGTCACGAAATTTGAGCGTGACGACGACGGGAACTATTCTCCAAGAACACGAACTTTGATGAAGCAGAGTCCGAGCAGGAACAGAGCAAACATGGCGAAACAGAGCACCGGCCCAGCAGCCTTGTCGATGACAACTGCGATAGGAAGAAACCAGTATTATCCCCACGAGGGCGAGATTGCGGCCGAGGAATGCTGTGAGCGCGCCCACGCTGTTGAACGCGGGGGGAACGCATACCGTGGTCGGGCCGTCGCCCAAGCGGACGCCGATGGCGATGGTGCTAGCCCCGACGAGAACCCCGACGAGGCCGAGGAGCTGGACAAAGTCGCCAGAGCCGACGCTGGCGCTGACCGCAAATAGCAAGATGGCAAAGCCGGTGGCCATCACTCTGCTCCCTGGATTGTTGCTCATCATCGGCGACGTTCCCTGTCAATTGGAGCATCACACATTCACACAACAACATGATCATCACCTGGGCTGCTATGATCTCAGAGTCCGTAAGAATTTCGGGATGCGGTAGTCACGCCATGCAGCAACCCGTAATTGAATAATTTCCGAGGAGATCATAGCAGCCCAGTGTTCAAATGAAAAGAGGGAAAGGACATTACCGGCTCCTGGGGCTTAGCGATTTTCCCCGAGAAAGAGGGCGTTGGGGAGCTCGGTCGTCTCCTTCTGCGGGTTCAGGAGCACGACGAGCAGCAGAGGCAAGCTTTGCTTTTTTTTTTTTTCAAACGGCAAGCTTTTCTTTTGTGCTGGTTTGACGAAGAGACAATGGCAAAGGGGTGTCCCATGCGCGCAATAAATAGGGGCGGAGCGGAGCAAACAAAAGGTGTGCAGTTGGGCCAAGGTGTCACGTTTTGTCCGCGTGGGTGCAGTTGTGTGAGAGCAAGTATAATGGTCTTATGTCAGCCGGTGAAATATGAAAACATGTCAGCACAATCCAACGTGAAGGTAAGAGAAAATAGAAAAGAGAAAGAGTCGAGCGACTCGTAAGTCGCTAGCAACGGACACTTGATCCAAGACTTTGTCGCCCGTTCTCAGCTTGCTCCGGGCGACTACACCGACGCCGCACTCTGTTCCTTCGATCGCCCACCAATCTACATGCTTTTGTATTAAGTAGTGGATATTTAATACAATCCTTTCTTAGCCAATCTAATAGGCAGCTCCATTATATAAGTTAGCTCTATAGAAGGCTTAATATGACATAGGCATTAAATTTAGCCAACAGCTGACTCAACTATTAGCCCTGCTCTGAAGCCGATAGGTATGTCCTGGGTGCAGTCCCGGAAGCGGCTTTGGTCCCGCGGGTGGGATATCCACTGCATACCTGGACGGTTGTCAGCGTTCCACGACGAATATTTGGACGGCCCTGCGGCGTGCAGGAGCTGAAGAGACAGGGTGGGACCTACAACGGGTGAAAGTGGCTGTATCTGTATAGGAGGTCGTACACTAGAGACCTTTCGAGACGGGGAGAGAGGAGAAAGAAAGAAGGTGGGGCCTAGGGGAAATAAGTGATTACTCCTGATGATGTAAGGCCTAGGGGAAATAAGTGATTACTCCTTCTGATGTAACATAATACACATGATAATTCTTTAAGACATTATCTTTTATATGGTGTATGAGATAAACAAAAATGTGTGCAAAATAATTTGAAGGACTGTAATAGACTTACATATAATACTTTGATATTCATTGGAAGTCAAAATTCTATCATTTTAGTTTCTAAATTTACGATGTAAAAATATTTATTCAGATTCGAACTACTCTGCACAGGTCTCTGTGCGGGATCTATATCTCCTACCTCCAAACTCTAAATAATATGATCCATATATATTTCAAAAAGATCTCGATGAGATATACAACTTTTATGTTTTAACTTATCTTATTAGAGCATGTTTTTAAGTCAAAAATTATGTCGCAATACAGTACTGTTTCTACTATACGTGAATTGATTTTTCTTATCGGATAAAGCTTTTAGAAATTTTTAGCCATTGGGTCACGGTCTTGGTCTTATATGTTAAACTTCATAGAGATCCAGTGGTATCTTGTAGACATCATGAGCTTATGAGAATCCCTTTTTATATGATAAATTGGGCTTTATATCAGTACTTCTCATACTTGAGCATTTTTTTAATTTTATTTCACTTAATTTTACAGAATAGCACTCAAACGATGTTACATGTGAAAATCGATAATATTAGAGGTAAAATAAAATATTTATGATAATAATATAGTAAAAAATAATAGAAAAAATATTACTTATGACATATAAAATAATATACTAAGAAGCATCAATAATAATATAAATATGATATTTCATGTAAAAAATGTTAACGTTGTGCCATAGCGGACATAATTGGTAAAAAATAAAGAAAAAATCATATGAACATAAAATACAACAATGTAACATTGTGTCAAATTTTAAGTTCTAATGTGTTTTGTATATTAAAATAAAAAAGTTAAAAATAGTCATTTTTGTCGTTATAATGTCCTGCAGATAAAAAGCGTATTTTTTCAGTGTCTACGAGACCAAAAGAAACAATTCAGTGCCCAAGAGACAAAACTAACATTAAAGTGTGTTCTACAGACAATTTCCTATCAAATAAAGGTTATACTCCCTCCGTCCCAGTGGGCTGGAGATGCTCTAAGCGTAAACTAGAACGACCGACATCGAGAGTCGAGAGTATACCTGGGCATCCGGGCTCCCCGGCCCACCCTAGCACGGCCCGCTTCTAGGCACGGCCCGCTTCTGGGCACGGCCCGCTAAAGCATGCCGGGTCGTGCAGGCCATGTTGTAGCGTGCTTCAGGCTTGGGGTCGAGCCCGAGGCACGGCCCGGACTAGCGTGAACCATGCTATACGGGCCCGTTTGCCCCGCAAGCCCGATGGCACGGTGGCCCGCTACCGGCATGGTGGCCCATCATGGAGGCAACATCGGTGCCGGCTCTAGCAGATCCAAGCGGTGGAACCCCGGCAAGAGGAGAGGGAGGAGGAAGAGCGCGATGCGGTGCGGCGGGGTTGGCGCCTCGACGGTCGGCGGGTTGCGCGCGGCTCACGGCGTTGCGCTTCGAGGAGAGGGAGGAGGCGGAGAGCGCGTCCGGCGGCCAGGAGGAGAGGCAGAGAGCGCGATGGTGTCGGGCGCGCTCGGTGTCAGAGACGATGGAGAGAGAACCGAAGTCAGGAGGAGGGGATGGAGGGGCGGCGTGTTAGGGGAGAGACCGAGAGAGAGACAATGCGGGATCGGGGTGGGGGGGGTCCGAGGTGGGGAGTGGGGACGCGGGGTGGGGACCGGGGGTTTGGGGTCGGGGCAGGAAGCGGGGGTCGGGGGGTTCCGCGAGAAATGGGCTTCGGCCTTCGGCAGTTCATCCTGCTGGCATACCGGGCCTATCGGGCCAACGACCTTTTCGGGCCAAGCTCCATGCCATGCTACGGGCCTAGGGGTCAGCCCATAGCATGGCCCGCATCATGCCGTGGGCTGTTCTAGGCCTGATTTATTCCATGCCGGGTCATGCTCAGGTTGGGTTTTTTGAAGCGGGCTACGTGCTGGGCTGTTTTCTCCGGCCCGTATGCCCAGGTATGGTCTGAGAGAGAATATTATTGTCCAATAGATCACTTTCCACCCAAAGCCCATGACGTGTCATGTGTTGTTCCAACGTGACGAAAAATATGCACTCTCTCATTTGTAAGAAGGATTTGCGCGACGGCGGGCGGCACG
Organism: Eleusine coracana subsp. coracana; assembly: GCA_032690845.1. Taxonomy (NCBI): domain Eukaryota; kingdom Viridiplantae; phylum Streptophyta; class Magnoliopsida; order Poales; family Poaceae; genus Eleusine; species Eleusine coracana. The sequence goes on along the minus strand of CM064432.1, from coordinate 4,981,028 downwards.
GGGCGCAGCGCGTGGTCCTCAGGTAACCCGACCTGAGCACATCACCATAGGAAATTCTGGGTCGGAGCCGGCCGGGCAGGGGTCATGAACCTGCGGTCGGCGAGGTTTCACGGCGCACGGGCCCGATGGTCGTGGGGGCATGGCTAACGACGAGCATGGGCTTCAGCAAACCAAATTTCACGAATTTTGTTCGATGAAGCATATATCTCATGGATTACTCTACTAAGCCATTTCAAAACAGGTGCTGGAGTTTGACACATCATCAAATAAATGATCAATCATGTCCAGTATAGGAATAAAAAACATTTAGAGCATATAAAAATGACAAATGACTAGCACTATTTCTGTGCAAGCAACCAGGAGTTGAGATATATTACAACTTAGTAAAGTAATGAAGTACAATAGGATCATTATTTAGTGATGAAGCACAATTCAAACAGGTCGTGCTGGTTTTCGACCTGATATATATCTGTTATTTGCGTGGGAGACTGACCAATTTTGGGGGAATTATGTGTGGCGCCGACGACTGACTAACTGTCACACTGACAGTACAAGACCTCAGGGGACCAGAATTGTTCCAGAAACCATACGCATCAATCCAGCGAGCCTCCAAGAACTCGAACAGTGACCAGACAGAGTCCGATCAGGAGCAGAGCAAACATGCCGCAGCAGAGCATGGGCCCAACCTCGCCGGCGACACCTGTGACGGCGGAGGAAGCAAAGACTATCCCTACCACGGCGAGGTTGCCACGTAGGAGCGCGCCCAGAAGGGCGAACGCCATGGCAGCGATGGGTGTGTTGGGGCCTTCGCCCACGTGGATGCCAACGGCGACGAGAGTGGCGCCGACGAGAACGCCCATGAAGCCAGGGAGCAGGCTGAACCCGCCCGAACCGACGCCTGCGCTGACCGCAAGGAGCAAGATGGTGACGCCGGTGGCCATCACGCTGCTTCCCGGATTGTCGCTCATTGTCATCTGCGACGTCACGCAACAGGCAAGAACATGATCACAATAACGCAGAGAGTTTGTAGCACAATACTTGGGGGTAGGGTTCTTGGCAGAGAATTTTGTAAAGTTATTGTGACCTTTGTACTGAAAAGAGATGAAATTCTGATTCGTCCTTGTCCTGATATGGATGTTATGGGTGATGCACACATGATGTCAATTGCTTGGCCATACAAGAAAGTAATGAGCTGAACTAGAAATTCTTTTTTGATTTCAAAGAGTAATCATTGTTATGTAATCATTCTTTATTTCTGCAGCTGAAGATAAATAAGAATGCATCAACACCACTAACAGTCTCAGGTATTTAACAGTGAAATCTACTTGAGACAAAAAGAATATGAACTTGTCTTAAATGAATATTATTTGTGAGGGTCATATACTTTCAGCCTTCTAGTTTCTCATTTTATATGTTACTTTTTCCATGATATGAGATTCATAGACATTCCATAAATGATTGTTTTACTACAGTTTGCAAAAATATCATGTTTATACATATATTCTCAACTTGAGATTCCTAAGCAAGCACTAGAAAGACTACCAGGCAATGCTTGCTTCATATGTTCTTAACTTGCAGCCAATACAACCTGCTCAAGTTCAGTTTATAGCTACATAGAAATGCAAGTTCAGTTTACTAAACTAGCTTGCACTTCAATTTATTTAAGTAGCTTCATGCACTTTGATCATGCATTGGAGTTTTCTGAATTCATCTATATTTGGCAGGCCAAGTCTGGGTCATCTCTGATTCTTTTTAAGTTCCATATTGAATACTTGTCCATGCGTTTTACAGGAAATGTTGGACGCTGACTTGATTTGTCAATAGCAATCTGATAGCTAGAAGCATGTTGTGTGTGGCTACATTGCAACTGTTGTGCAATAGACTTTGTTTTGGGTTGATCCTTTTAAACTGACTAATTTGTAGAAACATTTGCTGCTTATGGAAACATGCATGTGATGTAAAACCAGATGATACAAAACATCTAATGTGTTGGAAGCAATGTTACTCCACTTTTGTAATAGAACCTAAGTGCTATACTATCATGAGCTTGCCATGGATATGTTGTTTGACGCCTTGTAAGCATATCTATAGCTGTGTGATAGGAGTACAACTTGAACTATATTATTGAAATTTAATGGTATAATTAGTGTCACTATATATTTTCCCTCTGTGTTGATTATAAGTACTACAATTTGATTGTTCTGTGGATAATAACAATTATTTGTGGATTTTGTTAATGGTTAATTATCTAGATTATATTAATATTATGAGGTTTTGTGTTGTCATTATGTGAATCAATGCCGATGGAACATGAGTCGGTTCTAGTACTACCAATGGATGATCGGTCGGTATTGTTTCTGAAATAGCGATTGATCATTGGTCGCTAAAGAACTCGTCGGTCGGTAAAAGCTTTACCAACGCTGCTTATGCCGACCAACGTTATTGGTTGGTAAATGTCTTTACCGACCAATCATAAGCAGCTAAAAGCGCTTTTACTGACCAACGGATCGTCGCTTATAGTGAACCGTGGTATAGTGGCACGCACGGCTCGTGTCTGGGTCAGCGTGCCAAGTGAAATGCCCACGCACCGTCGCTGCCGTGCTTGGCACCCGGGCAAACAAGGCATCGCGTAAAGTCTCCCATCAGCGCCTCATCTCATCTTATGACTCATGAGCTAGTCAGTAATAGCAACTCTAGCCTAATGATTAAAATTGGGTCTCTATATTTTATTTTAAGAGTCAACTTCTAAATTTAAGTGGCTCAAAATCATTTTTTCCTCTAGCCCAAGTGATTAAATAGAGTCCCTATCCCTGACAGTGGGCCACATCGACTGTTTCTTCCTCCTTCCTCCTCTCGTCACTTGGCAGCGTCTGCTGTGCCGCCGGCTCCGACTTGCGCCATGGCCTGCCCTGCCGACGGCTCCCTCTGATCGCGCCGGTGGCCTGCCCCGTCACCGCCTTCCTCCCTGCTCACGCATCCTTCTCCTGCCGTTGCTTGTGCCACCGTCAACTCGATCCCCCGCTCGGGCCGCGCCGTCCTCCTCTGCTCGGGCCGCGTGCCACCACCTCTCCTCCCTGCTCGCGCATCGTTCTTGGCTCCGAGCATGCCACGGGAGCCATCATAGAGGCCGGGGGAAGCCCCCTCCCGCTCGTACCTCGGAAGTACTAGAGGTCTAGAGCCGAACTGGAGGAGGCCTGGCTGGCCATCCGATGACTTGTTCTTCAGCTCTTCGATCTTGCGAGCTCCCAGCTGCTGGATCTTCATAGCGCCATGCGTTGTTCCCATGTACCCATCGTCGAGGGCGTCATCCCCAGTTCGAAGCCCTCATGCGGCTGCTATGGGTAACAAAGAAGAGGAGGAGCAGGATGCATGCGTGAGGTGGAGGCTGCAAGTAGGATGACGGGTGGTGGCCGGTGGCGAGATGGGGGCGCAGGAAGGACGACGAGTGGCAGCCAACCGGGGACCGAAGTCATTCTCGGCGTTGGAGGCCTCATCGCAGCACAGATCAAGAGAGCAGAGTAGACCAAGAGAGCGGTGTCGTAGATCGAGATGTGGGGGAGGAGAGGAAGAGGGGGTGACGCCTGCTTTGGGCGAACACACGGCGGCCAAGCGGAGGAGTGGAAGGGGAGGGGCTTGCGGCCGCTGCGACACGCACGGAGAAGTAGCTAGAGGGGCAGGCGGAGGAGCTCGAGGTGGGGCTGGCGCACATGGAGGAGCGGAGGGGGAGGGGCTCGCAGTAACTGCGGCGCGCTCGGAGAAGAAGCGGGGCAAGCGGAGGAGCGAGCGGCGGCGGCAGCGCGCACGAAGGAGAGGAGGCGGGCGGAGCAGCACGGAGTGGAGTCGGGGGGCGGGGGGGGGGGGGGATTAGGGTTTGGGGCTTGGGGCGGGCGGATGAGTGGCCGGGTCACGTGGGTCCCACTTATCGGCGCTTGTTAAATCGTGGGACGATGGGTTAACCAGAGATATTGGATTGAAATCCAACTATATATGAGAGGGTGACGGGTTAAGGGTTGACGACATCACCACAATTATAAGATTGGTAAAGATTAGATACGTCATGTGTAGACAGAGGGCTCGTCTGGATTTCACGCAGCACTGCCCCTGCCGACACTGCCTTATATAGTAGCACAGTTGTATTTGTATTAGTAACTTGTTATAGGAGCTGAACAACAATTGTAGCATACGAGCATATAAAATCCAAGCCAACTGTAGCATATACGGATATATAAAATCCAAGCCAAGTCATATGTTATCAACATGATCTAGCTAGCGAATAGATTATTTTATGCCAACAACTCGGTGATCTATTGCCGAGAGGCAAGAATATTCAACACCCACAGCAAAAAGCGCTCGTGCCTGGAAATGGACGGAACATTTGGAAATAAGCATCAACAGCTGAACCCAATGGCTCAATTGGTCACTGCACAACTCTTGCACAGAATCAAAAAAGCATATTTAAAAAGCATGTGTTCAAAATTCATTCTACAATCTCTAGCCATGACAGATAGTACAGAGTTCTCTTTTCTATAAACATATGAAAACTGGTGCTCAAATACGATGTTTGACAACAACATTCCTTACCGGCGCACGGTTGTTTGTTATTTACAGGACTAGGTAGGAAACAAATTACTGTTCCATGAGGAATATCAATACGATATCAATGAGGGATCGAACGAGCTACTGTTGGAGAGCGAGCACTCGAATGTTGATGAAGCAGAGTCCGAGCAGGAACAGAGCAAGCATCGCGAAACAGAGCACCGGCACGGCCTCGCCGCCGGCGACAGCCGTGACGGCGGAGGAAGCCATGACTAGCCCCACGACGGCGAGGTTGCGGTGCAGGAACGGCGTGACGAGCGCGTTCACACGGGCGAACACCGCGTGGACGATTGGCGTGGTCTGGTCGTCGCCCATGCGGAGGCCGACGGCGACGAAGCTTGCGCCGACGAGAATCCCGACAAAGCCGAGGAGCATCCCGAGCTCGCCGGAGCCGATGCCGACAGTGGCAGCAAGCAGCATGATGGCGAAGCCGACGGCCGTCGCTCTGCTTCCCGCAATGTTGCTCATGGTCGGCGGCAACGACAACGACGTCCTCTGTAATTTGGAGTTGAAGCAGCAAAAGGTGAGCGGCGCGGGAGTGTGCAAGAACAGTAATGAATCGAAGCAAGCGGCAGCCGACCATTTCCGAGGGGATCACAGCATACTAGATGGAAACAAGCAGGAGCTCCCGTCGAACAAGAAACAAAACAAGCAGGAGCCGGATCAAGGCGCCGTACAGGATCGATGGAGAGAAGGGAACGTTACCGGTCTCAGCGTCGGGGCGTGGGCAGCAGCCTCGCTCGGTGACTTCAACCGCTGTGGAGAGGAAGAGGTCGAGGAGGAGGAACTGTGTGTGGACTGGATCTCTGTGCCGGGTGGAGAAACCAGGGATGCGGGTGCTTTTGAATTTATAAGCGAGGAGGAGGTGGCTAGGTGGTGCCCACGCGTCAGAGGGCTGGAGCAAATTGGCCACCGGTACACACCGTCTCCCGAATCTGCACGCGGAAAGCGCAATGTGATGGTTTGGGCTTCTGGCGGGGCCCACACGACCACACACACCGCCTTGGCTTGCGAATCGCAGTCGCAGCTCGCACAAGAAGTGGGCAAATCTCGGTGTGAATGGAACAATGCAGCGCGCCGGGATGGTTTGGAGCGTTGAGAATGATGGGGCAACCGAAACACAAAGCCCGAACGTGACGAAAACCTCACTTTCATTTGGAAGAAACCAGGGATGGATTTGGGCGACGGCGGCACGGGGGCGCAGCGCGTGGTCCTCACGTAACCCGACCCGACCACGTCATCAAAGGAAATTCAGGGTCGGAGCCGGCCGGGCAGGGAGGGGGCGGGCGTGCACGTGCGGTCGGTGAGGTTTCACGGCGCACGGGCCCGATGGTCCTGGTGGCATGGCTAACGAGCATGGGCATTTTAACACATGTCCAGCCAACCAAATTTCACGGATTTTCTTCCATGAAGTATATATATCTCTCATTAAATGCTCTACGAGGTCATTTCAATTTCATAACAGGTGCTGGAGTTTGACACATCATCACATCAATGATCAGACATGGCCAGTATATATATAGGGATAGAAAACATTTGGAGCATGTATGTAAACATGACAAATCGACTAGCATTATTTCTGTATAGTACAAGCAACCAGGAGTTGAGATATACAACTTAGTACAGTACTGAAGTACAAATATACAATCGGATCATTATTCAGTGAAGGACAATGGAAACAGGGGTGCTGGAGTTTGGCGCATCACATAAATGATCAGTCATGTCCAGTATATGTATTATAGGGATAGAAAACATTTAGAGGATGTATGTAAACATGACAAATTGACTAGCATTATTTCTGTACATAGTACAAGCAACCAGGAGTTGAGATATACAATTTAGTACAGTATTGAATTACAATCGGATCTTTATTCAGTGAACCACAACTGAAACAGGGGTGCTGATTTTTTTTTCGAGCTGATATCTATTACTATTTGCGTGGGAGACTGACCAATTTTGAAGAATTATTATGTGTGGCGCCGACGCCTGATTTACTGTGAAACTGACAGTACAGGACCTCAGGGGACCAGAATTGTTCCAAAAACCATGCGAGCGTCAATCCAGCCAGTGGCGGAACCAGGATTTTATGGAAGGGTAGTCCTGACACTGAGTCTAGCTCAGTTTGATTTTTTTTTCTCAACTTGCACCACAAATATGTAGATAGCTCTACTAAAAGTACGGACAGAGTGCATATTACATTACAATATAGAGAGTTCAAACTAAAAGTAAAATAAAATATTACAATACTCTAGCACTCAATTTTACGCTTCCTCTTGGCCATGAATTTATAGATGATATTCTCTTCACTTATACTTGAGAAAACATCTCGCTCGATAAAAGTGGCTAAGCAATCATTCAATAATTTGTCACCCATACTATTTCTCAATTTGTTCTTCACTAGACTCATTGCAGAAAACACCCTTTCAACACTTGTCGTTGCCACCGGAAGGATCAATACCAATTTAAGAAGCAAGTACACTAAATCATAAAGAACATGCTTATTTGTTTCAACAAGCTTAATAGAGAGCTCACCAAGATTGTTTAGTCCATTGAACCTATCATCCATTCTCATATCATTAATAAAATTAGCAAGTTGGGGTTCAAGCCTTATCAAATCCATGCTTGAAATGTCCTTGGGATAAAATGTAGCAAGTTTAAGAATTTTTTGTGCATCATAGGCAGCAAATGAATTGATGGGATTGAAGGCCGACATGCAAAGAAGCAACTCCATATTTACCTCATCAAATCGATTGTCAAGCTCTTGACGAACTCTATCAATGATACCTATATAAACTTCTCTTCTATAATGATCATCAATTGTTTGTTCTGGGTAAAACCTCCATGATCTTGCATGAGGCAAATATTTATCATTCAATGAAGGAACTTGTATGCCATGTTTAACACAAAATGATATGACCTTTCCTAAGAATTCTTCCCAACCATGAGATCTCATACGCTGCATTCTTTCTTTTGCCAAACGCACAAGTGTCATAGCATTGACAATATCTTGATCTCTTTTTTGCAAAGATTGAGATAACTCATTTGTGTATCCAAGAATAACGAGCATCAAGTGTGCATTGAAAACAAATTCAAAGGAATCCAATATGTCAACCATAGCATGTATGTTTGGCCATTCACTCCTTTGAGATGGGTCTTTTCCAAGAATCATGTGTACTTCATGAATTGTGGCATACATGTCAACAATGTGCCAAATAGTTTTGTAGTGAGATCCCCACCTAGTTTCACCAGGTCTAGCTAACCCCATCTCTTGATTTAATCCACTCCCACTTTCTATTTCACCCAACTCAAGGGATTTGGCCAACTTTTCTGCTCTAACATCTCGAAGTATGTCATGGCACTTACACGAAACACCAAGCGAGAAACTTGAGCAAAGAAAGTTGAGCAAAGAAAGTTGAGCAAAGAAAGTTGCACAACCAACATTTCCTTTGGCAACAGCAACTAGCACCAATTGGAGTTGATGTGCAAAGCAATGGATGTAATAGGCACTAGGCGATTCTTTCATGATCAATGTTTTCAGTCCCTTGATCTCTCCTTTCATGTTACTTGCCCCATCATATCCTTGTCCACGAATTTGAGTAAGAGTCTAAGTGATGACTAATAAGTAAAGATTGAATGGCTGTCTTTAATGATAAGGAAGTGGTGCCCGCTACATGAACTAGTCCAAGAAACCTCTCACGTACTCTTCCAAGTTTATCAACATAACGCAAGCAAACACCAAGTTGTTGTTTATGTGATACATCACTACACTCATCGGCTAGAATTGCATAGTTACCATCACCGAGTTCTTCAATTATGTACCTAGTTGTTTCCTCTGAACAACATCCAATAATTTGCTTTTGTATCTTAGGGGAGGTCAACTTGAAATTTGCCGGAGCATTTTTCAGAACCACCTTATCGACCTCTTCATTATTTCCTGTAAGACAATTGAGAAGTTCTAGAAAATTCCCCTTATTTTTAGATTCTTCACTTTCATCATGTCCACGGTAAGCCAATCCTTGATGCAAGAGAAACCTCAAACATCCAAGAGAATAAGTCAACCTAGTCTTGTAAAGACACATATTGTCTTGTGACACTTTCACAATAACATTATCAATTGGTTTACCTTGCACAAATAAGTTGTATTTCTCTTGATTTTTCCTGTGAGCACTTTTCACCTTTCCTACATGTTTGTCAAGTGCATCAGCACCTATGTTCCAATTTTTCCAACCTCCCTTAACAAATGTACCCATTCCTTTGCCAAACAAAAAACACACCATGCAAAATGCGGCATCCTTTTCAACACTATATTCAAGCCAGGAGTACTTATGAAACCAAACAATGCTAAAGCGACAGTCTTTACCATATATCTTTTTGGTTGGATATTCATGAGCATAAGGTTGGTATGGACCATTTAAAATATATCTCCTCGGAACTGCATCCTGTTCATTCACAGCATAGGTAGCAATGGGCGCCCTTAAGCCGGGATCACATTCAACATGATCGGCTTCAACAATCTGAACTGCAGGTGGTGGTTCTTCTTGTGCTTGCCCTTCACTCATGATTGGAACAGAAGGTGAACCTTCTTGGCCATCTTGCCTTTCATCAACAATCTGAACTGCAGGTGGTGGCAGTTCTTCGGTTTCCCTTTCATCAATCAATGGAGAAGAAGCTGCAATCCTTTTTACCTTTGCTTCGTGTTTCCTAAAAAGCTCTGCTATAGCTCCTTTTCTTTTCATCCCTAAATCCAACTATCCAAAATATTACAAGAGTTCACTATTTGCTCTTTTTACCAAATCAAAATGAATAGAGGAACAGGTGCAGGATGCTTACGATTCGAAGCTCGAAGTGCAGCTTCCAGACGAGATGTCACCAGCGACTCGTCACGTCTTGTCGCGTGGCGACGCCGGCGAGGCGCAAGGAAGCGGGAGATGGCGGTAGCAGGCGGGAGCTCGGTGAAAAAATTTGGGGATTTCGTTGGTGTGCGTCACGCCGATGGTTGAGGAGAAGAAACATTAATTGCCATTTTCCATGAACGATGGTTGCTGGCTTGCTGCTGGGTTCGTTGGTCTGGACTGGATAGTAATTGACTAGTTGGGCCAACGTGGTGGTAGTGGGCCTTATGCCTTTTTATTTGTTTCCTCCATTTTAATTGCTATTGCTGAATTTCTGTTGGGCTGGGTTTGAAATTTCCTCCAAATTGTAGGGTAGACCTAGGCCTACCAGGACTACCCTGTAGGTCCGCCCATGAATCCAGCTACTCTCCAAGAACTGGAACGGTGATCAGATAGAGTCTGATCAGGAGCAGAGCAAACATGCCGAAGCAGAGCATGGGCCCAAGATTAAAACATATTTTCTATCTTTTAAGTGACTGAAAACTTTCAGTTATTAGTTTGTTTCTTTATGTTTTGATTTTTTTTAGAATTATTTGTATAATAATTATAAGCACTTGGATCTAGATCTGATAACTCAAAGCGGTGATTGAAAGTTATCCAAACTTTCAGACAGCTGAAAATTAGCAAGTCCCACATTCTTTGCCATTGCTGGATTTGTGGAACACCACCTAAGCAAACTGAAACCGCCCATGACTATAATAGCCTAACTAGATATTAGTATGTAAATTATTTTATACTTGGTGCGTTATCGATATGGTTATGCTGTGTCTACCACAGATAATAATGTAACAGTTGGCTATGGCTCTTAACTGGTGAAGGCCGGAACAAGTTTTATTCCATTATCTAAATTCTTTTTTCATTTTGTATCAGTCTTGAGCTCAGGTGGTCCTTATGATGTACATCTCATCGACTCCCTTAATTCGGTTTTAAATTGTTGACGTTGTTAATTTTTTTAGTTCTGTTTCACAATTCATCCTATTCAAAAAATTTTAAAAAATATCAGATATTTTGTTATAATTTATTAAATAAATTTGAAATATATGTTGTAACTTTATATATTTATATTAATATTTAAAATAAAATAGATAATCAAACGTAACTAAAAAAATTAATGACGTTAACAATTTAGAACCTGAGGGAGTATATGTTTCTAGAAAATGATTATCACTTAGTAAGCATACCAATCATGTCACATTGTACATGTATTGTATTACATTTGGTACTGTAATTACATGTAATCATATCAGTATGCAAACTTTCCTACATAGGGCGTGTGTCTGTTATGCTAGGAACATACACATGACCACAAATCTGAATTAACCTTCCACAAAATTTAATTTTCTGAATTTTATGTACTACTACTCCCGTTAATGAACAACTGTAAATAACTTAGGATACTCTCTCCGTCTTATTAAAAGTGTCAATTTTGACTTTCAAAAAATCGTTTTAACCATTCATCTTATTCAAATTTTTTATTTAAATATTAAAATAAAAATGGTATCATTAAACTATTTTTAGTGATAAATCAATTTGTAAAAAAATTATATTTTGTAAAATTATTTTGAAATAAAATAAATGAGTCAAATATCATATCAAAAAGTCTAAAATGACATTTTCAATGTGGCTGAGGTAATAGGTTTTATCATCTCGGGCCTGAGTTCTCATGCAGTCTTCTTCAGAGTACAGCAGGAGAGCGCATCGTTCTCGTGCAGCCCGCGTCCGCGTATCAATCCAGGCGGTGCGGGGACTCGGTTATGGAACGTGACGCTGCATCACAACGTCGCGCATGACGCCACTCCAGTGACGTAAGCAGCACAAGTGGCGGATTTCGCGAACTAGATTAGAGGGTGTCCTGGCATTCTGACGCACAAAGCGTGTTTAGATTAGAGGTTGTCCTGGCACCGTTCTCCTCGCGATGGCTGTTCCCGATGCAAAAGCGGCTAAAAAAAAGAACAAAACCAAACGAACGCTGCATTCGAAACTGTGATCTGATACTTCGGAGTTAGATGCGCTAGTCAGTCCAGAAAGGAGAGAGACTTATTAGGAAGCGGCCCCACGATATATTTAATAGCTCTTTGGTATTATCAATGAGATATAGACGTCCTTTAATTTAAGTATGGAGGGAATATCTATCTTTCATCACTGGTTAAGTCTGGACAATTTAGCGGTATGGAAATACCCTATCGGTAGGCAGTAGTGCAACACACAAACATCAATTGCTCGAACATACACTAATGCTAGTTTCAAGTTTAAAAAGTTACTATATGATGATTGAATTCCGTGTAAGGCTTTTCAAAGTTAATAATTTTATATAGGTTCTTTTATATAAGCGTTGGTTCAATTTTGAATTTTGATACGGTACAAAAGAGTAAATATATAACAATAAAATAAATTAGCATCCATCGATGGATATCTATGTTGTGCTATATGAAAGTGCATCTAGACCCTTAATTGTGGTTTTAATTGATTGGCGTCAATACAATTAAAAAGGACTCATATTTCCATGCAGCATGTGTGCAACTTCTAATTGTTGTAACATATGAGAGTAAGGAAATTAAAAGAGAAAGAAAAGAAAAGCTAACAAAGTGAAAATCTTGGAAAAGGAGTATCTACAATCAAGAATCAAGGCTTCATGTTTTATCTTTCATCTTGACTATAGGAATACCGTACTATCAAGAGGGACACAAAAGAAATCAGGGTTGAAAGACCAAGTGCTCAAATCATATTCCAAGAGTCAAAATTTTCTTTTCAAATCTTTTTCATTGGACAATGTCTGAGTCAATCGGACATTATAATCGGATTCCAGAATGTTGCACACTATTTTCTTCTTAGTGTAGTCGGACAATGTCCGACTCAGTCGGACAATGTAGTCGGACTACAGAAGCGTGCGCAACTCATTTCTTCAAGCGGAGCAGGACAATGTCCGACTCTATAGGACAATGTTCGACTTACCCGGATGATGTTTGACTCCAGAAAATCCGACCCCATCGGTCAATCCCATCGAACTCCAGTACCGTACGCATACACTGAGTCGAACATTGTCCGACTCCGTTGGACAATGTCCGACTATCCAATGACCAGAGCAATATCCAAGTTTCTCGGACAATCTTTTCGGACTCCAGAGCGATGCATATCAATTTATCAGACAATGTCCGACTATGGTTTCCCAACGACTCTTTTTCATGTCTCAACTATAAAAAGCCACCCCAACCCCCTTTGGTCAGTTGGCCACTTCCACTACTGAAAAATACATTCCCAACATATCTGAGCACTACACGTCTCCTCCCTTAGTTCCTACTCCAATCTTTGGTGGGTTTGAGAGAAGATTTGATTGAGCAAAACATTCCTCTCAAGAGCACTTGGTTCATCCTCAACACCGACGTCCTTTGTGTTTGTTACTCTTGGGGATTCATCCCCTAGACGGTTAGACGTTGCCCAGAGAGCTCCCAAGTTTGTGGTTGAGACACGGGAAGTTTGCATTGGCCCCTCCTTTGTGGAGATTCATAGTGAAGCTCAGCTTGCCTTGGTGGCAGCTTGAAGAGGTTAGGGGTTGAAAGAGACCCGGTCCTTGGTGGATCCCTCAACGGAGATGTAGGCTTCTTGGTGGAGCTGAACTTTGGTGAAAAATCTTTATGTCTCCTTGTCTCTCTTTTGTCTTTGATTAATTTCTACTTGTGTGTCTTTTTTGTTGTTTCATTATTTAGCTAGTTGTAGTGCTTACTTTCCTAGATTTGCATGTGTAGTTGCTTGCTAGCTAGTGCCCCTTTTGCCGTTGCTTTCTTGCTTGCTTAGCTACCTTCTCCTAGCTTGAATCGTGCAACTTTGTCCATTTCAACGGCCGATCTGTTTTCCGCTACGAGGTTGTCGGACATTGTCCTACTCTAGTCGAATATTTGAAGTAATCGAACAATATCCTACTATAGTCGGACAATCTAGTCGGACAAAGTTTTCCTGTGCTATTTAATTATTCGAATTAAGTGACTTTTAGGGATAATCACCTATTCAGCCCCCCCTTTAGGCAACTTTCAATTGGTATCAGAGCCTGGATCTTCTATAAAGTTTAACCACTTGAAGATTAAAGATGTCAAAATCGGGAGATGAACCATCCACCATTCCTTCAACCAATGAAGGAGTTAGTGGTGCTAAAGGTGGAGATGATGGAAGGAGCAATGAAGGTGATGAAGGTTCCCTACCAACAACCTAGAACAATGTCAACTTTGACTATGATGATCTCAAAGAAGACCGTATTGGACAAGGGTCCGGTAGACTTTCATATTTTGTTGGACAATTCTATGATCATTGGAAATGCAAGATGATGATGTACTTGGAATCCATGAGTCCACATGTTGCAAGTATAACCGAGAATGATTTCTTGTGGGAAAATAGAGACAATCCAACCCGGAAGGATCAACTCAACATCCATCGCAATGCCGTGGCTGCTAGTGTAATTGTCTCTGCACTTAGTGCCACCGAGTATGACAAGGTTGCCGGAATAAAGAATGCCAACCAATTATGGAGAAAACTTGAGGTTATCTATGAGGGCATTGATTCCGTCAAGGATATAAGACTTGAAGAGTTACAAAATAAATTCAACTTGTTCATCATGGATCCGGGAGAAGGGCCAAAAGAAGTTCATGATAGGCTTACGAGAATTGTGAATCAAAGAAGAGCACTTGGAGCTAGAATGACCAACTTGGATATCAACAAAAGACTTCTACAAGCTTTGAGACCTTGGGATAGCAACATTTGCTCAAACATTAGAGACAAGGACAACTTCAAGACCTTCTCCACCGATGAGGTACTTGGGAAGCTCCTATCCCAAAAGCAACAAAAAGATCAAGCCAATAAGATAAATGCCTTGATCAAACAAATTGATGGAGCAAATGGTGACAAGAATGATATGGCACTCAATGCCACAGAGAGAAGCAAGAGAAGAAGAAGAAGAAAGTGGTTGATTCTAGTAGTGAAGATAGCGATGATGAGATGGCTTTACTTGTGAGGAGATTTAAGTCATTCCTCAAGAAGGATGGTTACAAGAAGAAAAGTTTTAACAAGGGCAAAGAAAGAAGGTCAAAAAGAACATGCTATGAGTGTGGCGATGAAGGACATTTTATTGCGGAATGTCCGAAGAAGAAGAGCAAAGATGAAAGAAGGAAAGACAAGCACCACAAGAAAGACAAGAAGTACAAGAAGCATAGAAGAGGTGAAGCTCACATTGGTCAAGAATGAAATTCTGATGATACATCCTCCTCCTCATCTTCCTCCTCCGAATCCGAATCGGATGAGGGAGGCATTGCTACACTTGCCGTCGGCGTCACTCCCACCAGCACTTCACTATTTGGGAGCTTTAGTGATGATTATGATGACAAAACTCACAAGTGCTTCATGGCAAGAGGATCCAAGGTATCAAAATCTAAACATAAACATTCCTCATATGTTAGTAGTAGTGATGATGATGATAATGATGTTGTTGCTAATGCTCCACTTCCTAAAATGCTTGAATTTATGGAATTGCTTAAGAAACAAAAGGAAGAAAATGATAGACAAGAGGAGGTTCTTGAAAAACAAGAAGACTTACTTATTCTTGAAAAGAAAAGAAACCTTGAACTAGAGAAGCTCCTAGAACTTGAAAGAAAGAAAAATGAAGAATTAAGCATGTCTCTCACTAAAATTGAAAATCATTGTGAGAATGTTAAAAGCACTAAAGATGAGCTTCAAGAGAAGTGTGAGGATTTGGAAAAGACTCATAAGTCCCTTGAAGAACAATGTAGGATTCTCTCAACCTTCACATCCTCTTCAAACAACAACTCTCATGCTTCCACTAGCAAAGGATGTGATAGGTGTTATGATATTGATGTTGATGCTTGTACTACTAATGTGAAATTGATTGATGATTTGAACAAGCAAGTGAGGGCTCTTGAAAGCAAAATACAATATGAGAAAAATGTTGCTGATAATGAAAAGGCAAAGTATGCAAGAGGTGCATACTCAAACACTAGAATGCCTCATGTCATGGATGGCATTGGTTATGTTGAGGGTGCAAAGCATAATGCTAGGGAGAACAAGAATGAGAAGGAATTTCTTAAGTTCACCAAGGAAGGATCTTACCAAAGGAAGCAAGCCAAGAACATGAACACTAACCATTCTTCTTTTGCTAATGATTCTCATGCTAATGTATCTAATACTACTTGTGCACTCTTTCATGATTTTGATGCTTCATACGTGCTCATGAGAAACATGCATGGTCATGTGTTTGCCAAATATGTTGGGTCATGCAACAAGAGGCCTAAGACTTGTGTGTGGGTGCCCAAAGTGCTTGTGACTAATGTGAAAGGACCCAAGCAAATTTGGGTACCTAAAAAAAAAGCTTAACTTGTTTTGTAGGACTATATCTCCAGAGGGTCGAGTTGGGTGATTGATAATGGATGCTTTAATCATACGACCGGAGACAAAAAGATGTTCAAATCGTTTGAGCCAAGTCACAACAAAAATTAATACACCACGTTTGGTGACAATGGAATGGGACAAGTACTAGGTTATGGTAAAATCCCTCTCACTTCTTAGTTTTCTCTTTCTAGTGTCATACTTGTTGATCATGTTAAATTCAATCTATTGTTCATTTCACAATTTTGTAAAATGGGCTTTGATTGTTTGTTCAACGAATGTGGTGTGACCATCTATAAGAGAAGTGATGACTCGGTTGGTTTTAAGGGTGTGCTCAAAGGAAAGCTTTAAGTTGTGGATTTTTCCATGGATGAAGCTAGACTTGGCACAAGCTTAGGCATAGAAGGCTTGTCCATGTTGGTATGAGAAATCTTCATAAACTCTAAAAGGGCAGCCACATCATAAGACTAACTAATGTTTGTTTTAAGAAAGATAGAATTTGTAGTGCATGTCAAGAGGGAAAACAAGTTGGAGAATCACATGCAGGCAAGAATGTGATGACCACCACAAGGCCATTGGAGATGTTGCACATGGACCTCTTCAGTCTCGTATCCTATATAAGCATCGATGGTAACAAATATGGTCTTGTAATTGTTGATCATTTTTCTCGTTTCACATGGGTATTCTTTTTGCATGATAAAGATGAAGTGAAAAATATGCTCAAGACATTCATGAAAAGAGCACAAAATGAATATGAAGTGAAGATCAAGAAGATAAGAAGTGATAATGGCACCGAGTTCAAGAACACTCAACTTGAGGAATACCTTGATGAAGAAGGCATCAAGCATAAATTTTTGGCACCCTACTCCCCTCAACAAAATGGGTCAACCGAAAGAAAGAACCGTACACTCATTGAGATGGCAAGAACAATGCTAGATGAATACAAGACGTCGGATCATTTTTGGACCGAAGCCGTCAACACCGCATGCCATGCCTCCAACCGGATGTATCTCCACCAACTTTTGAAGAAAATACTATATGAGCAACTAACCGGTAACAAGCCTAATACTTCATACTTTCTTGTTTTGGGAAGCATGTGTTTTATGCTAAACAAGAAACCCAAGACTTCAAAGTTTGCTCCAAAAGTTGATGAAGGTTTCTTGCTTGGTTATGGGTCGAATGTTCATGCCTATCGTGTGTTCAACAAAACCACCGGTTGTGTTGAAATTTTACGTGACATGACATTTGATGAATCTAATGGCTCTCATGAGGAGCAAGTTGCTATAGATGATGTAGATAATGAAGCTCCTAGAAATGCAATAAAATGGATGGCTATTGGTGATGTGAGACCACAAGAAACATCAAGTATTGAAAATCAACCCTCTTCCTTAAGACAAGACTAGCATCATGAAAATAAAGAAATTGATCATGCAAATGGTCAAGATCAAGATGTTGGGAATCATGAACAAGCATCAAGTGATGATTCTCAAAGACATGATCAAGAGGTTGATAAAGATGGTGGTCAAGAAAGTTCACATCCACCACACCCAAGAGTGCATCAAAGTGTACAATGTGATTACCCCGTCGAGGAAATTCTTGGAGACATTGATAAGGGGGTAATCACTAGATCTTGAGTTAGTAATTTTTGTGAACATTACTCTTTTGTCTCTTCTATGGAGCCATTTAGGGTAGAACAAGCACTTGAGGATTCGGATTAGGTGATGGCCATGCAAGAAGAATTGAACAACTTCACAAGAAATAAAGTATAGACATTGGAGGAAATACCAAAGAACAAGAATGTTGTGGGCACCAAATGGGTGTTCCGTAACAAACAAAATGAAGACGGTGTTATGACAAGAAACAAGTCAAGGCTCGTGGCAAAGGGGTATTCACAAGTAGAAGGTTTGGATTTTGATGAAACTTATGCCCCCATAGCAAGGCTTGAATCTATTAGAATATTACTTGCTTTTGCTACTCACCATGATTTTAAGTTATACCAAATGGACGTGAAAAATGCATTCCTCAATGGGCCAATCAAGGAAGAGGTGTATGTGGAGCAATCACCGGGCTTTGAAGACCCAAAGTATTCTAACCATGTTTATAAGCTCCATAAGGCACTCTATGGGCTTAAACAAGCTCCAAAAGAATGGTATGAATGCCTTAGGGATTTCCTTGTTAAAAAGGGTTTTGTCATTGGCAAGGCCGATGCTACCCTCTTCACTAAGCGTTTTGGCAAATTTTTGTATGCCAAATTTATGTTGATGACATAATATTTGGTTCTACTAACCAAAACTTTTGTGATGAGTTTAGCAAGATAATGACCAAGAGGTTTGAGATGTCCATGATGAGAGAGTTGACATACTTTATAGGCTTCCAAGTGAAACAACTCAAGGAGGGCACCTTCATATGTCAAGCCAAGTACACTCAAGATTTATTAAAGAAGTTTGACATGGACAAAGCCAAGCCCATCAAAACTCCCATGCCAACAAATGGACACATCGACCTCAACAAAAAGGATAAGCCCGTTGATCAAAAGGTATATAGCTCCATTAGGCTCTTTGCTTTTATCTTTGTGCATCTAGGCCCGATATCATGCTTAGTGTGTGTATGTGTGCACGTTTTCAAGCCGCTCCTATGGAGTGTCACATGGTGGCCGTTAAAAGAATGTTGAGATATTTGGTTCACACACCCAACCTAGGGCTTTGGTACCCCAAGGGTTCAAAGTTCAACCTATTAGGCTATTCCGACGCGGATTATGCTGGGGATAAGATAGATAGGAAGAGCACCTCCGGGACATGCTAATTCTTGGGTAGGTCCCTAGTGTCATGGTCATCCAAGAAACAAAATTCCATTGTACTTTCCACGGCTGAAGTGGAGTATGTTGCAGCCGGTAGTTATTGTGCACAACTACTTTGGATTAGACAAACTCTAAGGGATTATGGTTACAAATTGAACCGTGTTCCACTCCTATGTGACAATGAGAGTGCCATAAAGCTAGCTTATAACCCCGTTGAGCAGTCGCGTACAAAGCATATAGATATCCGCCATCATTTTTTGAGAGATCATTCTATCAAGAGAGATATAGAAGTTAGTCATGTGCGAACCGAAGATCAATTAGCCGATATATTCACCAAGCCACTAGATAAAAAAAGATTTTGCTATCTTTGGAGTGAACTAAATATTCTTGATTCTAGCAATGTGGTTAGAAGGCTTGCACATCTGTGGTGACATAGGATAAAGTTTTTCAAAAAATAAATTTGTTGCAAAATAATGATTGTTTTGGTTTTTGGAAAAATATTTGGTTCTTGATCATTGGATCACATTGATGTGGATGCAATCATTGTTGGAATGATTGATTGTGGCTGATTACATTCACTGAAACTTTTTCAAAATCTGTATATGTTCATGAGATCAATAAGATGCCTACCTAAGTATAGCTAAAGAACAAAGTGACACGAATCAACGTTTTTTGCCAAAGCGGGCAAGACAGTTTTTACCATAGTCGGACAAAATCCGACCAAGTCGGATAATGTCTGACGTATGACTCTAGTCAGATGATATCTGACCTAGTCGGACATTGTCCGACTAAGAGGATTGCCACCCATAACAGGGCTCGAGCTTACCCCTTTGTCCTCTCCTCCCTAATTCTCTCAAACTCTCTCTCTCTCTCTTCTCCCAAACCGGTGGCCAAGGCATCCCAGCAGTGATCTCCCTCTTCCACCGGCAAGAAGATCAAGTTTGAGGGGGAGAAGACTCCCTCCATCGGATTAAGTCCGAAGACCGCCATTGTTGCAAGGTTTCTCCTCTCCTTCTCTTCTCTCACCTAGGGCTAGGGTTTGACTTTGCAATGTTAGGTTTAATCCTTAGTCCCCTACCATTGTAGCCCATGAAGATAATTCCTAGGATGCTATAGATGCTTTGTATGCAATATGGCTAGGAATTATGGTCAGATTTGAGCAAACCCAAACTTTTGTGAAAATTTCACGGGCATCGAACAATATCCGATACAGTCAGATAATGTTCGACTCTATCGGATATTATCCGATGACCACAGATTTTTCCAGAAGTTTATGCTTCCTCACTTATGACCATGTTGTCTTCAACCTTTTTCTCTTTCTCATCCTGAACACCTACCTATCTATTTGTTAGGATGTCCGGCACTTGGTCTCAAGGGGAGAAGCACTCTAAGTATGCAGATGATGCTGGAGGAAGCAAACCTAAGAGAAGAAAGCCACGGATGGTGCGTGTCCACTATGCTGAGTCCCGAGAGGAAGAAGAACCTACTGAGATCATCTGCATCATGGTAGATGTGATGGTTGCTCCAAATCGGGACGGAGCACCCATCAACTATGTGAAGGAATCCGAGGAAGCAAGTCGTGAGGCTCGGGAAACCAACTGGTTTGCTGCTGAGAAGCAGGCCGTTGACCCTAGATTTTAATCTCACTTCCATACGGACTGGTACATGTGTGCCTACAAGAGCAAGAAGAGTCCCACCATTGCTATGCAGTATATTGACTGCGATTACATAGCTAGCAAGAAGAATCCAGTGTTTAAGGAAATCATACAAGATTGTGAGTACCATGGCATCAAGAATATCATGGGTTTCATATATAACTAGAGTCAAGAGATAATATCTCAGTTCTACTCCATGATGTTCTTTGATGAAGGAGCAAGGAAGCTGTTTTGGATGACAGATGGCGAGAGGTATTCTTGTACCTTATCTCGCTTTGCTACTATGCTCAAAATTAGGGATTCTTTTGATCGTCCAAAGCGCATTCATGATGGACGCACAATGTAGCCCTCTAAAATGAAATACATGTATATTGATGAAGAGGATTGCAACCCACCCTATGCTACTGGTTTCAAACCTTTCTACAATGTCCTTCATAGGATGGTCAGAGTTTCTTTGGCCCCAAGGGGAGGCAATGCTGACCATGTTCTAGGATTTGAGAAGGATTTACTTGATTGGATTGGTAGCACTGAGAAGTTCAATGTGTTTGACTTCATCTACTCAGAGATGTGGCATGTGGCTATCACTTGCTAGTCGGGGCTGTGTCTATGCCCCCTTCATCATGTACATGATCGAGAAGGTGACCAAGAAAACCTTCAAGAAGGAATGTGTGCATTGGAGCCTCAGGCCAAACATACCTCCAGGTGCTGCTAGTGGTGCTTCCACACCGAGGATGGCTCCCTCAAGTGAGCCTAATTCACCTCTAGGTGCCACTTCACCTCAAGCTCCCCCAGCCCGCTCCACTCCAGGTCCTTCCTATGGGTGCAGAAGCCAAGGCAAAGGCTCTAACAAGAAGAGAGGTTGACTTTTTAAGATGCTCAAGGGGTTGTTTAGCATCTGCAACAGACTTGATGCCCGCCATGACAACATTGAGAAGTGTCAAGATGTGTTGACCAAGCGTCAGAAGGCCATGTATGATCACTTCTCTATTCAGCCTCCTCGTTATCCATCCCCAGATCCTACACCCTACTGTCCTCCAGTTGAGGACCCTTGGAGTACTTTCACTGAGGAGGAGTCTCAGTACTTTGGCTACTACCCCTCCTATGCTTATCCTACTGCTACAGCTGGTTCTAGCGGTGCTGGTCCTTCCCACACTAGATTTGATGATGAGGATGATAATAAGGACAATATTATGGAGGAGACACCACCACAAGGGCAAAATGATGAGGATGATGAAGATGGTGAGGACAATGACTATGATGGCGATGAGTGATTTCTTCCCTTCCTTTTTGGTGTTTTGATGCCAAAGGGGGAGAAGAAGAGTCAACAAGTTCACCTAGTTATTATCACCTTTAATGCTGCGATCTCATTGGATATGTCTTTTATGCATTTTCAAAACTCTATTGTGTGAACTTTTTTTTTCTTTAAGACTTATTTATGCTATCTTTATGATGAACTATGTGTTATGCGAATGTGGCTTGATGTAATGTTATTTGTTTCCCTCTTAGTTGCATTTGTGTGAATCACATGTCATATGCATTGTTGTCTTTCTTTTGTTATTGATGATATGTGGAACAATGCAAGGAAATAGGGTGAGATCTTGTTTTTTTCTCTCTCAAATATGTGCATATGGGTTGTTAATGCCCAAATTGGAATTCAATTCATGCACACATTTAGGGGGAGCTCCTACCTATTTGTTCTCTCTTTTAATGCTCTTTTATCTATAAACTGTGAACTTTAGTTGTATTGTCATCAATCACCAAAAAGGGGGCCCCTAATTCTGGTTTTGAGTGATAGATGTCAATATGATTAAAAAAGACTAATATTTCCATGGAGCATGTGTGCAGCATCTAATTGTTGTTACATATGAGAGTAAGGAAATTAAATGAGAAAGAAAAGAAAAGCCAACAAAGTGAAAATCTTGGAAAAGGAGTATCTACGCTCAAGAATCAAGGATTCATGTTTTATCTTTCATCTTGAGTATAGGAACACCCTAATATCAAGAGGGACACAAAAGAAATAAGTGTTGAAAGACCAAGTGATCAAATCATATTCCAAGAGTCAAAATTTCCCTTTCAAATCTTTTTCATCGGACAATGTCCGAGTCAATCAGACATTGTAATCGGATTCCAGAATGTTGCACACTATTTTTTTCTTAGTGTAGTCGGACAATGTCCGACTCAGTCAGACAATGTAGTCGGACTACAGAAGCATGCACAACTCATTTGTTCAAGCGAAGCAGGACAATGTCCGACTCTATAGGACAATGTCCGACTTACCCGGACGATGTTCGACTCCAGAAAATCCGACCCCATCGATCAATCCCGTCAGACTCTAGTACCGTGCGCATACACTGAGTCGGACAATGTCCGACTATCCAATGACCAGAGCAATATCCGAGTCCCTCAGACAATCTTTTCGAACTCTAGAGCCATGCATATCAATTTATTGGACAATGTCCGACTATGGTTTCCCAACGACTCTTTTTCATGTCTCGACTATAAAAAGCCACCCCGACCCCCTTTGGTCAGTTGGCCACTTCCACTACTGAAAAATACAATCCTAAGACATCTGAGCGCTCCACTTCTCCTTCCTTGGTTCCTACTCCAATCGTTGGTGGTTTTAAGAGAAGATTTGAGGAGATTTGATTGAGCAATATATTCCTCTCAAGAGCACATGGTTCATCCTCAACACCGACGTCCTTTGTGTTTGTTACTCTTGGGGATTCATCCCCTAGACGGTTAGGCGTCACCTAGAGAGCCCCCAAGTTTGTGGTTGAGACGCGGGAAGTTTGTATTGGCCCCTCCTTTGTGGAGATTCCTAGGGAAGCTCAAGCTTGCCTTGGTGGCAGCTTGAAGAGGTTAAGGGTTGAAAGAGACCCGGTCCTTGGTGAATCCCTCAACGGAGACGTAGCCTTCTTGGTGGAGCTGAACTTCGGTGAAAAATCCTTGTGTCTCCTTGTCTCTCTTTTGTCTTTGATTAATTCCTGCTTGTGTGCCTTTCTTGTTGTTTCATTATTTAGCTAGTTGTAGTGCTTACTTTCCTAGATTTGCATGTGTAGGTTGCTTGCTAGCTAGTGCCACTTTTGCCATTGTTTTCTTGCATGCTTAGCTGCCTTCTCCTAGCTTAAATCATGCAACATTGTCCTTTTCAATGACCGATCTGTTTTCCGCTACGAGGTCGTCGGATATTGTCCTACTCTAGTCGGATATTTAAAGTTATCAGACAATATCCTACTATAGTCGGACAATCTAGTTGGACAAAGTTTTCCTGTGCTATTAATTATTCGAATTAAGTGTCTTTCAGGGATAATCGCCTATTCACCCCCCCTCTTCGCAACTTTCCCTATATATGAAGAACCAAGTTCTTGATCAGTTTATCTTCTATTTCAATTTTTTTAACTGCTTTTACATACATACTAGTTTAAGTGAGGAAGATAGATGAAAATTAATCTTAGAACTTATATGAAGCTATAATATGACAACGTGCTTGGGAAACAACAAGAAACTATGTTTTGCTTTCACAAGTATATATATATATATATATATATGAGCAAAGTGTCCATGTGCATTGCTACGGACTTAAAAAAACAAAACACTCCCTATGATTTAAATCTAAATTATTTACACAATACAATTATTAGATATATACAATATTATTGACATTTTGTTACATTAAAGATCATATTTGTATTACCGTTGATGCTTCTTAGTGTATCATTTTATGTGTCAAAAGTAACAATTTTATCACCATTTTTACCATATTTTAGAAGCTATATCCGAAAGGAAAAATCAATTCACGCAGTTCAGAAATAGCACTACATTGGAACGCGATTTTAAACTTGAAGACTTGCTCTAATTAGAAAAGTTAAAATACAAAAGTTGTAGATATCATCGAGACCTTTTCGAATCATATGTGGATCATATTATTTAGACTTCAGATCTAGGAGATATGGGCCCCGTAAAGAGACCTGCGTAGATGAGTCCAAATCAGAACAAATATTTTGCATCACATATTTAGAACCAAAACGGTGGGATCTTGAATTCCATTGAATACCAAAGTTGTAGAACTCTTTAAGGGCTACGAGATAGATTTCAAGTTTGCCTCATTTGAGCTCCAGACAAGGGAGTTATGATTTTTGAAATTCGATACTTGATATGGAAGGTACGAAACCGATTTGGATATGAAAGACCGAGAAGGCGACCAGAGGGGGGGGGGGGGGGGTGAATGGGAGCCAATCAAAATTCTCCAAGAGAACTTGGCCTATGTCCCCAAAACAACCCAAGCCAACTTCTGAGCTGATCACCAAGACTACACACACCAACTCGTGGTGTACTAGCCCTAGGAGTGATCAACTACTGCAAACAAACACAGCGGAAACACCAAGACACAGCAAAGACTTGAGATAGTTGGAAACCTCACAAAGTTGTATCTTCTGGACCACCACCGGCAGTGCCGATTAGGGCCATCAACAGTGCCGGTCAGACCCATCGGCAGTGCAGGTATGGGGTTTTGCAACCCACTGGCAGTGCCGGTCCTGGTCATCGGCAGTGTCGATCAACCCCGTTAGAAGAACAGAAACTTGCGGGAATTTGGTAAATCTTCTTCAAAACCTAACCAAACAAACTCCAAATGATGCAATTTTTGGACCAGTGAATCCTCATCACATCACGACCCTAATCCTAGAAGATCATCTCAATTGGCTCAAGGAATCATCACGAATTTCAGATCTTGTACCAAGAACACCAAAAAGGGGAAACTTGAGAAATCCTTCAAATCGAAGGTGCTAGAGCTATTGATTTGATCAAGGATCCATAGAGGACTGTTCTAGCTCATCCTAGCAACAAGTTTCTCAAGAAATCTGAGCCAAAAACTCATCCAAAAATGAGATAAAAAATCACCACGAAAATAGCTCCGAAAATAGGAAAAAAGGGAATTTCGGGATTCAAGTGAAGAGGGAAATCTTGAGCACAAAAATACTTCTCATATCATAGAAAGGTGCTTACAAGATCCATAGGTACAAGGCTAGGAAGCCACCCTCTTCCTCCCACTATTTGGAAAAGCAAGAGATATCTTTCACACACCCACTACTCTCCTCTAAAACATGAAGTCCTCTCCTTGCACTTTGTAATGAGTCCCTAACACAAGGCTAATGGAAGAGAGGCACCTCTCCACTAGCCACACCTCTCGTTATATAGGCTTAGGGTCTATTATCCATATGACCACTCTACCCTTGACCTACATAACACACCCACCTACCACCGGGGGCATAACCGTCCATCTTTTTCCTCATCGCCCGAATGCCATCGAACGCTTCATGTCTTTGCTTCATCTCAAAGCAAGCTCCGTGATGGTGCCACGTGCACCTCCAATCGCCGCCATCGGTTTTGAGGCCCAAACTGGGAAACGCTTTGCATGCTTCTTAAAGTGTGACTGCTCGATGTCGACGTGTGTCACCTCGTCCCATGATCCTGACCACCGGCAAGTCTCTCCTAGTCCGTGTCCATCGGGGCCCCTTGTCACTTGCACTGGCATCCCGTTCGCCTTGACTTGGTCAACACGCCGGCTTCATCACCACCACGGTTTTGAGGCTCAACCGCGAAACCGTACGTGCTTCTTGCCTCTCCACGTGTACGGTGTGGATGACCCTTGACTTCACCCGGCATCCCGATCGTTCGGCCCCAAGTCCCCTACTTGTGCCTGATCCTCTCGCTGTTGACCGCCAACTCGACTCCAGTGACCTACACATCATGAGACAAGCAAACACATTTCCTAACTCCTGCAACATCACCAATTCCTCCACCAACTCCGGTTAGTCATAACCATGATATGCAAACCCATGCAATCCCCGGATTCCCGCATTTCAACTCAAACACCAAATCTGCTCAAGTCAATTACTCATCACATATATTGCATACCATGGCACATATCCACATGGTTTCTCAATCTCCCCCTTGATGAGTTCATTGACAACACCATATGCACAGAGATTGAAATGTGAAGCCGAATAAGCACATCCAAATGGCTCAAACCCAAAGAAAAGGTGAAAGCAAGCCATCTAGCAAAGTAGGGATCACAAAACCAAGAGTTGGCAAAGAAAGGTACAAAGAATGTGAAAAGTGCAAGAAAACGCTCAAGATCATGATATGCTCCCCCTCAAGTTGTGGTAGGTCTCATATAGTGTAAAATGGATCATATAAGTTTCTTAGCATTATTTGTGCATGACCCCAAAATTTTCTCCCCCTTTGGCAATGAACTCATCAAAGAGGCAAAAGAACAAGCAAGCATGCAATGCATGAAAATGCAAACCTAAGGAGCTTCAACAATTATGCAAATAATCATTTAACCTTGCTAGCCATAAACATAGAGCCATGAAGTGTAAAAGCAATAGCTCCCAATCATGCAAAGATCAAAAATAGATAGCAAAGCATAAACACCATGAGCTATACAAGCTAAGAAAAAAGATTGACTAGCTTAGATAGAATAAAATTTGCTTATCATGAGCAAAACTGCCACCACATGTGTAAGTACTTCCATCCATGGCAAAACAAGCACCAAGTGAATCATAAGAATCTAGCCAGTTTCAATCTCAACAAGGGCAACACGCATTCGCAGAAAATAAGCTCTACAAACGCTCACATATGAAATAGAGAGTCAGTTGATCAAGTGATTATTGTTTATCCTCATGTGTCCTCTTATCCATACGGAGGATCGCACGACTGGGTACGGCAAACACCCCGAGGCTTCAAGTCACAATGTTTGGATTTAGTATTTTAGAATTATTCTTGATCAAAGCACTTAGTAGATTATTCAAGCTTATGCACAAGACAAAAGAGCATGCCTTTGCGGCAAAAGGAACACACGTTCTCACAATGTTTCATCATGAGCTAAACATTTGCAAAGCCTTCCATTTCGCAAACACATGGTGCCAAAGCCAAGACATCCTCTAGACTAGCCTCAATGCAAGTTTCAACAGAGATAAAAGCATACACATGGTGAGCAAGTTTTAGCAAGATTAGATCATAAGGTTCGCAGAAGCTCAGTTTACCTTTAAGATTAGCAAGTTGCTCACATGAGTCTATAACAGGCCATCTAGAAAATCTAAGCATCAGACATTACCATCACATTCACACAACTTAGCTCAAGCTCAATCATAGCAATGAGAAATACAGGCAAGCATAATAATCAAAGCTCATCTACCAATGCATATATTACATATGAGATGCAATGCATAAAAGGTAAGATACATATATATAAGAGAACACCAACTCCCCCTCAAATGATGCCATAAGGATGACAAACATCAAGTTCCCCCGAAGAAAAGCATGTCTAGAAGCATCTAGGGGCTTGGTGAGGATATCAGCTAGTTGGTT
The DNA here is from genome assembly GCA_032690845.1 of Eleusine coracana subsp. coracana. Taxonomy (NCBI): domain Eukaryota; kingdom Viridiplantae; phylum Streptophyta; class Magnoliopsida; order Poales; family Poaceae; genus Eleusine; species Eleusine coracana. The sequence goes on along the minus strand of CM064432.1, from coordinate 4,953,333 downwards.
TTTGGTATCAATGTATTTGAGCTCAACATCCCCCTTTTCAACATTGTCTCTCAGGAAGTGGAATCACATATTGATGTGTTTGACCTTACGATGTTGGATTGGGTTTTTGGCTAAGCATATGGCACTGGAGTTATCACACATGAGTGGAACACTCTTAAAAGTTAACCCATAGTCTCTCATGGTAGATACAACCCATAGGATTTGTGAGCAGCAGCTAGCAACAGCAATATACTAAGCCTCTATGATGGATTGGGCAACACTCGACTGCTTACGAGAGGACCAACAGATCAAGGAAGTACCCAAGAAATGGCAAGTACCAAAAGTGCTCTTCCTATCAATTCTACACCCAGCAAAATCCGCATCTGAATACCCAATGAGATCAAGAGATGAAGATGCAGAGTACCAAATTAAGACCGAACTCAAGGGTGTGTTTGAGATACCTGAAGATGCGCTTGACAGCCTTGTGATGAGTCACCCTTGGGGAAGCTTGAAAGCGAGCACAAAAACACACCGCAAAGTGTATGTCGGGTCTTGTTATTGTCAGGTACAAGAGGGAACCAATCATGCTCCTGTACTCCCTTTGGTCCACCGCTTCACAGTCTTCATCAGGGTCAAGTACCGTTGTAGTGGATATTGGTGTAGACAACGGCTTCACATTGACCATGTCGAACTTCTTCAGGAGATCCTTTGTGTACTTGGCTTGATGAATGAAAGTGCCTTGTTTGCACTGCATGATTTGAAGCCAAAGAAAGAAGGTGAGCTCTCCTATCATCAACATCTAAAATTTACTTTCCATAGCTTCCTGTAATCTGGACATAAGAGCATGAGAGGAACCACCAAAGATGATATCATCCATGTAAATCTTAACCATTAGAAAGTCATTGCCATGCTTTAGAGTGAACAAGGTTTTATCAACACACCCTATGACATACACACGCTCTAGCAAGAAAGTCTTAAGCCTAGCATACCATGTCCTAGGTGCTTGCTTTAGCCCGTACAAAGCCTTCTGAAGCTTGTACACACGGTTTGGGTATTTGTGGTGCTCAAAGCCAGGGGGTTGTTTTACATAAACCTCTTCCTCTATGAAACTATTTAGGAAAGCACTCTTGACATCCATTTGATAGAGTCTAATGCCCTTAGAGGCAACAAATACAAGCAAGATCCTAATGGCTTCTATGCGTGCAACAGGTGCAAAGGTTTCACCATAATCTAAGCCCTCCACTTGGCTAAAACCTTGAGCAACTAGCCTAGCCTTGTTTCTCACAACCTTACCATCCCCCCTATGTTTGTTTTTGAACACCCACTTCGTTCCTACGATATTGACATTTTTGGGAGGCTCTACAAGGGTCCAGACTTTGTTTCTCTCAAAGTTTTCCAACTCCTCATGCATGACATTAACCCATTCATCAGATAGTGCGTGTCCAACTTCTCAGGGTTCAAAGGTTGCAACAAAGAGAGAATTGGTAAAGCAAGCAAGATGTGCATACCTTGACCTTGTTGTCCTCTTGTAGAGATTACCAATCATTTGTTGAGGTGGATGTCGACGCTGAATGTGGTGAGGAGCCTCTCTCTCAGAGTGTACCTCCCCCTCAACCACGGCTAGAGCTCGCTCGACAGCTGCTAAAGTAGATGTAGAAGCTTCTGGACCCTCTGCTGGAGTGGTGGTGGCAGCAGGAACAAGCTCAGATGAGAGATGAAGTGAATCATCATCATCATCATCAAAGCCCTGTAGGTCCTCTTCTATAAAGATGCTCTCCTCCATCTCCTTGATACCTGCAGTCTCAATCACATTCCTTGCACAAGAGTTTGATTCATCAAAGGTTACATCACAAGACTCTACGATGATGTTAGTCTCCAAATTCAAAACCCTGTAGGAATGACCTTGAAGAGAGTAACCAAGAAAGATGCCATCAGAAGACCTCGACTCAAACTTATCAAGATTGCCACGCTTGAGAATAAAGCACTTGCAATCAAAGGCACACAAATGAGAAACCGAGGGCTTTCTCCCAAAATGCAGCTCATAAGAAGTCACATTAAGAATTGAGCGCAAGAAAATTTGATTGGAAACATAGCAAGCAGTGCTAATAGCCTCAGCCCAGAACCGCCTCGAAGTCCTATGCTCATCGAGCATCGTCCGGGCCATCTCCACCAGGGTTCTGTTCTTTCTTTCGACCACAATGTTCTGCTAAGGAACATGAGGTGTTGAAAACTGATGCTCAATACCATGCTCAAGACAGAAAGTATCAAAGGAGGAGTTCTTGAACTCGGTGCCATTATGACTGCGGATTGCTCGTAATGCACCAGGGAGTTCCTTGAACAACCTCAAAGCTAAGCTCCAAAAGTGATGAAACACTTCATCCTTGCTCTCAAGAAAGTAGACCCAAGAATAGCGAGAATAGTTATCAACAATCATAAGAACATACCACTTCCCACCCGCCGAACGAACCTGAGAAGGACCAACAGTTTCCATGTGAAGCAACTCTCCAGGGCGTTCAGTCATCACCAAATTGATTAGAGGATGAGAAGCGGCAATCATTTTCCCATGACGACAAGGAGCACAAACAAAATCCTTATCAAACTTGAGCTTAGGCAATCCTCGGATCAAACCTAGGCCACTCAAGCGACATAACAAGTTAAAGCTCATGTGACCCAGAGTCTTATGCCATTTCTAGAGCTCAGAAGAAGATTGAGCAAACAAACACTTGTGAGAACCAGGAGAACCAACAAAATCAGCCTGACAAACTCTGCCAATGCGAGAAATCCCACAAACCAAGGAACCACTTGAATCAAGAACACAAGAAGCATTCGACTTAAAGCGCACTTCCAAACCAACATCAAGAAGCTGAGAGACGGAGAGGAGATTGTACTTGAGATACTCAACCAAACCAACATCCTTGAGAGTGAAATTTTCTTTTACCTTTACCACGCCTCTTGCCTTCACTCTCCCTCTCTTGTCATCTCCAAAGGTCACATACTCCCACCGCTTCAAGGGAGTAAGGCTGGAGAACCACTTTGCATCTCCGGTCATGTGGCACGAACACCCAGAGTCCATCAACCATTTGTTCTCCAAGCCTCCACCTGCTGCCTACAAAGAACGAGAAGGAAAAGTCGATGGCTCAGTGCTGGGCTTAGTCAAAAGAGATTTGGGAATCCAGCACTTAACCATACGACTGGTAGTAGTCATCACAGTTCTTTGCATATTATCATTTGAATGCATAGTATGAGAACCACGATGGGGAAAACATGGTCTGTCAAAGCGTCTCGACTCAAACCTTGGGTTATGAGGATAGAAATCATTAATGTGAAAGCCAAATCCACGCGAGTGACGCTCACCACGATGGGGAAAACGTGGGGCGCCAAAGCGCTGCTGCACAAAGCCTCTGTTTCGTTAATCAAAGCCATATGAGGAATGATCCTATCCATGATAGGCACGAGAAAAAGAGCAAGGCTAAAAACCATCAAAATCATCATAAAAGGCATTCCTAGTCAACTCAGCTTGCTTCTTCTCAATCCTCTTACGCCTATAACAGAACTCATCCAAGTGGCCCCCTCGACCACAAAACATGCAAATGTAAACACCTTTTGGTTTAGGCTTGGTTTGCATTGCAGGTTTGGGTTTTAGCTTCTCTGTTTGCTTTGGGTTGAAGGAGGGTTTTGGATTGGGTGGATAGTATGTGTCAGTGGGTTTGATGGTGTTTTCCTCATCCTTGTAGCTGGAGTTAGGTACAAACTTACCCACATTCTCACTCTCCTTGTCACACCTCTCAAATCCCAAGCCCAAGTTATAGGTTGACTTAGAAGCACTCTCCTTCACTCTTGCCAAATCACTCTCAATCTTTTCCTCACTCACTAGGGTTCTTTGGAGCCTAGAAACAAGATAGTCATTTTCCTGAACTAGAACTTTGTTTTCCTCCCTAGTGATTACTAGCTTGTCCTTGAGGGTGACACACACTTCACACGGATGTGGGAGAACTTTCGAGCGAGTCTCATGAAGCAACTTGGACTCAAGCTCTTTGACTTTAAGGGACTGAGCTTCCAACTCATCTGTGAGCTTGGGGCACTTCTGACATGCACCCAAAAGAGTTGGTCTAGCTTTAAACTCATCAAGCTCCTTGAGGGCACTCTCAAGCTGACTGGCAACTTGAGCATGCACACTCTCCCTCTGTGCAAGATCACTCATCACAACTTGACAAGACTCACACTTAGTAGCAGTATCAACATAAGTAAGCTTAGACCTAAGCGAAGCAATTTCAAAATCAGTACTCTCCAACTTAGACTTAAGCTCTCTACCCTCACAAACAGAACTGCGAAGCTTATCATCTTGCAAGAGTAGAACATCGCATAAATGATCAAGTTCAGAAGAGAGCTCATCAAGAGTGGGAGGTACCTCGCTTGTGTCGGAGTCAGATCTAGAGTCGGTGTCATGGTCGTTCTTTGCCATGAAGCAAAGCCCGGTGAAGTCATCTTTCCTCTTGACTCGTGGTTTTTCAACCTCCTCCTCCGAGCTTGTAAGGCCTTCGCTCGATGTGAGGTCAACATTGCTCAAGGCGGCAACACAAGCGCGTGCAATGGCCTTGGGGAACTTCTTGGAGTTCTTGCCCTTCTTGTAGAAGCGGTTCTTCCTCTGCTTGAAATCCTCAGTGTTGTTGTCGCGGTACCCGGTCTTCTTCTTCTTCTTGGGACAGTCAGCAATGAAGTGTCCTGGTCACCGCACTCGAAGCAGGTTCTTGAACCACCTCTTCTTCTCTCCTTCCGGTTGTTGTAGAACTTTCTGAACTTCCTTGTGAGCAAGGACAGCTCCTCATCAGGAATGCACTCCATCTGTTTATTGGAAGCTGTAACAAGAGAAGACAAAGGAAACTCCAAAGAAGACTTGTCAAGTGAGGGTTTAGTTCCATAAGAAGCATCACTGTGACTACCATTCTGAGAGCTAGAAAGCAAAGCCATGCTAGAAGCAGGAATAGCAAGATTAGGACGAGATTTCCTAGACAGTTCGTGAGATTTCAGCTTGCTATACAGTTGCTCATAGTTCAAGGTGTTGAAGTCAGCAGTTTCTTCTAGAGAAGTAATTTTAACCCCCCAAACATTCTCATCAAGTGAGTATAACAGTTGCTTAGCTCTATCATTGTCATTGTACACAAGGTTACCACAAGCCCGCAAGTTGCACACAATTGCCTCAAACCTACGAAAGGTGTCATCTAGTGACTCGTCAGGTTTTTGTGCAAAAGTTTGGTACTGTCTATTGTAAGAATCCTTATGCATAGACTTGACTTGGTTGGTACCATTATGGTAAGTGCAGAGCTTAACCCAAATAGCATGAGTAGTGTCAAGGTGTGCAACTCTTTCACTCCTACCAAGTGCAGAGAGCAGAATATTGACAGCTTTGGAGTTGTTCTCATACCTGATTAACTCACCTGTAGATGCAGTGTTCAGGTCCTGTGGTATAGCATACTCCTGCTCAACAATCTCCCAAATTGCACGTCCTTGACTCAGCAGAAACGCCTTGGTCCGTGACTTCCAGTAGGGGAAGTCCTCTCCATCGAACATCCAGAGCTTAACAGCACGCTTCTCTATGTCACCTTTAGATCATAAAGACGGTGAAGGTCAACTAGTGATCAAACCGGCTCTGATACCAATTGAAGGATCGACAAGGCGATCAGAGGGGTGGGGGGGTGAATGGGAGCCAATCAAAATTCTCCAAGAGAACTTGGCCTATATCCCAAAAATAACCCAAGCCAATCTCTGAGCCGATCACCAAGATTACACACACCAACTCGTGGTGTACTAGCCCTAGAAGTGATCAACTACTGCAAACAAACACAACGGAAACACCAAGACACAACAAAGACTTGAGATAGTTGGAAACCTCACAAAGTTGTACCTTCTAGAAACCATCGGCAGTGTCGATCAGGGCCATCGACAGTGCCGATGCAGGGTTTTGCAACCCACCGGCAGTGCCGGTCCTGGTCGTCGGCAGTGCCGATCGACCCCGATAGAACAACAGAAACTTTTAGGAATTTGGCAAATCTTCTCCAAAACCTAACCAAATGAACTCCAAATGATATGATTTTTAGACTAGTGAATCCTCATCATATCACGACCCTAATCCTAGAAGATCATCTCAATTGGCTCAAGGAATCATCACAAATTTTAGATCTTGTGCCAAGAACACCAAAAAGGGGAAACTTGAGAAATCCTTCAAATTAAAGGTGCTAAAGCTATTGATTTGATCAAGGATCCATAGAGGATTGTTCTAGCTCATCCTAGCAACAAGTTTCTCAAGAAATCCGAGCCAAAAACTCGTCCAAAAATAAGATCAAAAATCACCATGAAAATAGCTCCGAAAATAGGAAAAAGGGAATTTCGGGATTCAAGTGAATAGGAAAATCTTAAGCACGAAAATACTTCTCATATTATAGAAAGGTGCTTACAAGATCTATAGGTACATGACTAGGAAGCCACCCTCTTCCTCTCACTATTTGGAAGAGCAAGAGATATCTCTCACACACCCACTACTCTCCTCTAAAACATAAAGTCCTCTCCTAGCACTTTGTAATGAGTCCCTAACACAAGGCTAATGGAAGCGAGGCACCTCTCCCACTAGCCACACCTCTCCTTATATAGGCCTAGGGTCTAATATCCATATGACCACTCTATCCTTGATCTACATAACACACCCACCTACTACCGGGGGCATAACCGTCCATCTTTTTCCTCATCGCCCGAATGCCATCGGACGCTTCACGTCTTTGCTTCGTCTCGAAGCAAGCTCTGCGATGGTGCCACGTGCACCTCCAATCGCCACCACCAGTTTTGAGGCCCAAATTGAGAAACCGCCTTACACGCTTCTCAAAGCACAACTTCTCGATGTCGATGCGTGTCACCTCGTCCCGTGATCCTGACCAACGGCAAGTCTCTCCCAGTCCCTGTCCATCGGGCCCCCTTGTCACTTGCACCGGCATCCCGTTCACCTTGATTTGGTCAACACGCCGTCTTCATCACCATCACGGTTTTGAGGCTCAACCGCGAAATCGTCCGTGCTTCTTGCCTCTCCACGTGTACGGTGTGGATCACCCTTGACTTCACCCGGCATCCCGATCGTTCGGCCCCAAGTTCCCTACTTGTGCCCGATCCTCTCGCCGTTGACCGCCAAGTCGACTCTAGTGATCTATACATCATGAGACAAGCAAACACATTTCTCAACTCCTGCAACATCACCAATTCCTCTAACAACTCCGGTTAGTCATAACCATGATATATAAACCAATGCAATCCCCGGATTCCCGTATTTCAACTCAAATACTAAATCCGCTCAAGTCAATTACTCATCACATATATTGTAAACCATGGCACATATCCACATGGTTTCTCAGAATTCAATCTCTAACGTTATAGATACGAAGTGGACGATCGCACCTCAGTTAATAGATTGTAAAGATATATCATTAAACATAAATATAAAAAAACATGCTCCCATAGGCTTAATGTATATATAGTTTTTATTAATAAAATATATAATATAAAATTTAAAATAGATTATCATTGTTTATTTCTATACTAAAAAAGTAAATCAACACTCGACGCATAAATGTGCGGGTAGGTTAACTAGTACCAATAAAAATTACGACCATATGACACATATATACAAAGAAAAGGCATGAAAGGGCCTTCAATTTTAGTTGTTCTCTTTTCTTTTTTGTCCTAATCTTGTGTTGCCGTGGCTCCAACCTTGGCAGTAGCAGCAAGTCGCTCGCAGCAACTTTCTATGAACATTTGATGTGACAAAATCTTATTGAACATCGTATTTGAGCTTGTGCATGCGGCCATCATAGATATCGTGGGCAATGCTTCAGTTGAGCATCTGTTGGATATTGTTCACATCGCGATATTAGCTTGTGGAAGTAGTTTAAAATGCAAACATGAATTGGTCACAGTACTAATTAAGAAATAAAGAAGAGAAGAAAGGACATGTAGGTCAGAGCAATGCTGCTACTATTGTTTCCATAGGTAGCTAGTTTGATTTATCCGCATCTGAATCCTATCGTGCCAATTACAGCGGCACTGTCATGAACTGGTCCCAGTCAGATAAGCATGCTTCGTCGGGGGGCCATCGATTAATTAGATGATATTTATTCCATCATTCCTATGTCAAGACATAGACAAAAAATAGGCATTAATAAAAACAGAGCGTGCGTGTCACAGTCACCAGCACTTTGACGACAATTCAGACAAGTCAGCTTCATCAGCTGCCGATCTCGATTAGACTAGATGCTCCTGAAAGAGCACCGTAATAATTGACTACTGCGGGTAGAAATGGTCAGCGTCTGTTCTTGTAGTCTTATTGGGGTGTTCAATTGATAACTAACAATGATAAGCTTCAGCTGTTGAGTTGGTCCCACCTGTAGTTCATTCCTACCAACAATTCACTCATGGACAGATTCCCAAAGCTCGACATCTAACCGAGTGAGTGTTTCTTTAAGGAAAAAAAATCATAATCATAATAAGCAGGAAAAATAATGCCTTTTCAATTGGAATCCAGTTATTTACTTACTCAGACAAACAGTAGAAAGGTTTAAACCAAGAGGCAATACAACTCATAAACTGATTACACATACTTAGGGTTACAGGTAGATTGGCAGCGACAGGTAGCTTGCAACCGTTGGTGCTAGAGGAAATCACACGGACGACGCAGCAATACTAAGAGAAAAAGAACAAATCAACTCTAGAATTCAAGACGACAGCTGACCAGAATATTTCCCACAAAGGCTCAAACGAAAGCGCAGGTCGAAATTATTTATTGCACCCATTTCCCACAAAAGCTTCATCACATGGATGTATTGGTGGCTTGCAGCTATGCGCGGCGCACGTGGAGGATGACCAGTGAAAGGCCGGCTAAAAGCAGCGCGAACAAGCCAAAGGCAGCAGCCGGTGACGCTGCGCCGGCGGCGAGACCAGTGACAGCAACGGAGGCGACGATGGTCCCAGCGACCCCCTTGAGGGGGCTCTGCCTCTGTTTGGCCTGCGTGCTGGCGGAGTTGCCGTGCTCGTCCATCTTCTTTGCACTAACTGCTCTCGGACCTGGCAAAATTTGCTATAGCCTAAAGGAGCGTAGCCAGCAGAACACTGGGGCTTCGATTTCTCAAACGGTGATGTTGAGAAAGATTAGGGATTAGTTGGGTTCTTTTATAGGCTATGGAGCAACGAGATTATTACCAGGATCTGGCCGGCGAGATTTCTTCAGGTCCACATCGTACTGACCTTGTTGGCTTGGCGCCGAGCGGATCCGGACTAAGACCGGCGGCGGTGCGCCGCGCACAATGTGTGGCCCCGCAAATGCTTTTTTTTTTCTAGAATCCCCAAGTTTCTTTCTGGCCGGTCGCTATCCTTGCTTGGAATTCACGTCCTGAAGCGGACACGAGCACACGGCATGGCGCACGGCTCCGCCCAACACGGCACCGCGGAACGGCGCTGCATAAAGTTCCCGTCCTGAATGAAAAATAGCGCGGGTTATTGGAAGCCTTTCAACGAAACGTCACTTGGGACGCCATCTCCATTGGCGTCTTTGCTCGGCACCGGGCGTGGCGAGTCGCCACTGCCTACGACCGTGAGGCAAGGCCGGTAAACAAATCCCATCCTGCTCACTATATTAGGACGTAACGTTCTAGCTGTTGCCCCACCGGCGATTGTTGAATAAACTTGTGCTGAGTTTAGTTAGTCAAGTCTTTTCTCCATGCAGTCGTGTGAGCATGAACTCGGGGTGTGTCCGAGTCGTGCGCGTGTAGTTGTAGACGTCGTGGCCCGGTTCTCTGGGATCATGGCGAGTTTGTAGGTGGCTTAACTACAACGTTCAGATGGTCTTTTAAATACTGCAATATACAACGGAAAAAGCTGCCAGTTCAGTTAGCAGCACAAAATACTCCTGTGTTCATCTGTTCTTCGAGTGCACCAGTTCATCGTCTTGATTTCCCTGTGTTGATCACCGGAGATTAGGCCGACAGCGATCATCGAATCTCCCTTCATCGACAATGCAGAGGCAGAGAATGGTTCACAAGTGTAGCGGGCATTTTGTCACGGAAACCGTTAGCTAACCGTAGACGTGAAAATATGTTGTTAAACATGAGCTCGCCCATATGCACCAACACCTGACTGATTATGCTCAAACGGGATACTATCCTATTTGTCAAACTGGTGGATAATCTAGTTTTTACGGGCTTGTCACAAAAACCGACAAGCCATGGCAAGACCACCTATTGAATATGTCATCTTAAAATTACGTGTCATGATGATCTATAAGACAGAACCATTATATTTGACTTTAGTTGCACTACCACAAAAATAGTATTTAGCGATGATACAAAAAATCAGGTAGCAACGAATTAAAAGAAGGCCACCACACAGTAGAAAAATATTTTTTACTAGTGGATCACAATGTGTTCCACCCCTAAAAATCAATTTTAAGCGGCATATCATATTGTGACTCACCGCTATAAATGGTATCGATTTATAGAGGCGGACTATAATGTGATTCGCCTCTAAAAAATAATTTTTAGGGGCGTATCACATTGTGACACCCCGCTAAAAAACCCAACCCATTTCTGTGGTCTTTTTGGCCCAACTAGTCTGAATAAAAGCATAGTCTCCCTCTCTCTCTCCCAAACCCTAGCCTCTTCACCCCGCCGCCTCCTCCACTCTCCTCTCACAGCCGCACCCACCTCTCTTCCGTGCTCCTCTCCTCTACCAGCCACCCACGCCTCCATCCCTCTCATCTCCCTACAGCTGCCACCTTCGCCCTCCCTCTGCTCTCCCAGCGGGCAGCGGTGGCACGAGCTAGGCTTGGCGAAGCGGCTGAGTGCGGTGGTGCGAGGAGGCTGGAGGCGAGCTCGGCAACGGACACACGAGAAGGAAGGGGGTGGCGGCCCGACTGACACCACCGATGCGTGGCAGTTAGCGGTCAAATCTGGCCCCAGGCAGGTGTTGATGGCGAGTGCCCCTTTTATATGTGAATATTACCCCAATTAGAGCATAATAGATACTAATTTAGGCTATTTACCTATGATATTATCTATATATTTGTATATGCGTTATTTTGAAGCTTTATTGTAGAAATAGGTAGAATTGGTGATTAAAGTGATGCTGGAGAGGACAGGAATCCAGAACCGACGAAAAGCACTAAAGAAGCCCAGTACGCCGATCGGCGCAGTCCATGAGCCGATCGGCGCAAGGATGTTTTGGCCCACAGAAGTGACCGAGGCCCATTCCATATGTTTATGGAAGTTTATCTGTGCAAGACACTTGAAGATATTTACCTAGAAGATTTATGAAACTTCAAGATCTCAACGTACAGTACAAGACTTTATCTCGAAGAAAAAGACCCACATGGCAGCTATGGAAGACAGAGGAATTGACTCGGAGAAGAAACCAGAGAAGCCACGACTTGCGCCGATAGGCGCAACCGTCTTATTTGCTAGAAACCGAGTCCTTTACGAGTAGAACCTCTATAGATACTTGTAAACCCTGGCCAAAGCGGACAGAGACGACAGAGGGACAACAGATTTGTGAGTTAGAGCCACCGGGGCTTGCCCCGTTAGAATAGATCTCTTGTTGAGTTTCAAGAACCATTGGTGTTAAGAGTAGATCCGTCAAGGTAGGCCATCTCGACGGGGATGAATCTTACTCTATGTATCTCAAGGATGATTGAATATGTTGATGATGGTTTTGGTGATTTGTCTATCTTGATTCTATAATCATGCATGTGCTTATTCCAATTGCTTAGTTCTAGGCTAAGTAAGTAGATATTATCTTGATCGTGGTGATTAGGATAGTATTCGGACATTGTATTGATTATGGTTGCTTGATGATGCTAGTACTGTGGTTTAGCGGTGACATCACTAAGCCAGCACAACACTATTGGATAGTTGATAGGGTAAAATACTCGCACGATTAAGGGTTTCCTCTCGGCAGTAATAAATCGGGAGCCGCTCGAAAAGTAGTATGGTCTTATTCATTATAGGTTTCATTGATCCATGTAATTACCCATTATGATGATATTTAATTAGACTTTCTGGTTATGATCTCACTAGTAGATATCTGGTTACTCACTTAACAGCATAGGCTTACAAGGTATCTAGCGCACTTTATCTCAGATTCACTAGTGTGCCGATCGGCTCAACTCCTACGCCGATCGGCACAACGACAGATTTACTGTCTGGTGCACCTTTGCGCGGGCCAGTCTCCCCTCATACAACCTGAATTCGATAGTAGCTTTGACTAGATCTTTTACTGTTAACTTTGTTTAATTATCTCTAAGGTCCCAGTGGATTCGATAAACCTTGGAATACTCAATTCAAGGGGAAAAAGTACTACAATCATACACCGTCCTCTTACGGTATATAAGTGGGTGCGTAGTTATGACCAACAAGCTTACTATTTTTCTGGCGCCGTTGCCGGGGACCATAGCAGTTTTTTAAACATTGTTTGATGTATTAGTGTTTAGTCATTGTGCTTAATTTTACTCGTCTATTTAGTACATATATTCTATTAAGTGAAACTAACAGGTATGGACGGTCCTAAGTCAAACAAACCCTCTAATTACACTGATAATCCAGAAAGACTCTTTCACAAGAAGAGAACAACGGAGAAGAGAAGTAAGTCACTTGGAGATTTATCTGGAGAAGCAGTCTGCGTCACCCCTCGAGCATTATTCAATATAGAAGCCACAGTTCAAGATCAAGAAGAAGAGGAGGTGGCAGAGGTACCTATGGTTAATCATCTCAAGCCTCAAATGACTAATGTTGTCAAGATAGATTTCCAAGAAGCTCAAGATCAACTTCCATATCAATTCGAGAGATATGTTGGAATAGTGGCACAACAACCGTTCATAGGTTAGGAATATCCCAATCATCACTTGCAACACTTCCTTGAAGTTTGCAGTATATTCAAGATAGCGGGATCGACCGGAGACCAAGCATGTGTGCGGCTATTCCCCTTCTCTTTAGTTGGATGCCCCAAGCAATGGTACAATGGATTGGGAAACCTAGTAAAGATGGTGTGGGACACGTTAGCAGCTAAATTCTTGGCCAAATACTTTCCTCCTGGTAAGACTCAAGCTTTGAAGAAATAAGATTCTTGGATTTACACAGAATGTTGATGAGAGCATTGGAGAAGCATGGGAGAGATACAATGAATATATGGATGCATGCCCTCATCATGGTCTGACGGTTGGAGAAGTTGTTGAGAAGTTCGACACAGGATTGAATCTTCTATCTCGTCAACACTTGGATGCTTCAGCCGCAGGTTCATTCATGTCTAAAACTCCCACCCAAGCTAAGGATTTGATCAATTTTCTAGTTGAAAATCAATTGTGGGATGGTGAGAGAAGTTCAAGGAATTTTTAACCTTCAAAAGGAGTGGCAAAGTGTGTGATTGAGAGGACTCATGAAGACTTGATTATAGATCGCCTCGATGCTATTCAAAGGAGGTTGGACAATAATCTTCATATCCCGAAGAAAGAGCCACTCAAGCTAGCGGAATCGCGCTCCCCTTATGGTGAGTGTGGAGAATTTGGTCATGTGCAGAAAGATTGCCCTAAAGAGATGAAGATGCTAGAATATATGAAGAATAGTGGATGGAAGCCCCAATATCAGCAGCAAAGGAGTTCTTTCTCTCCTAGTTTGTCCATGCAAAATTCTATCCCACTTCGTCTCCAATGTCATGAGTTCTTCCAAGCTCAAGAGAAGATCAACAAGGACAATCAAGCTAAATTCAAGGAGATTGATCGTGTCCTTGAGGGAATTAATGACAAGGTGATAGAAATTGAGAGCTCCAATAAGCAGATTTTGAAGCATACCAAGATTATGGAGCAACAGATGGGACAGTTATCGCAAGCCATTCAAGGCAACAAAGGGGCTATTCTTGGCAGTACGAAGTCTGCAGAGCAGTTGAAGGCAATAGCTACGAGGTCAACAAAATAAACAGAAGATCCAAAGCACCCTGCGGGAGCAAAGAGGCCCCATGCCGATCGGTGCACACTTGGCGCCGATCGGCGCGACGATCCTAACAGCACCGGTCGGCTCCCTGAAAGTGCCAATCGGCGCGAGGAGGATGTTGACCTCTCTGGTCTGAAAATGGGCATGGAGACAGAGAAGCATGGCCCTACCACGTTCTTGGATACTCAACAACTAACAAAGATAGACAGAGCACGGTAGCACAACGAGAAATTTGCAAGGTTCGTCGATATTATGAAGAAGCTTTACATCAATGTCCCTTTTGTTGATGCTATTCAAGTACCCACCTACGCTAAGTACATTAAGGATATGATGCAAAATAAAAATTTTCTAGTTTCTGAGGAGGTTGTGAAGGTTACTAAGGAGCTTACAGCGGCAATCAATGATGTTGCACTTGAGAAGAAACCCGACCCTGGATCACCAAGCATCAAATGCATGATTGGAACATGGATATTTGATGGGTGCTTGTGCAATCTTGGAGCAAGTGTAAATGTTATGCCCCATCATATATTCACAAGTCTTAATTTGCCTGAATTGGAGCCTACGGATATGTGTTTGGAGTTAGCCAATCAATCAGTACGCTTCCCTTATGGAATTACTGAGGATGTGCCTGTTCAAATTGGAGATCACATCGTCCCTGTTGATTTTATTGTGCTTGATATGGATAAGAGGACGAGGACCCCGTAGATCTTAGGCAAACCCTTCTTGAGGACAGCAAGAGCAAGTATTGATGTTGAGAGTGGTGAGATAAGCTTTGATATAAGTGGGACTCCCTACTCTTTCAAGTTTCGCCCAAAGATAGAAGAGTGCCGTACTGTTAATGAAGTAAAAAGATACAAGACACCGTGGCATCGAGAGTAATTGGAGGGGATGTATGGATAGGTCGTCCAAGCTATATGAACCATGGAGATAAGAGAACCTTGTATTGTCCCGGCCTCACATCCCACATCGCAACACTAAAGATTGATTGTTTACGGGGAGGTCAAGCTCTTTTACCTCCAAATAACTAGAACGCTCTTGGGAGGCAACCTAATGATCAGGAGATTTAGAAGTTGTTTAGTGCTTGTGGGAGGGCAAGCCATTTCATTTAGTTAATTAGAGCTGGTCGGGCGGGCAACTCGGTGTTTTTAATTTGCTTGCTTTTAATAAGATAATTTCCTGAATAAAAGAAATAGAAAAAGTGTGTGATTAATTCTTGTGTGCTCTTGCGTTGTCTGTTTATTTGTGCAAAACTGTGTATATACATACTATAGACTAACAATGCAGGAATAAAACAAAAAAAACCAAAAACAGGAAGGAACAGTGCTTGCACCGATTGGCGCACTTCCGTGCGGATCGGCGCATTATTGCCCTGGTCAGGACAGAAGGCTGACGACGCCCAAAATTGAAGGGGTGCTAAAAATCAACCAGCACATCAATTTTCAAAGACGGAGCTATTTTTAAGGTAATTAAAAATCTTTTTGAATTAATTTTTGTGTGCACAATGGTTGCTAAATGACGCAGGAAAGGATGAAGAGCATCATTTAGCGAAGAAGCGAGGGGTCAGGAGCAAAAATGGACGTCGCGCCGAACGGCGCACGTCAGTGCCATTCCACGCGGTCACCAAATCAATACTACAGGAACATTGGGAAAAATGGAAAATTAGGTGAAAGAGATGAACACCAGGTATCAGGACCCGCGCCGGACCAAAAGACGAGGTGCAAGGGACTTGCGCCGTTTGACACAGGTACCCATGCGGTTCCCAAATGGGCGACAAAGGCGGCAGGCGTTGATTTTGAGGAACAGGTATGATTGCTATGCAGGTGTGTGGTGCAGAGAAGACATGTAATATACTAAAAGCTGAAAAAAAGACGGCACGCCGATCGGCGTAGACCTACGCCGATCAGCGTAGTCAATCAAGACGTCGGGATTCCGTGCTATTCCCCTGCCAACCAACATGATGTACTGGGAAGCGACATAAAGGATGGGAATCAAGCACCACAGTTGTCAGAGCATTCAAAATTTAAATTGTGCCAAACGGCGTACCTCTGCGCTGATCGACACGCTCTCAAATTTTGAAATTTCATAGCGGGTCCTCCTGGAAGTTTACCACACTATAAAAGGGAGGCCAGGTGCCCCCAGTTTGGCACACCATCCCAGTAATCTCTTTGTCTTCCCGACTACCCACGATCTCGCACATGTTCCGTATTCCTCGCTGATGGATCGTCTCCGCTCCTCCGTCGGCAAGTTGGGCAAGAGGCTGCGCTGGGGAAGCAGTTCCAACGGCAGTGGTGAGTCGAGCGGTGACTCCTCGGCGAGGGGGAGCTCCGGCTCTCGCGATGACATGTCGGTAGGTGATGCATCCACTGACTCGGCGGCGGCGACCCACGAGATCCGCATCCCGCCACTCCGTCTCCGGTGCGACCCTTCCAACGGGACGAGCGACGAGGAGCCAAACGGCGGCAAGCCGTGGGGTTCCCAGATCACCACCACCGCCGGCATTCATGCCGCGCACGGTGGAGGAGGGCTTCACCCTCCTGAGCGCGGAGGAACAGCAGCACTACCTCGCGGTGAGGGAAAGGTTTATCCCCAACTTTGACTTGGACGAGACCTTCCTCACCATGATCGACATGTGGGAGGACATAGAGAGGATGCTCAACAATCTCGGATGGATGGACTTCCACCTCCCTCCCATGGACTACAACCTTGACATCATCACCGAGGTTGCCTCTACGATGAGGCTCGGCACCGTCGAAGACGGCAACGAGGCCGTCAACTTCCGCGTCCGTGATATCAGCTACATGGTGACCATGGAGACAACGGCTCTAGCCTTCGGCTTCAACGCTGATGCCAATGTCACCGACATCTTGGGACGTGGAGAGTTGGACTCCTTTTGGAGGTGGCTCTCGTTCGTGGAGGAGATGAAGCGCGACAACATCCGCAACCCAACCATTCAAGTCTTCCATCGATGGTTGGCGGCGCGCACAGGTGACAAGATCGACTCCAGCAACATCACCGATGTGGACTTGCGGTGGCTCTACAATGCCATCGTGAGTCTGTCTCATTGCAACCCCATGTTGGTGATGGTGCGAGGTTGGCTCGACAAGAGGGGCAAGGCGAGCAAGAAGTTGGCCTTTGGGGTCTATCTTCAACGCCTAGCAGCCCTCGTCTGCGACGGCAACGGACCGGGAGGGCACGACAACAAGTGGGAGTGCGTGACGTAGATCAGCGAGAATATGACTCATGGCAATATTGTCACGGAATTGTTCGCGCCGGCTTCCATGTCGGCGGCACCAACGTCAAGCTCCCGTATGCGAAGCTAGGAGTTTTCCTCCATCGCAAGCTGGAGGGAGGAAATTTGCTTGAGGAAGGTCTCCTGGAGGGGGGCCGAGTTCTTAAGGACCGCCGTCGGCGGGTTTGACACCCAGCGACATCTACAGCAGCCGGCGGCGAGTGGGACTCCTGAAATTCACGCCAGGAGCCTCAACAGTACTAACCGGGGTGGAGCGATGCAGCGGACGGTTCACAGCCCTCTGCGCCAGTCGGTGCAGGCGACGCGCCGGTCGGCGCTACCTACTTCAACGCAGGTTCATGTGCTGGGTTCAAGAACAACTTTCTCCATTTGTTCTATTAACCCACCTGAGCATATTTCTGGAACTTGGCTTGCCTCTCTTTGTGTGACTCTTTGTTGCAAAATAAAACGAAGGGCATTAGTAAAGATTTGCTTTAACTGTTATTGTGGAATGTTGAGAACTGAATAAATAGCACTATCTAGAACTGCTTGCATGTGAGGGTTCAAAGGTAAGACAACTACCAGCATATTTCCTTTTATTGTTAGTTCGTCTCCTCTAGTGCCCACCTTGTGTAACTTCTGCCTCTTGAACATGAGAACTGAACCGCAAGTTCAATCATCATGCATTTTCTTGCAGCTAGAACACAAGACTAAATATAATGGTGGTATATAGAATCAAGGTCTACTAAACAATAGACTAAAAACTTCTATCATTACCGATGCTGAGCCTAAGCTACAAGAGAGAATTTCTGGGACAATGCACTGCTCTTATATCAATTATCACAATAATATGCTAATATTAATTAATTCATCAGCACATAGTTCACAATTTCCTCAAATTAGAGATGGCATGTCTATTATGAATAAAAACTCTCCTAAAAAGTTCAATGAAATTAATTGAGATTTAGAAAATATAGCTTTTCTAGATCAATGCATCAAATGTCAACTATTCAGTTAGGAAAATTTAGTTGACAAATAGAAACAAATACAATTCTATACTACCAAGGAGAATGGCACTGCACCAAGACGGCGCCAGAAACCATACAAATGGATACCTCATGCTGTTGTAAAACTGATCAAGCTGGCTAGATATATTCTCTGCTGCTCCGTGTGATCTGAGTGTTCACTCCTATTGTAGCTGTTCTTCGAATTCACCAACTGCGAGACCTAACATTGCACAAATTGCTTGTGGTTTACTTTCATTGAATTGAAAAGCACTCTTTCCTTAGTACCGAACTTTCACGAGACATTCTATTTCATATAATAATAAAAAGCAAGCAGCCTTTTCATATATATATATATTAACAATATAAGCATTGCAGACATCACAGATTCAATAAAACAGAATTATCCACTTTTGATTTACATGTCCATCTATCATTATTTTGCATCAGGGAGGGGGGAAGCTGGATGTTAATCGTTTCATACCTTTGCTTGCAAGTTTGGTAAGACATCCATGCATCCAGTGACATCCAGCATCCAGACGGTGGACGGAATTGGTTCAAGATGCGTCTGCAGGCGTACAGGCATTGTACATCAAGATTGAAATGGTGAGCACCACACAGCCTCCCCCAGAAGCGCTTGACTGCGGGTGAATTGGATGATCTACTACGTGCAAGCCACAGTAGTGACTTCGGCTGTTGCTGCTCGTGCAGCTTCAGCAGCCAGATTTCTTTGCCATGGCGGTGTCTGAGTTGTTGGAGCACCAGGCCCGCGCCACCTCCAGTGCCGCAGCCAGTTGCCGCTCCACCACAAATCCGTCATCCTGGTCGCCGCCGCCCGTGCCTGTGCTATCATGTAAGTTCAGTGACTAAGCTTGCATCAAGACATACTCATTCATGAACGAAACAAATTGAATCTGTAGATCTCTCAATGACTTGAACTATGTTTGCACTTGCAGTATAATTTAACCTTTGAATGAACCGCTCGGGAAGAAAAATTTGCATTACTCACAAAGATGTCGCAGATCACATTGTGGCCATACGGAGGCCTCCACCGGAGAGCACGACCCGACGTTGAGCGGCCTGGTCACTGGACCTAGGAAAACAATTTCGGTGAAATTTCATCGAAATATCCGAAATTTCATATTTTTCGGTGCGCCGAAATGAAATCTGAAATATTGAAATGGTCGAAAATTCATAGTTGATTACCTTTAACCAATTTAAATTGCTTTGTTTATCTATGTAACCGTAATATCTTATGTATTGAACATAATTCCTTGTGATAGTATGTCAATTATTTCTCAAAAAAATCAAATTTGTTTATCGAAATTTCTGAAATTTCCAAAATTTCATGTTTTTCAGTGACCCCGAAATTTTTTCTTTCCCGAAATTTTTTCCTTGTCGTGGACTCGGCCGACGGCATCAGCGATGCTGAAGGGTGGCCGAACAGGCATGGGAACACCTTGGGGATCTTGTCTGCATCAAATCGGGAACCCAGGAATGTAAGCTGAAGCCATGAGATCCAGTAAGTACTATGCGGAGGGGAGCCTGGTTCACTCATCCGAGTGACCTGCGGCGGACATGGTGGGCCTGGCCATGAGCGAGAAGTTGGAGTGGAGGACGGAGGGGAGGGGTAGCGCATGCAAGAGCCGGCTCATCTACACCTCGTTGAACACGGAGGCCAGCCGTCCGGGCGCTGGCCCGTTCACGGCGCCTTTGACCGTCACTGCAGCCGCCGCCAAATTTTCCGCGCCTCCGCCACTGCGCCCGCCGATGAGGATGACGTCGCTGAGACTGAAGCAACAACTCCGTTGCTGCCGTCATCGACCATGGCCTAGACTCTGGCTGCAGCTCTCAACAGCCTCATTACTCGCCATTTGTGCCATGTGCCCTCCTCGGCCCGCCGGCCATCTATCTAGGTATCATACTCGCCCACGCCACAGATTTGGAGGACACGGTGGGGGAAGCCGCAGCGGAGAGACCGGTTGATTGAGGTGGCCGCCGTTGAGGAATCTCGCTGCTCGACAAATGGAGAGGAATCGATCTCTTTCACTTGCGCGATCCATCAATCACGGGCAACGAAGAAGGAAACCAGCGCTTTGTGTCTGCGGACGGGTAAACAACGACGTAGGTGAAAAAAGATATTGAATTCCGGATGACACTCAGCATAGGGGGCATAAGATGTTACGCTCTCAGGTACCACGGCCCATGAACCATACGCCTAGTCAAGACTGATCTAATTATCGGGCCTGCAATTCAGTTTTAATTAATCACTATTACAATGGAGATGGGTGTAATCTCAGGTGAGAGATTTTACACAGGAAGATTAGCCTTTATAGTAGAGATACATGCTCCGCCTATTTTCCAAAAGAAAAAAGACTGACCTCCAACAGATTGTCTCCAACTGTTCCGAGTCTCTAGTTTCTAACACCCCCGCCCCCCAACCTACCAAAAGAAATTCTCTAGTTTCTAAATATTTTCAAATGTGGCCACGTCATCTTTGTTTTGTTGGGCGTGGGCTGGGCTGGTATTGGCCTCAATGTGCATGTCCCATCAACTCCAATCATGAGCGATCCAAATTGTTGTCCGTAATGTGCATAACCAGTCACCTGTACTTATGTCTTGATGTGCATCGTGAATTCGTGATCCGGTCGGAGGCTGCGTCCCAGGTAATAGTGATCCCGTCGTATATTTGGGGACCTTTTGTTTTCAGAATGGTTGGTGGAAGGATGTAGCTGATCGTTGCCCTTAATTTATGTTTGGGAGCCAATTATACATAACCGTTGGAGATGCTCTTATGATGTTAAGCTTGAGTTTTGAGTATCAAGGGATGCTACGACACACACTATGTAAAAAAAGATCTTTAGAGACTCTGCTCGAGTCTTATTTGAGACTCGTTTCGTGAACTAGAGTCTGCAAGATGAAACAAAGTCTGCCATGAATTATTATTAGAGATTCGTTGTTGTCAAAAAGAGTCTCTAATGATCCTTGTTTGCAGACTCGTTTTATCAATAAGAGTCTACAATGATAAATTTAGAAAAAAAAAAAGAAAAATACACCGCTATTATATATGATACAAATACATAAGCTTTATCCATTACATACATTACACCATCTCATCATCGAAAGTGATCAGATCAACTAATATCTCTAAAGCCAAGTCTAATATGAGTCTGTACATAGTTGTCTGTATATAGACAAGGACAAATGTACAAGTGTAATATGATAACACCTAGCATGCACAAACAAGATAACAAACAAGATAGCAAGTAATTTTGCATTAAATCACTTATTCCAGACTGCATACTGCCTACCTCTCTAGGCAAAAAGACAAAGGTGCACTTGTTCATGGATTGACCAGCACAAGTAATTTTGCAATCAAGGCACGTTTCCTAGTTCACTGCACAAACAAGATAGCAAACACAACTATTTTACAAGAGGAAATAATCATTCAATCATTATGCATGTAGCCACTGTAAAACTGGAAGACTTGTTTTCTATAAAAGCGCACAGCTAAAATACTAGTGATTTGCATATCAACCTTCTACCTTTTAAGCTAATACCTGGATTGTGGTGATAACCTGGAGGCATTGAACATTATGGAAAAGGAAACTAAGAATCATAGACACAATACCTGTTTTGTGTTCAATGTGAACAGGGATGAGAGGTCGGCCAAAATGTTGGGCGTCAAGGATAGAGAACTGAAAAAGGGGTGGGCGCATGGTGGTCGGCCGGAGCAGCGACACAGAGCGGTTGGGCTGGCCGCTCATTGGGTCTCCTCGAGAGCCATGGCAACCTCGACTAGAGCGGCATGGAGGCGCCCCCTGCAGCATCATCGATGGCAGCATCGCGGCCGCAAGGCCCCCACCGCTCATCTTGGCCTTCTGCACGAGGCTGCCCACGAGCGTGGAGGTGTCGGGGAGGGAGAGCCAGTGAGAGAAGAGGCCGTCAAGGACGTCGTGGAGCGCCAGGGGCCGGGACCTCTGGCAGAAGTTGCAAAAGGTCAACCTGCAGCGGCAATGCTGTTAGGAACCCAGATCGAAGGACGAGAGAGGCAATAAGAATTCAGAAGATCACGAGAGTTAGAGGTAGAGAACAGAAAGAAGAGCCGGGGTTCGGGGAAGGATTCGCAGCCAAGGAGGCTTGTGTTCTAGTTGCCTTCTGTTCCAAGATGATCCCCAGTTTGTAGGGTGCTCTCCTTTTAAGTTCGCCCCCTCTCTCTGCCCTATGGGCCCGCTTACAACACCTCACGGCTGCACCCAAGTCACACACGCCCACTCTTGCTTGACGTCTTTTCCTTTTCTGCTTTCTCCAGGTGAGCTCTCCTTTCTTCAGTGCGCCGGGCATCCTGCTTCCACTTGTGGATGACGCCAGTGGTGGTTGTGACATTCCCCCCTCTTTCAAAGCCGGCTTGACCCCAAGCCGAAGTTGTGGGGAAACGCTGTCGATGTCCAGCCAATCTTCCCAAGGTGCCAGGTGATGCGGCAGACCTGTCCACTTGACCAGCACGTGCATACGAGTCTTCCCGCCCTTCCTGATGAGTTTGTGCCCAACAACCACCTCCGGTTCGGCGACACACTGCAATATAGCAATACTAGGGGGTAAAACAGGACTAATGCTAGAAGAATCACTTACAACTTTCTTTAGTTGAGAGACATGGATGACCAGGTGGATTTGCGCCCCAGATGGCAAGTTCAGTTTATATGCCACAGTACCCATGCGAGCCAGGATTTCGAACGGGCCATAATAACGGAAAGCCAACCTCTGATTAGCACGCTGAGCCACTGAAGTTTGTATATATGGTTGTAGTTTGAGGTACACCTTATCTCCAATTTCAAAGTGTCGCTCAGTTCTATGTTTGTCGGCTTGAGACTTCATTCTTTGTTGTGCTCTCTGTAGTTGTTGCTGTAGAAGCTGTTACACAATCTCCCTTTCCTTCAACCAAGTTGCCATATCTGGAACCACAGAATCAGCCACATTCATTATGACCAGATCTCTTGGTTTGTGGCCATATACCACTTCAAATGGTGTACTGCCCAAAGTTGTATGATAAGATGTATTGTACCAATACTCTACCAAGGTGAGCCACTGGGACCAGTTATTAGGGCAAGCATGAATAGAGCATCTCAGGTAAGCCTCTAAACATTGATTCACTCGCTCGGTTTGTCCATCAGATTGAGGGTGGTAAGATGAACTCATCCTTAGTTCGATGTAGGACAACCTAAACAATTCTTGCCATAGATTGCTAGTGAAGATTCTATCTCGGTCAGATATAATAGCTTGAGGTAGACCATGCAACTTAAACACATTGTTCATATTGTTGGCACTAGATTTTGACTGGTCCCATCAAATCAGAAACAGGAAATTGAAATCGGCTGAAGTCAATGATATTCAACAGCTGAAGGAGTTTAAGAAGGCCCGACAGGGTTATTTTATTTTCTTTATGTTTTCAGTTTAGATTTTTATTCTAAAAATAGTCGGCTTGTTTAGGAGTCCTGACCGACTCGGGTTGAAACCTCCTGCATGAGGTAATAAATATGTAATAGGATCTATACGAAGAAAATAACACTTTGGTTCAATACAATTCGGCGCATCACCAACTTTTCCTACTCGATGAAATCCTCGTCTCGTGCGGGCTGCATCGGCTCCGATCTCAGCGAGAGACTTGGATTAGTCACCCTCGGTAATTCTATCAATCTCAGCTAGTACTTTCTCATTGATTTGATATTCTAGTTGTTATCGTTAGAATTGCTAGTTATCCGGTAATTAGATCTGTTTAGTGTTTATTCTATCAACTCTGAATTTAATACTATCTTCGTTGAAACCGATCTATTGTGATCTCAGTAGGTTCTATAGGTGCTATTTTGATCTATTATTCGAGTCACTTTATTGATTTTATCTATAAATAGATTAAATCTAGCTCTATCTACCGTGTTTGAATACTGTCTCAATTAAGTTCGATCTGTTCGAATCAATAAGGCTGCATCAGTTTTGACCTCTTACTGGGTAGATCGGATTAGATTTGATCTGTTTGTAGATAGAGTTGATAGAGTTCTATCGGGACGTTTAGCCGATAGGTTATCGCGGTTTAATTGACTTTCTGGTGTTTAATTGATTATATCATTTATTTTGATAGTCGTTTGCCCCCTTGTATAAAAGAGATAGATTTGTGATTTTAAGACATATTTGCAATAACAGCTAACAAATCTATTGTAACACCCTACTTTTACAAATTCTAAAAATGCCAACTATTAGCATTTAGGAGTTTAATTAAATAACCTAGGACAAATTGTTTTTATAATAAATCAAATTAAATTATTGCATTTGCATAAGCATGTCATATCCATGTAGATTCTTGTGCATTTGGCATTTAGTTTAATTACTAAATATAACGAGGAATTAAGATTTAGAAAAAATTATTAGAGAGGGAAAGAATTGAGAAATAAAAGAGAAAGAGAGGAACCAGAACAGTGGGCCGAAACCCACCATTCTGGTCCACCCGGAAACCCCTCTCCCCCACCTTCTCCTTTCAGCCCAGCCGGCCCAGGCCGACTCCCCCTCCCCTTCCCTTCTTTTTCCCACCCCGGCCCAGCTCCCTTCCCGGCCCAGCCGCAGCGCCGCGGCCCAGCTTCCCCGCGAGCCCAGCAGCCCCGCCCCATGCTTACTGACTACCCGGGCCCACGCGTCATCTCCCTCCCTCCGCCTCTCTCTCTCCCCGCCGCCGGAAACCAACACCGGCCCCGTCGATCTTCCTCCCCCGGCCTCGCTGACTCCCGAAAACCGGCGCCCGCGCACGCGCGACCCCCTCCGTTTCCTCTCCCCCCCCCCCCCCCCCCCACTCCCGCGCCTTAAACGTGCACTCTCGCGCGTTGCCGCACCCGAACGGCCGCCGCCGGCCGTTACTCCCGGCGAGCTCGAGCCCGCTCGCCTCCCCTCCCTCTCTCCCCTATAACCCCCCCCCCCCCTCGGCACCGCCCTGCTCCGCCGCCTCTTTCCCCCGCTCTTTCCCGCCCGCTCGCGACCACCGGAGCCACCTCCCCACCGAGCGTCGGCCGCCGCCACCGCCATCTCCGCCGCCGACCGCCTCCCAGCCTCCCCCGCACCCGCGCAACACCTCGGTGAGGTTCCCCTCTCTCCCCTCTCCCTCCCCGACCTCTCGCGGCGAGGAACCGCCGACCGGAGCGCCATTCCGGCCAACTCCGGCGAGCACCCCGCCACCGCCACCGGCAGTCGCCCACATCCGACCCCCCCCCCCCCCCCCGTTGCCGTCCATCTTGAAACCAAGGGCCAAGATTAGAAACCCCTGAAGGGGTATGTAATCGGTCCACCTTTGACCCATGGACCCTGGTCAAAGTCCAGTCAACCATGCCCATAGACCTGGTCTACGAATAGGTCCCAGTAATTTTATAAAACTACAAATAGGTCCTTAAAAGCCCTAGTTTTACCTTTTTACCCCTAAAACTTCAAACTAACATAACTTTTTACTCGTAACTCCAAATTAGGTGATTCTTGCGCCAAAATTCTCATGGGAGCATAACCTTTGCATTCATTGCATCTACATATTGTTTTTCTTCTATTGCATAATTGTGTATTGATTTTTTTTTGTATGTTTTGCTTGTGTCGGTATTTCATTTATGTAAAGGCGAACATACACAAGGACCGCCCTACGAGGACTTCCAGGAGCAGGAATTTGAAGGGTTAGAGCAGCCTTCCGCGCTGGACAAAGGCAAGTGTCCTTGATGCATCTTGCACCTATTAAAATGTTACTATAGAGTTGCATGCTTGTGCCAATTGATTGGGAACCTATTGTTAGGGTTTTCCTAGTATTGTTTTTTACCCTATTCCTTGTCGCCTTGAACCAATTGGTGAATTGTGGGTAGATAATGCTTAGATGGTTTTGGGATGTGAGTTAATATTAATCTTGACTAATGAACATTTTCATGTGGAATTGATGGGTAAATGTTTTAACAACATGGCTCAGTGATCTATGCAAGCCGGGTGGAATGGATGTGGTGCCGTGGGCACACGGTTGGTGGTGGTAGGCTTGTTGTAGATCCTAGGAACCGGTTCTTGGTGTGACAACCCAGGAAAATAGTGCCATTACAAGACCAACATGGGTAAGGCTTGGCCTAGTAATTAGGTGTTCTCCCAGTGTCGGTGCAGCGTTTTGGTGGAGCGGGGAATGGAAGTCGAGAGGACTGTCCTTGTATCTGAAAGGCTCAAGAGGGGGCTCCTGGGGTGATGAGCTGCTTGTTGAAGGGCTATCACTTATGGACGGGAGTGGAACCTTAGTGGCTAGCATGTACTGGGAGACCCTTTGGAAAAGCCTCGTAGTGAAACCCTGCCACACACCAAAGGAAGTGTGTAATATGGGTCACGTCCACGGGCACCAAGGGAATCACGACTTGTGCGTAAAGTGGTACAAACTCTACAGAGTATCAAACTATCATGATAGCCGTGCTCACGGTCAAGAGCGGCCTGGAATCCTCACAAGATTAGTTGGGTATGGGTTGGTATGACTTGGAAAGGTGGGATGGATTGGGACTTGATTAGTATAGCACCTTGCGGAATCATGGTTGGGATGACCCCATGTAGTAAATAGGATGCTTAGGTTAATTAAAAGCTCATGCAACCCACTCTATAAAGCCTTTTCTTGACTATAGCTCCATGTCATCTCTTCCCCCACTTGCTGAGTACGACACGTACTCACCCTTGCTATACCACGTTGATATTCAGCCCTAGGAGAAGATTGGAGCCAATACGAAGATGAAGGAAGCGAGTACTAGGCGAGGATCCACCAGTCGATGCTTGTGGAGTTTGGGACGTCTATGCTAGCTACTTTCCGCTGCTTGAATGTACTTTTCTTTTAGACCCACGGGTCCTTTTATAATAAAGATACGATGTAATAATTAAAGGATATGGATGATTATTCTATTTACCATTGATGATGTACCGTATGTGTGTGTAACTTGATCCTGGGCACACGTACGGCTGCACCCATTTTGCTTCTTAAAATGGGTGTTACAGAAGTGGTATCAGAGCCATATCGACTGCAGGACATCAGCCTAGTTAGCCATGGACGTATTTAGGGACCCTATTTTGTCTTACATCTATACGAACTATTTTAACAAAATATTATTCCTTGTCGTTTTCTTATTTTGTTGCTTTTGTTTATTTTTAGATTTCTTTAACCATTGCTTATTCATGCCTTGTTATTTTAAAAAAATGTAGATGGCCCGCACCAAGCAGACCGCTTGTAAGGTTACGTCTGGACGGCACTGTGGACTCCTTGCCCCTAGGCATGTTCGGAAGGAAGAAAGTGAAGAAGTAAATCAGCCTGAACACGAGAGGACCCTAGAGATGGACGAGAAGCTTCCAGAGGCACCACAGGAAGATCCTAAGGAACCTGAAGAAGAAGAAGGACCAGAAGAGCCCAAGGACCCTGAAGATCCTGAAGAGGAAGAACCAGAAGAATATGAGCAAGAAGAGGACCCTGAGGAACCACAAGGTTAAGAAGACCCAGAAGAGTCTGAGGACCCTGAAGATCCTAACGATGGTGATGACTCAGAGGAGGACGAAGACCTAGCCGTCCGTTTGGCTGAGAAGTACCGCTCTCTTGGACTAGAGGGTGAGACCTTCTCCAAGACTCTGTGAAAGCTACATGAGAAGATTGGCATCACCAACAGGCCTCAATACTTCCTCAAGAAGGTGGATCGCCCTTTCCGTGAGGAATGGACAGTGGAGGTCAACATCTACGATGGCGACCGCCTCATATCTACTCACCATGGCCGCACCCCCCGGGATACTCGTGAGGCCGCAGTGGACGACGTTGCCTAGAGGGCTCTCACTAGCCTCTGCTACACTCACCATTATGGAATAGCAAGGATAAGTTTTGCCCACATTCCCTGTTGGAAGCCAGGCACGGAGAAGTACACCGTCGCTCCTATGAAATGGTATGTGAGCACCAGAGAGATGGACGAGACTCAGGGAGTCGCGGTGGACTTAAGCCGCGCTATGGAGGCGCTACAGAAGGAGAACCACACTCTTCGGAAAAGGTTGTGTGATACTGAGGATTATATATAGCGCCATCAGCGAGCCAAGATGGGCGAGTAGAGTGACCTCTACTCCTCTGGTATCCGCACTTGGACTACAAACTCCCCGAAGTGCGCAAGTTCCCTACCTTCGGTCTTCGACGAAGCCAACTCCCGTGCCTAGGACATTCCCTTGCCCTATGAATAAAGATTGTAATAATCAAACGCTTAGATCGATTTACTTTCATGGTGTGATGTAATGAACTCTGTGGCTTGGTTAAATAAGTGTGCTTGATGTGAGTTGTGGGATGCCTCGGCACCTTGTCCACAAACTCATCGTTTGTTTGCTTATTAAATGAACTATGTTTTACTTATCATTCCTTGATGCATTTAGTTGGGGATCTTTCTTTTCATTATTACCACACCTCGTCTCACACTATTTCCACCACCTATTGTATCAGATGGTTCGCACTAGGGGCCACGCTGGAGGTAGCAATCAGAACAACGAGGATGGCAATAATGCTCCGAACCTTGAGCAATTCGTGGCCATACAGACTCAGCTCATGCAGACAACAACCAGCAGAACCACCATGCACCTCCACCTCCACCCCAGAATAGATTGGGGGAGTTCCTAAGGACTAGGCCACCTACCTTTTCCCAATCCAAGGATCCAATGGAAGCGGATGATTGTCTCAAGGCAATCGAGAAGAAGTTGATGATCGCTCAATGCAATGATCGAGAGAAGGTTCTCTTTGCAGCTCATCAGTTGTATGGTGTAGCCGCAGACTAGTGGGAAGCTTATTGCAATGCTCATGCTGATGTGGAAAGCATCACATGGATTGAATTCAAGGATAATTTTCGCTCTCACTACGTCCCTACGGGCGTCAAGTTGTTGAAAAGACAAGAATTTGAAGACCTAAGACAAGGGAACATGTCAGTAAATGAATACCTGAATAGGTTCATCCAGCTGTCCAGGTATGCTTCTGAGGATGTGAACACCGATGGGAAGAAGTAATATATGTTCATGAGGGGACTGCAGAATGACATCCAGTTTTAGTTGATAAACAATGACTATGTAAACTTCCAAAAACTGGTGGACAAGGCCATTGTTGTGGAGAACAAGTGTAATGAGATTGAGAGGGAAGGCAAGAGGAAGATGCCATTCCAAGGACAATCATCTAGTAGTAACACTCGTCCCCGCATGATGCCATCCCCCAACCCATACTACCGTGCTCCCAACACTGTCAGGCCACCCATGCAAGCTCCACGCCCCAACTTTCCAATGCAACGCCGCAACTACCAGACACCTCCCCCTAACCAGCAGCAGGCACCTCGCCCCACCTATCAGCAGGCACCCCGCCCCACAGCCCCAACAGCTCCACAAAACCAGAACCGCCCCACCTCTGGAAACACTAGTGGTGTGAAGCGCGGATGTTATCACTGCAGACAGGAAGGTCACTTCATGGCACAGTGTCCTCAATGGAACAACGCACCAAGGCAAGCTCCAACCAACATGCTTCCAGGCAATCGAGGACAACAGAATTATGCTCGAGGGCGCGTCAATCATGTCACTACTGAGGAAGCTGAGCAAGCTGCGAATGTGGTGCTCGGTATGTTCTTAGCTAACTCTCAACCTGCAACCATTTTGTTTGATTTGGGAGCATCGCATTCATTCATAACATCCACATATGTGGCAAAGCACAACCTACCGATTGCTATTATGAAGCATACCATGCTAGTTAGCTCTCCTGGTGGAGAAATGAGAACCAATCAAATATGCCCAAATGTCACCCTTAAAATAAGGGCGGTAGACTTCTCAGCTAATCTCATAATCCTAGACTCCAAGGGGATTGATATAATACTTGGAATGGATTGGTTACGCAAGTATGATGGAGTGATACAGTGCGCCAAACAATCGGTACAGCTGACTAGTGCAGAAGGTACCAAGGTTGAGTTCGTAGCAGCCAACTCTAATACCAAGGAGGTCATACTAAACCAAACCACCGGCACATCCATAGAAGAGATACGAGTGGTTTGTGATTTCCCTGATGTCTTTCCTAAAGAACTTCCAGGTATGCCACCAGACCATGACATAGAGTTCGTTATCGACTTAATATCGGGAACTGCTCCTCTATCTAAGAGGCCCTATAGGATGCCAGTTAATGAGTTGGTAGAGCTAAAGAAGCAATTACATGAGATGCTAGAGAAAGGTTTCATTCGCCCTAGTTCCTCACCTTGGGGAGCTCTAGTACTCTTTGTCGAGAAGAAGGATAAGACTCAGAGGATGTGCGTGGACTATAGTTCTCTTAATGATGTGACCATCAAGAATAAGTATCCACTACCATGGATTGAAGATTTGCTCGATCAGATGAAAGGAGCTTGTGTATTCTCCAAGATTGATCTACGATCCGGGTATCACCAGTTAAAGATCAGACCATCAGACATACCCAAGACGGCTTTTCGAACAAGATATGGGTTATATGAGTATACAGTAATGTCATTTGGGTTGACCAATGCACCGGCCTACTTCATGTACCTTATGAACAAGGTGTTGATGGAATACTTGGACAAGTTTGTTGTGGTTTTCATTGACGACATCTTGGTGTTTTCAAAGAATGAAGAAGAGCATGAGGAACACCTGAGGCTAGTTCTAGAGAAGCTACATGAGCACCAGCTGTATGCCAAATTGAGTAAGTGTGAATTCTGGCTGAAGGAGGTAGCATTTCTCGGTCATGTGATCTCTGCTGGAGGAGTGTCAGTCGATCCAGGCAAGGTGAATGACGTTCTAGACTGGAAACCACCACAGACAGTAAAGGAGATTAGAAGTTTTCTTGGATTAGCCAGATACTATCGGCAATTCATAAAGGACTTCTCCAAGATAGCAAAGCCAATGACAACATTGTTAGGGAAGGACAAGAGTTTCGAGTGGACTCCGCATTGTCAAGCCAGTTTTGAAGAATTGAAGAAGAGATTAATGTCAGCCCCTGTCTTAATCTTACCTGACATCAGTAAGAGTTTCAACATATACTGTGACGCCTCCAGGCAAGGATTAGGATGTGTGCTCATGCAGGAAGGTCATGTTGTGGCATATGCCTCTAGGCAATTACGGAAGCATGAAGAGAAGTACCCAACACACAATTTGGAATTAGCAGCAATGCTACATGCTCTAAAGATTTTAAGGCACTACATTCTTGGTCACTGTTGCGAGATCTATATAGATCACAAGAGTCTCAAGTACATATTCACTCTAACGGAGTTGAACCTAAGACAACGATGTTGGTTAAAGTTGATTAAGGACTATGATGTGAGAATTAACTATCATCCAAGGAAGGTGAATGTTGTTGCGGATGCCTTGAGTAGAAAGACCTATTGCAACCAGTTAATCGTGGAAAGGCTACCGCCAGAGCTCTGCAAGGAGTTTGAGCGACTGAACCTTGGGTTTGTGAATGAGTTAGAGACAGTTGCAATGGAAGTGGAACCCACTCTCGATGAGGAAATCCGCAAGGGACAGCTAGAAGATGAGAAGCTAAGTGAGATCAAAAAGCTCATTAAGGAAGGAAAGGCTACCGACTTCACAGAAGATGAGAAGGGTACTATATGGATAGGTAAACAAATATGTGTGCCAGACAAGAAGCCCCTTCGTGACAAGATCCTACGGGAAGCACACGATTCTGCATACTCCATACATCCAAGAAGTACTAAGATGTATCAGGACTTGAAGACTCGTTATTGGTGGCATGGCATGAAGCGTGATGTCGCAGAGTATGTTGCGGTATGTGACACATGTCAATGTGTCAAGGCAGAACACCAACGACCCGCCGGATTGCTTCAACCTCTAAAGATTCCTGAGTGGAAATGGGAACAAGTCGGTATGGACTTCATAGTTGGATTACCCCGTACACAGTCGGGATATGATTCTATATGGGTTATAGTTGATCGTTTCACCAAGGTGGCACACTTCATTCCCGTCAAGACAACTTATAGTGGTGCGAAGCTGGCAGAACTATACATGTCAAGGATAGTGTGTTTACATGGAGTCCCTAGGAAGATAGTATCTGACAGAGGCTCTCAGTTCACCTCGAGGTTTTGGGAGAAGGTACATGAATCTCTTGGCACCATGTTGAACTTCAGCTCTTCGTATCACCCTCAAACTGATGGACAGATCGAGAGGACGAACCAGATACTAGAAGACATGTTGAGAGCTTGTGCTTTGAAATATGGCAAGAGTTGGGACAAGAGCCTACCCTACGCAGAATTTTCTTATAACAACAGTTATCAAGCAAGTATAGAGATGGCACCTTTCGAGTTCCTATATGGAAGAAAGTGTAGGACACCTCTATTCTGGAACGAGACAGGAGAGAACCAAGTCTTCGGACCTGAGATACTACAAGAAGCAGAAAGACAAGTTAAGATTGTACGCGAGAACCTAAAGGTTGCATAGTCAAGGCAGAAAAGCTATGCCGATCATAGGCGAAGAGACCTATCCTTCGAGATTGGAGATTTCGTGTATCTCAAGGTATCACCCATGAGGGGTGTTAGACGCTTCAAAGTCAAAGGGAAGTTAGCACCAAGTTACATCGGCCCTTTTAAGATCCTCAATAGAAGAGGAGAAGTTGCATATCAGTTGGAGCTACCCTCACATCTCACGGATGTGCATGACGTGTTCCATGTGTCCCAATTAAAGAAGTGCTTAAGAGTGCCTGAAGAACAACTCCTCGTTGATGAAATAGACCTTCGGAAAGACCTCACATATACGGAACAACCAGTCAAGATCCTAGAAGTCGTTCTGAGAGTTACCAGAAACAAGGTGATTCGAATGTGCAAGGTACTCTGGAGTCATCACACAGAAGAAGAAGCCACCTTGGAGCGTGAAGAAGAATTCAAAGCCGAGTTTCCTCATCTATTCACCGATCTTTCCGAATCTCGAGGGCGAGATTCATTGTAAGGGGGGTAGGTTTGTAACACCCTACTTTTACAAATTCTAATAATGCCAACTATTAGCATTTATGAGTTTAATTAAATAACCTAGGACAAATTGTTTTTATAATAAATCAAATTAAATTATTGCATTTGCATAAGCATGTCATATCCATGTAGATTCTTGTGCATTTGGCATTTAGTTTAATTACTAAATATAACCAGGAATTAAGATTTAAACAAAAAAATAATTAGAGAGGTAAAGAATTGAGAAAGAAAAGAGAAAGAGAGGAACCAGAACAGTGGGCCGAAACCCACCATTCTGGCCCACCCGGAAACCCCTCTCCCCCACCTTCTCCTTTCAGCCCAGCCGGTCCAGGCCGACCCCCCCTCCCCTTCCCTTCTTTTTCCCACCCCGGCCCAGCTCCCTTCCGGCCCAGCTTCCCCGCGAGCCCAGCAGTCGGGCCCCACGCTCACTGACCACCCGGGCCCACGCGTCATCTCCCTCCCTCCGCCTCTCTCTCTCTCCCCGCCGCCAGAAACCGACGCCGGCCCCGTCGATCTCCCTCCCCCGGCCTCCCCGGCTCCCGAAAACCGATGCCCACGCACGCGCGACCCCCTCCGTTTCCTCTCCCCCCCACTCCCGCGCCTTAAACACGCACTCTCGCGCGTTGCCGCACCCGAACGGTCGCCGCCGGCCGTTACTCCCAGCGAGCTCGAGCCCGCTCGCCTCCCCTCCCTCTCTCCCCTATAACCCCCCCCCCCCCCCCCTCGGCACCGCCCTGCTCTACCGCCTCTTTCCCCCGCTCTTTCCCGCCCGCTCGCGACCACCGGAGCCACCTCCCTACCGAGCGCCAGCCGCCGCCGACGCCATCTCCGCCTCCGACCGCCTCCCGGCCTCCCTCGCACCCGCGCAACACCTCGGTAAGGTTCCCCTCTCCCTCCCCGACCTCTCGCAACGAGGAACCACCGACCGGAGCGTCATTCCGGCCAACTCCGGTGAGCACACCGCCACCACCGCCGCCCACATCCGAAACCCCCCCCCCCCCCCCCCCATGCCGTCCATCTTAAAACCAAGGGCCAAGATTAGAAACCCCTGAAGGGGTATGTAATCGGTCCACCATGGACCCATGGACCCTGGTCAAAGTCTAGTCAACCATGCCCATAGACCCACTCCATGAATTTCTAGTTTAAAATTAATTCAATTAATTCTTGGATAATTACAGCATTTTTCATTTAGGCCCCTGTGCTTAGTTTTAATTAGATTTATGCCCCTATTTTGTACAGAACCTTTAGAAAATTGTTTTTGAACCCCTAAACTTTACAATAATTATTTTAACACTGTATTTTAACTAAAACACCCTTGTATTTTATTAAAATTATTATTGTAGCCATGTAATTTTACAAAAACACCCCTGGACTTATTTTTTAATTATATTTTAATCCAGTCTTTTTACATTTTAGTCCCTAGAATTATTTTAAATTATACTTTAATCCCCTTAATATTTGTATAAATATTATTTTAGCCCTAAAACTTTATAGAAACATCCCTGTACTTAATTTTAATTATATTTTGACCCTGTCTTTTTACACTTAACCCTCTATACTTATTATTAATTATGTTTAAGTCCTAAAATTTTGCAAAAACAACCTTATACTTTTTAGTAATTATTTTTCAGTCCTAATAATTTTTACTTTAGTCCCTGTAATTTTATAAAATTACAAATAGGTCCTTAAAAACTCTAGTTTTTACCTTTTTACCCCTAAAACTTCAAACTAACATAACTTTTTACTCGTAACTCCAAATTAGGTGATTCTTGTGCCAAAATTCTCGTAGGAGCATAACCTTTGCATTCACTGCATCTACATATTGTTTTTCCTCTATTGCATAATTGTGTATTGATTTTTTTTGTATGTTTTGCTTGTGTCGGTATTTCATTTATGTAAAGGCGAACATACACAAGGACCGCCCTACGAGGACTTCCAGGAGCAGGAATTTGAAGGGTTAGAGCAGCCTTCCGCGCAGGACAAAGGCAAGTGTCATTGATGCATCTTGAACCTATTAAAATGTTACTATAGAGTTGCATGCTTGTGTCAATTGATTGGGAACCTATTGTTAGGGTTTTCCTAGTATTGTTTTTTACCCTGTTCCTTGTCGCCTTGAACCAATTGGTGAATTGTGGGTAGATAATGCTTAGATTGTTTCGGGATGTGAGTTAATATTAATCTTGACTAATGAACATTTTCATGTGGAATTGATGGGTAAATCTTTTAGCAACATGGCTCAGGGATCTATGC
Source organism: Eleusine coracana subsp. coracana (assembly GCA_032690845.1). Classification (NCBI taxonomy): domain Eukaryota; kingdom Viridiplantae; phylum Streptophyta; class Magnoliopsida; order Poales; family Poaceae; genus Eleusine; species Eleusine coracana. The sequence goes on along the minus strand of CM064432.1, from coordinate 4,917,872 downwards.
AAGCGGGGTGGAATGGATGTGGTGCCGTGGGCACACGGTTGGTGTGACAACCCAGGAAAACAGTGCCATTACAAGACCGACATGGGTAAGGCTTGGCCTAGTAATTAGGTGTTCTCCCAGTGTCGGTGCAGCATTTTGGTGGAGCGGGGAATGGAAGTCGAGAGGACTGTCCTTGTATCCGAAAGGCTCAAGAGGGGGCTCCTAGGGTGATGAGCTACTTGTTGAAGGGCTATCACTTATGGACGGGAGTGGAACCTTAGTGGCTAGCATGTACTGGGAGACCCTTTGGAAAAGCCTCGTAATGAAACCCTGCCACACACCAAAGGAAGTGTGTAATGTGTGTCATGTCCATGGGCACCAAGGGAATCACGACTTGTGGGTAAAGTGGTACAAACTCTACAGAGTATCAAACTGTCATGATAGCCTTGCTCACGGTCAAGAGCCGCCTAGAATCCTCACAAGATTAGTTGGGTATGGGTTGGTTTGATTTGGAAAGGTGGGATGGATTGGGACTTGATTTTTATAGCACCTTGCGGAATCATGGTTGGGATGACCCCATGTAGTAAATAGGATGCTCAGGTTAATTAAAAGCTCACGCAACCCACTCTATAAAGCCTTTTCTTGACTATAGCCCCATGTCATATTTTCCCCCACTTGCTGAGTACGACACGTACTCACACTTGCTATACCACGTTGTTATTCAGCCCTAGGAGAAGATTGGAGCCAATACGAAGATAAAGGAAGCGAGTACTAGACGATGATCCACCAGTCGATGCTTGTGAAGTTTGGGACGTCTACGCTAGCTACTTTCCGCTGCTTGAATATACTTTTCTTTTAGACCCACGGGTCCTTTTGTAATGAAGATACGATGTAATAATTAAAGGATATGGATGATTATTCTGTTTACCATTGATGATCCTGGGCACACGTACGGTTGCACCCGTTTTGCTTCTTAAAATGGGTGCTACATCTATCGACTTAGCACTATCGACAGGATAGGTCTTCGCATGCATACTGTAGTTCTATCGACTCAGCAAGTGTTGGCATGATTTCTTTTATCTCTTCAATCTTGCTGTGTTTAATTCAAACCTTTGTCGGCATTACAATGAACATTATTTTTTATATCTAATTTGCCAATAAGCCAACATAGTCAGCCGATTGGTTCATCTTGTCTTATATTTATTCTTATAATGATATCGGCTGATTTCACTCATAGTGACTATCGGCTCTCTTCACCGGCCTGTCCTAGGCCGGTGGCCCACAAAATCTAATTGTTTTTATCTTTGGCAATTTGCAGGGAAAATCGACTGGCACGCCCCAGTTTCCTGTATTGAGCCTACACTGGAGCTAAGCAGATCTCACATGTCACGCGTGAAGATTTTCGTGTCAACACATATATAGTTTAGCTACTAACAATGTTGTGAATGGATGACTGAGTGGCATAAAGTGAACATACTTTGAAAACTTGTCCACTACCACTAGAATTGTATCATATTTGTCTGATTTAGGGAGCCCTTCTATGAAATCTAATGAAACAGTAGACCAAGTTTTGTCAGGTATGCATACTGGTTGTAGCAGGCCTGGTGGAGCAACACGTTCACTCTTTGCTTGTTGGCAGATTGTACAACACTGAACAAACTGTTTAATAGTTGACTTCATGTTGGTCCACGCAAAGAGCCTCTTAACTCTATGATAGGTAGCAAAGAATCTTGAATGTCCCCCCTAAAGCACTGTCATGGAGAGCTGCAATTATATGCTTTTGAATCTCTGCATCAAAACTGATCCAAATGCGACCTTTGTACCTCAGTAAGCCATCACGCAAGACATAATCATTTGGGGTACCCCCAAACATGATAGAGTAGTGAGGAGTTGTTTCATGAATAGGTCTGTCATATAACTATGAGTAATTTGTTTCATCCATGTTGGTTTATAGATTGATATGGCCACCACTTCTGTGGTTGAGGTCAGGGGTTTTCTAGATAAGGCATCAGCAACCCTGTTGAATTGGCCCTGCTTATAGTGAATCTGATATTGCAGTCCCATTAGCTTTGTTAAGGCTTTTTGCTGAATTGGAGTAGTGACTCTCTATTCTGATAGATGTATGAGACTCTTGTGATCTTCTCGGATGAGAAACTCAGTTTGTTGTAAGTATGGTCTCCAATGATCTATTGCTAATAATATAGCCAAACACTCTTTTTCATAGGCTGCCAGACTTTGCTTCCTTGGGCATAAAGCTTTGCTGAGATAAGCAATGGGGTGACCCTCCTGCATCAACACTGCCCCAATTCCCTTGTCACTTATGTCAGTTTCTATTACAAACTTCTTGGTAAAGTTTGGCAATACTAGAACAGGTGCATTGGTTAACTTCTGTTTCAGTTGCTGAAAGGCCCCTTCATGTAATGGTGTCCACACAAACACTACATTTTTCTCGAGCATCTTAGTCAATGGTTTGCTGATGAGCCCAAAATCCTTCACAAACTTCCTATAGTACCCTGCTAATCTGAGGAAACCTCTGAGTTCTTTGGCACATGTAGGAGTGGGCCATGTTCAAACTTCTGGTACTTTGTCTCCTGGTGACACCCCAACCCGAGATATAGCATGTCCCAGATAAGACACATGTTTATGTGCAAAGGTACATTTAGACTTTTTGACCTTTAACCCATGGCTATGCAATATGTTGAACACTCAAGAAACATGCTCAATGCGAGTCTGCAAATCTGGACTGTATATCAGAATATCATCTATGAAGACCAATACACACTTTCGTAGTAAAGGGCCTAAAATGTCATTCATAGCTCCTTGAAATGTGGCAAGTGTGTTGCATAGTCCATATGGCATTACCCTGAACTCAAAGTGGTCGTGACGTGTTTGAAAAGCAGTCTTCATCTCATCACATTCTGCCAATCTGAACTGATGATATCCTGCCCGCAAGTCCAGTTTAGTGAACCATGCCGCCCCGTGTAGCTCATCTAACAATTCATCAATGATCGGAAGTGGGTACTTATTCTTTACTGTAATGGCATTAAGGTGCCTGTAATCGACACAAAAGCGCCAAGTGACGTCTTTCTTCTTCACTAGCAGGACTGGGGATGAGAAAGGGTTGGTGCTAGGTTTAATCAACCCTGTTTGTAACATCTCCTTCACCTGAGTTTCAATTTCTGTTTTCTGTGCTGGTGTGTAATGGTAAGGCCGAATGGACACTGGTTGTGTTCCAGGTATAAGGGGAATCTGATGATCCCAACTTCTGTGCGGTGGCAGGGACTTAGGCTCCTCAAATAGCACTGAGTATTCTAGGATTAGGTCCTCCATCTATCATGGCACAACTTCTTTGTTGTCACTAGATTCTGGAGAAAGGTACAACAGGTGGTGAATTGCATTTTGTTGGACCAGTTTCTCTAAGTGCATACCAGTAATCTCCAAACATTGCAAGACATTTGATTTCACACCTTGCAACTGCACCCTCTTTCCCATGTAATCAAATGCCATTTTCTTTGTATCCCCACTATGAACAATTGGACTGTGCTCAACCAACCAATTCATGCCTATAACCATGTCGTAGCAGCCCAGATCTAACTCTCTGAGATCAGTAGTGAATGTGTGTCCCAGCACCAACCATGAGCATTGAGACAACTATTTAGTGCACTGCATTATTTCTCCATTAGCGACCTGAACAGAGACTGAAGGAATTGATGTTTTTGGATGCTTCAGAAGCGCTGCTAGACCACTCTGTATGAAGCTATGAGAGCTCCCAGAGTCGACCAGTATCAAAACTTCTTGATTTTCAATGTGCCCCAACAGACCAACAGTATGTGGTCCTTCTCCTCTAGATATGGCCAATTCCAAGATACGCAAGCTATCTTCACCTGACATTTCTTCGATGTGTGGTGGTTGATCATTATGTTGAGGTTGCAGCATGTCGAGCAATTCCTGCACCACATGTAGCTGTACCATGGGTGCATAGCGGTGGCCATTAGCCCCGCATTCACCGCACTTGAAACAGAGTCCACGAGAACGACGGTAGGCTCGAAGTGTAGCCAACCTATCATCTGCCCGGGCTGCATCAATACCTCTATAGTCTCTCGGCTGAGTCTCCCAGTGTTCCGCAAAGGAGGAGCAGGAAGCGCTAGTACTCTGAATCATGGTGCAGGATTTTCTGGACGATCTTTCCATGCTCGAGTGGTATGATGATTGGACTCTTGGAGTTGGGCCAAGACAAAAGCAGTGTCCAAATCCTTGGGTCGATGTAGAAGGATCATACTTCTGATATTAGACCGCAACCCATCCACAAATCGTGTGGTGAAGAACACTGGATCATAAGCTAGGTTGTGGGCTAAAATCTGATTCATCAAAGGTTCAAACGTTTCCATGTACAAAGCCACTGACTCTATCTATTTTATCTCAAGCAGTTGCCATACGGTGTCCAGATACTGATGCCGACCAAACCGATCGCAGAGTCTAGAACATAGATCACTCCAAGATTTGAATTCCCGTTGCACCTGCAACCAGATGGCCGCCACTCCTGAGAAATGATATGTGGCCATCCGCACCCAGAGCTCCGGCGCCACAGCATATACTCTGAAGTAGTCATCATAGTGCCGCTTCCAGAATTGTGGGCACTCCCCATCAAAAACAGGAAAATCATGCTTTAGCATGTGATTCATAGATGCAATGGAACGAGAGTCATCATGCGGAAATTTGGGTGTATAAGAACTTGGACCCGGGTTGAACTACATACCTTTGACCGGGGTGGGCAATACAGTTGTTACCAACCCGTATGTCGGTCCCCGGTGGTTGGTGTCGACGCGATGGCAATTATGCCCGGGATTTGCCTCTAATGAAGGCAACCCCAAAATCGAAGATTCCTTCATCTCATACCTCTCTTCTAACAGATCTGAGAGGGAGATCAGAGCCGACTTCAGTAGTGGTTCTTCAAGCAGCATCGAGTGGGTCTCGAGCTTTTGCACTTGTTGTTGCAGCGCACCCAGTGAACTCTACAGATCCACGATTTGAGACTTCATCGGTCTCCATTCTTTGACCGCTTGTTGAAGGAGTTGCATCGCTTGCTTTGTCATCGCTCGGTCTGCGATCGCCTGCTCCCGATCCATAGCGACTTGCTTCTGGTCCTCGTCATACCATTGGATGAACTCAGTGATCTGAGACTTTTGGGACATGATTTGGTTTTGGAGGCGCGAGGTGTACTGCGGTTTCATGTAAGGGTTAGCCAGACTGATGTGATCTAGACACGAGTGGAGATTAGGGTGGTGGTGGGTGAAATTTCTGGTGAGATATTCGGTCGAACAGGTGTGGTGTGGTAGGGATTTGGTAGTGGATTGTTGGGATTTTAGCAGATCGAGGCTCTGATAACCAAATGTTAGGAACCCAGATCGAAGGACGAGAGAGGCAACAAGAATTTGGAAGATCATGAGAGTTAGAGGTAGAGAACAACAAGAAGAGCCAGGGTTCGGGGAAGGATTCGCAGCCAAGGAGGCTTGTGTTCCAGTTGCCTTCTGTTCCCAGATGATCCCCAGTTTACAGGGTGCTCTCCTTTTAAGTTCGCCCCCTCTCTCTGCCCTATGGGTCCGCTTACAACAGCTCACGGCTGCACCCAAGTCACGCACGCCCACTCTTGATTGACGTCTTTTTCTTTTCTGCTTTCTCCAGAGAGCTCTCCTTTCTTCAGTGCGCCAGGCATCCCGCTTCCACTTGTGGATGACGTTGGTGGTGGTCGTGACAAATGCACTCAGAAGTCAGATCTACCAGACCATTCACTGAAGACGCCTCCACCATCCCGGCATTGGAGAATAGGGATGAGACGGCTAAGGGAGGGGATGGGGTGGTACCTTATGGAAGCGGTGGGGGTGGACAAGGTTTGGACTCAGATGTCGGAGCGTGGGGATCAACCGAGGTGGCGCTACAAAGGAGGAGCTCATGGCCACCGGGTGGAGGAGGAGACGGTATGATCCAGAGGAATGAGCCGAGCTCGTCGTGCGGGGGAGTGGGGGCCTGGCAGCATTGTGGAGGAGGGAGTGACCAGATCTAGAGAGAGGAGTCAGGCTCAGAGCGCGAGGGAGTGGTTGTATGCCGGTGTTGTGGAGGAGAAGCCCACCGCCTGCTCAGATCCAATCGTCGTGCGCTCGTGGGAGTGGAGTGGAGAGAGAGAGAAAGAGAGAGAGAGAGAGAGAGCATTTTCACTCGAGCTGCTCTCTATGTGACTTAACGACACTGTCGATGCCTACCATCGGCACTGTCGATCAGAGCAAACTGATAGCAGTTCAGTAGTTGTCTTGTTGCAACTTTCTCACACTACTTCACCTCTCCTTGACAGATCACAGTTGGAAAGATGCAGAAACATTCAGATGGCGCTAGTGCTTCTGACGAGGACTTCGACCCCGATGCCTCTCCCCTTGCTCGATGAGGTGGAGGTGGCAAACGGGGTAGAGGTGGTGACTCTAGCCAAGCCACATCACGTGGTGTTGGCCTTGGTCGCGGGAAGGGCAAGGGCAAAGTCCCTCCACCTTGCTCTCCCTCTCCTAGTGCTGATGAGGAGAGTGAGGAAGAGGATGAGGAAGAGGAGGCTCAGCAGGAGGATGACGAGGGTGATGAGTCTAGGGACGAGGTCATCCATGAGCCTCAATCCGGACCCCTTCGCTCCTCCATCACCTATCAGAAGCTTGCTCCCTAGGTTTTAAAGGACTTCAGGATTCCAGTACCTCTATCTAGGGATGAGATGAGAGAGTACAGGCTGACCAAACCCTAGACACAGCCCAAGCACCCAGGCATATCAGATGTCAGATTTTGGGACTTGACATAGGTGTCTTGTTACAAGAACATCCTAAAGAAGACCACACACAGAGTTGGACCCATGAAGTGCATTGACTGGGACAGGATCAGCTGCCAATGATCCTACTTTTCAGCTAATCCGGGTAGAGTGTGACAGGAGGAACTTGGTAGATATCATGGGATTGCATCAACACTGGAATGAAGAGATCATTGCCAATTTTTACTCTACTCTTTGGATTGAGATTGAGGAGGAGAATCACATGGATTCCAAGCTACATTGGACTATTGAGGGTAACCGCTTCACTATCACCTACTTCCACTTCTCACAGATTCTTGGTTTTTGTGAGACTGACAGAGCGAAGCCCAAGGCGACCATCTTTGATCCCCAGGAGGAGAGTGAGTGGGCCTTCATGTATGATGCCCGCTATGCAGACCCTAAGCATGGTGTTGAGTTCGGTTCATATCATGGCATGAGGCTTACTTTCGGTTTCTCAACAACATGCTTAGAGTGACCTTGACTCTTAAGGTGGGGGATCATACTCACATTCTGAGTTCCACCAAGACCCTGATGTTTGCTATGAGAGAGGAAGCAGAACCTTTCAATGCTTTTGACTTCATCTGGATAGAGATCCTCTACAACTCCTATACTAGTAAGACCTCTCTGATCTATGCTTCATACATTATGAAGATGATTCTGCGTGTTGTGGGCTTTCGTATCATTTGTGATCACAAAGCATCCCTCAGTCACGCTGGAGAGATTTCCTCTCATTGCCACTCCTCCTAGAGATGGATCACCTCCTCCAGCAGCTGCAAATGCCCCTCAGACTTCAGTAGCAGTAGCAACGGTAGCCGGTCCTAGTGCTGCCCTTGGCCCCCGTCGTTGCTCATCCAAGGTTACCCGTGCTATCAAATCAATGTTCTCTATGTGCTGGGACACAACAGTGGCAGTTAGGGAGCAGCATCAGGCTATCTCTCAGATGCAGGCCAACATGAGGACTTTTGCCGCTTCCTCTAGTGTTGACATGCCACCTCCTGTTTAGTTCAACCCTCTGCCAGACATGAGTTCTTATGATGATCCATGGGGCTTCTACACTCAGGCGTTACAGTTGGTTCAACCGGTAGACGATGATGAGGAGGAGGAGTACAATGACGCCGACAGTACGGATGAGTGACTTAGTGTGCCTCCGTCTTTTCTTTTCCCTTTTTGGTGTTATGATGCCAAAGAGGGAGAAGTACTTATCTTTTACTTTTAGTCTTATTTCTGTGAGGTGTGAGAGTGATGGACATATATTTGAGTGGATTGTGGCTTGTAATTTTATCTGTGCGTGTGGTTTGTAATACTATTTGTGGTCATCTATGCTTTGAGACTTCTATTGTAATGGTGTATTGTTTCTCTATCTTTTTGAGATGCATTTGTGTGGAAATTATTGTCATTTGCATTGTTTCTCGCTTTATTGCTTAATTGTTGCAAATTGACTCTTATGCATGCCTTTAGGGGGACCTCTCACTCTTTTCTTTAAATTTGTGCATTGTTATTCATTGATTATTAATTCTCTCATGCACACACTTAAGGGGAGCTCCACATGTCTTTTATATCACAAAATGAATCTTATTGCAATTTTCTATAAAGTTTAGTTGTAGTGTCATCAATCACCAAAAAGGGGGAGTTTGAAATTGCATCTAGGCCCCTAATTTTGTTTTGGTGATTGGCGTCAATACAGTTAAGAATGGACTAATGTTTTTATTGAGCATGTGTGTAGATGACTATATCTCAAATTGGTGAATGAAATGTATTGAAACAAAAAGGGAAAAGGAGATGGTCATTTATCCTAAATTGAAGATCCAAAATCCATTCAAGAATGAAGATCATGGAGTTTTATTTTTATCTCTTGAGTATAGGTAAACCGTACTATCAAGAGTGGTATAATTCACAAAGTGTGGTAAAGTCAAGTGCTCAAATTTCCATAAAAACCACTTATGTCGCCCTCTGTTTTTACCTTCATCAGTAGTGCCGGTGTCCCTCACCGGTAGTGCCGATCCTCCTTCCCAGAGGTGCTGTGGAGTCCACACATCTCTAGCTCTCTAGCTGTAGCTCATTGGTAGTGCCGATCATGAATCCCAGAGAGCCACTCTTTCTGTGTGGCTCTCGCTGTAGCTCATCAGTAGCGCCGGTCCCCCTGATCGGTAGTGTCAGTCCCCTCTCCACGGAGACTTTTTTCCTCGGGCTCTCTGGCTGACTGTGATCGGCAGTGCCGGTCTGCTTGATCGGCAGTGCCGGTCAAGGTCTCTAGAGACCATTTGTCTTTTCTGTGACAGCCTCACTAGCAGTGCCAATGTCCTGATCGGCAGTGCCGGTGCGGGCCGAATCCTTGCCATTAGATCTATGATAGTGTGTCAGAAACCCTACCGGTAGTGCCAATGGCTCGATAGGCAGTGCCGGTGCGGGGTGTAACATCCCACCCATTGAGATTAGGCCCATAGTGGCCCATGAGCACTTGTGTGCATGAGGAGGTGGGAATTTAGTACCACCTTGCTAGTCTAATGGGAGGTGGACCAACATATAAGGCTAGGTTGTCTACCATCACAAACCTTGGGTTAGCCCTTTTACGTGAAGCGAGGACGAAAGCGTAAATAGGTTGGTGGATGTGTGGAGTCCACTCAAAATGCGAGTCGGGCCCAGTCGGGTGTGCACTCCGGGTCGTTACAAGTGGTATCAGAGCCGACCCTCATGGGCACGGTGCGCGTGGTGGCCAGGAGGTCCAGACATATGGTGCATGATGCGTGTAGGCCCATACGTGGGACACGGCATGACATATGATCCGGCACTGAACACGGACGTGCCCAAGGGGGGAACGTTCCTGGTAGCTTGCCCAGTGTGGGTATGTTGTCTCTGTGTTCCGACGAGGACGTCGTTCCTTTAAGGGGAGTATCTGTAACATCCCACCCATTGAGATTAGGCCCATAGTGGCCCATGAGCACTTGTGTGCATGAGGAGGTGGGAATTTAGTACCACCTTGCTAGTCTAATGGGAGGAGGACCAACATATAAGGCTAGGTTGTCCACCACCACAAATCTTATGTTAGCCCTTTTACGCGAAGCGAGGACGAAAGCGTAAATAGGTTGGTGGGTGTGTGGGGTCCACTCAAAATGCAAGTTGGGCCCAGCCGGGTGTGGACTCCAGGTTGTTACACGGGGCGTCCAGACAGGCCAACGGCTCTTTTTGAGCCCTTTGAATAAAAGGCTCTCACCCCATTTTCGTGCCCAATCTCTCCAACCCGAAAATCATTTGGAATTTTTGAGCTTCACTCTCCTCACTCTCCCTCTCCAAGTCAAAGCTTCATTCTGTGAGCTAGGGTTTGAGTGAGCCATTGTTTCCTAGTGAAGAGTACCATTCCACTCTTGAGCATTGAATCTAATCATCTTTGTGACTTGTGCTTGTTACTCTTGGAGCGTTGCTCCTAGACGATTAGTGGTGCCTGTAGAGCTCCCAACTTGTGTGGTGACGCCTCAGAAAGTTTGTATTACCCTCCCTCAAGGGAATTGATAGTGGAGAACTCGAGCTCGATCTTTGTGGTCGCTTGAGTGAGAATAGGGTTGAAAGAGACCCGGTCCTTTATGGACTTCTCAACGGAGACGTAGGGTTCTTTGTGAGCCCAAACTTCGGTAACAAATCTTGTGTCACCGTGTGCTCCTTTCTTTACTTGTTATTTAATTATTCCTTCTCTAGGGTTTGTTCTTGTATTTGCCTAAATTACTAGATCTACTTGTGTATCCTTGTTTAGTTGTTTTACCATTGTTGTAGAGCTTCCTTTCAACCCTTGTTGTAGTCAAATATCACCTACTAACTGCGAAACCACTTAAACTTAGTTTTCACTCGACTGTCTGCTCATCCATCAGCACTGCCGATCACTCATCGGCAGTGGCCATCGGCACTACCGATTCACATCACCGGCACTGCCGGTCATACTGATCAATTTGTTTAAGTCCAATTTTGCAGGATTTTTTAGGTTTGCCTATTCACACCCCCCCCCCCCAGGCAACTTTCAAGTATCATGAGAAGGGATAGCCGAAAGATCGATCATCAGGTGACATCTTGATGAAGCAAGAGTCAAAAAGTGCATACACATGAGCATAATAAAATATAATACAAGTTTAATTATTATTTATTAAAACTTAGTTTGATATTTGAGTACGTAAATAGGTTTGAAATCCGGTTACATAAATAGTAGAAGTAATACATCTCACATTAGAATCCTATCATGAAGCACATCAAAATCGTAGACAGTGGCAAAGTTACATGAAAATAGAGGGGGTGCAACATATAAACAAAATTATGTGACTGTCAAGTTAATATGATAAAAATTTAGAGCTCATCACTGAATTTGGAATTTCTTTGGGTGCAGCCGTACCCACTGTTCAGAATGTAGCTCCGCCCCTGCCCCTAGACATGCTTCATTAACAAGAAGAAAAACTACACAAAATAACATAGAGTAAAACCCTGAGCAACTAATACTCAACAAGTCTTATCCATCAAAATGGCATGCTAAGACCGACATCTAGCATGCAGAGGGTTGACCCACAGTTGTTAGAATAAGTGCAAAAACAACACTAATAACAATCATTACTTTTCATATTTTAGCCAAGTTAATATGGTCCTTGCATGGAATAAGTATTGTGAGATTATACTATAGCATAGAAGGTTGCAAATACAATTTATTTAAAAACAAACAACAAGTATTATCGTCATCATTATTTATATTGTTACTACTGTATGACAACGATCTCACAAGTGCTACCCAATAACCACGAGGGAAGTCGATTCGAATTGATTTACATCCTGTCGGAGAAACCCAAATACATAACGCATGCACACTCCAAGAGTCATGCACGATAACCTTTCACGAGATCCCATAGGGCTGGGCCGGGTCCCACCTTTCACGATACATGTCATCCCATGCGATGCCCACGTCGGAGACATACATGGGTAGCCTGTGCACTCTATCTTCCAACACATATTCATATTCCACCATAACCCTCTTCACCACCAAAAGAAGAGTGGGTTATCGTCCAACCACTACGCTAATAAAGCTACATCGGTTTACTAGTGTCCATATCACTAGCATACACTTGGTAGTGTTCAAACTTGATCATAGTCCATACCAAACGGTTCTTAATCAACACAAACGGGGCTATGGTGAGTGAGGTCTAACCTTATCACCTCAACCTACACATGCACTTATCCAGTCTTATTTTTAATGCACAATATATGACGCACATATATGTAAAATAAAATAAAAATTTTAAAACATAGAGGTGCACTGGGGCTTGCCTTAGGTTCAAGCAATGTTATCATACTCAAAATCAAGCCAATCCATTATCTAACTTTGCAGCACCAATCTCCTCGTCCTCGTTACCGGCTCATTTTCTTAGTACATAATGCATGATGCAAGTCAAGAATGTGATAAGGAGATTCATGTAACTTAATAAATGGATGCAGTGACATGATGCATTTGAGATGATGCTCAATATAATGATGATGAGTGAGTAATTTACTTTTGCATATTTTCTTCATTGACTTTCCTATGATGCAAAGCGAGGTTTTCTACCAAAGACTGGTGCAAATGATGTATTAAATTTTTAAACTAATCAAAGCCTAGGGTATTTCATGTAGGTCATAAGTAATCATGAGTTTGAATGCATTTGTCATCTAGAGCAATTCTTTTGTTAATTCTTAACTTTATTAATTTCATGATAATATTGTGGGTAACCAAATAAAGTAAGAACATAAATGATGCAAGGCAAAGTGATTAAGTGAGTATTAAGGTATTAGAATGTAAAGTAAGAACATCTTAGGACATGCATGCTAGTAGAACGTAAAAGATTATTTAAAAAACTAAGGTTAATTAATCATCTAACTTAAGTAGGTTTAACTAGGTACTATGCACGATTAGTAAGAAGCATAAACTTATGCAAGAGATCTGAGCATAAAAATTGGCAATTCAATTGCATGCACCAAACAAGGAGCTCTAGAATTGGTTTCACAAAAAGATCATGCATCACTTAGTTACTATAAAAAAACACAAATATCAGCATGCTTGGAGCAAAATAAATCATTTCATGCATTTTGCGCGGAGGCATAGTACAATGTAAATAATGAGTTATAAAATGGGACTGAGCATCATAGCAAGAATACTTATTTTCTTAGCATTTAAACAGTCCTAACCAAAGATAAATGCATAACTTTCAATTTCATAACATGACATGAGTAAACTAAATCACATATGAGTTACATGCACCATATAGAACATGCATGCAAGAATTTAATTTGAACATGTACTACTGAGGAGTTGTGATTTTATTTGTTACTTTGCTTATTAAATCCATCCATAAATAAATACTCCCTCCGTTCTTAAATTGTTATCGTCATTGACTTTTTTAGTCAACTTTGATCATTCGTCTTATTCATAAATTTTAAAAATATCATATATATTGTCATAGTTTGTTTTGTCATTAAATAAAATTTAAGCATAACTTAAAATTTTATATATTTAAAATAAAATTTTAAATAAGACGAATTGTCAATGTTAACTAAAAAAGTCAACGATGACAATAATTTAAAAACGGAGGGAGTATGCATTTTGAGGTATTTTAGAAATTGATTAAAATAGTACACATTTAAAGGATATAAAATATATTTATTTGTAATTTTCCATAAAATGTATTTTTCTATATTGATTTTTGAAGTTAACACAATTTTCTTTGCTCATTAGATGCATGCACAAATAATTGTTTGGTTGTGCTCTGATTCTGTATTTTTGTAAAATAGAGAATGTTCACAAAATCTAGAATCTATTTTTGTCCATTTTTCTTCCAAGTAAATTGGTCTGTGTCCAATTTTTCAAAGTTGGATATAACATTTTTTTTGTTTATTTAAAAGGAAACATGAATTCACCTGGCCTTTGGGCCAAAAGAACCAGGTCCAACAGGCTTGTGCGCAGCCGGGGAAGAAGTCCTGGGCCAGATTCGGCCCAGGCGCGCTGGCGAGGTCCGACGGCTACAGCGGCCCAGGCGCTAGGCCAGGCCCGACGGCAACAGTGCCCAGGCGCTAGGCCAGCCTAACCGAGCTGGGGCGTGATCCAGAGCGCGGCCTCGGCGCCAGGCGGCGGCGTGGCTACGGCGGCCGAAGGCGTCATCGGCGCGGGCTCGGTTCACCGCAGAAGGGAGAAAGGAGGTCGGGCCGAGGAGCGGCGCACCGGAGGAGGACGGTTAGGCGACCAGGGTCACGACGTGACGCGAGCAGGCGGCCAACGGACGGAGCTGAGGGGCCGGTGGCCGAAGCCTGCGTTCCGGCGACGACACCGCACCAACGTGAGCCGAGGAGGGTCGTACCAATGAGAAGGAGTTAGTTAAGTTCGCCGGCGTTTCTAATCGGAGAGATCTCGCCGGAGATTCACGGGAGGGGTGGAATGGCGATGGCCGGCGGGCTCGGCCCGAGTGGAGAAGAAAGCTTCGATTCGCGGGGTTCGACGGCGATTGGGGAGGAATAGTTTTACAGGGAGCTGCGGCGGTGCTCGGGCGGGGCGGGGATGTGCTGGGACGGCCGAGCGATGAGAGATTTGTTGTATAATCCTACTGCACGGTCATTCAGTTAGTCAGTTAGTTTGTTTAGCATTCAAGTTAGCTGCTTGGCCACGTCTTAGGCTGAGCAGGTTTGTAGAGCGTCGCGCCTCACTTGGGCCGCCTCGTCCGGCCTCAATTGTAATAAAGAGTCTTTAAATACTTGAGCAATTTATACTAATTCTATAATTATGATGAGGTCGTCATCCGTCCCTCCCTTATTCCATAGGTGTAAAATTTTGGGCGCCGACAAGTGGGCTCCACATCTCTCACCCGCCCGGCCTCCACTCCTGTGGCGCCTACCCAACCCTAATTCCCCGCCTCCACTCTCGATTTGAACCCGAGCAGCCGCCACCACGGCTCCTCCTCCGCCACCCCGAACCCAAACAGTAGCCACCGAGCCGGCTCCTCCTCCGCCGCCTCGAACCCGACCAGCTGTCGCCTCCTCCCTCGTGCCCACCCGCCTCCCCTTCCCACGGACCGGTGTGCATCTCCAAAGCACGGCGCCGTAGATCCGGTCACGTTAAAGCTGCGAGCGTGTAGCTCCGACACACGGCGCGACACATCTAGACGCTGGCGGGCTGCGGGCTGCTGGCAAGCTCGGCTCTGAGGTGCAGCAGCGACAATCTAGTCGTGGGCAAGCTGCTGGCAAGCTGCTCGGAGGCGCAGTGGCGGGGATCCTGTCGCATCCGAGCATGACGGAGGGGATCCGGCAGGCAATTTTTCTTCTGTCACCGCAGCACGGCGGCCACGCATGGCAACCTAGTCTTCTTCCCCCGCACGAGATCCTCTGCTCTGCCCCCCAACTCCACACGCTGAGGATGGCAGCCACACGAAGCGAAGGACGGCGGCGACCACGGTCTTCATCCTTCGCTAGTCATCCTCTGTTCAGCCACCTTCTCCTTTGTCTGGATCTCGGACGCCGCCTGGATCTGAGTCTGAGAAGGTGAGACGCTCCTTTGTCTACTTAAACTCAATCGCATGGCCTCGTTCATATTCTTACTGAATCTGGTTAAACTCAAACACACGACAAAGTTGACCCTTGTAGCTCCTTTCTCCTTACTGGTTATTAAAATATAAGTGAATTATCCATCCTTTCTTATCAGCTTAGGCTTTTGGGTGAACTGGTTGGTGCATAGTAGTTTAATATGGTATCAAGACAGAGGTCTTGAGTTTAAGTCCTGGCGACCGCATATTCCGCTGCGCCGCTCCTATTTTTACGTTTGCGTCCTGAGGGAGCTGCACGTGAGGGGAAGTATTAAACCATAAGTGAATTGTCCATCCTTCCCCATCAGCTTAGCCTTTTGGGTGAACTGGTTGGTGCATACTAACTTAACACTGGTGAATCATGTTTCCCCATCTTCCCGTCACCATTCCACGGTCCCATATGTGGGTACTCCCTCCCTGGTCCTCCATTGATGCCGTCAAGATCCACTGTTTGTCACCATGGACCACTTGGGTGTTGTTCTGACAAGTCAAGCGAGCTCCGATAGCTTCTCGAATTGCCTCCAGTCAGCCACGATTGGAGGTTCCCCAACTACTGTTGCATCCCGATTGGAGGTTCCACGATTGGAGCTGCCACCATTCCTTGCTCCACCCACTGCTGCGCCTGCTCCTAATTTGTAAGCCATATTTTCTTTCCTTTGTTTATTTTCTGATTTTCTTTGCTTGCTTAATTGTTTCTCAATTTCCAGATCTATGATTCTCATTGTATGAAAATAAATGAATCCTTGGTTCAGCTTCTAGATGTATGTTATTAGAGCTGAACACTGATTAGTTTAATTGCAAACAAAAAAGAAAGGGAACAACAATTGAACTTTGATTTATCCATTGGAAAAAAACTGCAAAGAATTATACTCTAATGCACTCGCGAGTGGAATGCTCCTGTTCCCGATTTCCTGTAGTAGTTTAGTATATAAACTTCTAAATATTTCATACGACAAGGACCTCATGTCCTTGCAGCAGTTCCAATTGGGTGCAAGATTTACTGCTTGTATCTTTCCTATGTGGTATCATAGGAACATTCCTCTATGGTTTTAGTCGACATATTAATACATGTCATTGCTTTGCCACATATTTTCTGTGTTGATAAAATTTCAGTCTTAATAGCTCTGGTCTCAGATGCTGATGTAGTGTCATTCAAAGGACAGTAATAAGGGCATGTGATGATATAATGAGAATGATGCTTGCTGTCACTTACATAGGTACTTAACTTTTGTTGTCTTGGATCTCTTGATCAAATTATTAATACTTGAAGAGCTGAAAAATTGTAATATGATAATGTTGTACTTTCTGCTGTAACTATCGATCAGGTTACCATATATGTATTGACATGATCATTTTTCTGCACGCCAGGTTATGGTATTCTTGTTGAAGACCAAGCCAGCAATTTTTTTACTAATGAAACTATCCTGGCTGTAAGGATAACATGCGAGATGGAAGTGGATTGGATTGAGAACAATTTGATCATTGCAACATATTTCCTTATGGCAGGTTATGGTATACTTAAAGAGATCTCTAGATCTTATTGTGTTTCTTTGTTGGAGCTCTGATCAGTGGTGGTTACCTATCAACTGATCAGTGGTGGTTACCCAGGCTTTATGATCATGGCTTCTCTCGTTAAACTTCTGATGGACC
This sequence comes from Eleusine coracana subsp. coracana, assembly GCA_032690845.1. Classification (NCBI taxonomy): domain Eukaryota; kingdom Viridiplantae; phylum Streptophyta; class Magnoliopsida; order Poales; family Poaceae; genus Eleusine; species Eleusine coracana. Next base: position 4,900,838 of record CM064432.1, on the reverse strand, counting down.
AAATGCAAAATCCGCCAACTGCTAGAAAATGAAAACTGACATACTCAGGCTTTATGTTTCTATTTCAACTGCTAGGAAATGAAGGGATCAAGGCAAACATTTTTTCACCTCAGTAAGATCTATATTTGTTTTTTGACAAAGCCACAAATTAAAGAATGAACTAAGCTAATAGACCTCCTCCGTAGTTCATTTTATCGTATGGTCTTTTACAGACTCATTTTGCACACTACTTGTGAGGTTTTATCTCAATGAAGTGATTGAAAGCTACTAAAACCACTTTACCATGTGTGTTTAATAATTTAGGTTTATAGAGGAGCAATTTTGGTGAGGGAATAACTCTAGATGGGGTAGAAGTTGGTGCAGCAAGGGGTTTTTGTTGGTGCTTCAGAATTTTGCAACACTTGATAGTTGATAGCGTTTGATATTTGTATTCTCCAAGGATCGGTACACGGTATTCACATGACATTTATTTTATTTAAGAAGCTTTATTTTGCTAAATCATGCTTATAGATGCAGAAATTGCATTGTGCCATGTGAAAAATTACCAGTTTATCCTTTTGACACTATGGTTCTAATGAATTATTAAAACTTCTTGCAGATCATTTCCCTGCTCTAGACAACTAATATTTTTCAGCACTGAAGGTTGTGTAAGATGTTTTTTATAATAATATTAGGTTTCTGCTCCATTTGAAGACTTAACCAACAAAAGCAGCACTGATCTAATTTTATGATTTGTGTTTTTATCATAGATGACTTATTGAAATGAAATATTGTTGGATAGGAGAAAGCTGTTGGATAAACAAGTAATCAATCAACTTTAATCCTTTTTGTTGTTCGGTGTACATCTAATTCTATTTTTAGTGCCAAAGTAAGTTTAACACAGAAATGTCTTGTTGAAAATAGTTGTAAAATACTACATGATAATATTTTTAGTGCCAAGCCACTTTTTTGTGTTTACAATGTTAGATTTAGTTCTTCTCATTTTAGATACTTTGATAATTGATGCCAATTTTGTGCTACTAAAACAAATGTTTCTTATCCATGAACTGTCACTTTATCTGTTCATAATATATTGTGTTGACATAATATCTAGCACTTCTTATTTGAGCTGTTGAAGTTGCATGATAATATCAAGCACTTCTATCGTTTATTGTTTGCTTGATGGGCCAATAACTATCCATCTCATTATATTAGTAAGAACAAGTGGTAAACTATGTCAAAACTATTTTTTCTTGCATATGTATTAATGGCTTTGTGTAACTTCCTGTTTGTTCCATTTTTTTGAGATATTTAACCTCTGGTTATAATCAAGAAAATAATTGTTATGTATTGGTGCCATCTACAAGGCTCAGTTTCTAGCACTTAGCTGAAAAAATCATTTTGCATTGAACAACATGTAGTAAACAATTGCAAACGCTTCTTTAAGCATCTGCAGAAAAAAATTATCTGCATAGATTACACTTTGTTGGAATATTCAAGTTATTTAAATGTCCATCCAGTTAACCAGGCTGATCACTATGAATGTAGCTTAATCTAAATCTAGCATATTTTTGTCACTATTTTGGCTTTGCATTTAGGCAAAATATAGTTCATTTTATCTGTGTCACAAGTTCAACCTTGTTTGGAAGTTCTTGCATGTAGATCTTATTGCATGGTCCACAGGTTGCTCAGCTTGATTTGATCTTATGGTTTTCAGGTAGTTTGTAGCTGGGATGTTTGTGCTCCGGTAGAGAAGGCTGCACGTCAATCAGGAGGGTTTTGAGATGGCAGTGTCAAAGGTGATGAAGGATACATAGAAGAACATGTCTCTGCGGAAGTTCTTGAAGTGATATGCTCACATTCTAAGATCCGCTATCTTGCTGAAGCGCATTGCGGCAAGGTGCAGCGGCAGTACAGCTTTGTTGAGGTTCTGAAAATGCATGTCGAGCTGGGAAACGATGCTTGCAATACTGTGTAGAAGTTTTTTAAAGTTATAATAAAATATTTGATTCATAAAAATGGTGTAAGATGGTAATCAATTGTGCTACGATATTACGGTGCTTGTTTAGTGAACAGTATCATGCAGTTGCGTTCAGTAGTGTGATCGTTTTCTGAGATGTTAGTGTGGAACATTGGATGAAGTTCTATGTGTGCATGGTACAAGCATAGATTGATATATTAGCAAGTCAAAATATTAATGGATTAATAACATATATTTCTATCTATAAATTTGTAGTTTTGTTTGCTTATTTCGATTGTGAATGATTGTATTTTTGTTGCTTGTGTTCTCATATGAAATTTTTATTGTCTGTAGTAACTCATGTGTTTTAGATACTTATTATATAAGTTATGTCTGTAAATAATGAATGGGCATTATGTTAGAAAAATTAGCCATAAATACCAACCATTTAAAATGTGTTGTGGAGAATTTTGGATTTCCTTTTTACTTTTATTTGCGAAGATAGATGGTACAAGTATGGATAATTTGTAAAATAGTTGTATGTTTATCAGTTGGAGATCAATTTATATTTGTACCCGTAGCAACGCACGGGCATTACGCTAGTACAACTGAAAAACGCTGCCACGTTTTACGCAGCACAAAATTCTTTCTTCCTCTCTGTGTTCGTCAATCCATTTCCGAGCGCTCGCTGTTGAGTGATCCACGGTGAGCTCCGACAATTGGTATCCAGAGCCAGTGTTCTGATCAACGCCTGCCATGTCGTGCAGCTCCGCTTCCGGCTGCCAGCAAGAGGACGGCATGCTGACTCCACCTCGCGTCAATCGCCGCCGTTCGCCATCACCGCCGCCACGACGCCCTCACCAACGTTCGGGCACCGTCGTCGAGCAGGTGGTCGAGAAGTCTATGTCCGGCATCGTCTACCCCATCCTCGGCCGCAACGACTACACCGACTGGTCCCTAGTTATGCAGGTGAACCTCCAAGCGGCAGGCTTGTGGGACGTCAACGAGTCCGGCGACGGCGACTACTGCAACGACCGCCGCTTGCTGCTCTTTTTCGGCCCGTACCTCTGGAGATGAAGGCAGGGCTTGCTGTCAAGGAGACTGCGTGAGAGGCGTGGGACACGATCCGCATCATGCGGGTCGGTGCAGATCGGGTCAAGGAGGCCAACTCTGAGAAACTGAGACAAGATTTCGCTGCAATTACCTTCAAACCTGGTGAGCCCGTTGAAGATTTTGCTTTACGAATTAACACCTTGGCAAATGAACTTCGAGTTCTTGGGGATCGTGTGTCCGAGAAGGATGTGATCAAGAAGATGCTCCACGAGGTGCCAGAGAAACTTGGAGGGTGTGGCAATCTCGATGGAGACCCTCCTCGACCTCAACACCATGTCGCTGGAAGAGGCAACAGGCCACTTGCGCGCCGTCGAACGACGCAAGAAGACGCCGTCCACTGGAAGGGATGGCAGTGGCCGGCTCCTTCTCATGGAGGAGGAGTGGACTGCGCGCATGAAAAGTCACGAGGGTGGCAGCTCCGGTGGGCATGGGTGCCGCACTGGCGGCAAGCCGCCGCACGGGCGCCCGCGTCAAAAGCTGATCCAGACGACGAGTGCGGCTACTGCGGCAAGAAGGGCCACTGGCCGTCGAATGCCGTAAGAAGAAACGGGAGCAGGGCCAGGCCCATGTAGCCCAACAAGAGGAAGATGATGACGAGGCCATGCTAATGGCCCATGTCGTCGATGTTCACTCTGCTCTGCCTGACCTCATCAAGCCGCCGCCGGCGAGTCCACGCCGCATATACGTCGAAGAACAGAAGGTCTACGCGGATCTGGGGCCCAGGGAGGAAGGCGACGACCTCCTCTGGGTTCTGGACACGGGGGCCACGAACCACATGACCTGGATCTGTGGCGTCTTCTCCGAGCTGGACACTGCCATCTGCGGAAACGTTCGCTTCGGCGACGGGTCCGTGGTTGAAATTGAAGGCCGCGGCACCATCGTCTTCTAGTGCAAGACCGATGAACACCGTGCTCTGACGGGAGTCTACCTGATTCCCCGCCTCAAGACAAGCATCATCAGCCTCGGACAGATGGACGAAGTAGGCTACCGCATCGACATCGACACCGGCGTCCTGCGCATCTTCGACCCAGGGCATCGCCTCCTGGCCAAGGTGAACTGGTCCCCCTCACGTCTCTACAAGCTGAAGCTCAATGTAGGGCGACCAGTGTGCCTGTCCGCGCGGAGCACTGAGGAGGCGTGGCGCTGGCATGCAAGATTTGGGCATCTCAGCTTCAGTTCCTTGCACAAGATGGCTGCGCGGCAGATGGTCCATGGGCTACCGTCACTCGACCAAGTCAATCAGTTGTGCGACAGTTGCTTGGTTGGGAAGCAGCGCCGTGCCTCGTTCCTAGCACAGGCACGATACCGGGCGAGCAATCAACTTGATCTGGTTCATGGCGATCTCTGCGGTCCAATCACCCCCTGCACACCCAGCGGTAACAAGTATTTCATCCTTCTTGTTGATGATCTAAGTCGTTTTATGTGGATACGCCTTCTCCCAAGCAAGGATCAAGCTCCGCAGGCCATCAAGGACTTCCAAGCTAATGTCGAGGTGCATATTGGCAGGAAGCTCAAGGTTTTCCGCACCGATCGTGGGGGGGAGTTTACCTCAGTTGAGTTCGGAAGATACTGTGCTGAGCAGGGTGTCGAGAGGCATCTCACTGCTCCCTACTCCCCTCAACAGAACGGCTTGGTTGAACGCCATAACCAGAGCGTTGTCTCCATGGCGCGGTGTATGCTGAAAGCAAAGGGGTTACCCGGCTTATTCTGGGGAGAAGCTGTCACTACGACAGTGTTCATTCTCAACAGAGCCTTGACTCATGCGCTCGACAGGAAGACGCCATATGAAGCTTGGCACGACAAGCCGCCGGCGGTGCACTACTTCCGCACCTTCGGGTGCGTCGCGCACGTGAAGAATACGCGCCCAATGCTCAAGAAGCTCGATGTCCGCAGCTCGCCAGCAATCTTCGTCGGCTATGAACCTGGGTCCAAGGCATACAAATGTTATGATCCAACGAGCCGGCGTGTGGTGGTCAGTCGCGACGTCGTCTTCGACGAAGCGGCACAATGGAGTTGGAACGGCGGGGAGAACGAGGATGCTGCAGGTGGTGAGCCATTCATCATCGAGTACACTACGGTGGTCGCGACGACGGCGCGCCCAGCAGCACCACACTCGCCATCGCCTGCTCCTCAGTCACCGCTACCCGCGCCGCTGTCCCCGGACACGGTGCTGGACATTGCGTCGCACGCGGGCTCCTCTGCGGCGGGCACACCAGTGGCATCGGCTCCACCGCTTCCTGCATCTGAACAGCCGGCATCGCCTGCTCCCCAAGTGAACGACGACGACCTTGATGCTGTGAACGATGATGACCTTGATGCTGAGCACGACGACGCACCTCTATGCCTACGCGACGTTGACACGATCCTCAGAGCAGCCCCTGTTCCTGGGCTGGCACACCGTGGCTACGATGACGTCCTCAACTTCACCACCGCTGACGAGCCCACAAGCTTCCATGAAGCTGAGCAAGAGGAGAGCTGGCGGGAGGCCATGCAAGTTGAGATGAAGGCCATCGAAGACAATTGCACCTGGCAGCTGGTGGATCTACCGGCAGGACATCGAGCCATCGGGCTCAAATGGGTGTACAAGGTCAAGCGCGGCGTGGACGGTGCTATCGTGCGACACAAGGCACGCCTCGTTGCCAAGGGATATGTGCAACAGGCCGGCGTCGACTTCGACGAGGTATTTTCTCCGGTCGCCTGATTGGAGTCCGTGCGCGCCATGCTTGCGTTGGCGGCTCATCAGCAGTGGACAGTCCATCACATGGACGCTAAAAGCGTGTTTCTGAACGGAGACCTGAAGGAGGAGGTGTACGTGGTGCAGCCGCCCGGTTATGTCATCGCCGGTAGTGAGCACAAGATCTTACGCCTCCACAAAGCATTGTACGGACTTCGCCAAGCGCCCAGGGCCTGGAATGCCAAGCTCGACGACACTCTTGTTGCCCTTGGTTTCCAGAGGAGCGGCGCTGAACATGGCATCTACACACGGAGCAGAGGAAGCGGTCGGCTGGTCGTTGGCGTCTACGTTGACGACCTGATCATCACCGGCGCAAGCGGCAAGGACATCGAGGCGTTCAAGCTCGAGATGAATTCAAAGTTTCAGATGAGTGATCTCGGGCTCCTCTCTTATTATTTGGGAATTGAAGTAAAACAAGGTGCAGATGGGATCTTCTTGTGTCAGTCGGGCTACGCTGCCAAAGTTCTCAAGCGCTGCGGACTGGCTACATGCAATGCCAGGGCGATGCCAATGGAGACTCGCCTCAAGCTCAGCAAGTCCAGTCAGGAGGAGAAGGTGAACTCCACGGAGTATAGGAGGATCATTGGAGCATTGCGTTACCTGCTGCATACCCGTCCGGATCTTGCGTTCTCGGTTGGGTATCCCAGTAGGTTCATGGAGGAACCGCATGAAGACCACCTCACCGGCGTGAAACGCGTGCTACGGTACATCGCCGGCACACAGGGCAGCAGCCTTCATTACACCAAGCAAGGAGGTGGGAAGCCCAAGCTGGTTGGATACAGCGACACCGACTTGGCTGGGGACGTCGACACACGCAAGAGTACGAGCGGCATCATCTTCTTCCTTGGTGGCAATCCCATCACCTGGCAGTCATCCAAGCAAAAGGTTGTGGCATTATCTTTGTGCGAATCGGAATACATCGCTGCAGCTTCAGCTACTTGCCAGGGTGTATGGCTTGCTCGGCTCCTGGCCGACATGATCGGGGGAGCCTAGTGCGCCGGAGCTTCTGGTGGATAATCAATCCGCCATTGCGCTCAACAGGAACCCCGTCTTCCATGACCGGAGCAAACATATAGATGTTCGCTATCATTTCATCTAGGAATGTGTTGACGAGGGCCGGATTGACCTCAGCTACACGGAGACAGAGCAGCAGCTGGCAGATGTTCTCACCAAGGCACTCGGTCGCGTTCGTTGTCAAAAGCTGCGGGACATGATAGGCGTTCAAGTTCCAGGTGACCGTGCACAAGGTTAGGGGGGAGAAATGTTGTATAATCCTACTGCACGGTCATTCAGTTAGTCAGTTAGTTTGTTTAGCATTCAAATTAGCTGCTTGGCCACGTCTTAGGCTGAGCAGGTTTGTAGAGCGCCGCGCCGCGCGCGCGCGTCGCGCGTCTTCGGCCGCCTCGTCTGGTCTCAATTGTAATAAGGAGTCTTTAAATACTTTAGCAATACAACTGAAAAACACTGCCACGTTTTACGCAGCACAAAATTCTTTCTTCCTCTCTGTGTTCGTCAATCCATTCCCGAGCGCTCGCCGTTGAGTGATCCACGGTGAGCTCCGACAGGATTTACCCATGGCTTCGCCGCCACGAGGTCGGGGGAAGAGAGCAAAAGAAAAGAGACTAAGAAAGAGAGTGAGAGGAGACAGGACAGGGGCGCGGCAGACCGTACGCGGGGGTCCACTTAGTTCAAATGACCCAGAAAACCATAGCGTTTAGGTGTTTTTAACAGTAGTTGAGGAGTATTAAAACAATTTTGTGAGAGATTTAAATTACTCAAATCTCTACAGAATTGTTTGAGGAACAACAAGGTCAAGACATGCAGAAATGTACAATTTTGAAAGATGCTAGTCGAGCAGGATAACAGGAAAATTCTTAGTCTGGAAATTTTCTTTATCATTTAGGCTGTTCGCAAATTCAATTTGGGGGCATAATCCAAAGTCAAAATTAATTGCGGTTTCACATACATAAAGAAAAAGGTGTGTACAACTATAAATGGATGATGTGGTTCAGGAAGTCAAATGGTGTGAAATTTATTCAAGTTCAAACTTGCTTAAATGACAAGAAATCCTCTTTTCAAACTTGCTTTTGATAAAAATTCCAAAAGTTAATCTTTCTAACCTTGTTAATTGAATCCAAAATTATATGTTGTTCAGAAAAATTGTATTTAGTTTAGGAGTATGATCTAGTCCAAATTTCACTTATAAAATTTGACCTGGTGAATGGTGCGAACGGTAAGCAAGGGACCACGCATGCAAAAAAGGCGACACCATACCCAAGAGGGCCAGAAGCCAGCACAGAACCGCTGCTTGGGTGGTCAAGTTACGCACATCATCCTCTCGCGCCTAACGAGAAGATCGCCGTGCTCCAGCGGGTGCGCCATCCGCATGCAGACATAAGAGCATCTCTAGTGGACCATGAAAAACAGAGCCCCTACTTTCTTATTTGAGAAAATTACTTTTGTGTCATAAAAAATTATATCGTTCCTTTATGAATCATCGAAAATTACAACTTTCCTTTTATGCCTTTATTTTAAATTTGACATCCCTTATGCGCCACTTTTGTTATTTATCTATTAGATTATTATTAAATAATGATTCAAAATACCAGTATACCCTTATAATGAATTCTAGGAAATTATCTGATTTTTTTCGTTAGTTGTATTGTAATAAAAAAATATGTGGTTATTTGGACTTTTGATATATTTTCAATACTAGCATTATAATAAAAAATCAAAATTGTATTATATCCATGTGAGAATTCATCCTAGTTTTATAAGTGATATTTCTGAAGTTTTCTAGATTCTATCTTTAGGGCACATTGGTTTTTTTATTATAATTTAACAAACATCTAATAGATAAAATAGCAAAAGTAGCATGTAGGAGATTGGAAATTTGCAGTGATGGTATGCATAGGATTGGTATAAGTTTTGATGGCGTAGAAGGAATTTGCTCTTCTTGTTTAGGAGCTAGCCTCACAATCTGGGCATGAAAATTGTGGATTCAAGTCCAGCAGCACCACCAAAACCAGAGACCCTAATTTTTTCTGACACGGTGGGATCTATAGGTCAGTGAAATAAAACATCTCAAGCTGGTGGGACCCACTCACACATCGTTGCTCGACGGCGGTGAGCTCGGTCGGTGTCGGGCCAGTCGTGCGCGGAGGAGTGAGGCGACAAAGAGCTCGACCACCGTCGGGTCGGTCGTGCGCAAAGGAGGGACGCGATAAGGAGCACGCCCGGAGCCAGGTCGGTCACATGTGGAGGAGTAAGGCGAGCCCAGATCCGGTGGAGGGGAGCGCGCGGAGGAGGAAGGAGAGACCGGATCTTGCCCATGTCTTGCGTCGCCTCCGCCCCTCCTTCGCCCCTCGACACCAAGAAGATGATGAAACTCTTTGGGCGTTGACCACCGGTATGGCGTCCGTGTCGATGGGGACGGAGGGGAGGGAGGCGCGGGTGCTCGTCACGGCAGCACGACGCGGGGAGGGAGGCGTCCGCCATGGCCTGTGGCGGGGGAGCTCTACAGGATCCTCTGTGGTGAGGACGGGTGCTGCCCAACTCCGGTAGTTGCAGATCTTCAACACCTCCCTTCGATCTGGCGCTACCGTCTCCCCTGCTTCCAGCCCACACCTCCGGCTCTGGCGTCGCTGCAGCCCACCAACGCTGTTGTGCCAGCCATGTAGCTATGGCGACCCTCCCGTGGCCATCGCCCCAGCAACTCCTCCAGCGTGCCCGCATCAAGCTCCCATGGTGCCCGCCTCGAGCTCCCCCTCTAGCTGCGGTTGCAGGGGCACGCTCGGCGCCGTTCTTCGCCCATGCTCGCATGTTGCGCCGCCCTGCCGGCCTCCAGCGCCTGCTAGCGCCGCGCTCCGCCTCAGGAGAAGCCGACAGATGGAAGAGAGGAAAAAGAAAGATCCGGTTGACCGTGTCCTGTTGGCGCCCGGGTCGGGGCCGCCGCCCACCGGCGCGACATTGTGTTGGTCCACTGTGGAGAGGAAAATCCGACAGGGATAGGAGGATCAAAGAGGAGAGGAGAAGGAAAAAAATGAAAAAAATAGGTGGGGCTCACATTTTGGAAGGTGGATGGGAGGCTCCATAGGTTGGAGCTAGGAGAGAAAATTTGAGAGCCTATATAAAATGTATGCCCAAATAGAAGTCCTGAGAGGAAGTTTCTTCGCATTTAATTGGTCAAGGAGTACATGTGAGTTTTTTTTTTTTTGATAATTGAGTACATGCGAGTTGGCAAGCTGTTCGCGCGCGCGTGGTGCAGGGCAGTCCAAATACCAAACGGGGAAAACGTGCAGCGCCACATACAGAACCTGGTCTCCGTCATCCCATTCTGCCACGTCCGCGGGGTGTACCATCAAGCGGCAAGAACCTCCACGTCGACGACCCCGGTAACCTCAAAGTCATTGACTTTGGGCGAGCATATGTGCCGCGAAGGCTGTACTCTGGTCCTGCCGCGTCGTTCACTTTGTCATCATGGCAGGCTCTCGGTTCATGTCAATGGATGTGCGGGCGACCAGCGAGACGTTACGGCTGTTAGGGTCGGACTTGCAGGTCACACATGATTGGCACGAGTGCATACATACCGACTTGCCCGTCGCATGTAGCCGCGCAGGTCTCCCGGTAGGAAAAGGATGATCAACGACCCTGATTTGACATACGTTTCAAATTTTAAGATGGCAGATGGCACGCGCACTAAGTAGCTACGCGTTTTACATATTGTCAACGAGTATAACATTACATGATGTCACTTTACGAAAGGATGACCAGCATGTAGCCTAGTTACAAACTAGTCCTCTTCACCAATAGTTTGGTCAACAGCTCCTATTACCATGGATTATACTACTTAAAGCCTCCAAGTAGTATAAATTAAATCCAGCCGTTCATTTATAAGGATAAATACGTAATTGACTAACGAATCGTTATCTCTAAGAATCAATCTAAACTTGACAGTTCGTCGCCATAAACATCCTTCCGGCTTTAGGAGATCGAATACCATCGATGCCAGCCATAAACATCCTTCCGGCTTCAGGAGATCGAATACCATCGATGCCTCACCAGATTAATACATAGGACAGCCAAAATGAATTTATTAGAAGGTTTAGAGGATAAGTGTATGATCAATTTGATGATTCATGACTTGTATCACCAATTTTGAGGATTTGTATCTTGCGGTTGGAAAGAGAAGGGAATTTAAGAAAGAAACAATAGACGGAGCAGTCGCCAGCTCATGTGTGGGAGGTCCACGGCCGAGTGCATATTTTCAGTTTCACACCTGTCGTCGTCATCGTTGCTTGTCGAACAGTGCCACATGGAAGCGCACTGCTACAGCAGCCCGAGGTGAGGACGAGGGAGGCTCATGTACGAAGGACAGTGGCCACTGAGATGCATAAGCTCAGCCTTCTGATTGCGGACAAATCAGACGCCCTGGAGCTTGCTTGACTCATGGCCTGTCAGTGAGTTGATCGACCAGGACGTGATCAGTGATCACCGTCACGCACACGCAAATTCCATCTCGTGTTTCTATTGATGTCAAGAGATCTCTTTATTATTGGTTTTTCTAAAATATCCTTAATAATTTATACTATTTTAAAATAGTAGAGAATCTCTACTACTATTAATTCTAGTGCAGTCGTCTCTTCCCCCAATTTTTTTTCTGCCCCGTGCCCATCATCTATACCGTTCTTTTGTGTCTACGGACTACGGTGTTTTTTTCGGTCCGAATCCCGTGCGCTCATGCTCTGGCTCCCCGTGTACGTGCACCACATCAAGCATCCACGTCGTCCAGGTCCATTGGAAAATAGGCCATGGCCCAATTACAATCGGCCCATATCATGTGTTGCCTAATTTCTAGCTGTAAGTAGCAGATTTGTTTTATATAACAAAAACAAAAGAGTGAAGTAGCGATTTGTTGTTACTAGACAACGTGGCAGACTGTGTAATAAAAAACATGACGTGATAAAACGACAACATGATAGGTATACCATATGCATTATCTGTATCTAGCACACGAACTATATTTTCATTCATTAAATCTGAAGGGTCAATATATTATTATGAGTTACTCCCTCCGTTTGTTTTTCACCCGCGTATATGCTCTCAAAGATTTTTCTACTTTTCTTCTGCGTATTACGGTTGCATGCCTCGGTTACCGACAAAAAGTTTGTTAACGTGCTGAGAATTAATCCGGAGGAGGCGGGCGAGCGTGGACTGCCGTGCATGCAGGAGTGGGACTCGGACGTGATTGGCTGATAGTGGGGCTACATGATTAATTATTGCCTTGATTAAGAGAGAAGACGAGGAAACAAAACTCATTACGGACGGCCAGCAATTTTTCCTTGGTCTTTGAGCCAAGACCTTAGGCGCGGGTAAAAAACAAACGGAGGGAGTCTGTGATTCACCTTACATGTGATAGCATCAAAGGTACAAAAATTTGAAGAACAATCTTAGATGCAGTTGATTTGTGTCTTTGTTCAAGTTCAAAATACTTAAGCATTGTTAGTCGTCTTCTATCAAAACTAAATTTTGATACATGTACTATTGATAATCAATCTAGACCACTCTGGCACATGCACGGAGTAAATCATGCATGCGATTCCGATGAAAAAAGAGTCGCCAGTAGAAAGTAAACCAAAGTATTAATGCATTTTTATTGTTTTCTCATCCTAAAAATTTGAAGATGCGCCGGGGCAAAATATCCGGATCAGATTCTTTTTCTTTTTTTTTCTTCCCTTTTCTTATGTTCTTTTTTTCTTTTCATATGTTTTGTTATCTACGTAAGTGTAAGTGGCAGAATAGGATGAACGATGCCACCTTTTTTAACAATTGTAGAGATTATGTTTCTCTCCTCCAAGTGAATGATATTGCTATGAAGGCCATTCACCCAGCAGTCATTTTTTTTAGATAATGGAACAAAGTTCCGGCCTTTTGCAGGTTTGCATACAGCCACAAAGACAACCTTATTACAACATGTGGCGCACAAAAAGGCGCAAAATTCAGAAACAAATCCTATATCGCACTGGTCATCCGTTGGATGCGAAGACACTCATAGCTACCACCTCCACCAACTGGCATATTCTCACAACAGCTTCCCTGTGGACGTCCTTTTGTAGTATTTTCCAAGAGCGGAACCAATAGGTCGCTCTGAAGACCACCTGCATGAAAGAGATAATTGGTTTCTTGTCAAACACAAAATCATTTCTGCAAAGCCATATTGACCATAATATGGCAGCCACACCCGCGACAATTAGTCTCTTTCCTTGCACTCCCTTTGTGTGCAGCCAATTCCCCGAAATATGTGTAGTATTTAAAGGTTTTGGTAAACCAGTAGCAACTGTAAAAATGCGTCATATATTCTGAGCTACATGGCATTCGAAAAATAGATGTTGTATTGTTTCATTAGCATTATAAAAACAACATTTTCATGAACCTTTCCAATGCTTCTTTGACAAATTATCTTTAGTCAAAGTAACCCCTTTGGAGAGGTTCCACAAGAATATCTTGATCTTTAAGGGAAGCTTTATTTTCCACAAGTGCCTTAGTCTTGGCCTATTTTGGAGCAACATAGCGTTATACATTGAACGCAGCAAGAATATGCAGTTCTCATGTAAATTCCATTTAAAAGTATCAGATTCCTCATCAAGCCTAATAACACTTAGCTTGGCGGTCATGTTATTCCATTCAACCAACTTATTGTCAGTTATAGGTCTCCTAAAAGAAAGGTTAAGAGGGGTGGTCTGGAAAACATGTTGAACTGTAACATCTTTCCATCTTGCCACATTGAATAATTCTGGAAACTGCTCACTTAGAGGTGTATTATCCATCCAAGTGTCTTTCCAGAATCTCACTTGGCTGCCATCGTTAACTCGGAATGAACCCCATTTAAAGAATTCATCCCTGACCTTTAGTAATCCAACCTAGAAGTGCAAATCACATGGCTTCCTTTGAATATTAGTCAAAGGTTTACCAGATAAGTATTTGTTTGTAAGTAATCGTTGTCACATACCATCTTCGTTGAGTAGCCTATAAAGCCATTTACTTAGAAGGCATATGTTTTTAGCACGAAGGTTGGTTATTCCAAGGCCACCTTGATCTTTGGGTTGGCATAGAATTTCCCATTTTGTCAGGTGATACTTCTTTTTGTGTCCTTCTCCCTCCCAAAAGAATTTGGAGCGGATAGTATCTAATCTCTTTAGGACACCTTCTGGTATCTCAAAGAAGGACATCATAAACATTGGAAGGTTACTAAGGACGGCATTTATAAGAATTAGCCGTCCTCCACTAGATAATAGTTTACCTTTCCATTTATTTAGTTTTTTTTGAAACCTCTCCACCACATCATTCCATTCACTGTTCCTGAGCCTCCTATAGATCATTGGAATGCCCAGGTATTTGAATGGTAGATTTCCAATCTTGCAGCCAAAAATATCCACATATTGTGTCTCAAAGTTTTTTTGCTTCCCCAAAGCAAAACATTTGACTCTTTTCAAAGTTGATTTTGAGGCCTGATAGTTGCTCAAAGACACACAATAAAAGTTTCATATTAGTCGCTTTTTCTAAGTCATGATCCATAAAGATAATGGTGTCATCAGCATATTGAAGAATAGAGAGAGCATCCTCTATTAGCTCTGGTAGAATACCGCTGATTTGATTATCTGCTTTAGCTCGTGATATTAGAATTGCGAGCATATCTGCCACCAAGTTAAAGAGAATAGGTGAGAGCAGATCACCTTGTCTTAGCCCTTTGTGTGTCTTAAAAAAGTTACCAATTTCATCATTTACTTTAATTCCTACATGGCCACTTGAGACAAAACTATGGATCCAGTGACACCATGTATCAGAGAATCCCTTCATTCTCAGAGTTTGTTGGAGGAACGGCCATTTAACTTTATCATAAGCTTTCTCAAAATCGAGTTTTAGAATCACTCCATTCTTATGTTTTCTATGAAGTTCATGAATAGTCTCATGTAGAACAATTACCCCTTCCATGATGTGTCTACCAGACATGAATGCAGTTTGAGACTGTCGAATAATTTTGTCAGTTACCAACCCAATCCTATTCGTGACAACTTTAGTTAGAATCTTAAAGCTGACATTAAGTAAACAGATGGGTCTGTAATCTTGTATTTTTGATGCCTCACCTTTTTTTGGAATTAGAGAAATAATCCTAAAATTCAGGCTATTCACTGGTAGTTTTGTGTCATGAAAGTCTTTGAATAGGGCCATAAGGTCCACCTTGATGACCTCCCAAAATACCTGATAGAATTCAGCTGGAAAGCCGTCAGGTCTTGGAGCTTTATTGTGCTCCATTTGGAAAATGGCCCTCTTCACTTCCTCTTCCTCGGAAGGAGCAATCAATATATGGTTTTCTTCTGGTTGTACTTGTGGTATATCCGCGGTGATATTCTCATCTAGAGTTATAGTATTATTTTTTGGTGTTCCAAATAGACCTTTATAGTATGTTGTGATATATATTTTGAGATTAGCATCTCCAACTATGGTCCCATTGCCAGTTTCTAGTTGGTAAATTCTAGTCTTTCTATATTTACCATTGGCTACTAAGTGGAAATATTGAGTATTATTATCCCCCTCGAGAAGCTCTCTCACCTTAGCCCGCTGGTACCATTTTATTTCTTCCTCACGAAGCATGTGGGCGAGTCTGTCATTGAGGTAGTGCTTGAGGGCTACCTCGTTTGGCGTGAGAACCTGAGTTTCTGACTTTTTGTCTAACTCATCTATGAGCATAGTCAGTTGTTTTTTCTCTTTCTTAAGAGAGCCAGAAGTATTCTTAGCCCATCCGCGTAAGTATTGGCGGAGGGCCCTTATTTTGTTTTGCCACCTCGCTATGGAAGTGTTGCCCCCATGCTCTTGTCACCAAAAGTTTGAGACCATGTCAAAAAAACCTTCCCGGATGAGCCATCCTAACTCCAATTTGAATTGGTAATTGGCCCCGGTGTTTCCCGTCCCAGTATTTAGAAGGAGAGGGGTATGATCAGATTTGCCACGATCTAGAGCATTAACCAAGACTTTAGGATACCGAGTTTCCCAGGACGTGTTCATGAGAACTCGATCTAACTTTTCAAATGTTGGAGGGTCCAAATCATTAGACCAGGTATAATGACGGCTAGCCAATTCAATTTCTCGTAGTTCGAGGGTATCAATTATTGAATTGAAAAGCCTTGGCCAGGTATGGCAGAAGTTACCATTATTCTTCTCCTCAGGATATCTCATAATATTGAAATATCCTCCTATAATCATTGGGTGGATTTTCTTGCTGCAAATATGAGCTATTTCAGTGAGAAACTGAGTTTTAAGCTCCTCCTGGGCGGGTCCATAGACAGCATATAATGCCCATGTGAAACCATCAACCTTGTTTTTCAGTAGGAATTTTGAGTAAAAATCCCCCTCGGCAATAGCTCCAACATCAAAGGTGGATAAATTAACACCGAGAATCATACCACCAGATCTACCTTTGGGAGGCATAGTATGCCAAAGGTAATCCTTGCCAGCTGCTAAATGTTTAAGGCAAGAATCTGAGAAATGGTTCCCCCCAGATTCAAGTATGGCCAGAAAATCTAGTTGTTGTTCTTTTACTAAAGCATTAATTCTATTGTGTTTACCCAAGTCCCCCAGACCTCTGGTGTTCCAAAAGATTCCTTTCATTTGGAAACAATATAGGTAGGTGAATGGATTTTTTTGGGTGGATGAGTAATCTTCCCTTTGCGGATGCTTGTTTTAGAATTTTTGGAGCTATGGACAGCGTTAAGATCATAGAGAATATGATCTGACGAGTCCTCATGCAGGTCTTTATTTAGCTCACGGCAAACATGATTTAGAGAGTAATCTAAATCCTCTGCCTCGCCTGCGGAATCAGGGTGAGAATCTATAGAAAGAGAGGTAGGAATCCTACTGTTCTTAGTATTGGTAGAAGAAACACTATTCCTAAGAGCAAGCACAGAACGATTAACCTCACATTCATTAGTACCCAATGAAACCCCAATATTATTAATCTGGGCTCTAATTTTTTGAGAGGGTAGAGTAGAAAAGGATGTACCTTCGTCCAAGTTTCGTCTTGCCGCTAGATTTGTAGCTTTCACCATCATGTCTTCATCACACTTCTTTCGTAGATTATGGCGAAGGCCAGCAGGTGGTCCAGGGATGGAGAATACGTCCCCTTTGTTTTTGTTGCCTCTGCCAACTGGTTTAGAATCTCTTCTTTACTATGGGAAAGTTTTAGAAGCGAGTCCGCCATCACTTTGTTGGTAGAGTTCGCACGAACCCCATTCCTCTTGCAAACTTCCTGCAACACACGACGCTGTATGGAATAGAAATCAACATGAGGGGCCATACCATAGTTTGGCTGTGTGCTATCCTTGCTCGCTGCTGCCTCCAGTGCCGAAACCGCGAACAGCATGTCCGGCAAAGAGGCCGAGCGATGCAGCGGGCTTGCGCGAGATGGTGAAGAGACACACATGTTGACCGCCATGTCCAGGAGGCCATCTAATAGCCCTCCAAGGTCTGGGTCCCCTCCAGGACTGAAGTACCGGCCAGCGTATGGTTTCAAAGCTTTGGGTGTTCGATGCTCTGTAGCCGTTTGTTGCAGAGTATGCGTCGTCGTCGGAATGGTGATGGCGTGAGCAGCTGCAGTATCCGGCGTGGCCATCCCCATCAACACAGTAGCGTCCGCAGCTTCCACCTTCTCCCCCTCGGCAGCGGCTGCAGCTTGCATCGTGCCCATCTCCTCCTGATCCACAGCGGCAGTAGCTTCCGCCGTAGCGAGCTGCACGCCGCATATTTCTTGAGTCATGTTGATCGTGTTTGGTGCAACATCATCAGCAGCTGGGGGCGTTGTCTCCACCGCGCGCAGCAGTGCTCTGGACGCCTCTGTGTGTGCACAACCCGGCTGGGCCATCTGCAAAGGAGCATACACCACTGAGTCCGGGGTAGTCGTTGCCGGGTTTACCCATGTGGAGAGCATTGCCACAGGTCCTTCCGCGACGCCATTGACATCAATTTTCTGCCGCACAGACTTAGGATAGACACCTTCATCCGGACTAGATGAATCAGTGGATGTACCACCATCCATAGCGTCATCTTCTGCAGCAACCTTGGCAGCAACCTCGTCAATGATTGTAAATGCTGCTTTATCAATAATCTCCTCGACCATTGCCCTAAGCTTCTCCTCATCAACTGTTTGGACTGTTTCCTCCCCGTCGGTACTGTTATTCTCTTCGCTCACTACTTTGATGATATGTTCGTTGTGAATACCATTCGCAGCGTCCACCAAGGTGTTATTATCATCTTCTAGCATTTGAGAAACTTCTGGATTGACTTCATTGTTGTTGTGTTCATTGCGAGGAGCATCCGCAGCGTCCACCTCTTTATTATGACCATCCTCTGACATCTGAACATCCTCCGAAGCAAATTTGTGAGCTGTGTGTTCCGCCCCCAAATCGTCCATTAGGTCATCATCCTCCGGGTTATCGTCCACCTTTTTGAAGTACATCCAGGTACCATCTTTACAAATTTTGTCCACTTTGAAGAAGATGTCATATATGCCCTCTCCGACCACAATGTCGGTAGTGTCAGGGATGTTGCCAATATCCATGACCCCCACTAGAATACGAACCACTCCCATTTTTCTTGTATAGTTCATATCTACTTTGAGTGTTGCTCCCAGAATAGTTCCAACTGCCCCACAGAGCAAGGTATGATCTAATTTCGTATGGCACACCATATACATTAATCCACGCTTTTTCTAAGTATCTACGTGGCTCAATCTTGTTATTCCATTCCTGGAAAATCATAATACCTTCTCCATCAGCAGTGTGTACAATCTTCATCGCCACCATCCGTTGCAACTCCACCGTGCTAGGAAACGGCACTAGGAATCCGTTACCATGCTGCTGAACCAGCCAGTTCCACTTGATTGGGATTAGTCTCTCAAGTTCGGCTTTGATAATGTTCGCTGTGATGTTGCCTTCCTTGATTGTGATGTGTGCAGTTGCGCTCTCTCTCTTCGGTGGCTTGACAGTGTGGCCATCTACTGGAATTTGAAAGAAACCTAGGTCGCCAGCAAAGCCGCAGAAGACAGCGCTCGGTTTTGGCCCGAGATAGATGGGGCATTCCGAAGTGAGATGATCAGCTTCACACACTTCACAGTAGAGATCCTCCTTTTGCTTCTTTCCCTTCTCAGCAGTAGCAGATTCCCCAGGGTTGTTGTCGGCC
This sequence comes from Eleusine coracana subsp. coracana, assembly GCA_032690845.1. NCBI lineage: Eukaryota > Viridiplantae > Streptophyta > Magnoliopsida > Poales > Poaceae > Eleusine > Eleusine coracana. The sequence continues at coordinate 4,881,822 of CM064432.1, read as the reverse complement.
AGTCTCTTCTTCCTTGGGTCCTCAACAGGTGCATTGCCCTCATCGGCGTGATCATGTCCACGCCCACCACGACCAAAATGACCATGGTCACCCCGACCACCGGCATGGCCACGACCCCTACTTCCGGCTGCCTGGCCACGGCCACCGCTTCCGCTGCTGCCCTTCCCGTTCGCCTGACCACGGCCAGCGCGACCTCCTGCCTGACCACGGCCTCCTCCACTGCCACGTCCACCGCCGCCCCCGCGATCACGACCATAGGGGCGCAGGAACGGGCGGCCTCGGTTGTAGACGCGATCCATAGGAGCTCTCCCTCCCTCTTTGCTGGAACCGGCACCATACATCAGCACTTCGGCGTAGGATCCCCGGGATGTATTCGGCTGGTGCTGGTAGCGGCGGCTGTGAAGGATTGAGATTGCTCTGTGTTGTTCTCCCGTGCCCTTTGCTGTTTTCGTGGGCCTATGCTTGGGCCAAGGTCTTGGTCCATTCCGATTCGAAATAGAGGGGCGTGCAGATTTCGGATCATGATCCGGATTAGCCGGTTGATGCGTCGGCTGGTGCGTCGTCGCTGGAGAGGATGCAGGATTGTCGAAGTCGCCAGAGGATCGAAGCTCACTGGGGAGAAAATCGCCAAGGGTACGGACCGGCGATTTCCTTGGCTTCGGCAGTGGCCCGGACCACGGTTTTATTTTTGACGATGCCTTAGGATGACTGCCAGGCGGCTGTGGAGGACTCACTTTGGATGCAGGTTGAAGAATTCCTCGGAGCTCCTCCCCTGAGTAGCCAGCATCAATCGCATCTGCATAAAGCTCATCGTTCTCCATGGCCTGTCGAGGCTTCGATTTCCCGAACAAGCTGAACACCTCCTCTGATTCACGACGTCTCTGCTCTTCTGTCTTCCTCCGATCTTCCTCCTCGTGGATGTTTTGCCGACGGCGTTGAGCAGCATGAATCACTTCCGCCCAGCGGAAGCGGCCCGATGCCGCCGCCGATGAAGCTCGGGCGTGGCGATCACCCATGGGCGTTTCTTCCCACTATACATACACTGCATATCTAGAGAAACTCTAGATAGAAGTAGCCATAGTAATAACACGGCGTTGCAACGGTAGTGCAGAGTTCAGATCTCATGCAAGTAGAATCTTTCTTTACCAGAACGGGCAGTTGTTCTTGGCCCCTAGCTCTGTTTGGGATTTTTGACGGCAGATCCGGCCGTGATCTGTGCTCGCGGCAGCGACCCTGTCACCTAGTTTACGCTTGAGGGCGAAAAGGCAAGGCCACCCAGCAGTCATGGATGGCGCTTATAAAAAATAGGTAATAAAAATATCTATCCTACTATGTCTATGTAAAAATAGAGTGCGCATAGTTTGTTTATTTTTTCTAAAGCCCGTAATAACGCACGGGCATTTTACTGGTACTATTTAAAGAGTCAAAGTAGTATAAATAAATATAAACTATTAGATTAAGAGAAATAAACGGCTCATATTCCTTTTAGCCCACCGTAAAGATGCTCCTAAAGGTTTTTGCGTGCGTACAAGAGGTTGATGTACAGTATATATTTGATTCAAACATTTTTTTGAGGGTTAAGGAGGGCCGGCCAGGCGAGTATCCTCACCAGTATGATTTGATTCGAACCCACATTACGAATTGTTGAATGGTAAATTGTAATTGTAATTTAATCCTGATTTGCTTTGGTCTACTGTGTGAATGACAATAAAGGGACTGAGATTTTCGTTCGTAGCGTCCTTGCAAGCAAAACTTGTCTTAATCAGATTACAACCGAAACTAGGCCGTTATGCTAGGCAAAGATGCGCCCTGTACTTGGTTATGTGCTCATTTTGAGCGCTCTTCTATATAAAATAAACTAGTCCATCTATTACCGCATTTTCACGGCTAGTCCAGATGTCATTTTGTAGAAGTAGTAAGATATGTTTTTCTTCAATGTTATACTTGCACCATATATACATTGATTTTTTTTTGCGAGAGATATCATTTTTTTTATGAAATAGGTTAACAATTCAATATACATTGAATTATTAACCTATTTCATAAAATCCTGAGTCGAATACAACAATTGAGTGAATAGTGTTTTTGTAGTTATTATGTCAAAAATTGTTGAAGTTTATATTGTTTTGTTTTTCTTCAATTTTATACTTGCACCATATATTAACTGAATTATTAAACTATTTCATAAAATCCTGAGTCCAACACAAAAGTTGAGTATCATTTTTTTCTCTCGAACGTGCAAGAGAACGGTGCATCATTTATTAATAGGAGAAGAGAATTAATTACAGAATCAGAAATCACCCACACTCACACAACAGCACCTGCACTGTTAAGACTATGATCTAGACTCATACATGCCTATCCAAGGAGACAACCAAGGTGGAAGGTTGTTGGGTTATCCAACAGCCTCACCATCATAGCTGGTTAGCAAGGACAAACCCTTAGCACCAGCCATGCTCCACATCCTCACCTCATCGCCTACTGTTCTGAGGACCATAGCAAGATTTGGTGATGCTCCATTGAAGACGCGGTCGTTCCGATGACGCCACAGCACCCAGGCACCAAGAGTGATATAAGAGTTTAAACCTTTTCTCACGCTGCTATTTGCCGACTCTGCAACCTTTGCCCACCACTTCTAAAAGATGAAATCATCCCGTATGGGAGCTCGGTGGCCATGCCCAATGCGATTCAACAAGATATGCCAGAACTCACGTGCGAACACACATCCTACCAACAGATGATCGATTGTTTCATCTTCCTGGTCGCACAACAAGCAGCTCTCCATGTGTGGCAGATTCCTTCTTGCTAATCTATCCGCCGTCCAGCAATGTCGATGTGCAGCCAACAACATGAAGAAATGACATTTTCCAGGTGCCCAAGTCTTCCATGTCCGCTCCCAAGGCTCGAGTCAAATGTTGTTGAAGTTTATATTTGTTCATTTCTGAATTCTGTATTTTCCTATAACACACCATATCCATATATGAACTACTGACATGATTTGAAATATTTTTTTTGCCTTCAACTTTATTTATTAAAAAATTGAAGATTCTTTATCTCTATTACTGGATGATTTATTATAATATTTGTTTTCTTTTTGTGTTCGACTTTATTAATTTAAGAACTTCGCTATCACTAATAATTTTCTGGAGCTGTCATGCTCTGTGCACCATTGTCGTCACTGTGGGGCTCATGTGCCCATCCCATCGTAAGGGCTTCGTCATGTACAACCAAATTGATGAATAGGGTATATGGTTGACCGCTTTTTGTTTGATTGATTGGAACTGGATATGGAGGGTGCTGGATTTTTGTTTTATACTTTTGTCCTTGTCATATAACAATGACATGCATGATCGATGTAACATCCCGGAATCCACAAACATCCTAGGATATCACTAAAACCACAAAACTAAACAACCGAACAAATAAATAGTAAATTCAACAGTATCTCCTTTGCATTTATAAGCAACACGGAAGCAAAAGACATAAAATTGAGCAAAGAATTATGAGATCACACTAACACTGATAGAACATCCTAGTGAAAGGCAAGAGTAACTCCAAAAGCATAAGTTTAACATCCACACTCCTTTAAACATCAAGTACAATGCTCTAATGAATAAGCTTCATTTATTAGGATTAAATAAAGTGCAAGACGTGCAGCTAATCCCTCTTCCCCTCCTACCAATCATCAAGCATCCGAAGAGAGTAAAACAAGGGTGAGATAAAAATCTCATCAGACAAGTTTGTTTTGACAAATATTTAGTTCAGAAGTAGGAATTAAGCAACAACTTAACATTGACTTCACTTAGGATAACCAAGATATGAAATTGATATAAAACAAATAACTTCTAAATAGAACATCATCAGTTCATAGAGGTTCAATCATAACAACACGTCACTTCAAGACTTCGTGAATGCATATGAATGCAAATGCATATGTCTCCTGCCTACATACCGAACAAGGTAGGGAGTTGCATCCCATGATGCTATACCGGTACGGTCGTGACCATCAGTCAATGACATAACTTTCAATGCAAATGAATGATGCAATGCACATGGGATGCCGTAATAATGATAATATAAATTTCAACTTCCTCCAAGAATATGGATTAACCACATAAATCATGCTCCAATAATAAAAGTTTATATATTGAAATTAAACATAAATTAATTATAATTGAGTGAATAAATAAGACATGAGTCAATTCTTAGTGGTAAGACATGATTCTGAACACTATAGTGTAGGTGATAAAAATAACAAGTCAAAACGGTAGCACAACCAACGCTACATTCACTTGCCTCCGTCAAAGAAGAGGAGTGCACTAGGCATGACCAAGTGCCTACCTTCTATTTTAGAACAAAGAACTCAATACAAATACTCCAAAGATCATTTACAAGTAATTATCATAGCATTCCTATTAGCCCACCAACAACTGGCGAAAACAACAACACACCACATTCATAAAGTGCATCAATGTTGTTTCTCGTTTTACATAACATTAAATTCACAATAGATATGAAAGCAAGAAAACATCTCACAAAGCATCCACATTTAACAAGCTACAACTTTGGTATTCAAAAGATACTCAAATTTTGTAATCTAGTAATTTTAATCAAGCTCTAAATGAAAACTATAATCAAAACTGATAACAGGAGATGGCTCCTGACTTGAGTGGCGAGATGGAAGGCGACCTGAGCACAGTGGCGGACACAGCTTTTTCAAATTGGGTGTACAGAGCAAAAAATTGTGAAAAAAAATCCATACTTAAGAATAAATGTTCCACAAATGAAATGATAGCTTACAATTGAAGGAAATAAATTAACTCGACGGGGTGGCTTTTGAAAACGGGAAATAATGGCTTCATCACTAACTTGTAGGAAGAATGTCTTCTCAATAAATGTGACCAAACAATCATTCAAGTACTGATCTCCCACGCTGTTTCTTAACTTGTTATTCACAAAATTCATAGCTAAAAATGCTCTTTCAACACTTGCAGTTGCAACTGGTAGTAGCAGTGCCAACTTAAGAAGCTTGTAGACAAGTGCATATGTTACATGCTTATTCATTTCAACAATCTTGACAGAAAGCTCGGCAATATTCTTCACTTCCCTAAATCTTTCATCTCCTCGCATATCAACAATGAAGTGTTCAAGTTGATAAGATAAATGCCTTAAATCTGTGCTAGTGAAGTCCTTCGGATAAAATTTAGCAAGCTTTACTAAGCTATCCTTGTCAAAAGAAGCAAAGGAGTCAGAGGGATTGAATGCTGACATGAAAACAAGTAGGTCTGTGCTAACCTCATCAAACCTATCATTGAACTCTTGAAGCTGCCTATCAATAATACTCAAATACATTTCAACTTTGAAACGATGATGATTTATGACATTAATAAAGTACCTCTTTGCTCTTCCAACAGGCTTGTATTTGCCATCCATTTTAGGAATAAGAATTTTGTGCTTCACACAAAAAGAAGTGACTTCCTGAAGAAAATTCTCCCATCCATCTTCCTCACGCAGTAGCTCAAGTTGAGTTTTCGTCAACGATATAAGTGACACTGCATTAACAATGTCTTGATCTCTCCTTTGCAAAGCACAACTTGGATCATCCGTGTACCCCAATATGGTGTCCAACAAATGCACCATAAAAACAAAGTCAAATTACTCAAAAGAATTCTATGCAGTTTGGGCTTTTGTAGATTCTTTGTATTCCTTATCATCTCCAATCTGTATGAGCACTCGCTTGATTGAACGATACATAAGGATGACATGTTGTACAGTTTTATAGTGAGATCCCCAACGAGTGTCACCAGGCCTACAAATGCCCATCTCTTGATTCAAACCACGACCACTTTCGATTTCACCCAATTCTAATGCTTCTATAACTTGTTCAGCTTGTGCTACTCTAAGCAATTCCAGCCTCTTACAAGAATTCCCGATAGCAGTCACCAAAAGCCCAAGTTGCTCAAAGAACCACTTACAATCTTCATTCTCCTTGGCAACAACCACAAGGGTCAACTGAAGCTGATGTACAAAACAATGAACATAGTAAGCAGAAGGCGACTCATCCATAATTAGTTTCTTTAGACCACTAACTGCACCCTTCATATTGCTAGCCCCATCATAGCCCTGCCCACGAATTCTAGATAAGCTCAGTGAATGTTCCATAAGTAAAGACTCAATTGCAGTCTTGAGTGTCAATGAGGTAGTGTTTCTCACATGGACAACACTAAGAAATCGCTCAACAACCCTTCCCTTCTTATCTACATAGCGCAAGCATAGAGCTAACTGTTCCTTTTGGTACACATCACTTGATTCATCTGCAAGTATCAAAAAATAATCATCACCAAGATCTTCCATGATAAGCTTAGTGGTCTCTTTGGCACAACAGTTGATGAGCTCTTTTTGTATTGTATGAGAGGTCATTTTATTGTTCTTTGGAGCATTCTTGAGAATTAACATCTTCAAAATTTTCTACAAGCCAATTTAGAAGCTCAAGAAAATTTCCTTTGTTAAGGGATTCCTCACTTTCGTCGTGTCCACGACAAGCTAAACCTTGCTTCAACAGAAACCTCAAGCACTTGAGTGAATACTTCAAGCGAGCTTTGTACATAGCCTTCTGATCTTTGCTTTGCTTCTCTAAAGACTCGGCTATTGAAGTTTTGTTGAACAAATCATGTTTCTATTGAGCTAAGAGATGTGACTTGCAGGTTTCATGATTCTCTATTTTATATTTATGATTCCAAAGCTTAAAGCCTCCATTCATAAAACTATTCCCACCCTTAGTGTTTTGTTGATCCTTGAACAAATAGCACACAAAGCAGAATGCAACATCTAGTTTAACACTGTACTCAAGCCAGTCATAGCTATGAAACCAGCTAGGGACAAAGCGACGCATACCTCCAACAGATGTTCTTGGAAAATCATGCCCTCGTGGTTGGCACGGCCCGAGCGCAATATATCCTCTACGAAAATCAGCTTGATCATTAACATCATAATCTGATATGGCAATCCTCTCCCCAGGATCACGTGGAAGCCAGTCAACATCATAAAATGCGTTGTCAGCAGTTCCATGAATTTCCTCCTGTCGTTGTTGATCTTCAGGTGTTGCCACTGGCACAGAGTTTGTGTGAATATCTGGAGGTTGAGGCTCGGTTCTTTTAACAGGAGAATCTGTAGTACTAGTTGTTTTTGATTTCTTTTCAGCTCTACTCCACAAAGACTTTCAAATCGACAACCACAAGCTTCTTCCTTTTCGGTTGATCTGGAGCCTAAAGTTAAACAAGTACGTTTGATCAAAACTCTAGCAGATTTATCAAATATATAATACTGTAATATATTATATTAGTGGCTAATTGGCATGGCACAAACCTTTTGTGATCTCGTAGCTGGAACTGCATCCTGCGCAGCGGCCGGCGGCGTGGCCTCAATCATGCTTGGATTAGTATCATTCGTAGCAGGTGCATCTTCTTGTTGTGGCGATGGCGGCATGCGCATGTCCCCCATGGCCAATTGTGTCGCATCTACAGGAGGGCGAAAAAAGGCGAAAACCCTAACTTCTATTCTGCTAGGAGTTGCAGATCGCAAGGGAAGGGAAGTGCAAGGGATGCGCAACGCAGTCAGTTTGAACGACGTTCGTGGCTTCGTGTGTGGTTGCTCCCTGAATATGGGCTCTCACGTTTCCATCTGGGCCAAGCTTGCCTGCTTGAATACGTGCATTGGCTGGCCCACTGCCCCACTGATTTTTGGTGCCGCATATTATATATAGAAAAATTTAAAGTTTTTGTCAAAATTATTGGGTGTACATATGTACACCCTTAACCCATGCTGCGTCCGCCAGTGCCTGAGCGGCTGCCATGACAGCAATGTGGGTGGCGCTCCGACCGAGACGGTCGGTGACGATGCAGAACCGGGTTCACGGGAGCACATGGGGTCGCAGCAAGCACGTGCAACAAACCAGGAGCGGGACACGCAGGCTGGTGCGACTCGACCAACTCCATACCCTGGTTCGGTGGTACCGCAGTCCACATCTACAGGGGGCGGAATCGAGGTAACACCACCGCATTCCCCATCCTCTCTACTCTCGCGTTCCCCATCTTCCCAAATTACCGATGATCCTGTTCCTTCTGAGCGGGATTGCGGAGAATCATACAACCCTAACCTCGAATTGGGGAGATACGGTCATGTCTGGAGAAGAAGCTCAGCGGTGGGCGAATGTGAGGTGATCTCAGTACAAGCGTCCTACAACCCTAGGGTTCTAGAACCTGCTGGGTGGGTGAAGGGTGATCAACGTTGGGAGGAGATCGCAGATCTTTTGTTCAAGCGGTGAAATCACAGAGGATGTTTGGTCGGGTGAGATTTCAACCCCAGGAGAGGTGGATTGGGGCAGGAAGGTATGGCAGAGGGACAGGATGAACAAGTGCTAGGGAGGGATTTCAGTTCAATGACCGTGGAAGGGGAAGACATTTTGGGTGAGGCCATGGCCCAAATCAACATTACCAGCGGAAGTTCATTTCGGACCCTCAGCAGCCAAATCAGAATAACAACAATCAGCAGGGAAACTGGGACAGAAGAGAGAGTGAGAGCGAATCTGGGGAACCAAGTCGGTTGAGACGGGGGATACCGGTGAATGATAAACCTGGGGACATCACCAGCAATTTGAACCCAGAGAAACTAAGGGACGACAATATGGTCTAGGAAGGTAACAAAACAATGGCGTCGACTGGAGGGAAGGGCAAGTAAGAAGAAGACTCAGTTAACATTGCAGAGAGTGCTAACAAGGCAAATGATATGCAAACAAGGCATCCAGTTGACAAGAGTAGGAGAACAACAACAACAATACAGGAAATCAGGATGGGGCAGAAGAATGAAGTGGAGAGAAAAGACATGGATCATATAGCACAGTTCTGTGGATCTGCTGCAACAGGACAAGGGTTCTATCATATTGAGGATATACCCTGTGAACAAATTGGGAAGGATATGGCAACTCTGGCAATGATTGTTGTCAAGCAGGGAGAGGTCACTGCAAGACAAATTGAATTTGAGTTCAAAACCCTAGCAGGAGAAGGGTCGACATGGAGGTGGTATGCGAAAAAACGGGCTAATAATCAATTTCAGATGAGATTCCTTACAACAAAAAAGTTGGAGGAAATATCTCACTTTGTTGAGATGAGATTGAGATCTGTTCCATCAGTGGTAATTTTAATTAAAAGGTGGAAAGATGGAATTGGTGCTAAAGGCAAATTGGAAGAAGCTTGGTTTAGAATTAGAGGTATCCCTTTGGATAAGAGATCAGTCCCAAATATAAAAAGAGTTGGCTCATTAATTGGGCTAAGCTTGAAAGTGGATGAAGAAAATGTGATGAAGAATGAATATGTGAGGGTCAAAACTGGATGCAAGAATGTAGCTAAAGTCCCTGTTGTAGTGGAAGGAGAATTGGGAACTTACCTATATGATTTTTTATTTCCATAGAGAGTTACCATAGGAAGGAAAACTAATCCTGCTGGTAACCAATGAATCAGAAATGATGGAGCTGGCGGCTCAAAAGATGGTGGACCCTCTCCAAAAAAAAACCAAAGCAGAGGGGAAAAAACGTCAAAACAGTAACCAAGTAAACAACAACAAAGGACAGTCAGCACCTCCAAAATTAATGGGAAGTGCTCAAAAGGCATACAAAAAATGGGGTGATAGAATGGAACAAATGGGCGGATCAAGCAATACACTACAGTTCGAGGATGGAGATTATGAAGGTGAAGACATAAAGATAGGAGGATCAAGCAGTACATTTCATATTGAGGGGGGAGGTGGTGAAGACAAGGACATACTGATAGGAGGTACAAGCAACACAATTCTGGTAGAGGATGGAGACAGTGAGGATGAGGGCCTAAAAATGGGTGATCTTATCAAGCCGGGAAGTGACGTGTTGAATGTGGGTCAACTCAGCCAAGAGTCAAAACTTCATAGATGACAGCAGGAAAATGGTATATGTGCAATGTAATGTTGTGCATGCTGTCATTATAAATGAATATGGGTCAAATATGATAAAATCAAGGTTTGATCCACTAGCAACCTTTGTGTAATATCCCAATATTTAACGCAAAATAAATAGTTAATTAAAAGACTCCCGGAGTTGACCAAAAAATTGACTTTTTGAACTATCGCTCGGATGGACGATCCGAGACCGTAGATGCGTAGGGCGCATCGCAACGCATTCGTTTGACTACTCATATTCTAGATTCTGATATCATATGACTTGGTTCTTGATAGAAGAATTATGGACCCTTGATCTTATTAGGGTTGAGCGTGGGTTTTTTCTGATTGATACAAAAGCAAAATAGGGAGGAGCCCATAGTTTTCCATAGTTTTCCCCTGTGCCGCCGCCTTCCCTGGCCCGAAGCCATGCTGCACGCGGTTGCCGTCGCCCTGCTCCACCTGACTGCTGCGGCTGCTCAACTTACTCAGCATCCCAAACCAGTAGCCAACCCTGGCCATAGGTCAAAGGCGCTGCTGGGAATCAGCTACGTGCTTGATTGGTTGCGGGTGTGAGGTTCCAGAACTGGGAGAGAAGCCGGTGGTAACAGGGAAAGGGAAAAGGACAATTCATCAAATCCTCTACAATTCCGTCACTAAGTATCCAGGGGTAATCTCTATTTAGTCATGGGTTAGCTGGAGAGGGGTTTAGATGGATGAGATCACCTCTGAAATTCACGTTTTGTAGATGGATTATTGTGCAGGGAGGTTGATTTCAAATCTGGCATTAATTCGTGCGAAATTAGGTAGTCAGCCAAAAACGAAAATTGTAGGGATTAGTTTTATCTTTCCAATGGCGCTAGTCTCACCCAATTTGGATCAGCGGTTAAGGAGAAATCATCGATTTACTTCTGCTGTTACAGATTTTAGATTCTGTCCAGTTATCTATTTATTTAATTTTAGCCTAGTTAGAAGATTATTTAGAAAATCTTGCTATTAAGGAAGTTGTGGGACATTTTATGTAGATGTTCAGAATGTATTTATTTGTAGTTTTTACTTAAGGAATTCGAAAGTTACGGTCTGAACAGCGAGCAAATCAGGTTTTTGATAATTTGTTGAATATGTGACAAAGTGTTTTAGCCTTTTTCCGAAATAATATTTAGGAAAAAACATCCTGTAGACTTGTGTGGGATACTTGCTTTACGGGTATTCTCACCTAAGACTAAGTCGGTAGCCGACCGGGTACTTCATCAACAAGGTAGCTGACCGACTCGGCTTGGAGCACAAGATATTTAGATATAGACTTTTTATGTAAATCTCTATGAAATACGACTAGGACTCTTCATGTACCCCCCTGTCGACCAGATATATAAGGCGGCAGGGTACCTCCCATCGGGGAGAGCGACACAAGTTTTACAACATCAATACAATACAAAGAACATAGGACATAGGATTTTTACTCTCATCGAGAGGGTCTAAACCTGTATAACTCGGCGTCTTGTGTAACCATCATAGTTCTTAGTCTCAATGTTGCCCTATATATTTACTGCCGATCTCAAGCTTCGATAGTTGGCGCGCCAGGAAGGGGACAAGGCTCGCCGGGATTCTCCGTTGACTACGATGGCCGAACTTCCGATCATCCAGTACTCACCGGACTTCAAGATCTCCTTTGGATCGCTTGATTTCACGGTCGGCGACAACGGAGCCCTAGGTCTGGAAAACTACAGATCCGACTCGACCGCAGCCGACTCCATGGCGCGATCACCGAGTTCGTCTGACATGATCCTTGCATTGGTTCCACTCGGATCTGGGGAGGAAGTTTCTTCCTTCGGGGATGGCTCAAAGTTAGATCGGTCTTTTGGTGAGGACTCGGTCGGATCGGCCTACCCATATCCTCATACTGTCAACATGGTGGATATAGTAGATCCCGTGAATGGAAACCAACATGATGACCAAGACGGTGAACAAGAAGGTAACTCCGTCGATGGCCACCCAAAGCAACCAGCCGAAGGAGGCCGACAGGAGGAAAACCCTCCAGTTAATGATTTATCGGTCGGTCACCGCCGACGACCGAGAGGGTCGTGCAACGCGTGCAGACTGGATCTCAGTCCTGATCTTGAGGTGGATGGTGTCAAGGTTTACCACACTCCTCAGAACAACATTACTGGGGCCAAGACATTACTTGATACTCAAATGGTTGACGCGCATTACCAGACCACTGCAATGCAAAAGACTGTGGCTATGCTTAAGGCTGCTGCAGCTCAAGATGCTGCAAAATCTCAGTCGATCACAAGTTCTAGCCATGCACCATCACTAGGTCGGCATAGGCGTGAAGACCTGAGAAACTCTCTCAGTATCCGTGACGGACGAGACACCATCAACTCCCATCATGAAGAACACGCTCGGGATAACCGACACTACGACAAAGAACGTCATGATCGGAGGATGGACGACCGACGGGATAACCGACGAGAGGACCGCCAAGATCCTCCTCCAAGAGACAACCGCGATGATCGACATCGACGTGACAATCGGGATCGGCGCGATAACAATGACCATCAACGATGCCGTCATGATGATGATGTCGGTCCGCGACACAGCCGTTGCCCAACTACGTCCTCAGACCGGCATAGGCGGTCTCCGACGCCGACCGACGACGAGATCGATGGCATCAAAGCTTACATCCCTAGGCTTCGCATTGCTCGATGGCCAAAAGGATTCAAGCCGGTCCCCATAAAAAAATACGATGGATAGACCAACCCCCGAGAGTGGCTGCAGCTCTACAGCACGGCAATTCGGTCAGCTGGAGGTGATTCTTACAGCACGGCAATCCAGCCATTCGAATATGGCTCACGTCTCTTCCAGAGGAGTCAATCACGTCTCGGGGAGACCTTAACAAGAAGCTCATAGAAAGCTTCCAAGCTACCTGCAACCGACCGGGCAACCACTTTGACCTTACTCGGATCAAACAAAAGACTGACGAACCTCTTCGCGACTACATCAAGCGATTCTGCGCTAAGAAGACTGAGATCCCCAATGTTCCAAATCAATAAATTATTGCTGCCTTCCAAGGAGGAATCCGTAGTGATGATTTGGTCCGGGAGATCGATCAGAGGAATCATGACCTCAAGCTGGCCGCTCAGGAGTGCTTCGAGATTGCTGATAAATTCGCATTGGGTGAATCGGCATTAGATGACATCCGGGGAAAAGGCAAGGAGAAGCGGTCGGATAAGCCTGAGTCCTCCAAGAAGGACAAGAAGAGGAAGTCTGACAACGTGGTTCATACGGTGGACCGATTTTAGAAGAACCCTCGCACAAACCAACCGTCTACTGACGAGCCGCTGAGTGGTCCCTGCCTTTGGCACCCAAAGGGAAACCACAAGGCCAAAGACTGCTATCGGCTGAAGGGTTTTGCAACAGCTGCGCTCAAGGTGGCCAAAGATCCCCCGAGGCACAATAGCAAAGACAAGACCAAGGACGATGGCGACAAGGACGACTCAGGAGAGTTCCAGGAGCCCCGCAAGGAAGTCAACTTCATCTTTGGAGGCCCGGATGCCTATGTGTCCAAGCGCAAGCAGAAGCTGGAACTTCGGGAAATCAACTCGGTGGAACTAGCTGTGCCTCAATTCATGAGATGGTCTGAAATACCAATCACTTTTGATTGGTCGGACCACCCCAAGCATCTACCAAAGCCGGGTCGATACCCGCTGGTACTTTCTGCCACAATGAAGGAGGTGAAGTTCAACAGAGTACTTATTGATGGAGGAAGCAGTTTGGACTTAATCTTCACCAAAACTCTTCAAGAGCTCGATCTGATAGTCAATGACCTTCAGCCGAGTTCTTCACCTTTCCATGGGATTGTGCCTGGCAAGACTTCGGTTCCCATTGGAAAGATCAGTCTGCCGGTCACCTTTGGCACCCGTGAAAACTTCAGGATCGAGCGCATTCTCTTCCAGGTGGCAGACTTCGATTCAGCATACCATGCTATCATCGGTCGACCGGCGATGGCTAAATTCATGGCTGTCCCGCATTACCCATATCTCATCCTTAAGATGCCAGGACCGAACGGAATCATCTCCCTCCACCCTGATCTTCGGAATTCTTTTGATTGCGATGTACAGAGTTGTGAGATGGCCACTAAACAGTTGATGTTGTCTGACCAGAAGGAGATCCAGAAGGCAGTCGGCATGGAGGAGCAGACTGAAGCAGCGGTTCCAGCGAAGAAGCTTACCAAAGACAAGATATAGACCAATGACATCCAAACCAAGGAGATCATGCTCGATCCTGAAGACCCCGATAAGGTTACTTATGCCGGGGCCAACCTCGACGAGAAATAGGAACTCATGCTCACTCTTTTCCTCCAGGAAAATAGAGACATCTTTACATGGAAACCTTCCGACATGCCAGGAGTTCCTAGGGAAAAGATTGAGCATGAGTTAAGGGTACCTTCTGGGGCTACCCCCGTTCGCTAGAGGCTTAGAAGATTTGCACAAGACCGCAAGGATGCCATGAAGAAGGAGATAGTTAGATTACTAGATGCTAAGTTTATAAAGGAGGTGTATCATCCCGACTGGTTAGCAAATCCAGTCCTTGTACCCAAAAAGAATAAAGAGTGGAGGATGTGTGTCGATTATACTGATCTCAACAAGGTTTATCCTAAAGACCCCTTTGCTCTTCCTCATATTGATCAGATTGTAGACTCAACAGCCGGGTGTGAACTTTTAAGCTTTCTGGATGCCTATTCAGGCTATCACCAGATCCCACTGAGGGTCGAACACCAGATCAAGATTTCCTTTATAACACCCTTTGGCGCCTATTATTAAATGACTATGCCATTCGGTCTGAAGAACACTGGCACAACTTACCAATGAGGTATTCAACGCTGTCTTGCTACTCAGATCGATCGGAACGCGGAAGCATATGTTGATGACATCTTTGTCAAGACTCAGAACGTCAAAGACCTTCTTTCTGACCTGGCAGAAACCTTTAACAATCTGAGGCATTACTCGATGAAGCTGAATCCTAAGAAGTATGTTTTTGGGGTTCCTTCGGGAAAGCTACTTGGTTACATCATTTCAAAACGAGGTATAGAGGCTAACCCGGATAAAATCAAGGCGATCCTTGATATGGGACCACCTAATTCTCAAAGGGATGTTCAAAAGTTGACTAGATGCATGGCATCCTTGAGTCGCTTTATTTCTCGACTGGGGGTTAGAGGGTTACCACTTGTCCGACTGCTTAAAAAGCAGGATAACTTCGTTTGAACCGAAGAGGCGCAGTCGGCATTGGATGAATTGAAGATTCACCTTAGCAATATTCCAATGTTGGTGCCTCCGTAGCCTGGAGAAAAACTTCAACTCTACATATCGGCCACAACCCAAGTTGTGAGCACTGTTTTAACAGTCGACCGAGAAGAAGAGGGACATATACAAAAAATACAACACCCGGTCTATTTTGTGAGTGAGGTCTTCAGTGCCTCCAAAACAAGATATCAACAGATCTTGAAGTTGTTGTATGCATTGTTGATCACCTCCAGGAAGTTGAAATATTATTTTCAAGCTCATCCAATTGAAGTCTAGACTTCCTTCGCAGTCGGCACGGTGCTGCACAATCGAGAAGCCGAAGGAAAAATTGCCAAGTGGGCAGTCGAACTTGGTCAATACACCATTATGTTCGCGCCTTGGTCGGCTATAAAAGGACAAGCGTTAGTTGATTTCGTTGCCGAGTGGACAGCGATTCAAAATCCTCCTACTGCACAAGATGTCGTGTACTAGAAAATGTACTTCGATGGGTCTCTTCAATTACAAGGGGCTGGTGCGGGGGTCGTGTTTATCTCACCTACTGGAGAGAAGCTTCGTTATGTCCTTCAGGTTATGTTTTGCGCGTCTAATAACGCTGCAGAGTATGAAGCCCTCCTACACGGTTTGCACATTGCCACATCACTCGGCATCAAGCGCCTTGACGTCTTTGGTGACTCAGCTCTGGTTATTAATCAGGTCACCAAGGATTAGAACTGTGTAGATGATAATATGAGTGCTTATTGTCAAGAAGTACGAAAGGTCGAAGACAAATTTGATGGATTGAAGTTCACACATGTTCTTTGGGACAATAACCAGGCGGCTGATGAATTGGCTAAGATGGGATCATCTCGGTCTGAAGTCTTGCTGGGTGTTTTCTTACACACTCTTGATTCCCCCACTATTTCTCCTCGTTTGTAAATCTTAATGAGCATTGTTGCTGACCTTGTTAGCAATGACGACGCGGAGGCCGACTGGCACGATCCACTCATTCAATATTTGGACAAGGGTACGCTGCCTTTGGATCCCAATAAGCAACAGAGATTAGAGACTCGATGTCGAGGATATCTATTGGTGGGAGACCAACTCTATAAAAGAGGAGGTTCAAACATCTTGATGCGATGCATCTCGATACCAGAGGGCCAAAAGTTGGTAGAAGAAATTCATTCTGGGATATGTGGCAATTATGCAGCTTCTAAGACTTTGGTTGGCAAAGCTTTCCGGCAAGGGTTTTATTGGCCCACGATGGTCGAAGATGCACACCAAGTCTTTCGGAAGTGTGAAGGTTGTCAATTCTTCGCTCAACAAACGCATGTGCCTTCACAGCAACTTCAGATGATACCTTTGACTTGGCCTTTTGCTGTCTGGGGGCTTGATATTGTTGGTCCTTTCAAGAAAGCGCTAGGCGGGTTCACTTATTTGTTTGTTGCTATTGATAAATTCACCAAGTGGATCGAAGCAAAGCTGGTCGGCAAGATAACATCAAGAAGGCAATTGAGTTTGTCAAGGATATCTTCACTCGGTTTGGGGTTCCTCATGATATCATCACCGATAATGGCACTCAATTCACGTCAATGGAGTTCCATGACTTTGCCGATGAGATGGGAATAAAAATCCACTTTGCATCAGTGGCTCATCCTCAAAGCAATGGGTAGGTCGAATGGGCCAATGGTATGATTCTTCAAGGATTGAAGCCGCGGATATTCGACAGACTTAAACCTTATGCCGGTCGGTGGGTCAAAGAATTGCCTTCAGTTCTTTGGGGGCTTTGCACAAACACTAGTCGGGCTACTGGTCAGTCACCTTTCTCATTGGTCTATGGCTCAGAGGCTATGTTACCGACCAAGGTCAGTCTTGCTTTGGCACGAGTTCAAGCGTATAACGAGGAGCTTTCTGAGGAGAACCGAGATATTTATTTGATTGCGGCAGAGGAGTTGCATGATCGCGCTCTGTTTCGGTCGGCACTTTACCAGCAAGGCTTGCGTCGTTATTATGATAAAAAGGTACGCAATCACCAATTCCAAGTTGGAGGCTTAGTGCTTCGCCGAGTGCAGTCAACAAAAAACCAGCATAAGCTTTCTCCAAAGTGGGAAGGACCATATGTGGTAAAAGAAGTCACTTGCCCGGGGGCTTACCGACTGATGTATGAAGACGGTGATGATATACCAAATTCCTGGAACATAAATCAGCTACGTCGTTTCTATACTTAGTTATTCTTTTGTATACTTATACATTATTTCTGAATGAAACTTCGGTCTTTTTGATGAAAGATTTTTTGATGATTTTCATTCTATATTGTCTCGATTCCTTAATTTATTCTATTAAACAATCGAGCCAGGGGGCTAGTAATAATGTCCCACCTTGGTCTAACCTTATTTTGGTTTTGGACAATTTTCTGACCGATTTTTGAATTCGGTCTTTACTCTTTTGGTCTAACGCCTATGCATCATGGTTATACACTTTATACTACACATCAGACTACCACTACACTAAACCCAGAGCCAATGTGCGTGAGGTCATGTATCGATTGGTCGACTCTGCTTGTTACACGGTTACGAGTCACAACCTAATACGTTATGGCAGACCGATGCAATTCTTGTTTCTCATGATAGAAATATACTTTTGATATTATTATCAGACTTCTAAGCTACTAAGCATGAGATTAATTCACATATAGGGAAACATTGTTTCATTACATAGATATTACTAATATTCTCTACTATTATAGGATTACAACTCCTTTGAAGGAGAAGAAGAGCCAACTCGCAGTTCAACCTCTGGAGTTACTGGAGGAGTAGGCATGATCGGATTAATCTCTATGTTGTCGACCAAAGCCTGGGAAGTCTCCAGCATGGAATCCAAGAGCAGCTGGCATTGGTCATTGGTCAGGTCTGGGTTGAATCCCTCCTTGATCTTATCCAATGGCAGAGCAGGAGACCAAGATTGGCAAATCGCCAGAACCTGACTCCCGACCTCGGTTGCCACTCTCCGAGTGTTATAAGCGATAGCTTCCGATGCATGCTCCAGCAAATAATCCAGGGAGTGGCCAGTCTGCTCCACTCGGTTAGCATGAACATAATCCATTGCTTTTTGAGCGGCATAAGATAGAGCTGACGAATGATGATTTTTGGTCAGTATGATCAACAGAAGATTCAAGCAGATGTGAGAAGTAATGAAAGGCTTACTGGCAAGATTACATTTGAAGGATTTGGAGACGCTCTTAGCCTCCTCTATCTTAGCCTCGGACTCCTTCAGCTCCTTCTGTAGTTGAGTGATCTCGGCCTTTTGATCTTCGACTCACTTGGAGAGGCTTTCCTTATCAACATTTAAGGCATCAACAGACCTTTGCTGGTTGGAAGTCAACTTCTCTAGGTCGGCAATCTTTTGGTCACAAGCTAAAGACATGTACTTGAGCTTTTAGCGCTAGAGTGATTAATTGATCATTTAAACACAGATGGTAAGTGATCTTATCGGCTATATCTGTACGACCTTGGTCTAAGGCCTTGGTCATCTCTTGTCGGTCGGTCCGCAGCTTCTTTATCTCCTCTTGAACTTTGGAGAGTTGTTGACCGGTGACTGTCATAGATATCAACAATGTGTTAGTCAAAGACTTAAAGACATGAAGGCTATAGCGTTTAGGGCATACCAAAGGTTTCGGCTTCAAGGTATTCCACCCTAGCCTGTTTCCTCTCAACAAGAGCATACATTTTTTGATAACAGAAGAAGGATAAGCTAAGCGATGAGATTGAGATATAGCTAAAGCAGAGTATTGAAGTACCTTGCTGGCTTCTCGATGCTGGTACATAATCTCTGCATCCTCCACTTCGGGCCGACCGACGGTGTCTACAGACAAGGTCGCCTTACCTTTGTCAAGAGGTGAAGGGACGACGACTGGTGCAGGTCGGGGTGCTGGCTCCAGAGTAGAGGTAGGAATTGTCTTATCAGATGGCTTATCCACCTCGGACGACATGTTTGAAGACTTGCCGACCGGTTTAGGCACATCAGTCAGACGAGGTGGCAGAACCGACCGAGTGTCCTTGGACCCTTGAGCGCTCTGAGAATCGCTCGTCCGACTACTGTCATAGTAAAGATGGAGGACATTAAAAGGTGTTGTGATCGGCTATAAGAACAAGGAGCATAAGGTTTAAGATTAAACCTGGTGGGCTTCTTGAGCTTGATTCGGCACAACCTTTTCTTCAAAGAAGTTGACTGAGAATCAGTCTCCTTCCTCTTCTGAGATGATTGGCTTGCCTTGTCGGCCTGTTCCTCCACCCCAGCATCATTCAGAGTTTGGCTAGGGGGCTCCGACTGGCTTGAAGGTCGGTCGGAGGGAACAGGGGAGGGCTGGTCGGCATCAGTAGATGGCACCTCTTAGTCATCACACTGATCCCCAACATAGTGCTGGTGGCGCCCGATAGTTCACTTCTGAAGTTGATTGGGGGCAGCCAGGGTGATGACTGGATCAACACGCACCGATGGAGCGCCTGTAGAAGAGCTGGAGCCCCTAGGGCCGGTCTGCGGCGGCTTCTCCACATACTCCAGTCCCTCGGTATCAGTCGGAGGGAGCAGAGGATGGGATACATAAGTATCCAGAACCTACACAAGAATCAAGATGTTCAGCAGGTTATCAAGACGAGATAATAAGAGATTGCTGAAAGTAGACTGAGGCTTACTCGGGCTTGCATAGTGCCCTTGTTATACGCCTTTTGGACCAACAAGTGATCCTGAAGGATGTCTCCTTCAAACATCTTTGAAAGGCATTTCCGACGGAGTTCACCATTCGGCGGATCAGGCACTTCCCTAGTTTCATCATCGTTGGCATAGTTCCACGCCGGGTGACTCTGAAGCTTCAGGGGCTGCACTTTGCGTACTATGAAGCTTTATGCAACGGTAATACCGTCAATGCCTTCAGCTTTTAAGTCTGCAATTTTCTTCAGCAGGGCGACCACCTGAGGGTCGGTCGGATTGGGTTTCTCCGTCCATTGCGCCTGGGGAATCGCCTTAGCACCCAAGAAGTCGGCAAGAACCGGGGGAGGGTTGTCATAGTAGAACCACTTGTCCTTCCAGTTCTTGTTCCTGGTCTTCAATGGCACGTGGATGTAGGCTTCCTTCTTGCGCAACTGGACACCGACGCCGCCTATAGCCACTTGATTGTCCTTGGTCGGCAGCGGTCGGAGGACGAACAAATGGCGGAAGAGATTGACGTCGGGGAGAGTGCCTAAGAATGCTTCACACATATGCACGAACATGGAGATGTGGAGGATAGAGTTGGGATTGAGGTTGACAAGCTCAATCCCATAAAAAAAGAGGAGCCCGCGCAAGAAGCTGCAACAAGGGACTCCAAAACCGTGCTCGAAGAATGAGCAGAACACCACAATCTGTGTATGAATAGGGATGGGGCAAGATTCACGGGGTACCTTCCAGTCAATCCGAACTTGCTCTGGAAGGATGCCATCGATCACCATCTTGTTCATATCAGTCTGGGAGAGGTTGCTCTTTGAGAACTCTCGAAGCTGCTCCGGGATGTCGACCTCCGACGACGAGGAGGCGGCGGCGGTAGCAGAAGTGGCCGGAGATGAAGTGGCAGCCCTCTTGCAACCCACGGTGATGAAGGATTTGAATGCGGTGGATCGAGAGTTGAACCCTAGCAGAGGCTTGGGGGCTGAGTGCGGCGAGATCTGCGGCGGCCGGAAGAAAAGAGCTAACCCTAGCCGGAGAATCAGAGGAGTCGCTGAGAGCAAAGGAGGTGCGAGGAAGACGAAGAGTTCGTGTGCAAATGCGGCGTGGACTGAGAGTCAACCTGTCGCAGCCTTTTATACTCTCGCTTTTTGACCTAAGGGTCCCATGGGCCGGGAATGGGCCATACAGTGACAAAAGATTTTGCTTAAGCAAAGATTTATTAAGGGCCTTAAACAAGTTTAGGGTTTAAAACCTTGAGAAATATAACTCGGGGGCTTCTTTGATGAGAAGCATTTAAAAAATGCTTAACCGTATCTATGTGATTTGATGCTCATATAGCAAAGAGGTCTTCCTAATTTATGATCTATAGATCACTCGGAGAATCAAAGCTCAAAATCAGAAAGCACTCGGGGGCTGCTGTGGGATACTTGCTTTACGGGTATCCTCACCTAAGACTAAGTCGGTAGCCGACCAGATACTTCATCAACAAGGAAGCCGACCGACTTGACTTGGAGCACAAGGCATTTAGATATAGACTTTTTATGTAAATTCCTATGGGATACGACTAGAACTCTTCATGTACCCCCCTGTCGACCAGATATATAAGGCGGCAGGGTACCTCCCATCGGGGAGAGCGACACAAGTTTCACAACATCAATACAATACACAGAACATAGAACGTAGGGCTTTTACTCTCATCGAGAGGGCCTGAACCTGTATAACTTGGCGTCTTGTGTAACCATCGTAGTTCTTAGTCTCGACGTTGCCCTGTATATTTACTGCCGATCTCAAGCTTCAACAACTTGTTTCGATGCTAGTGAAGGTTTTCAATATAGCTTTTGCTTTACAGGCGTTAACAATTCCGTTGTCGAAAGAGTGTCGCCGGGTTCTTGTCAAGCTTGATTAAGGCAAGTGCAATGACAAACTTTCCCTTGGTATGGATGTGATATTGATCTGAAGTGTTCTACCTTTGTATGCCTATTTGATTATGCTGATTATATGGTTATTACTTCAAGTATTTATGTCGGTCTTTTGAGTTTCAAGTATTTCAAACCTTATTGTTCAAGTGTTGGAGTTTTTCTAAACTTTGGTTGTGGCTTCTTTTCATACTGTTCAAGTGCCAGAGTATTTCTAAACTTTGGTTGTGGTTTCTTTTCATACTATTCAAGTGACAGGGGTTTGTGCAAACACCGGTCGTGCAATTTGATTCTTATGTTCTGGTTCCTATGAATAAGTGCTGGCCCCACTTATTCAGCTTTACTAGTAAATGTAAAGGAGTTTCAGGTGACGTCCATTTTAGATGGAAACTACTGTTTCATGGTTGTTTCTCAAGAAATGAGTTGCTCCCTTAAGTTTTGAATATCTTTTGTTCTTCATGTGGTTCTTCTGGTTCTGATTTGTACTTACTGAGTGTTTTCACTCACTATTGTGTTCATTTGGTCTTTAGGTACACAGTGATCAAGCATACATGGGAAGAGAGTAGCCACGTCATTTTGAGCACTCATATGTTCATTTACTAGATATCATTTAATTCACTAGATTTGAATAATCACACTGCTGAGAATTGTCATGGAGCCAGTTTGGTATTGTTCAGGGTTATCTCCATTAAAGTAGTTGATGAGATCATCTTATTGTTGCTTCATATGGATTATGCTATTTTTGTGATGTATGGGCCCACAGATATTAGATAGTATAAGGGAAACATTGTCAAAATTTCTTATAATTTATTTACTTAGTAGCATTTTACTGTTTAGTAGTAACCTCTAGGTAGGGTGATGCCTGGGGCGTTAGAGTTGGTACTCAGAGCCAGGTTGTATTTCCTTGTTATACTGTTAAGTGTTAAATAAAAGTTTTTTGACTTAGGTCTATTATTGAAATTTGACACACTCATGCACTATAGGATGGGTTGCATGGGCATATTCTACATTTTGTTTTGCAATTTATTTTTCTATGTTTGCTTATTTAAATTATTATAATGAATTGTTAGTCATATTTTTGTTGATATTACAAATTATTAGAGCTATGCCGTCGAGCAGGGGTGTAGGCAATGCTGTGCGTAGGAGAGGTCATGGTAGCAGCCGTGGTGGCGGTCGTGGCCGTGGTAGAGGCGAAGCTAACTAGGAGTTTGATCATGAACATGTGAACCATGATAATGAAGAGATTGAAGGAGGGGAGGAGGACTTAGTGGCTGCTGACGCTACCATTGGTAGGGATGCAAATGCTTTGGTCCTGGCAATGACGTTTCCTAGGTGGATGTCAATGCGTTTGGACACTTTTGATGGTTCTGGAACGCCTACGGATGCTGCTGATTGGTTGCACAAAAAGGAGAAGGTCATGGCTGCATGTAGGATGACAAAAGAGGAGATGGTGTTATTTATCCCTCACCAGTTGGTTGGACAAGCTGATATGTAACATCCCACCCATTGAGATTAGGCCCATAGTGGCCCATGAGCACTTGTGTGCATAAGGAGGTGGGAATTTAGTACCACCTTGCTAGTCTAATGGGAGGAGGACCAACATATAAGGCTAGGTTGTCCACCACCACCAACCTTGGGTTAGCCCTTTTATGCGAAGCGAGGACGAAAGTGTAAATAGGTTGGTGGGTGTGTGGGGTCCACTCAAAATGCGAGTTGGGCCTAGCCGGATGTGGACTCCGGGTTGTTACAAGTGGTATCAGAGGCGATCCTCACGGGCACTGTGTGCGTGGTGGCCAGGAGGTCCAGACATATGGTGCATGACGCGTGTAGGCCCATGCGTGGGACACGGCATGACATGTGATCCGGCACTGGACACGGACATGCCCAAGGGGGGAACGTTCCTGGTAGCTTGCCCAGTATGGGTATGTTGTCTCTGTGTTCCGACAAGGACGTCATTCCTTTGAGGGGAGGGGGTGTCTGTAACATCCCACCCATTGAGATTAGGCCCATAGTGGCCCATGAGCACTTGTGTGCATGAGGAGGTGGGAATTTAGTACCACCTTGCTTGTTTAATGGGAGAAGGACCAACATATAAGGCTAGGTTGTCCACCACCACCAACCTTGGGTTAGCCCTTTTAAGCGAAGCAAGGACGAAAGCGTAAATAGGTTTGTGGGTGTGTGGGGTCCACTCATAATGCGAGTTGGGCCCAGCCGGATGTGGACTCTGGGTTGTTACAAGGAGTAGCCTTATATGTTGGTCCTCCTCCCATTAGACTAGCAAGGTGGTACTAAATTCCCACCTCCTCATACACACAAGTGCTCATGGGCTACTATGGGCCTAATCTCAATGGGTGGGATGTTACAGACACACCCCCTCAAAGGAACGACGTCCTCATCGGAACACAAAGACAACATACCCACACTGGGCTACCAGGAACGTTCCCTCCTTGGGCACGTCCGTGTCTAGTGCCGGATCACATGTCATGCCATGTCCCACGCATGGGCCTACACGCATCATGCACCATATGTCCGGACCTCCTGGCCACCACACGCACCATGCCCGCGAGGGTCGGCTCTGATACCACTTGTAACGACCCGGAGTCCACATCCGGCTGGGCCCAACTCACATTTTGCGTGGACCCTACACACCCACCAGCCTATTTACGCTTTTGTCCTTGCTTCACGTAAAAGGGCTAACTCAAGGTTGGTGGTGGTGGACAACCTAGCCTTATATGTTGGTCCTCCTCTCATTAGACTAGCAAGGTGGTACTAAATTCCCACCTCCTCATGCACATAATTGCTCATGGGCCACTATGGGCCTAATCTCAATGGATGGGATGTTACATGATATTTGATGGGTAGGTGTGTGTGATGCATGGACTCCTGCTCCATATCTTCAGTATCCACAGCAATACTTCCCTCCACCATGTTACTACTTGCCCACATCTCAGCATGCTACAACACATGTTCCACTACACCTTCCTGCTCCACATGTTCCCCTACAGCTACCTGCACCTTCTGCTCCTTTATCTCAGCCACCTCAGTACACTACAGGAGGTCCTAGTTCTACTACCCATATTGGAGGATACACCATGCCTACAACTTCTTCTTTGGGTCGCCCGGATGTCATTTCAGGTACTCTCAAAGTTGATTCACATGACGCTCATGTCGTATTTGACTCAGGTGCTTCCTTTTCATTTATTTCACTTGATTTTGCAAGAAGGGCAAATATTTCTAGCATGGAGATATCACAATCAGTTCGTGTTAGTTCTTCTGGGGGCTTGATTTCTAGTTTAGTGGTATGTCCGGGTTGTGTTATATCTATAGACAGTGATGATTTTGTGGCAAACCTAATCGTGATTCCATTACCAGTTTTTGACGTCATTCTTGGCATGGATTGACTACAACGTTATCGAGCAATTATTTCTTATTTCTGGAAGAGTGTTACACTTGAGGCTCCGTCGAGAGAAACCATAGTCTTTATTTCAAGCCAATGCACCTCTATATTCTTTATCTGTAATGGCAACTCTATTCCTTGGTCATCATCCTAAAGACAGGATTTCTTTGGAGCCTTGTTGAGAAGTCGGTTAATTTAGTGAATATTGGGGAGATTTCAATAGTGCAGGACTATCCTAATGTTTTTCCTGATGAGTTGCCAGGGATGCCACCTAAGCGTGAAGTGGAATTTCGTATTGATCTTCTACTTGGCACTCATCCTATATCTATTGCCCCATGTTGTTTGTCTCGACCTTTCCAAGAGGAGTTGAAGAAGCAGTTGGATGATTTGTTGTCAAAGAAGTTGATTCGACGTAGCGTGTCACCATGGTGTGCTCCTATGCTATTTACTAAAAAGAAGGATGGTAGTCGGAGTATGTGTATCGACTATCATGGCTTTAATGCCATGACAATCAAGAACAAATATTCGCTGCCCCACATTGAGGTGTTGTTTGTGTCTGAAAGGGGCTAGGATATTTTCCAAGATCGATCTTCAGTCTGTGTATAATCAGATTTCTGCTCGAGAGGAGGATATTGAGAAGACAACCTTTTCCACTATGTTTGGCCATTATGAGTTCAGAGTTATGTCCTTTGGGCTCACTAATGCACCTCCATACTTTATGGAGACTATGAACAATATGTTGTAGGGATTCAAGGAGTTCGTTGTTGTTTTCATTGATGACATACTTATCTTCTCAAAGACTGAAGCGGAACATTAGGGTCATTTGAGGAGGGTTCTTGAGACTCTATGGAGTCATAAGTTTTATGCCAAATTGAAGAAGTTGGAGTTCTAGCTTTAAGAGGTTGGATTTTTGGGTCATGTTATCAATCAACATGGCATCTTTGTTGATCCGGGTAAAGTTTCCATAGTAGTGGAATGGAAAGGCCAACCGATGTCAAAGAGGTCCGGAGTTTCTTAGGAATGGCGGGTTATTATCGATGCTTTGTCAATGATTCTCCATCATTGTTAAGCCTATGAAAAAGCTTACCCCAAAGAATGCCAAGTTTGTGTGGATGCAGGAGTGCGAGCATTGCTTTCAAACGTTGAAGAACAAGTTAGTGGCTGCTCCTATGCTTACTCTTCCTGATCCTGGTAGGCGTTTTACTGTCTATTCGGACGCTTTCCGTGTTGGACTCAGTTGTGTCCTTATCCAGGATGGGAAAGTGATAGCCTATGCATCAAGACAACTGAAGAATTATCCTACACATGACCTAGAGCTTGCTGCTGTTGTTTTTTCGTTGAAGATTTGGAGGTATTATTTATATGGGAGTGGCATGTGATATTTGTACTGATCACAAGAGTTTGAATTACATTCTAAGGCAGAGGAGATGGCTGGAGTTGATTAAGGATTATGATCTGAACATCCAATACACCCTAGGTAAAGGAATTGTGGTTGTTGATGCATTGAGCCATAAAGGTTCTCCTATTACTATAAATTTTGTGATAGTGGACTTGGAGTTGATGGATGTTGCGCATTGCTTTGCTGGAGTCACAGAAGTAGAGACACATTTAATCCTATCATCAGCTATACCAGAGCGTGTGTTGGAGGCTCAACAACATCATCGGTTGTGGTCTGATGTCAGGAAACATATTCATGAAGGAAAGGTTCGGGACTTCACCTTGGATGCTTCTGGAGCTGTTAGATTTCGTGGTCACTTGTGTGTACCACAATTGTCTCAAGTCAAGGAATTCTTAAAGAGGCGCATCGCACTCGATATATCATTCACATTGGTGAGAATAAGATGTATCAAGATGTGAAGAAGACTTATTGGTGGAAGAGGATGAAGGTTGATGTGGCAAAGTATGTGGCTTCGTGTGGTATCTACCAAAGGGTAAAAGCTAAGCATAAGAGTTTAGCTAGGAAATTGCAGTCCCTAGAGGTTCCTTTGTGGCCGTGGGATGATACTGCTATGGATTTTGTGGTTGGTTTACCACGTCCTCTGAGAGGTCGAGACACTATATGGGTTGTTATTGATTGGTTGAGTAAGGTGGCTCATTTTTTTTCCTATTCGATCCACAAGTACAGCTGGTGATTTGGCACCTATCTGCATGTGGGAGGTAGTTCGATTGCATGGTGTACCTCGCACTATCGTTTCAGACAGGGATGCCAAATTTGTTTCTAAGTTATGGGATAGTTTGCAAGAAGCTTTGAGCACTACATTGAGGATGAGCATTGCTTTTCATCCTCCAACAGATGGGCAATCTGAGTGTACGATTCAGACCTTGGAGGATATGCTTAGATCATGTGTACTCTCCTCGATCGCTTTGGTATGACTGATTGCAAGACATGCACGATGCCCGTGGACACCAATCCCAAGCTAGCCGCCGATGGTCCCCCGGTTTAGGACGCCTTTGACTACAGGAGCATTGTTGGTGCTCTTCAGTGGCTCACTTTCACCAGGCCGGAAATCGAATATGCGGTATAGCAGGTTTGCTTACACATGCACGACCCTCGGGAACCTCACTTGGCTGCACTGAAGCAGATTCTTCGCTATCTTCGTGGCACCCTTGACCTCGGTTTCATGCTGCGTCTGTCTTCTGTGACCGAGCTCACTATGTATTCAGATGCCGACTGGGTGGGTCGGTTGTCTTGATACACGGAAGTCTACTTCAGACTATGCAGTGTTTCCTGGCAACAACCTTGTGTCCTGGTCTTCTAAACGCCAGAACACGGTCTCTCAGTCCAGCGCCGAGGCCGAGTACCGCGCCGTCACCAATGGTGTTGCTGAAGTCTCATGGCTCCACTAGCTGCTCTTGGAACTTCATGCTCCACCTCGTCGCACCTCCCTTGTTTACTGCGACAACATCAGTGCTATCTACATGTCCTCCAACCCGGTTTAGTATCAACGTACTAAGCACATTGAGATTGATCTTCACTTCGTGCGGGAGCATGTTGCCACTGGGGCTGTTCGTGTCATGCATGTGCCGACATCCTCACAGTATGCTGATATCTTCACTAAGGGGCTGCCTTCCTCAGTGTTCACCGAGTTCAGGTCCAGTCTGAACGTTTACCCTGCCGACGATCAGACTACGGGGCGTGTTAGCATAATAGTATACAACCATATGGGCCTGGGTGTTCTGGCCGCATAGGCCTGTTGGCCCTCTTGTGCGCCAGCCCTCTTAGGTCTAGGATAGATGACTTGTGAGGCAAGGATCTTCTCATAGTGTTCCTATAAACCCTAGATTGCCTATATATGTACTCTGTACTTTGCACACATCAATCAATCCATTCCCCCCGGCCATATTGCTTTCAGAACTGGCTCGAATATGTAATGGAAATAAACTTCCCATGCTAATTGGAGGTGATTTTAATATCCTAAGATATGGTTCTAAAAAGAACAAAACATTTTAGGGTAATAAGTGGAATGATATGTTTAACAACATTATTAATACTTATGAGCTTAGAGAGCTGTACCTAACGGGTGGCAAGTACACCTGGAGTAATAATCAAAATAATCCCACCTTGGAGAAGTTGGACAGGGGGTTGATGAAAAAAGAATGGGAACTTAAGTTTCCATTATCAGCAATCCAAAAGAGACCAAGATTTATGTTTAATCATAACCCATTACTTTTTTCAATGGGCCAGAAACAGAGTTCAAGGAAAAAAAAACTTTCGATTTGATCTAGCTTGGATCAAACAGGAGGGTTTCAAAAGTAAAGTTGCTATAATTTGGCAGAAACCTGTACATGCCAAAACAAATTTGGATATATGGATTATCAAGGAGAAAAGATTAAAAAACTATCTTAAAGGTTGGGGGAGTAAGTTGAAGGGTGATGATAAAAGAAGAAAAGTTGAGTTACAAGAGGAGCTCTCAATTCTTGAGACAATTGAAGAGCTCCAAATGCTTGATAGCACTCAATTAAATAGAAAATCAGATATCCAAGCTGATCTGCTAAAAATATAAGAAATGGAGGAATTGTACTGGAATGAAAGAGCCAATTGTTCTTGGCTACTTAAAGGAGATAATAATACAGAGTACTTTCATAGAATAGCAAATGGCAAAAAGAGAAAGAATACTATATTCTCCTTATGTCATGAGGACAGAGTGATAGAAGGGGATGAAGAGCATTTAAAACATGCAATAGATTACTATAAATCCCTTTTTGGCCCACATGAAAAACCACCACTCACTCTTGACCCTACGTGCTGGAGTGATGAGGAGAAAATAATAGAGGAAGAAAATGAATCCATGGCCCAGGAATTCACCGAAAAAGAAGTGAAAGCTGTAGTTTTTTCAATGGAAAAAAACACTGCCCCGGGTCCAGACCATGTACTCATTGAATTCTTTCAAGAATGTTGGGAATCATTAAAGTGGACCTGGTAAAATTATTTCAAGACTTTCATGCAAATAACTTAGACATTGAAAGAATAAACTACGGTGTCACTACTCTGCTTCCCAAGTGAAAGGAAGCAAATAAAATCCAACAGTACAAGCCAATTTGTCTGCTGAATGTGAAATATAAGATTTTTACCAAAGTCTTGACAATTAGAATGGAGAAAGTGATGGATAGAATAATAAACAGGTATCAAAATGCGTTTATTAAGGGCAGTATTATGGATGGGATTATGTGCCTTCATGAAATTATCCACGATTCTAAGCTAAAGAAAAGAGATGGAGTTATCATTAAGCTCGACTTTGAAAAAGCTTATGACAAAATTAGTTGGGACTTTCTTTTTGACTGTCTTGCCAATAGAGGATTTTGCACTACCTGGTGTAATTGGATGAAAAAGGTAGTAATTAGAGGAACCTTAAGTGTAAAGGTAAATAATATGATAGGATCTTACTTCCAAAGTGGGAAGGAAGTGAGACAAGGGGATCCCCTGTCTCCTTTTTTATTTAATATTGCAGCAGATACGTTGGCAAAAATGATTCACATGGCGCAAAGAAATAATCTGCTGGTTGGGCTTGTTCCCCAATATATTGAAAATGGGATAGTAGCTCTGCAATATGCAGATGATACAATCATCTGTCTGCAAGAGAATAAGGAAATGGTTGTTAATATAAAGCTGCTCACATATAATTATGAGTTAATGTCAGGCCTAAAAATTAATTTTCAGAAAAGTGAAGTCTTGATGATCATGAGCGATCAACAAAAACTAGAAGAATATGCTGAGATTTTTAACTGTGCAATTTGAGATTGGCCTATTAAGTACCTTGGTGTGCCTGTGTCACACTCAAGACTCCATACTAGTGATTGGATGTTTGTGGAAGATAAATTGGGGAAACAGTTAGATGGCTGGCAAGGGGGATCTCTAACCCTCGGGGGCGAAATATGCTGATAAACACCAGCCTCACTGGTATACCCATCTACCACATGTCCATGTACTTAGTGCCCAAAACAACTATCGAGAGGATGGACAAAATCAGGAAAAGATTCTTTTGGCAAGGAGGAGGCTCCAAAAGAAAATATCATCTTGTCAAATGGGAAAAAATTTGTAGACCAAAGAGAAAAGGAGGCCTAGGCATTAAGAACCTAAGAAGGCTCAATGTCAGCTTACTCACCAAGTGGTGGTGGAAGCTGGAAAATAAAGAGGGGCTATGACAAGAAATCATCAAGAAGAAATATTTGAAGGATAAAACGATAGTACAAGTGAAGCATAGGCAGTATGACTCACACGTTTGGACAGACCTGCTAAAAGTAAGGGATATGTATGTCCAAGGGAGGAATATAATTATTGGTAATGGCAAAAACACAGACTTCTGGAATGATAAGCGGTGTGCGAATTTCTCCCTCAGAGAGAAATTCCAAAAACATCTACAATATTTGCTGGGACCAATCTGTGACAGTAGCAAAAATGACTAGTAGGAACTGGAATTTAAACTGTCGAAGATGGCTGGATGAGAATCTTCAAACTGAGATGAGACATTTCAGGGATATTCTAACTATCATCACCTTGACTAATGAAAATGATAAGCCCAAATGGGAGAGAGAAAAAATCAGGAATCTTTACTGTTAAATCTCTGTATGAGCACTTGTATCTTCACAAACCAGATGAAACAAATAAAATTTTGTGGAAAGCCAAACTTCCTTTGAAGATAAAAATCTTCATGTGGCTAATTGGTCAAAATGCAATTCTGACCAAAGATAACTTAGTTAAAAGAAAGTGGAAAGGCCATAAAGCATGTTCTTTCTGTGACAAGGAGGAATCTATTTCCCATCTATTATTTGAATGTGGAGTCATAAGATATGTCTGGAGCATTATAGCCCTAGTGGTAGGGGCCAATTGTAGGCCTGAATCATTCGAACAATACCTCTGTTGGGTGAACTTTTATATGCCAAAACATAGACAATTTCATGTTATAGGCCTGGCAGCGATAAGTTGGGCCACGTGGAAACTAAGAAACAGAGTTTGCTTTGAGATGAAAAATGTGCGATCTCCTAATGAGATTGCCTGTTATGCTTGTTCTTTTTTGATATATTGGGCAGGACTACTCAAAGATGGTGACAAGCAAATGCTAGAGGAAGGCGCGAAGGTACTACAACAGACCTCAACTTCACTGCACCCAAGTCAAGCGCGGGGGGGGGGGTGCACCAACCAGCTCAGGTGCTACAACTTCCACTGGAAATTTGTTGAAAGGGAGAACCGGCAGGAGCTAGTAAGAAGAGAAGGAGACAAGAAGTGGAAACAAAAGAAGTCTGGAGGGGCAATGAAAATGCAGCCATGAGCGCTGTTGTAATAGGCAGTTCTTAAAGAGTTGGCATGGTTGTAACGCTTTAGACTCGTACTTTGGTTCTTCTTTTGTTTCCTTTTTGAACTCTCGCAGGAGTTGTTTTTGTTCTTTTTTGTTAGCTTTGGAACCGCTGTAATTTCGTTGCCTTGGTAATGAAATTCCAGAGGGGTCACCTCTCTGTTATGCAAAAAAACAGGTGGCTGACTTCAAAGATCTAAAACTTTATCATTAAACACCCAAATGAAATCTGTGAGTACTCTCTGGAGAGATCACACAAAGCTCTACAATATTTCCATAGTGAACTATACTAATTCAGCCTCTAAACAAATTTAAAATAGCTCCCAAAACGCAATCTGGTATCTGAAACTGTACAATCAGTTAATTTCAGAACGGAATTGAAATTGCACAGCACGACACCAACTTTGAAAATTGATAACTCTCACATATATGATCCAAACTTAGCATACTAGGACTCTATTGAAAGATCAAAAAAAGAACTATAAAACGCTCCACACAACCATACATAAATTCGGCCTCTAAGATATTTTAATATGGCACTCAAACCTGAAACTGAGAACTGCACTTGTCTGAATCTAGAACCTGACAGATTTCGACACTAACATTCAGAACACAATATCTCAAGTTCTACTCAGCGGAATAATGTGTATGAGTACTCGTTGGAAAGGTATTGAAATTATATAAACTATTGTTATAACGTGATTCCACAATTCGGAGTCAAGGGTCCCTGAAATTAAGTTGGAAGCTGTTATTGTACTGAAGAACAAACAACACAGTGCAGAAACTGAAAACTGTATGTTGTTCTTTAGGATTTTGACCTAGTAGAAAGAATTAAACTCGAACTAAGAATTTAAGAGGGAAAGAGCAGAGAAAAAACTCAAATTAATACCTAGGGGAAGGATGAAATCCTATATGTTGGCCCAATACTCGGGAGTGCGTTGGCCCAACAGGAAGGAATCCTCCCTCAACCCCAAAAACTAGCCCAAGAGGTGAGAGACTCCCCCACTTTTAAGTTGGCATAACCCTCCCCCCACAACCAATGTGGGACTATTCCAACATTCTCCCCCATCACACATTGGTGTTACCCCGTGTGTCCAGTGCCAGCGCATGTGCCATGCTGTGTGACCGCTCTAGGTCCACACCAGCCATGTGCACCCATGCCTGTGCTACTGCGACCCCACAGCCGGATCCACACATCACTCTCATGTGCATAGGCTGAGATTGTTGGTCTGGCTCTGATATCACTTGTTGGCCCAATACTCGGGAGTGCGTTGGCCCAACAGGAAGGAATCCTCCCTCAACCCCAAAAGCTAGCCCAAGGGGTGAGAGACTCCCCCACTTTTAAGTTGGCATAACCCTCCCCCCACAACTAATGTGGGACTATTCTAACACTATACTGGTCCTTGAGCCTTGTTGAAGCCTAACTCCTCTCCTCAAACTTGTTGAACTGCAGTCAACAAAGGGGGGAACATGGATATCAGACCAGTGGGAACTCATTTTGCTAGATGGTAGGGACAGACCTCTCCATAGATGTAGACCTACAGAGGCGGAACGGAGAGGAGCGCCGCCTTTTTCTTCGTATGATCGATTGGAGAATGAAGGAGAGAAGGAAAATTAGGTCAGTTGGTTTCCTTTTCTTTTTCTTTAAAGTTGGGCTCTATACTCCACAATATTGGGGTACAATTGGACCATAAAAGCACCATAAAACCCACCATAGCAGCCAACATTAGTTTTTTTTTCTAGGCGTTACAATCGATCAACAAAGTGACAGATGACTGGGCCAGGCCACCCAACAAGAGTCCATGAAATGAAAGAAAGTGAAAGCTGTGGAGGGGAGGGTTTCCCTGCGGCCGGAAGTTACAAATCTGCAAGTATTTTTCGTCTCGGCCGCTGGGCTCTTGTGCTTCATCATCTACGACCAAAATTAATAAAAAGGGTCACTATAGAAAATGACACTTTTGTCGTATGCCAGGATCTTTGCCGTGTGCCATGACCAAAGCACACGGCAACCTTGAAAGCTTTGTCGTGTACCGTGGATGAGGGCACATGGCAACGAGAGTCGACTTTGCTGTGTGCTAGCCATCGGGCACACGACAAAGTGTGCCGTCACCGTTTTGGTTGGTTATGGCGCCTTTTTTTTACCGTGGGTCAGCAGGGGCACACGACATAGCCTTTGTCGTGTGTCTGATCGAAGGCACAAGACAAAGCCGACTTTGCCGATGGCTATTTTGCCATGTGAGCAATGTTGTGTGCAGCCCACGATAAATACTTTGTCATGGATATTTCATGCTTTGCTGTGTTTGATGGGTACATGGCAAACGTCCTGCTTCCCATAGTACGGTATACGAACGATGGCTGGTTACAGGTTTGTTTATTTACTCGAAACTGGATATGTGGGATGCTAGGACTAGGATTAGAGCGTGGGGACTGTTGACTCGAAAATTTTCACGCCTGACCTGGGAGATCAGCTTAACTCCAGTGCAGGCTCAATACGAAAAACCAGGGCGTGCTAGTCGATTTTCCCTGCAAATCGATAAAGAGACAAATAGTCAGATAGCGTGGGTCACCGGCCTAGGACAGGCCGATGAATAGAGCCGATAATCACTGTTTGTGAAATCAGCCGGTACTATTATAAGAACAAAATAAATGAAACAAACTAAACTACTCAACTGATTATATCGGCTCATCGATAATATTTAATTTGATAAATAGTTTTAAATCATAGATGCCAATGAAGGAACGAGTCGATCGGCCAAAGTCGATAAATCTACAGTGTTCGCGAGACAACTGACCAGGCAGACATAAAGGATCAAAGTCAATAGAGTTGAGTCGATAGTTCTACCGTAAATGTGCATATAGTCGCTCTATCGATGATGTTAAGTCGATAGATCTGATTAGTTGGTATTACAAATATGCTCATAATTACAGATCTAACTTATCTCAAATAAGGGGGCGAACGACTATCACAGTAAATGTTATAATCAGTGAAACACTATAAAGTTGATCGAACCGTGATAAACTATCGGCTAAATGTCTCGAACCCTATTGACTCTACCTGTAAACAGACTGAATCTAGCCCTATCAAACCTAGCAAGAGATCAAAATCAATGCAGGCTCACTGATTCGAACAGGTCAAACTTAATCGAGACAGTGTTCAAATACGGTAAACAGAGCTAGTTTTGATCTATTTACAGATAAAATCGATAGAATGACTCGAATAACAGATCTAAATAATATGTATCAAACCTACTATAACTGCAATAGATCAGCTTCAACCAAGACAATATTGCAATTAGAGTCGATAAAATAAGCTCCAAATAGATCTAATTACCAGATAACTAGCAATTCTAACAATAGCAACTAGAATATCAAATTAATAAGAAAGTACTAGTTGAAATTGATAGAATTACCGAAGGTGACTAATCCAAGTCTCTCACCGAGATCGGAGCCGATGCAGCCCGCACGAGACGAGGGTTTCGTCGAGTAGGAAAGGTTGGCGATGCGTTGAATTCTATTGAACGAAAGTGTTGTTTTTTTATTACAGATCCTATTACATATTTATAACCTCGTGCAAGAGGTTCTGACCCGACTCGATCAAGGCTCCTAAACAAACCGACTAAGTTTATTTCTAAAAAACTCTAAATAGAAGAGAAAATATAAAAGGATAAAATAACCCTACACGGGTCCACTTCTCCTCTTCCGGCCGTTGGGATCATTGACTTTGGCCGAATGCTACTCACACAGCTGATCCCTGGGTCCAGTCAAATTCTGGTGTCAACACATGCCCCCCGAGTCCGAGGTGCGAAACGCTTCGTGCGTCGGATTTTATCTCTTCGTTTTCCTCATGCCATTATAGGTGAGCCACCCGCCATCAAATTTCTTCTTTTAGCATGCCTCCCAACCATTCACATCCTTCTTAATCATTTTCCTGCATCGCCTCGACTGCTGGTCTTCTTTTTGACCGTCCTCGTTCTTATCTTTTTCCTTCAAACCTCCTCGCTTCCTATTCCTAATTAATGCAGAGTGGCGTTTGGATCCTTCAAAGGCCAGCTATAGATCCTACAAATAGCTCCTTCGACTGGCCTTCTTTCTCCATCTCTACACTTTGGACCATGGGTCTTCTCTTGAGAGCTCTGATGGAAAAATATCATCTATCCTCAAATCTGCTAAGTTTCTTATGGTGAATACTCTTCGCTTCTTCTACCCCTAGAGCATCCTTTCAATCCAAAATCTACAGCCACTTTCACATCAGAAATCAACTTACTAGTTGCTTTTAGGCAATCCAATCATGAAGAATGGCATTAGTGAGGCAACCCTCTCTTACTCTTGTCCGTCTTGTAATGTCTGATGACAGTGCTGTTCTTCTGGGGAAGAAGAGAAAGCTGCTGAACCACCTTTTTCTTTTATCATCTACTCTTTTTCTTATACTTGGGATAGTAATAATTACATCTTCATCCCCTAGCTGTAATAGGAGAATAGTTCTCTTTAGAAATCGATTTTCTCCGAGTAATCAACTTATCTTCACCTTGTACAGATGGGCATCTGTAACTTCTCCTATCACCATTGAATGAATATGTATATTGTTCCTACTTTGTACTCAGCGTTGATATTTTTTCTGCTAAGGGCGATATTTAAATATTGGCCATCTTAAGTTGATGTATCACCATCGGCTCTTATTACTCAAGCACAATACTCAAAGATATCGACTATCAATCAACGATGAAATCATGAGTTTGAACAAGACTATTCCATTCAACACAATGAAATCCGGAGAAAACTGTTACGGCCGCTAGCCATACCATCAGCGAGTTCGACGATATGTTCGTCAGAACATGCATACATGCAGTCGCTAATCCCAGAAAAATTAACGAGTCACACTCGCGTGAATCATGGCTAGAAGATATAGGATAAAAGAGAGATCAATGTGGTTTTACTATGCATATTACCTCCAGTAATTACCGGAGGTAATATGCATAGTAAAACTACTCATCAATCTAGCTACGAGAATAGTGCATGTTACCTTGATTTATGATTTCTAATCAATTGTAATTTGTAAACGAATAGTGAGAACAGAAATAAAGGGTCTGAGCTTTTTATTTTTAGCGTCCTTGCTAGCAAAAGCGTACGTACGTGCACTTACGCGGCTGTCACTGGGCTCGCCGGCGACAGCGCTGCCGGTAGCGTACGTGCTTTGAATTCTCTTTTTGTCAACTAGCTTGAGAGCCCGCGCATTGCGCGGCTAAATATTGTGACCTCATTTCAATCATGTAACACTTAGTGTTAGTTTTAATTACTGTATACAGGTTATATTTTGCCTTGTTTGATTTGTACTATTCTTCTTACCAGTTTCCATGTATTATCGCCAACATACTTTTAACATATAGCTAATCTATTGCATTCGTACAATAAATAAATGCTTCATATATTGGAGACTTGCCATTCATAAACTTTAAATAACTGAATGATGTGATCAAGTGATGATGCATGATTGTACCTTATTAGTAATCTCTATATATATTGACATACTAATGAATATGGACCAGAGAACTTGTGTAACAGCATAGCTTGACAGAAACATATATAGATTTTCATACATTGACTTGAATGAATTTGAAAGGTTAGCATCATTGTCGGAGAATCTTTTGGGGCACGCTTAGAATTATTGTCATATAAACAATACTTGGTACATTTCAAATAGTTCTTTAGCATAATAATGTATATAACCAAATTCAGTGCAATGGGAAAAAAGAATAAATGACAGTTTTGGTTTTGTACCTTGCATTTTTTAGGAAGTTTAATGGCTATAATTGATAATATTAGCTCTGTATTCATAGAGATTTATTTTTTCCATGTCCAACAACAACGATCTGCTAAAGCGCATTCCTGTATTGTTATTCCAACAGCGACATTTCAACATGCATATGTAACCGTACCGCTCTGACCAATAGGCACAACATCATCTCAAACATGAACCTATAGTTTTTTTTGAGAGTATCGTGAACCTATATAGTTGATATGAAGTAGGGGATTACCTCGTTAGAGATGCAGTAGCTAGGCCTGTTGAAGCCTTTCATCTGATTTTGCATGTTTGAACTTCCCTACTTCTCCATATGCTCGATCTCCCTCAATAAGCTGGTGCTGGAAAGTAACCACGCAAGTTAATCGTCTCTATCGATCCTCATACTTTGACCTTCTGCTCTTAGCACCAACCTGCTTCGTTCACCTTGCAGTTTTTGTTTGTGAGGTTGCAGCAGAGAACGCAGAATGACTTGGATAAGAAGTACAACAAAGATCCAATTGATAGAAAGCAATATTAGATCAAAATTATAGGGCAAAAAACAACTCAGAACGTAAGTATAATCGTTGTTGGTTTCAGGGAAGAATCAAAGATCATTACTAATTCAGGGATGAATCTGGAGGATATGGCACTGAGTATATAAGACGGTAGCGATTCATGCTACACCTTGCTGGTTTCCTGTTGTTGTTGATCTATCCATGAAAGAAACGTTAGTTCATAGGACGAATTCCCTGCCACGAGATCACATATGGAGGCAGTCGCCGCCGATTCACTCTATAGCTTGCTGGTTTCCTGTCATTGTTGATCAGTCAATGAAACGTAAGTTTGTAGGACGAGTTCCCTGCTGTGAGATCACGCATGAAAGCAGCCGCCGCCACTGGGTAGGGTCTGTCTCATGTATGTAAGCATACGAAACGTCGAAGGGGTTGGGCACAGACGATGATAGCACAGATGGGATCTGTGAGTTGGCGTGGCAGCCGTGGAAGGAGACTTTATTTCTTTTGTTTGAATATGGGATCACGTGAGATGGCAACCAAGGGTCAGATATCGATCAAAGATTTATAAAGATGTGATTAAGGGCTAGATGTTTTACTTCTTTGTGAGAATTTCTAGCCAATTTCTCTTTTTTTCTAGGTGTTGTGGAGAGAAATTCATCTCCTTTTATTATTTAATAGATAGACTTATAGTTCTCCACTTGCTGCGTCCATATAGGTAGATCATGCATGCTATCAACTTCTCATGCCAACAAGGACCGAAAGTACAAAGCAATATGATTACGAGGTGACGAACTTATATTTGGTAGGAATGATTAATCTGACATGCTACATGCGTTGGATTCTTCTGGACTTGCCATGTTCAGATTTGTTAGTTTCAGCGGATTATCCTTTCTTTTTTTCTCCCATACTTTTAGAGGGTCGACAGGGAGACACCTTGGTCTAACCTGATGAAATAAAACAACTACTCTAGTCAAACATTCTGGGAAAATGACATCTACAAAAGGCTGCAGGCTCTCGCACGTTTTCTTGACGTCCTTTTCAAGAAATGATAACGTGGTTTTAAGAAATGATTCATTTATCAAGTTGGGTGGTGTTTTTCGCTTTCCGGACCTCCTTTTCATCGTATTGTTATTCTTGCATAGGTCGATATCAACAAGAGAAAGGTAAAATGATGCGACAAGAGAAGAAATGTGCTCCGCCTTTTGGTTGGTTGGAAAGGTACACCTCATGAATGCGACGCGATGGAATCATGTGAACTCTTTCGTCAGCTTACGCGTCGAAAGTTTTAGAAATTGGAAATTGCCAATAAGACAAAAGAAAAAAAAGAAATAATGCACGGATGGTTCAACTCTAACACGTCTCAGTATAATTTGATTCAAATTAGTGCTAGTACTTTACGAATGGTCGAACGACATATTTTAATTTAATCCTGATTTCCTTTGGTCTGCTGAGTGAATAGCAATAAAGGGCTGAGATTTTTGTTTTCAACGTCCTCGCTAGCAAAAGTTTTAGAAAATGGAAATTGGCAAAGAGAGAGAGAGAGAGAGAGAGAGAGAGAGAGAGAGAGAGAGAGCGCACGTCTGGTTCAATTGTGACGCGTCTTCCATCCATTGACCGTAGGAGAGAGCGTGCCGTTCCGTCCTCCTATATATTGGCCTGGCCCTATAAGTACGGCCTCGACGTCCCTTGCCTTCTTTATCCCCTGCCCACAGCCAAAACAAAAGTCTCCTCCCTCTCCCACAAACACACAGAAACAGAGATGGAAGGGACGAACGTAGCCAAGTTGGTCAACAAGGCGTCGGCCGTCGGAATCACCTCCAAGCTGTTGAAGAAGGCCATCGCCGCAAGGTTCAACGCCGAGCTTCTCGACAAGGCGCTCGACACCGGCTTCACAGCCGAGCTGCTCAACAAGACGCTTGCTGCCGGGTTCACCGGCAAGCTGTTCGGCGTGGTCCTCGATGCCGGATTCACTGCCAAGCTGTTCGACATGGCCCTCTCCGCCGGGTTCAACGCCAACCTGATCGACAGGGCGCTCGCCGCCGCGTTCAACGCCGAGCTGGTTGACAAGGCCCTGTCCGCCGGGTTCGTCTTTAACGCCAAGATGTTCAAAAAGGCCCTTGTCGCCGGGTTCGTCGCGGAGGTGTTAGGCAAGACGCTCGACTTCGACGTCTCCCTCGACGCCTTTGCCAACGCCGACCTTGTCTACAAGGCCGTCTTTACCAGCTTCGCCTCTAATAAGATGGTAAAAGAGGCCCTCGCTGTCAGGTTCACAGCTCAGCTGTTCCGCAATGTCCTCGACGCCGGCTTCACCAACGAGCTGTTGGAGAAGGTCCTCGTCGCCGGTTGCAGCGCCGACATGGTCAACAAACTCCTTGCTGCCGGGTTCAACGCCAACAGGGTCAACAAACTCCTTGCCGTCGGATTCAACGCCGAGCTGCTCGACAAACTTCTCGCCGCCGAGATCAAGTTCAACGATGACAAGCCGCCCGTCTCCACCAAGTACGATATGTCCAGCAGCAAGGAGCGCGACTGCTTTGCTCGCCGCTGCCTTCGTGTGGCAGGAATACTTGCCGCCTCCGCTGCTGTCAATGGGATCGCCGGCGCAGCCACCCCGGCATCGGCGTTGGGTCAACTTGTTCTACTGCTATGTCTGTGTGGGCTCTCCTTGGCCAGGCTACCATTCCTCGGTGCCTAGCTAGAGGTTAGTACACATCGAGAGAGGCACACAGGTGGCTGTGTTTTTTTTATTTGTTTTCTGGTTACTGGGATGCTTCATTGGAATAAAAAAGTTTGTTTTTACAAGTCAAATGGTCCGTGCATGCAGTTCATAAATTAGGTGCGTCTGTACTCGAGATAGTCAAAAAAAGTGCATTGCGAGATGAAACAAAACCTTCCTGCCAAAATTGCCGTGTGCCTTTTGCCTTCTGATTGCTGGATAAAAGTGCATATACTACATACATACAGGAGCATAGAGATCTATCTTTATTCCTCGGTATCCATCCTGCAATGGACCTTGCATGTGAAGTCTTTTTTTTTTCAATGTTACAAATAGCGACTATTGAATTTAACAGACTGCTCCTAAAGAAGCTATATCTGCTATAGCGGTTTTGACCAAAACATTATAGTAATAACTTCATCAATATCATATATACATGCCATGATCCAAACATTTATAAATATATTTCCTATCGATCAAATATGACACAAAATGAAGAATGCAAACCTCATGTGGAGTATGAATAACCAAATTCATCACCATGCCTTTTTTTTTCTATGATGTGACCAAAGTGCATATGCATACATACAGTAACATACAGATCGTTTTATTACTATGCTGCGATGAACCATGCATGTGAAGTCTATTTTTTTTTTCAAAACAGATGAAACTGAAAAAAAAAACATATATACGAGATTTGCAATCTGCAAGCGCCCATGCCACACGAATCTGACAATATGAATCTTAAATGTATACAACTTGCATATTCTTTTCTCAGCAGCTTGACTTTGATAGCACAAGTTGCTTGGCAGAACCTGACGCGGTGCAACTACTGAGGTCGCATTCATGCTTTTCGTGTTGCTAAAGGTGATCCGCCAGGGGATTGAATCGTCCAAAAAAGGTTAAATCAAAGTCAATGAACAACGCGTGTGGGTTTTAAAAAAACTTGAGTTATAGTAGAAAAGGTTAATCATGGAGTAATCAAGAAAAATAAACTTGAGTCATTTTGAACTTTATCATTACTTGAGATGGCGGCAATGCATGTATGTTCCACTTGTTCATCAGGACATAAGAGAATCTTTGCACATTAATTATTTGTTCCATTGCTCTGTTCTGCGTTTACTATTATTCCTTTGATTTTTAATTGCTCTGATCGTAATTAGTCTCCTGATCTGTCTGTTCTTTTGAATTCAGATATGTTGGCTCAGATGCGTTCGATCAACATTTGTACGCGATTACACTTCTATGTTTGCCAACCTTTTTGTATTATTCAATGTGCGGGTCTGCTAGTGATGTAACCATACTGGTTATATATTTTTAGACAACGGAAACGGTATTCGGCATAGCACATCTGTCTATACACATTACACGACACAAGCACATGTTCATCACAAGTGCTGTCAACTCAATCATGGGCTAGGCGGTAGACCTTGAGGGCGTCAGATGATATCAGCGATTGATCCGATGACAGCGGCGATAAAAATTGTAACAGTATAGCTTTCTAAGATTAGAGTAATCGATTTGGCTTTTTGCTATTCTGTTGAGTCGAGAGAAACAACAGAACAACCTCAACATCATTAATCAGTCAGCATAAATAATTACTTTGTGTATCGCACATGTTGTCAACTCAACCATTGACCAATAGGTAGACCTTGAGAGCGTCGATGATGTCGGCGATTGATGCGGCGGCAGCTCCGATGGAGACAATGAGGCAACTGACGCTGAGCATCTGGAGGAAGACCCACCACGTGCTTCCTCGGGGGACCTTGTGCTGCTTGATGTACATCTCTATGGGGGGAAGTAGATGGTGAGTGGCCACGTGAGGCAGCAGCATGGCGTTGAGCGTGGTGAAGCACACGAACGCCGACCGCCATGTCAGCCAGAACAAGCTGGGTTCGAAGGGCCCCCCACCATGCTTTTTTCATGATGAAGGCCCTGTTAGGCCACACCGTGTGTGCGCGGTGCTCGACGGAGACCAAGATGGGCTGGCAGAACACCTGGTAGGCGCCCACAAGGTGCACGAGCACGACGATGGCCAAGTTGGCCATGTTGTGGAGCCAGAACGGCTCATAGAAGCCAAACCCGGCCGGTGAGGAGGTTGTGTGGCGTGTCGTCGCTTAAGGCGGCATAGCCCATGCACCCGCACAGCATGAAGAAGAACATCAATGTCGCCACGTTCAGGTTGGTGACCTTCTTCATCGCCTGCGCTTCTGATGGTGTCCTGAATAAAACACAGCAAACATAGCTTCAATCACTTTGAAGAAAACAGAGGAAACAGAGCTGCAATCAATTTGAAGTAAAACCTTTGCTTACTTGAATTTCGATGAGGATGTTGGAGAAGGAGTAGGCGTAGGTGATCTCACCAAGGGCCTGCAGGCTGTGCCATAGTTTCTGTGTGAAGCAAACACCGGTTTGATCTGATCAGGAGAAGCATTGATCTGTTGATATCGACAGCTGCCTCCTGTCGATATCTGTTAGCAAATAATGCATAAACAAGATTGAAGCACGACATAGATTTAACGTGGAAAACCCTTGCGGGAAAAACCACGAATACCGACCGGCAATCTTTACTATTGGAGGAGAGTTAAAAAATAGGGGATACAACGATCTCTCTCTCTCAACTCTTCCCATACAAGATGTATATATAAGGGTGGAAAGTAGAGATAGACTCCCTAAACAATATGAACCGTAACATGAGAGGACTCCGCCTCTCAAACCTTCTAGACGTCTCTAGCAAGGATACTATAATTCGGATCATATTCCAACAAATTCCACCTTGAGAAGAATTCCATCTTATAGCAAATAAAGAATCATCAATGAACTCCCCTTCAACGATAAATAACATCGGACGCCAACAAGTCACTAAGACTCAAACGGTAGCACCAATCAAGCTTGAGCATCACTCAAACTTCATAACTCCACTTCCAACAAAGTGTTTAATACTATATGGTGAGAGTACATCAGAACTGCTACTTCAAGCAAAAGTAACAGAGTCATAACCATCATTGGTCCAAATAATGAACTGTTATCACAGTCTTACAACGGAATATAAGACTTGATAAGAACCATGTCGAAGAAAATCAACAGCATTAAATCTGCAGCTTCACTGGAACGCTTTGGATGTATGAAGCAAAATCTGCATACTCATAAATACACTAGCGTGTATATCCAGCAAACAAACCAGAACCCAACTTCCTGGTCTTCATGTGCGCTTTAGCAACTCTGGCCAGAAACCAACTTCGCAAGCACACAACACACAACAATGAATAAAAAAAATCAGAAACTCTTGATACGATTCTTATGTGTGCATAGCAGAAATCACCAATTTTTGCTTATGGTGAACACGACAGCAAATTGACACAGTGATCGATGGATTGAAGCTCAACCGAAGCAACAACGGTGGGCATGGTTAAAAAACCGTTGAAAACCAGCTGGTTTTCGTGGTTTTCAGCAAAACCGGTCCGGCTCGGTATAACCGGATGTCCGGTTTATTGAAAAACTGATCCTAGGCACTATAGCAAAAACGGTTTTTGGTCGGTTTTCCTAGTTTATTGATCGGTTTTCAGCGAGAAAAAAACACTACTGTAGCGGTTTTTTAATCCCTGGCGATGGGTCTGCAGTCTGCATAACAGCAGCAGCGAACGAATTTTATCTGCTGGGACTTGAGAGCGGTGGATTCTGCGCCCAAGAATGGCTGCAACGAAGTGGCCTTAACGGGCGACTTCAACACGGAACTGAAGTCCGTAATCTGCCATATACTCCCATGCGAAAGTCGAGATCGATCGACACTGAACATCATCGATTACACGGAGATTAATCCGTCAGTGGCAGAGGAAC
Source organism: Eleusine coracana subsp. coracana (assembly GCA_032690845.1). Taxonomy (NCBI): domain Eukaryota; kingdom Viridiplantae; phylum Streptophyta; class Magnoliopsida; order Poales; family Poaceae; genus Eleusine; species Eleusine coracana. The sequence goes on along the minus strand of CM064432.1, from coordinate 4,836,931 downwards.
AACCGAGAGCTGCCTCGAACTTGACGCAACAGGAAGAAACAAATGACTTGAACTCTAGAGAGCACCGGTCAGAACAGCACCGATCGCCAGGGAAGAATCGCTGCGGCCTTTGTAGATGGATCTCCCCGACTTCAACACAAAGACACAAATGTGACTCGGATGAAGAAAACACTGCACCATGTTTGTGTGAGGCAGTATAAAACACTGAATCAGCTACATGGAATTGGCAATTCCATCATACCATGACATGCCCGGGTATCCAGAACCTGATACTCCAGGGGAAACAACGCGGTGGAGATTCCTCAACGCCAAGGAATTTACGTTGGAATAGCAGCAGCAAACAAGTAGCAGAGCATGTCGACTTCACCATGAAAAACGAATCTGTCTTGGACTCGATAGAAACACGCCAAGGCGATGAGATTGGCATCACGACATGTCGACCAGATCGGCAAAGCTGCTGTAGAAAACGCTTCGAACATGTTAAGAATCCTTGTGATGGATTATTGATCAATCACGTCACTCTACTAGGATTATAGTGTAAACACAAAGATTACATGGCCTCTACTCTTCCCCCTACTATAAATTGTACTCATCATTATTAATAAAGATCACAGTTCACTATCTTGTCATTGTCTCTCTACAATTCTATTCTAAACACATTATATATATAGGACAGCTCTAAATCACACCCAGGGTGTTGTATATTAAGTCACACCCAGCCACCCTATCCGGACTTATAAAAGCACCCAGAGCACTCACGCATGCATGCATGCATTTGTCCAGATGCCATGTCTTGATTGCCTTTATTACTGATTGCATGCATCAGAACCTCTTAATCAACACTATTAACTTCTTTGCTAATTCAGCTATTTTAGTTGGTGCACTACCATTAATTCTAAAATACGTTGACATAAAATATCATACAACCATAAAAGACTAGTGCGTCCATCATAAAATATTGTCTGATTAGAAAACCTTGTATCAATTTTTATGGTGACACATAGCACACATTATTTTTTGCTCTTCCACTATAAAACTTTTATGCTTCTGGCTTTTGAAAAAATTGGAGCCAATTGGCATGCAGATGCACACGCGCATGCACCCACTCTTAATTACTACTCTTAATTGCATGCATGCATGGTTAGCTCATAATTATTATATTAATTATTGTTTATTTTATTGTCCATTAATGTTTTAGCTGTCACATCTGGATGGCAAAGGTTGTATTCATTTCAATCTCACGTAAACATGATCGTAAAGTCTCATACAACCGTGAGAGTCACTTTGGTGCACTCATAAAAATCACTTGATCATAAAAATTCATCAATCCAAACACTCACCGGTAACGCGTGCATGCAGGCATTTGTCAAACCACGCTGCTCTTAATTATTACTGTTGACCGCATGCACGCATATCTTTTAATCACAGCTATTCATTTATAATTTTGCTAGCTTGTCTGGATGGCAAGCTCCAATTACTTTCAAATGATGTGATCACAAAACCTTATATATATGGAACCATAAGAACTATGCATGTACAATTGTATAGTTTTAATTGATCATAAAAGCTTTATCAATTTTTATGCTGACGCATATGCATGTACAATTGTATAGTTTTAATTGATCATAAAAGCTTTATCAATTTTTATGCTGACGCATAGGACAACAACGTTTTTTTAAGTGAGGACACTAACTATTTACTACTCCCGCATATGAACTTTTGTGCTTCTAGATTATAATATATGAAGTCAATGGGGGCATGCATATAAGCGGAAGTTATGTTGCAAATTAGGAAACCATTTATGCATTCACTGACCCCCCCCCCCCCCCCAATCCTGCATGTATGAGTTGGAAAAATGATTGATTATGGTTGCTAACTACAGGTGATAATTTCTCTGTTTTTATTTTGATATTTTCTTGTTGTCTTGTTGCCATGAGATGTGCAATTTCATTTGCCACAGTAGAAGTATTCTAAGACTTAATGCAAAATCTTATAATATTTGCACTTTAGCATCAACCTTCTTTCCTAGTAGAAAATATGGTACATTATTTGCAGATTAAATAGACTGGTTGCAAATAATGCTTACAAAAGCAAACATGTCAGCTTTTAGTTACTGGGTGCAAATATTTAATTACATGAGATTGTCAGATTGTGTGTAAGCATAAATAGTTCGTGTGAACATAAAAGTTTCTTTTGCCTCCGCTCACAGCTGAGACGTGAGTGGTTACTCTCAAGTGAACCTATATTTATGAGCACATCCATATTTTTTATTCTCTGAAATATGATTAATCTCAATTGAATGGCCCACCGTGGTGTTCATTCTTGAAACAACTGGTAGTATTGATGAGATACGATGAGCCACTTTTGTTATTTGTGAGTGCTGCTTGTCACAAAAAGGATTAATTATAATTACTTACTTCATTAATCAAGTATAAAACTTTCTCTCAAATAAAATAAAGTATAAAACTTTTAGCTGGTGCACTATCATAAATTTCAAAACACGTCAGCACAAAATATATTAGAACAATAAAAGGTTGGTGCTTCGATCATAAAATGTTGTTTCATCAGAAAACCTTGTATCAGTTTTTATGGTGACACGTAGCACAAGTAAATTTTTGTTCCTGCACCATAAAACTTTTATGCTTCTAGCTTTTGAAAAATTTTGAGCCGATTGGCATGCTTGTGTGCAGAAGTCAATCTGTAAATTTGGAAAGCATTTATTCATTCACTTACTCACCCAACCATGCATGTATTAATTTTAAGAAAACTGATTGATTATGGGTGTTAACTACAGGTGATAATGTTTTGTTTAATTCAATATTTTGTTGTCCCGTGGCTCATTCGTTAGTAAAAATGTAGTATTTGCTATTCCATTTACTCTGAATTGAAACTAAGTATATTATAAAATATCAAGTGAATCTTGCGACTACATGCATGGACTATGTATTTATACTTTTACAATTTTGCATCACAAAATTTTATGTATTTTAGCAATTCACTACAAGACTCTAGTGGTTTCATATCATCAGGTACCCCCAATTGCAAGTAAAGTCTTCCATAATCATAAACACAAGTATATTTTGTGATTGATAAGATTTCTATCATAAGAATTTAAGTACATTTTTGCTATTTCATGAACCAACATTTACAAGTGGGTAAGTTTTGTAATCATACAAAATATATTTACAATTTGAGTGGCCATATTTTTACGGTTCAAATGGGAATCACACAAATAATTTTCTTCTTGCCACTGGCCATCACGGGGCTTGACCGCTTTAGATGCGCTTTGGAGAATAATCAGCAAATTTTCCATCACAAATACTCATGTATAAGATTGTAGAAACATCCGAATGATACAAAACCTTCATGGTTTAATCAACGTATGGAAGCGTGTATGATCCTGCGATATTGTTCGAAACTTTGTCCTCGGCCATCAGGACCTGCCGTCCTTTGCTGCATCCAAGAGGCCCTAGGAACCGCAAAACATGCACATGTGCACAAGGCTGGCGATGAACCGGGATGGTGATGCAGTCCGGCAGCTTTTTGTCGATTCTTTGATCTCCATCCTGCGCTATACGCAAATCCACAAATGGATAAAACAATTGTAAAAGTGACTAAATGAGCACGATTGCACATGGAGGAGGGAATGGACGGTATGTAGTAGAATTCCTACCTGCTGCGTGAGATGTGCCTCTATCGTCTTGCATTGCTTCCTGGCTCGTGTACATGTACATGGCCAAATGCCAGAAGATTATCATCTCAGCTACGCATGGTTCATGGAAAGAGAATATGTGGGAGTATAAATAAGGAAGATGGGAACGTGATGAATGGAAATAAATCTCCACACGCCTTTACCTTTCCAAATAAATCCCCATGATCATGGTGGTGTAAGTGCTTTGAAAGCTTAATGACGTGGGGGCATGAGTTGGACTAGTAAATAGTCTGGGTTCAGTGGGTGGTTTGTTCTGGCTGGTAAGAGCATCTCCAAAAGCTCCCTAAAAACTCTCCCTAAATGAAATTAATAGGCTTTAGTCTAAAAAACCATCTCCAACAGCTCCCCTAAACAACTCACAGATTTATTCTCTCCCTAAATTATCCCCATTTATAGCTAGAAATGAGGGGGAAATTGGAGACCCCAATACTTGTATTTAGAAGGAAATTAATGTTGTTGTAGTCTCAGATGCTGATGTGATCCAATCAAAAGTTTTCTTGATCTATTTTTAGGGAGAACTGTTGGAGGAGACAAGAAAACTTCTTCCTAATAATTTTTGGGCTGCTCCTAAAAATACTCTTTTGGGATCAATTTTTTGAGGAGTTTTTGGAGATGCTCTAAAGTGGCTAGGGAGTGAAATATTATATCACTTCCAGGAGTGGATTAGTGTGTGTGTGTGTGTATATATATATATATATATATATATATATATATATATATATATATAGCTTTACTATATCACACCTGGATGTGATATAATATTTTCACACCCTAGTCAACCCAGCAAACCAGCCCTCTCCCAAAAAGACCATCCGTTGGAAAACCGTAATAGAAAAACCAAGAGAGCAATGTAATACAGACGTGGTGCAATCAATTCCATTTTTAATACCCGTCAATTACTCATTTATTTATGACATTTTGATGAACCCGTGACTACTCTATCTATTTAATAATAAAAGGAGATGAACTTCCCATCACGTTGCCTAGAAAAATAGAGAAATAGGCTTAAAATTCTCAGAAAAAAGCAAAACATCTGGCCCTTGATTCTTATCCCATAGCAAAAGATAGACATCCAATGGTTTGCCGTCAGATCGACCCTCGCGTGAAAATTAGTCGATTCCCCTCAGCCCCCGTAACAACTATGGATCGTCTGGATCCTATATCGTTCCAACCCCCAATTACCCACGAGCGCTGCCGCCTTGCTTGAACCCTAGCAGCTCCAATATGCATACAGATATATGATGATGTCGCAATAAATCAACTGGTGCCTGAAGTCTTCAATCATTATCATGAAACGCAAGATCGGCAAATTGTGCTTAGCACTGACGCCACTTGTGGCTGGGCTTAGTCGCAATACGTTGAGAAGTGGCCAGTTGGGAACAGAACAAGAGATCCAGAAGCAATTATCAGAGGTCAACCATCGTAAGGATTTGGCACAGCTTGAGTAGAAACGAAGAGATGAACGCTGGGAGAATTTCAAGACATAGACATCAGGTTCGTGCCAACACAACAATGAGCCGGCTGTGCTCACTGTCAGATGCCGGCATGCTTGGTTCGTCCGTTTATGGGGTGGATATAGGCGGATGGCAAGTGGAAGCATGCGACCGTCCGATTCATGTATAGAGTGGTGTGAGCATTTAGGTTTGATCATGCTTGGATTTTGGAGATGAACGAAAGCATGCAGTTCTTAAACGTCGAGGTGCTGCCTCAGCTCGAGTTGCAGACTAATATTATCAATCACTGCAGGGTCAGCTGCCGGCCTGGCCTGGTCGAGCCAACAGACAAGGACGCCAAGATTATTCATTGTGATGCTTTTTCGGTTTCACAACGTCCAGCAGAGACGAAGCTGCTCTACACCACAAAGCTTCCGCCTGATCTCTTTTATCTGAATCTGCATTCAGCAACAGCAAGCCAGATTGACAATCGCAAAGAGGATCCAATCTGGCACCTAGCTCCCTGTACTGCCGCAACGAAGGTCATTGATTCTCTTACGTCATTGAAGCCAATTGTCTGCCACCTGCACTAACCAACTTCAATCAAGGAACACAGAAAACAGCATTAAATTAACCAGGTAGGGTCTTCATCAGAGATAAGTGGAAAATTTGTTATTTCCATTCACCTGAAGAGATTACACACACAAAACACGTTTAGGATCTTTTCATTGTTGGTTCGATTTTAATTTACAATCTGACCGTGGCATCATTACATGAACAAACACTAACATGGATGGTGGTGTACTGGAAGAGATTTTATTCTGTAATAAGGATGGCCAGAGAGACAATACTCAGAATGATCTGAAATCTCTGTAGGTATATTTTCTGCTTTTATCCTCTATGTGAAATATCTTACCTCTATTTTCTTGAGAGAGAAATTCCAAAGTTTCAGTACCCATAAAGCTGCTATTCAACATTATATGATATATATATATAGGCCATTCTGCTATTCAACGTTACATGATATGCTATACATTTCATCAAAGAAACATATTTTTATTTTGTTAATAACATGGTCATATTTTTGTTTTCAATATTAAAAGTTTTCTCTTTCTTTTGATATCTTATTATAATAAAATAATATACTAAAAAATGTTCATAGTAAACACAATAAACCAAATTAGAGTACGCAAACAAAGTATTAAAATATGTTTTACATGCTAGCAAGTGCACGGGCAAAATAATCTAGTTATTATAACATAGTATAATATGCCCATCGTTCCATCCGGCCAACATAGGTGTGCACGGGTCCTGTAATTCGGTTTTTAGATTGCCGCACGGCAGTACAATCGGCCATCTCAACGGCGGTGGTTTGTTTATTTGTCCTCCAGCACGGGACGGTGGTTGTCCTCCTGTCAGCCGCATCCATTGCAAGGTACGTGGCTATGTTTCTATCTTCTGTCGGAATCTGGACTCTGCAACGATGTTGATAGCAAACAAATTCTATCTTTTCTCCAGGGAGGGCAGGGATAATCACTTTGCTAGCAATGATCATTACAGTTCCATCTAAACAACCAAATCCCTGTCAGCGTCAGCTGCATTCTTGGCTAGATCTAAATCCTTGTCATTTTTTTGCAGATCATGAAACGTTCTCTTGGACATGAGCCTCATCGACTGCTGGTGCCTGCAGAACCAATACGATCGAAAGGGTTGCGGGCAATAAACGCTCTAGGATAGATCCGCGCCGGGAAGGTAACTGCATGTTCTTGGTGTGCTCAGATCAAGTTATTTTAATGCCTTTTACTGATACGTCATGACCTTTTACGTGCAGGTGAAGCAAGATCATTTCAAGTTTGTGGTAATTAACAAGTTCTAACAGTGAAGAATTGTCTCATTCTGTCATGCAAAACAAATAAATAACTGGACGTTATGGTACCATATATGAAACATCTTTTTTGGTTGGTACCTTCTAGTGACAAATTAATATAGCGTTCTGTGCCGATCGAGTCATTTTTATCAGCTTACCTCCATGTGAACTTTTTGTTGGCGACATTGATATTGAAATACTTGTGTTCTAGGGCACCACTTTATTCTAGTAATTATTAATCATCTGATGACTATTTACCATTTTTCTAAATTTGAAGGGTTATGTTAGATAAGGCTGTCACCCAATCCGCTGTTGTGCAGGTTAGATCATGCTGGGGGCCAAAAGAAGTCTACACTGATTGCGGCTATGGTGGCAAAGGAGACGTCAGGATGATGCTCAACATGAAGCTGTAGGGACATTGAGAGTTGGTCAACTTGTCTGCATATACAATGATATTGTAGAAGCAACACTATATTGTCCACAAACTATACTATTTGTTATCAGGCTAATCAAGGAGCAAATATAGCGAATGTTTTAGTCTAATACCAACTTCATCCTTTTTGCCTCAATTGCATGACTCTGGATTTTGAAGCACTTCATTAATTGTCACTTGAAATTACACACTAGATCACATACAAATTATAGTTTTTGGTTCAGCAAAAGTAATATTTATGATCAAGGTATTTTGATTCCAACATATTACGTTCACAAACAACAAACAATGTTACAGCTTCCCCCATTTCCCGGTAATATTACACATAAGTTTTGTGGTCCTATGCGTCTGTTGTCTAGATAACAAAACTATTGATTTACCTATTTTTTTAAAGATATCACGATGTAAGTCAATGATCATTTTTTTTCTTTTTTTTCGGAGTCTCGGTCTAACGTGAATGAATATTGCCTATCATTGAGATAGGTTGTGACCTAAAACCTTTAGAGAAGTCACAAATATTTTAACCTTTTATGATCATGCACTAGCCTATGTACCTCGTGACCATAAAATCCTTGTGACAACAGGACAATATTTTGCTTTAAAGTTTTGTGATCATAATATTAGTAATATTTTACAATTATATGAAAAGGTTTTTGTGAGCATATGGACCCATGACTGTAAAACCTTTTGCGGGGAATTAATTATGCTTAAAATATGACTGTAAAATCTTTTTGTGAGCATATGGCAGCGCTCGTGGGTAACCGGCGGAGGAAGGCGTGCAGTGCACTGGGTGGGGGCGCCGGCTGCCTTATACGCTACCATGCGCGCACTGCAGTGGGTGGGGGACAGATAGAACTCAGGGCGCCACCCGGTACGTGTCTGCCGTTGGGGGAATTCGCCTTCTGTTGCCCGTGCTGCGGGCTGCCCCGAAAATTCCCCAATCCCCTGACGGACGGAATGGCATATTGGTACATCCATCGTCCGTTTTGCCCGGTGTGACAACTGAGTGGTCGATGAAGATTAAGAGTGGGTCGCCGTCGAACCGCGCACCTAGCGGAGTGTTGATCCATCTGCGACCATCGATCCGTAACGTGATGATCGGACTACTTTTACCTGTTTCAGCTTCGCACACACTACATACTAGCTTCTATAGTTACTAGTCTCCATCCACCACCCGATAGGCCGGTACTCCATCATTCAGGATCGTTTCTTCTGGATGAAGAAGTTGTAAACGAGAATTAATTGTTTTTTCATGAGATTGAAAAAAAAACACAAGTTGGGCCTTTAATTTGTAAGAACTTGCTGGATCGACGGAACCGAGGTCACCCACGGCAGCGACGGACCGCACGGGAACTCGGTAGGGCCTAGGGGAAAGCAAATCCTCATTTTGATCTTCCATTGTTTACTTCCTATTATACACAGTAGGAAATGCACAAAGTTCTTACTATGTTTTTTACCATTTCCCAAGTATATTGCCTATTTACGTTCTAGTCTACTACATTTTTCCAATTAAAAAGTGCTTCTTATATTGGATAGTTGCCATTCATAAAATGTGAATACTCTGATCATAAATCAGGTGCATGATTGTGCATATCTGGTAGCATAATCTTAGATCTGTTTATACTCGCTTGCTAATATTGTTTTGAGTTATTGCCATATAAACAAAACTCTATATTTTTAAAGTAGCTTTTGTGATAGCAATATCTAGAACTAAACTTGCTCGGTGCAATGGACAATTTTGTTATTGTGCATATATTTGTTTTTTAGGAAGTTTGATGTTTATGATTCCATAATGAGCTCTGCATTCACAGCGAATTAATTATTCTCACCATCAAACATCAATAACTTCGTATGTCCAATAGTGATCTGTATCATTTCCACATGAATACTGTAACTGCTTAGCCAACTAAAGCATAGGCAATATATTATCTCGAAGTTGAACATATAAAAATATTTCATATCAAGTGGAGGATACCTTGCTATAGATGCAGTAGCCTAGCCGACTGAATCCTGCTATGCAATTCGGCATGTGATCAGTGCTTCTGTACTGTTCCATTCTGCTAGCGTTGTCGATACCGGTAAACAACCATACTCCTGCTTGTCCCTTCTGCTCTGGAGCACCTGCCTGCCCCTTCTGTTTTGCAGTTTCGTTTCCCGGTGCAGAACAGAATGCTAAAACATTTGGACAAGAACATGTACACCTAAGTTTCGATTGATAGAAAAAATATTAGACCAAAATTCTGAAGAAGTCCTTTGAAAAAACAGATTGAAACTGAAAAACAATCCTTGCTGCTATCAAGAAAGAAGCACAGATGATTATGAATTAAGGGACGAAGCTGGAGGATGTGCCTACTGAGAAATGTCGTCTCTGGCAATTCTCTTAGCCGAATGGGCACTTTCTTTAGGCACTTAAGCTAGCTATGAAAGTCAATTATTAGATGAGCCAGCACGTGCCAAGAGTAATAGAAGTAATTAGAACGGGAAGGTATTCTCCATATAGAACAAATCAAGGAAAAGCCGGCCGGCACCCAAAGTAAAACATTCTTTATAAAAAAAAATCAAGGAATTGGTCTATTGTTTAATCACCTTTAGTTTATTGAATGCGGACAACTATGACAATGGATACATATACGATGTATATGGGGACTGGTAGGTGATGATGCATCATGTGCAGATTGAAGAAAAAAAGATCGAGGAATTGGTCAATTGTTTAATGACCTTCTGTTTGTTGAATGCGCACAACGATGACAACGGATCACGTGTCAATAGTTTTTAGAGGATATACATGAATCGATGCACCATGGACTCGTCCATGAGAATGTACGTTGCGCAGTTGAAGACATTGGCCCGATCAATGGCAAGAGCCTTCTGGAGAATTGCTGCAGGAGCCAGTGTCCACTTTTGATTCTAGATCGATCTTCTGGGTTAGAGATAGATTTCTTCGTGAGATGATTTTAGTAACTGGATACGTGAGAGATTGTTAGAGATAGAAATATCTTTCTTTTTCTTAAATATTGGCATCATAACCTATGAAAGGCGTATTCTGCATACACACATATGTACAGTTCTTTTTTTAATTGAAAAATACATTGTCTTAAATCTGTAGCTGGTGGGATTTGACCTCTGGCCAATGGAATTGTGGACGTGAGAGGATTTGTGTAGGAAATAAATGAACGGCCAGATATAGTACCAAATAATATAAGGAAGAGATTAAGGGTCAGATTTTTTGTTTTTTTTGTGAGAATTTAGAGGGCATTTCTCTATTTTTCTAGACATCTAGTTAGAAAGTTCATTTCTTTTTATTATTATTAAATAAAATAGATAGATAAGTGGGAATAAATATTCGTTTCGGTTCTTTGTGGAAAGCGAATTGGTGATGTTTACAGCGGTTACTGGTCCCGGCGGGTCTGCCGCCAACGACTAGGACGGCCGGGTTGGGTGGTGCATGCGGTACAGGGATCGGAGGGGTAACACACGAAATGGCAGTTTAGTGAACGTGTTCTACGCGACCCGGCTCGCGCGCATCATGTAAAATTCGTCTTGCCTTCACTTCAAAAAAAAAAATAGAAAAAACAATATTGTCTTGCCTCGTCGCACGTGCAGGACAACACTGCTGCAGTGCTGCTGTATCCGTTTGGCGCCGGCTTTTCAGTGTTGGTGAAAGGACCAAACCAAGCGAGCTCGATCGCGCTGCACGCCGGTCCCGACCGTGTCCGCACGCGCGCGGGTGTTCGATGGAACGTGACGGACTCGGGCTGGGCAAATACAAGGCGTTGCGTAAAGAATTTCTCCTCTGGCAGACTCCATTAGTCCAAGACCTCTGTATGCCGTGCGTTCAAGCTGAAAACGAAACGACAGATTGCCACACGCCCCAGTTTGTATTGTAGGATGGTGCCAAGGTTTCCTGTGCATTATATATATTAATAAAAAATCCTCAAACGAAGCCTTTTTTGTAAAATATATTCATTCAAGCTGAAAATAAAATGAAACGAAGCCTTGAAAAGATGTTGACTCATCCACCTACCTTGTATGCCGATATCTTGGGCAATTAGACTAATTGTATACGTGGTCCTCTAAATTTATTCATTTTGATCATTAAAATTTCTTCCTCTATATCTTTTTTTTTCTCGCACCCATCATACTCTATATTTTATCCTCTATGTCAACTATCACTATATGGGACCTACACGTGAGCCACTCCTCCCTCATTTTCTCTCTCCGTCCTCTTTCCTCCCCTAATCTCTCTCTTTCCTGTGGCCACCGCGAGCAGAACCTCCACACTGAGCCCCACCTTTCTCTCACTCTCCCCGGCCATCCCTCTCTCCTGCTCCTCTCCCCGGTGGCCCGCCTCTATCGCGCCCATCCTCCGAGCCCGCGCGCGACGCCGCCGCCGCTATGGACGCACCCCTCCCTCCCTCCCCAAGCTCCACACCTGCCCTCTCCCTCTCCGCCCTCGAGCTCCATGCCGACCCCCTCCTTCGGCGCAGAGGGTGCTGACGAGGAGGAGGAGCACGAGACCGCGCCACCCCCGCCGCCTCCGCCCGCGCCTCCCCCGCCACCCCTGCGGCCGCCTCCGTCTTCACCCGCCCTCCAACGCAAGCCTTGGCCCCATTCGATCTGGCGAGAGGAGGCGGTGGCGACTGAGGCGACCGCGCTCCGGCCCCTGCTGCTCCAGCGCTCGTGCTCCCCTCCTCTTTTCTTCCTTGGCCGGTGGCCAGATCCCGAGCTGAGGGGCGGTGGCTACTCGATTCGGCAGTGACTCCGTCATCCTTCTCCTACCTTCCGTTGGCGCGAGGGTGTGTGGGACTCACACCAGTCGGTGGTAGCATTCTCACGCTACCTCTGCTGGATTTGGCGGAACCGAAACCCACGTCAATGCTAGCGGACGTTTTAGCATAGCCCGGTGCAGTAGTTTTTACGCCATCTTCAAACTGCAGGAGGGCATACCGGAGCCCCGTGTGAACAGTCTTATGACATGTACCTCCACTTGTATAAATATACTCACACACGTTGCGCACAGAGAAGGACGGACCTGATTGCGCCAAGCCCGTTCAAGGTCCATTTCAACCAAGGTTTCAATAACAAACTGGTGAACTAACCGGTTACAAACTGTAAAAAAAATAGGTCAATTGATCAGGATCAGCCAGTGCAACCGGTTCGGAACACCCCGCGCCCCGGTCGCGAAACGGACAGAGGTGGTGGAATTCGCGCGCTCGCGTCTAGGATTTTTTTTCTATTTTATCCTTTTTCTCTCTAAAATTTTAAAAATAACTCTACCTGAACTAAATTTTCAGAATCTAGCCTCTTTTAGTCACATCAAACTATTTGGCATGACACATGAATACAGTCATGCCAAAACAGTTTGGCGTGGCTAAATATGACCTTAGTCAATTCTTACGTGTCAAGCCTATTTTCGTATGTGTTATTTGGTCACGCCAAAGTGTTTATCGTGACTCTATTTATGAGTCACGCCATTTAGTTTGGAGTGACAAAAAGGCCAGATTCTAAAAATTTAGTTTGAGTAGGATCATTTATAAAATTTTAGAGAGAAAAGGGCCAAAATAGAAAAAAGTTCTCGCGTCCGATCGTGAGGGGAATATCCTCCTGCTGCACGCGTCGTCATAAATCTGATTTTAGTTATACATCTTTCTACCTACGCGTCTGAATTCCCTCCTGGAAATCTTACAGTATACGTTAAAGCGTTAACGAAGGCCATTTCACATTTTCACCTATATATACACCCTTCGAGAGGACAAAGCAGCCACAAGAAGACGGGAGGAAACGGAGCAAAAGGTAACTAATCCTCCTCTGACCTCTCCTTAATCTCACTCCACTGAAGGGGGTCTTCGCATAATTTGTTTAGTAGAGCTTGTTGTTGCCTCTAGGCGATCTCAAATGCTCAGTTTGCCCGAGCCTTGTGGTTCAGGCCTTGCTTTGAGCTAGCCGCCTTTTGCGTTAGATCTAGGTTCGATGCTGGAAACTAGTTGATTTGAAGTATTGCTTGATGCGTTTGCCTGTGTCTTTGTTCCCCCTTTTTTCGATAGTTGGGTATTCTATCGTTACTAGACACTAGCCTGCTTCTATTCCATTTGCTTGGATCCCAACCCCGTTCTTTGTGCTTACTGGATCTCCGTTAGTAAGGAATGGAAATTGGACGCCCCAGTTATGCTGATTCAGATATGTTGGTGTGTAGAATGAAATTGGTCGTCTCGGTTCTATTAAGCCCCAGAAGATTTGACTTGTTTGTGTGTGGGATATCAGGAGTTTGTTGTTGGGATTGCATAGTTTCCTGTGAGTGGTTGTGCTTGAGTTCATGGATTCTCTATTGCGTTCGAGATCTCGGAATTTGTTGCGGAGTCTCTCTGCTTTTAGCATGTAGATTTTCTTGGTAATTTATTTTGAAGCTCTGCCATGATTGATTCTTTGCATAGGACAAGCTAATTCCTTATCCCTGCAAATTTACAGCGTTGTGTGTTCCTGTTGGTTTGGTCCCCAGTATTAAGATCTTGATTTAAAATTTTTATAAATGTTTCGGATTATATGATGGGTCAGTCTCTATGACAAAGTTTTAACAGTTGTATCATGAGTTAATAAGCTGCCTATTGAACCACACGTTCTAAATTAACATCTTTCTACTGCTGAACTAAAATTAGGTGTCTAATACCTAGCATGCTTTCAAGTTGCGAGCTGTGTGATAAGTATGCTCCAATTAGCTTGCCAAATTGAGCCAGTCACATGATACTTAGCTTTTTTCGGTATTTATTAAATGAGTTCATATGTAGCCTAATTCGGACTCTTTGTCCCTTTTAACGGTATATTTGATTGCTCTAGGATTTTTTCAGGAACACCACACACTTGTACTAACTTTAGAGAATTGGGTCCTGAAACCCCTTTCTTCTGAACAGGACCTCCTCCCTTCCTTTGTATTGGAAAGTTTCATGTTTCCCTTGCCTTTTTTGCAGGAAAGGTGGAAACAAAGGTTTGGACTCAATTTGTACTTTGATGTGAAATTATGTCTTGATGTTTTGTTGTCTGAACATTTAGCTTGGATCTTGTTCTGCTAGAAGTTCAAACCTTCCTCTCTGCATAATGCTATCTATCTTTATGTCACTCAGTAGATACCCTTGTTAAGGCTAGTACTCGGTTTCTACTACTTTTAAGAAGTCCTCATCTTCATTTCTGTAGAATCTGGATTTCTCTTTGTAAGGAATGAAAGTGGGTTTGCCCTGGCACATTAAAGATCTGTAGGTTTGATCTGTTGTTCAGTTGGTTTAATATGTTTTGCAAATTGTTGGGTTTGTAATTTGTTTGCGAGTTGCTGGGTGTGTGTTCATGGATATGTTGCGTACGGTGTCTTGAGGATTTTGTTCTGGAGTCTTGTGCTTTCTGTCGGCAGATATTCTTAATTTATTTGAAACCTGTGCCACAATCTATTGAATTTGTACAAGTTAGTTTATAGCTGAGTCAAATCTGCAACCACTGTGTGTTTTTATCCATTTAGCAAAATTAATCGGTCTCAACATATGAATTTGTGGATTGCACAGAGTCCTGTCTAGACGATTGCTTACCAGGCTGTAGTGTTCAATTGAGGTGATTAAGGATTATTAACCAAATTAATAGTATTAAAGGATTCCTATAAGGCCTGTTTAGATATGGGATTGCTGTAGGAAGTTTCAAGATTTACCTCCAATTTTTACTAAATCCTAACAAGTCGGATATTAGAATCTATTTTTTGAACAAGCCCCTTGTGGGGTTTTGGCAGAGGATTGCTCACTTATTTTCTTTTGGGAGGCTGCAAGTAGGAAAGAGAAAAAACTAAGTAGAGGTCACGTGAATGTTTTGACTTTGATGTGAAGCCTTACTGTTTTATTGTGCTAACCTTTATCTCCGTTCCTGTTAAAGGTGCTATCTTCCTCTGTGTTTTAGGCTATCTAGCTTGGGATCACAAAGTGGTCGTCTGCCTCTATTTTTTTTGCTTCTTCTGTATCCCATCTTTGTTTACTGTAGAAACTGGAGTTCCTATACAGACTGTAAATTGGATGCCCCAGTTTGCAAAGTATCTGGCTTCCGCTTGTTTTGTGTAGGATGCTCGGAAACTTTATAGATTTATAGAGTTCTAGTGTTGCTCATGCAATTCTGTAGTACTTGAGGCAGAATCCACCACTTAACAATTAGGCATGATTGATACAAAGCTTATCTAGAGATGTATAAGTGAGCCTCCAACCTTAGCTAGTTGTACAAGGCACACTGCCACCTCTGCCTTTCAAGAATCTTGCTATTCAAATAGCACAATATAAAATTCAATCAATAAGTCATGCTGGTCAGTCAATGATCAGCTCTAAAAAGAAAAGGTCTTCGACATGTTTATATCTACTTAGTCATACTTTCTTGCATAGATCTGTTGTATGGGATGGTGTGTGGGGGGAATGGGGATTTGTTGTATAGTATACTTTCAGCCAATCTGTGGATTGTTGTTAATTTATTCAAAATATGTGTCATAGTTCTTAATCTAGGCAAGATCTGCAACCGTTGGGTGTTTTTGTCACTTCAAAAGTAGTTATTGGTTTTGTGATGTGGATTTCTATGTTTCATACCTTATGGCAACCTAGACACAGCAACAAGGTTTTGGATCAATTGAGGTGATCTTTTTCCTGATTGAGTCACATCTGTCATGTCTAGCTTTTGCCCCTGTTGCCAAGCTGAAAGTGTTAGGGGCATAGTTAGACAAGAGCTCAGATTGTTTTTTTGGTTACAAAACTGTGATCAGGTGTGTTTCGTTGACTTGCATGTTTTCGATCCTGTTAGCTTATCACTTGTTTGGTTAGTGCTTTCTCAGTACTTAGTTTTATCAGTCAAGCACATTTGGTATTTAGGCCTTGTTTAGATCAGAGGATAACTGGAAGAAAAGTAGGACCTTCCCCTTAGGTCTGTTTGGAAGATAGACATTGGTGTAGAATTTTTCGACAAGTGTCCTATATTCTTTTTTTATGTACTTGGCTTTCTTTCTATGGAGTGTTTTCCATGTTTTAGTAAGAAAGGTAAAAACGAAATCTGAGCTCATGCACATGCTTCATTCAAAAGTATAAGATGTTGCTCTAACTCTCTCACACACAATATAGAGATATTTGTTTCCTATGTTTATGTAATCTTTTATTCAAATATTTGACCTGTTAAAGCTCTATATGTTTTGTTTTGAACTGTCAAGTTTGTCGTAGATCCTGTTATTTTGGTTGTTTACTAGTACAAAGCAATGCTTTTTGTGGTTACAAAATAGGATGATACCCATAATTCCACATGCTAAGTTATATTGGCTGGCTGTCCGAATTATTGCATTTTGTGGCTCACCCGGACCTCATCCCATTGTTTGTTGTTGTATTATGATGCAGATCTTCGTGAGTTCCTAACTGGCAAGACCATGACTCTTGAGATGGACCCATCTGATACCATCTATATCGTCAAGGCAAAGGTTCTGGACAAGGAGGGTGTTATCCCAGACCATCAGCGTCTGATCTTTGCTGGAAAGCTGCTCGAGGACGGGCGTACAATTGCTGAATACAATGTCCACAAGGAGTCCACGCTGCACCTTCAACTCCATCATCATGGTGGCAATAACGGCAGTCAGATTTTGCTGAACAAACCCACTGGCAAGACTAGCAACAACTACATTGAGGTGGAGTCACCCAACATGCCTGCATACTCTCTTGATACTCTTATTCTCTCTATTTCTTTAACTGTTGAAAATACTTGGCTGCAGCCTGCCCCATTCGGCTTAAAAAGTGCACATTTGTTTCTTTTTTGGAGCCACAACTAGGATCTGTTCGTTACAAGAACATTAAAGAAATACCGAAATCCCAAAATATGACTGAAAATTGCACCATCCTACACTCGACGAATTGGTGGTAAGGTTAGCTTTAGAGAAGTGTTGTTCCCTGTGCTCGAGGAATCGGTTAACGGTGGAGGTGCTGACGGGGAGGACGGATAAAGTAGGGCAGCGTATAAGAGCCGTAGTAAGCTTCTTTTTTTTTTTTTTTTTTTTTTTGCGAAGGAGAGCCGTACTAAGCTTAATGCCTCATACGGGAATTACAAAGAAATTTTACAGGAAAAAGTTTTATTTCATAGAAAAAAATCATGTAGCACAGTAATTCCTTACCAGCATCGTAAAAAACTGGAACAAATGGCTACGAAAATGACGCCTCCCTCCCACCCAGGGTTTACATAACCCGTAAAAACTGGTCGTCGGTTAACTTGAAAAACTGGTCTGAGCTAGTTTTACTGATTGACCGGTTAACCGAAAAACTAAAATTAATTACTGTAGCAAAAATGGCTAATTATGGTGTTGATGTTTAGAATCACTGGCTAGTAATTAATTATGGATTATATGTGTAAGGTCGCATGGTTTATAAGAGGATTGTAAGGGGGGTTACAAGTAAGTGAGAGGAAGCAGACTTCCAAGCTTGTCTTTTCTATTTCAAGGGAATGGATCCAGTTACACGGAACTCCACATCATAACCATTCATTTTTAACTGCAATGCTTTGAGATTCGTGCTTAATATTCACCTTTCTACCTCAGCCTTGCTACTGTTGTTGATGTCTAAATCAATGACTGGAATAAGTCTTGTGTGCACAAAATTTTGCTTTCAGGAGGGGGGGCGGGGGGGTCTTTGTCTTTGCCCATCGTCACATGGTCTCCATCGCTCATGTTCATGTCAGCATTGGTTGTGGAGTTGTCGCATCCCACTTGAGTGCCCTCTTGTTCTCGGGCGGGACGTTGTTAGGCTATCTCCAACGGTGAAGATCCAAATTGGGGACACAAATGCCTCAACGGGTCGCTATAGCGCATAAAGGGGGTGATCTAAAAATGTTGATCTCTAACGGAAGTCTCAAAATCGGGTAAGGATGACCTAAATCCGTTGTCATCGCGTCAAGCTCTTCCAACCACCACCGCCGCCTCGAACTCGCCCAGCCGCCACCGCTCCTCCACGCTCTCTCGGTCGCTGCCCCGAGCTTACCCACTTGTCGCGTTTAGCTTGCCTAAATAGAGCGCCAAAGTTCCAAGCGCTTGGGAGGTGGGGCTGCGGCAGCGTTGGAGCTGCAGCTCTAGGGGCGGCGGCGTGGGGGACGACAGGGCTGCAGCGGATCTTGGAAGCTGGCGGCGGGGTTGCGGCGGATCTCTAGAGCTAGGGACGACGGGAGCTGGCAGGAGGGGGGGGGGGGGGGGGGTGAAGGGTAGGAGCGAAGGGTCACGGCCAACGCTGCTGCTTGACTGAAGCGTTGGATCGCGGGGCAGGAGCCCCATTTGTGGGTGGTGACCTAGCCTCAACCCAAAATGCGTCTTAGATTTAGATGCTCTATTGGAGACTATTTTTTAGCATTTTACACCTATTTTGAGTGGTGACCCATTAGAGATAGCCTTAGGTCGTGACCTCCTGCCACTGTTCACGGTGTAAGGACTGCGGAGCCGTCTCGTCCAGCTTTTCTGACCCGCCACTCTCGGGGATGGTAGTGTTAAATCACGCCTTCCCTTGCTTTCGAAGGATGGGCTTCGGACACGAGTTGGCAACATAATGTCAGACATTGCCAGCATTGTGCACGCACGCTCGTTCGTAATCATTGCGGGCGTTTACTCTCGGTCCTTATTCAGCCTGCTCGCATCAAGCCATCAGTGTGCTCGACCCCCGCTCGAGGGTTTCGGTCGAAGCGAAGGCGCTCGACCCTGCTCGAAGGGGTCAGTCGAAGCGATGACGCTTGACCCCGCTCCGCTCGAGAGAGGGGCAAAGAAGGGGCGCTTGACCTTGTTCGTGGTGCCATGCGGGGCGGAAGTGTCGGACCTTGTTCTGGAGTCAGGCGAGGCGGAAGCATTTGGTAGTTGTTGACCGTACTGATTCATCCTTAATCCTGTCTTGCATGGCATCCATAATACTTACCTCCGACATGTGGTTTTCCGATTAATCAGTAGATTTTTCTATCGGTTTAAAACTAGTCTGGTTACCGGTTAAAGAAACACCGCTCCTACCCTTTCTTAAGCGAGCTCTAAGCTATCAGATCCAGCACCTGCTCTCACTCGTTTGACTCCATATTTGTCGAGTGTAGATGAGAGTAGGGACAAAAACATAATATCTAACTATCTAAACATCGAAAAAGCAAATATGGATAAATGTGGGACACATCAATAGTTATCTAATACCACCGTGTCCAAATCTGAACCAGAGTCTGAGAAAAATCTAGGTCGGTCCAAAAATTAAAAATTAATATTGTTTTATGAATTTAAATTATTATAATATTTGAAGTATGGTAAGAAACTTATAAATTAGGTATAATAAGGAAAATAAAATACTTTCCTTTTTGAGATTATACAGTACAACTCAGACACTCACCCCTATGAACACACGTACGTAAATCCTATCCTATGAGAATCTTTGAACATTGAGCCGGCAAATCCTCTAGATTGACGAAGTAACCGTTGACGCCTCGCTGTCGACAGAAACGTCGCTTACCACTGAAAGCACAAAGGCGTTAAATCCTAGGAAATTCGCTTGTATGAGGAGTCGAGCCCAAGATCTGAGGTGCTACTGAGGTCCAAAAATTAAAAACTAATATTGTTTTATGAATTTAAATTATTATAACATTTAAAGTATGATAAGAAACTTATAAATTAGGTATAATAAGCAAAATAAAATACTTTCTTTACACAAAATAAGGAACATTGTCTTCATTCTCATTTCTAATACACATCTATTTATTATATAAGTTTCATCCACGTGAATCTTATGACAATATCCGTGTTTCAACTCCAACTCCGAGACAATTAGTATGATAGGGTATGGAGAAATAATATGTATGCCCATCTTATTTCACCCTAGATGAAAGCACCCGTACCGTTACCGATCATATGCCACTAGTCACGAGTCGTTCCTCGGAAGGTCTTGTGTCAAAGCCTTGCCAGCTAGGCAGCTACTATATTCCATACCAGCTAAAACATAAACAAATGTGCGTTAATGAAGAGGTACTGTTCCCAACCACGAGAGTACATTGACAAGTTTCATCGAACCTCATACTGGGCCATGGGCCATATTGTATGGTAGTCCGTCATAGTCGGGCTATTCGACCATAACTGGCACATGTTTCAGGCTAGGCCCGACGAGATGCTTCGACAGGCCACCGTCAGCCAAGCCTGGCCCAAATACAGCTTGGGCTGGGATTTTATTTTCTTGTTGGCTCAGGCCTAACATCCGGTTCTTTGCTGTTATCAGCCCTTTATGGCTCAGTGCACGTCAGTATAATTCTTCTGAATAACGCCGCGAATCGAAGGCTCAAGCAACGTTAAACTTGTGCTTTTCCAGTCTAACCATGCATAATAAATGTCTTATAATTACAAGTCTACATGTGTGCAGGTTTTTGACCTTGAGGACGAGAATGGTGGACTGGTCCCAGCGGTCGGCCAAGATGATGAGGTCGACGGAGGATTTGCTGAACGCGTGCGCCAGGTCCTTCCTCTGATGGGACTGACTGTTGTCTCTCTGGCCGCGACGGGCCTCACCGTCGGCACGGCGACTCCGGGGAAGAGCTTTGGTCTGTTCCTGATGCTGCTGGGCGGGCTGACTGTCGCCACCATCCCTGTGCTCCGTGCCCGCAACAAGTAGTGTATAATACACGCATGGCTATGGATTTTATTAGTGTTGTAATTATTTGTGCATGTCATCCTACCGGATGCGAACTGTCTATCCTAGCTGCATTCTTTCTTTATTTCTTTTTTCATTCGAGAAGAACCGTCTGTGTTTCAGTTGTCGTATGGTGTGTGAGGTATCTGCATATCTTTAGAAGATGCAACCCACTATGTGTCATTAGCTCCTATTTCTCTCTTCTCTCATGCAGCCACGTCACTTTCTTATTTGCACCATCTGATCCTCCAAAAACTGCACATCCTGTCCGTTGTTCCTTCTCATCTTCCCCATCAGACTTCATTTGCCACGAGTGGCTTAGCTACGGAGGCAAGGCCAAGCCGCTACCCAATTAATTACGGAAACTGTAACCGATACCCATCAATGGTGTTGTTACTCCTATTTTGATGCTCGGGTCCACAACCAATGCTCGCCTCCACAACCAAGTAATCCTATCCCGGCTGCTACGTAAACTGTCCCAACAATCAATTGTCCAACTTCAATGGCACATACTTCTCATATTCCTCTCCTCCATTGCACATATATCTCTCCAGCTTGCGCCAAAGATCAGAGTGCTCGAAGAAACTGTTCCCTGCAACACTTGATTGCTCATTAGGAAGCAGCCGCCTCTACTGAAGCTTCTCTACGGCAAGCCAGCAACCACTGATCTCTCATTCTGTACCATCCGTGCAGTGCAGTTCCCATCCCTTCCATGTTAAGATCATCTCCTGTACTCAGCCACTATCTCTCAAGAAACACGGTATGGTCATGTCTTTTCAGCATGGCCTGAACTCGCACCATTCTGTAGTTTGATCAAGCAAGGTATCATGTAGAAATTCTTCTCCCTTGGTTGTTGTCCATCTCCTGTCTTCTTCCCTGTACCAGATTTCTAGAGTGTAGATCCGTGTGGACGTTAGACTGATTATTTTATTAATTTGTTGGTAAGCAGTTCTTTTTCTTTTTCTTTTTCTAAACAATAACTCAATAAGCACATGTTTGGTTCTAGGTTGTACTTGGACTAGGACTGCTGCTAATTCAATTCCAAATCCTTTTCAGATGGGAATAAAGTGGAGATCCATCTATCTAGCATATATGTTTTCATCTATTTTCACACAAGACCTGTCAAGCATATATGTTCTCATCTAAGGCCATGTTATCAAATCCTACCCGCATATTTTCATTAATTTAGTACAAAACTGCTACCTGTCAATTTTGTGAACTAGATTTGGAAACTCAGACTGTGGCTCATGCAGCTTCAATTTCCTGATCGTGTGTCAGGGTCAGGATTATCAAGTATTAGTGAATGTTAGTTTTAAAAAAATGGGTAGCAGGGAATGTTGACATCTTATTTATCTGCTTTTAGCTATTCTCCACTCATACAAGAAAATTTATATTCCCCTCTATTGTCTTTAGAGATGTTCTATCTTTAATTAGTAGTTCCTTTAGATTACTGTCAATAATTACTCTATCGGCAGGAAGATTATTGCGATCTTAGAGACTTTTTCCCCCTGTCATTGTAATAACCAATCTCAAAGAAACAGAAAAGAGAACGTGGTCAGTTGTGATTTTTTTTTCTTAATGTCCATAGGATTCTTAGTTTCATCCACATGATGTCCACAATTTAAAAATGATAATAACTATATAGTTGTGCTTTCTCTAAACAATCATTTATTTTCCTCTTTACATGTTTATATAAACTGACTCCATTGATTTACACAAATTCTTATCAATTCCCGCAGCAAAGTGCGGGGCATGCATCTAGTATATAATAGAGTCAAAAGCGTTTCCATTGCCTTTATCGATTGCCGCAATAAAATGTGCAGCCGAGTGCCGATGACCAGAACAAATTAAAGCTGCGGTTCCTGAGATTTAAACTTGGTCAAAATTTGCATCTGTTTAGAAAAAAAAAACATAAAAAAAAGGAGTCGTGGAAAGCTCATGGTCACAGCTTGTGGATCTTGCATTCCACGTACATGGACACATGCATGGTAACTGCTGTAGCGCTTGCCAACATCCATGTAAGCCATCGCCCATAGCTCTGCCTTTGTTGACTAATACCTATAAACATTTAGATAGGGAAATTACTTTTCTTGGCACTGAAAGTTCACATGTTTCGAAAAATATCACTAGAAGAACCAAGCTTGCATTGGAAAAATACCATCTGTGATGAACAGTGTTACAATTCGGTGGAAATAAATTAAGCTGGGTCTCTGTCGCTCACGGCAAGCCGTAGCCGCGCAGGCGGCACGAGAGGTAGGTCAACTCGTCGTTCTCGTTCTGGCCCGCGGTGCGCGTGTCGGAGAAGCGGGCGTGCCTGATGCGATAGGAACTCCGCGCCGATCGCGTTGCATGTAGCGGCAGGGTCACGGCGTGCGGCGGCGCCCTGCTCCGGCGCGTCCTCGTTCTGGGCCGCAGGAGGCAAGCCCGATGCCGCGCCACACTCCGCCGCTGTGTTCGTGTCATCGCTCTTGAACAGAGTTATCATCGTGTGATGAACACTACGGGAAAACCCTTATGTGCCATGTGCCCACGGCACCGTATTTGCCATGGGCCGTCCACGGCATAAAGCCGACGGCACCTCTCAAACGACAAATACCTTTGTGTCATAAGCTAGATGTCAAACGCACGGCACAATCTGTACCGTGGGTCGGGAGGGCCGACGGCAAAAAGGTTGCCGGGCCGTTAGGACTGACGGCCGAGCCCACTCTGTGCCGTGTGCCCTCAGCTAGGACACACGGCATAAATTGAATGTGCCATGTGCCAGCTGCCAGGACACACGATATAAATTGAATCTGTGCTGTGTGCTGCGGTATTTGCACACGGCACAGTGTTTGACAGGAAATGCCAGCACCTACATCTATGATGTGTGTTATGATTTTTGCACATGACACATATGCTAAATACAACTATAAATTATTAAATATTAGCGTCCCCGGATCATCCAAAACACACATACAATATATATCACAAAATATCACATTCAACATTCAAATACGGTCACATCCAACATTCATCACATTCAACATCCATCACAAATATTTATTAGAAACATGCAAATAAACAAAGTATCGTGACAAACTCTATCACAAACATGAAACTAGCTGAGTGGCCCCCCCTAAGACGATCGTTGCTGCTGCGCGGCCCTCTCCCATGGTGATCATTCATCAGGCGGTTCATTCGATGCCGCCGAGAGATTCTGCACAAGTGAACACACACAAATAGAGGTATTGAACAAGTTAATGTTATTATCACTAACAAATGAAGAAATGAGTGTTGAAAACTATTATCGCTACTAAATGAATAAGTGAGAAGTGAATCCTATTATCACTAAATGAAGCTATTGTCACTACTATTAGAAGCAATAACAATAGAATGCTAGTAGCACTAAGGTTTTGAAGCAAGAAATGAGTAAATGAGAAGTGATTCATATTATCACTCACTCATCGGAGTACAAGCAGGAGGAGTAGATGCCGGAGACGGTGGGAACAAGTTTGTTGGAGGTGTTGTGCCCATCTGCGATGCCATCCACTAGATCATTCGCTTTTGGTTCTCGTCGGCCCTAAGTCGATCCTCCTCCATCCTCAGCTCCATCCAACGTTGGTTCTCCTCGGCCCTCAGTCGATCCTCCGCCCATAGGCGTTTTTCTTCATCCAGCTGGGTCTACAAAATTTTAGTCAAATGTTATATTACACATCAAACATGTGTAAAAAGACATGAACGACAAATGCCACTAAGTTAACCTGGAGTGCCTACAGCTGGGACATTATAGTGGTCGATCGAGTGCGGATAGCGGGGCTCGAGCTTGTGCTCCTCGCTCGAATCTGGGAGAGAGTAGGCGTACTAACCGTGTCGATAATGCTGTGGCCAATATAGTACCGCCCGTGCTTCTTTCCACCTCCAAGCCTCATCGCCAGCTCGCCATCAATGTCCTCGGTGTTTGGATCCCACTCTGGCCCATGTAGCTGCCTTGCCATCTCCATGTAGTCACTGATGCGGCTGTGGACAGCCGCATTGCTGAACGACTCCGGAGAATCATCCGGGCTGTAGTCGATGGTGGACGTTGCCTTGTCCTTATGAGCCAAAGCCCGTCCCTTCAAAGTCCCCAACGGAGGCACCTACACACCATAAGAAGTAAAGACAAGAAGATATAAGAATTTCAAATGAGTAAAGTTATTATCATAATTAAAGATAGTTTTATATTTACCATTTCGTATTGCTCCTTAGTGAGCACTATGTTTCTGGCTTCCTTTTTGGTGACCTTCATCTTGTTTACGGTGGCATTATAGATGATTAGCACCGAGAGACGCACCTCGTAAAGCATGTCCTTCACGATTTTAGGACATTGCTTATAAGCCACACTCCTCGCCAAGTCCTCCTGTCCCTCCTCAACCCTGTAGAAGTCCTGCTACCACATGAGACGTATGGTGTTACTATTTCAATAATTATCAACGAATATAGTGTATTGGCAGATCAAGTGAGACGAAGACTTACAAAAATCTCCGCCACCACCCGCTCTGCCCTGTTGTTAAAGACCCTAGAGTCCAGATCCAGCCGATCTGACGTGTGGATGTAGTGATTCCATGTGGTGGCCACCACGCCCTCGGTGCCGATCTGAATCACTCCTGGATAGTGTAGGCGAACAAGAAGACCCAGGATGTCACTGGGCTTGCGGGTGTACTCCCCAAGAGTAACTATCTTCGAACCTCTGCACAAGTGATAAAGATAATTTATTAGTCTCTGTTAATGTTGATGGAAAACATAATTAGAAATGAAACATATGAAATGACTACTTACCTAGGCCTCAATGCCCGAAGGATCGATTGTTTCTCTGGCGGAATAGGTCGCCATGGGAGCTGTGTGGGACCTCTCAACCACACCTTCACCTCGTCCTCCTCCTCCCCGTCCTCCTCCCCCTCCTCCTGCTCGGAGACCTCAGCCTCCTGCTGCTGATGCTCCTCCTCCTCCTGCTACTGCTCCTCCTCCTCGGAGTCCTCAAACTCCTGCTACTGTTGCTCCTCCTCGGAGTCCTCAGACTCCTGCTCCTCCTCCTCCTCCACGGAGTCCTCGGACTCCTGCACAGGAGGGGGAGCAGGAGCTCTCCCCCTCCCTTGACCCCTGCCTCCAGCTCTCCCTCGACCATTCTGTGAACCCTTCCCCGAGGCTCGAGCCTTTCTCCCGGATCCTTCCCCGGAGTAGAACGAGGTCAAGGCCCTCATCCCCCTCTTGAACGTACCAATCGGGCCCATCACCTGCAAAAGGAAAATTGTAAACCAATCAGTATACTTTGAAAGAGATGCAAAATAAACTAAAAATAATTCTACATAGCTAAGTATTATATATACATAGTAAAGTAATTAGTAAAAGATCTTACGTGTATTAGAAATAATCATCCTCATTGGAATTAGTTGTATCATAATTCTCTTCATCACTATCAAGCATATCGTTGTCATCATGCCCGTCATCCACGGGAGGAGTTTCATTGTCCTC
The DNA here is from genome assembly GCA_032690845.1 of Eleusine coracana subsp. coracana. Lineage (NCBI taxonomy): Eukaryota > Viridiplantae > Streptophyta > Magnoliopsida > Poales > Poaceae > Eleusine > Eleusine coracana. The sequence goes on along the minus strand of CM064432.1, from coordinate 4,810,341 downwards.
ATTTGATTTTTTTTCAAGTAGTTTTTTGTCCTCCAAATCATGAAAATAATCTCCAGTGTCCTCATCATCTGTCGTTTCATTGTCTACTTCCATTACCTCAAACGTATCGGTTAAGTCTATCTCAAACCTTCCGTCTAGCCCATCCTCTTGAAAAAACTCACCTTCGTCATTTATGTTTGAGTCTTTGTTGTAATCGACATCATTTAGGACAAGTAGTTTACCTTTTGGCCCTACCTTGAACACAACATGCCAAGGTTTTAGATCCTCTTTTTGGCACAGATACCAGACATAATAAACTTGTGTGGCGTGTTGAGCCACGATATAGACGTTGTCTCCTACTAAGATGAATGACTGTTGAATTTCTACTAAGCCAAGTTTAGGGTACTTTCTCACTACTTTTGGATCAAACCAACGACATTTGAAAATTACGAGATTTAGAGGTTTGCAACCATGAAACAAGAGTTGATATATCTCTTCAATTCTTCCATAGTAGTCAATACCATCTGTGCCCGGAGTAAAAACTCCGCTATTTGTGTTTTTTCTATTAGGACAACTTCGCTTATAGCTTGTTGTGTGAAATTGAAATCCATTGATGTCATAACCGTCTAATGACTGAACCTTATAGGCAAAGCCATAGGCAACTCGTCTCAACTCGGGACACATGGACGCATTGCTTTGTCCCTGTAAGTTAGAGCAAGATAGTTCATTAATTATGAGTAACTTGTCATTTCAAACTAACTACAAATGTCAATTGGACAAGTACCTTCTATTTGAACCAAGAAATAAAATTAGGCATTCCATCTCCCGCACCCTGTCTTAGTAGGGTCTCGGCTTTGCTCGCTGTAGGTTCCCTCGATTAACGCCAAAATTTATGAAAAAATTGCCTGTACGAACGAGGAATAAGATTATTGGATGTAGAAGAAAAAATAGTTTCATGAGAATATGGGGGGTTGGATGAGGACTTACGCAATGTATGGCTCAACTTCAGAAAGGTTGGTCAACACATAGAACATGATCGAGCACCACTCTTTATGTGTCAAGTTCTTGGGTCTCGAACCACTTGCACTTCCGAGCTGCCCTTGAAACAAGGTAAGGCTCGAATCATTTACACCCTCATTGTAACGAGGGACTGGCTTATGCATGCTAGGAAGATTGTCAGCGTAATACTTTGTTGTGAAGTTTGAAACCTCCTCAAGAATGGATGCCTCTGCAATGGATGCTTCAATTTTGCATTTATTTTTACATTTTGTTCAGAGAACCTTTAGACATCTCTCAATTGGATAGCACCAACGGTTCTATACGGGTCCACCCATTCGCACCTCATATGGAAGGTGCAGTATCATATGTTGCATCGATGTGAAGAAGCCAGGTGGAAAGATCTTCACCAATTTACAGAGAAACACATGTGCCATTTTTTCCATGTCTGTAACCACTTTCTTTGATACCTCCTTAGCACAAAGCTGGTGGAAGAAATAGCTCAACTCTGCGAGCACTTGCCACACATGATCTGGGACATATCCTCGAACCATCACCGAAAGAAGCCGCTCAAGCCATATGTGGTAGTCATGACTCTTGAGCCCGTTAATTTTCATAGTACTTAAGTTCACTCCCCTACTCAGATTCACTGCAAACCCATCAGGAAACTTTAACGTTTGGAACCATAGTAGCACTTCCCTCCTTTGTTGCCTCGACAGGATGAAATCGGCTTTAGGCTTTTTCCATGTCTTTCTGCCGCCTCCAGGAGGCAACATGTTTAACTTTGGTCTATTGCATAGCTTTTCTTGATCTATTCTTGCTTTAACGTTATCTCTTGTCTTACCAATAATGTCCATGATTGTTGCAAAGAGTACCGCGCCGATATTAGCTTCTGTGTGCATTGGGTCAATGTTATGGGGAAGAATGATGTCCTGCATATAGGAAAGCCTCCACAAGACTGATTGTTGATTCCACGCATGTATCTCACCATATCCCACAAAACAACATTTTACTTTATCCACCTTGAGGGTCGATACCTAGGCACAGACTTGGGCACCAGTCATGAGTTGCGGTGCAAGGTTCTTAACTACGACACCCTTCATAAAGTTCTTTTTGTCTCTTCTGAAGGGATGGTCAAGAGCGAGGAACTGCCAATGTTTGTCGAATGAAGACCACTTATGACCCTTATTAAAATAATCAAACTTCAGAGTTCCCTTACACACTGGACAAGGGAACTTCCTGTGAACACACCAGCCACAGAATGTCCCGTACGCCAAGAGGTCATGCATAGAGTATCCATATGAGACATGCATGTTGAAGTTTATCTTTGTAGCTCGATCGTACGTCCGCACTCCTTCGTCCCAAGCACGGGCTAAATCATCAAAAAGAGGCTCCATGTACATGCTCATATTCTCTTTGGGGTTTCTACGAATTATCAATGACAAGAATATGTTCTCTTGTTGCATGATGACGTCGTGGGGGGGGGGGGGGGGGAGATTGAGGAGTATTACAAACACAGGCCAGGAAGAGTAGGGTGCATCCCCCATTCCATAAGGTTGGAACCCATCTGTTGCCAGTGCCACACGTACATTACGAGCATCTAGTGCTTTATCATGATGAATGCCATCAAAATGTTTCTAGGATTCAGCATCGGCTAGATGTACAAGCTTCTCAGAATTGTATCGAACTCTGTCTTTGTGCCATGTCATCTATTTCACAGACTCCTTGGTCATGTAAAGACGCTGAAGCCTCGGTATGAACGAAAGGTAGTGTAGGATATTCACAGCTACTTTACTCTGCCTCTTCTGACCATCAGCAGAGTCTACCTCAAAGTATCTAGATGATTTACACTTCGGACAATTTTTTGCTTCTGCATGTTCTTTCCTAAACAAGACGCATCCTTTTGGACAAGCATGTATCTGCTCAGATGGCATCTTTAGTGCACTGAGTACTTTCTGTGATTCATACATGTTCTTTGGCAAAATGTGACCTTTAGGAAGGAGGCCGTCGATGACTGTCAACATGGCATCGAAGGCGGCTCGACTTATGCTAAACTGAGACTTCACGCCGATTAAGCGTGCGATGGCATCCAATTTAGAAACTTTGGTATGCCCGTGAAGGGGTTGTTGTGCCGCCTCCAACATCTCGTAATACGCCTTCGTAGTTAGCTCTGGCTCCTCCTCCTCCCTAGGTGCTTCTTCTTCTTCCTCGAAATGTGCTTGATGATAGTCATCTAACATGTCTCCTACTTCGGCATCAGAATCACAATCAGCAATTCGTTGTCTCACAACCTCACGCCTCGTACGATCGACTTCTCCATGTAAGGTCCACCTGGTACAGTTTGGAGTAAATCCATTCTTGGCAAGATGAGACACTATTGTTAACTTATCTTGTCGACGTGTGTTTCCACGTCTGTTGCAGGGACACCAAGTGACACCCAGTTTCTTACGCTTGGCAAATGCTCGTTCCACAAAAGCATCGGTCTTCTCAACCCATTCTATGGTATACTTATGTCCAGGTGCCCACTCCTTATACATCCACTCACGGTCACCCATATTATAACATATCAACGAGCAATAAATCATTCTAGCAACAACACAATGCTTACACTGTCTAATAGGTAAGGATAGGTGCTAATCCGACCCGAGGATGCATAGACAAGGTTAGTTTCCATGGCCCACTCCTGTCCGAGACAAAATTTTGGCAGCACCTCCCCACTGTTCTCCAGAAACACATCATGCAAAGGAGATTATGTATCCAGAGAACAACGGGGAGGTGTTGCCGAAATTTTATCTCGAACCGGAGTGGACCTTGGAAACTAATCTTGTCTATGCATCCTCGAGCTGTCCAAAAAACATGGACAATTCAAAACAGATATGGCCAATGATATGCAAAGATCTGCATATCTCCAATCGTATCTATTTCGAACGGGAGACAACTAGGTTACGCAAACTACAAATATTAACGGAACCAAACATGAATGGAAAAGGCGGTCTTTATGTCTAACCTTGCGGTCCTGCAAAGTGACGAGGTGATGACGGTGGAACCCTGGCCCCTCCCTAGCCCGTCTCTCCGGACACTATAATAACCCCTGCGAAGCACACGACAAAGAGCAAACAACGTCAACTTCCAGTCCCATCGACGTCAAGTTCATTAAGTTAACCCTAATTACTAACAACAGACCTAAGGAAACTAATCTACCAATAAAATTAATCTACCAATAAAGTTAACGCTAAAATATTACTAACATGCACTAAAATTATTACTACAATTAATTAACACTAAAATTATTACTATAATTAATTAATACTAGAATTATTACTAAAACTAAGCTAACCCTAACACTAAGCTTACACTAACACTAAGCGAACACTAAGCTTAACACTAACACTAAGCTAACACTAATACTAAGCTAACACTAACAGTTAGCTAACACTAACACTAAGCTAACACTAAGCTAACACTAATCTATTATTAAAAAAATACCTCACTTCAGCATGGCGGCCATGCTCGGGGTCGAGGAGGCGGCTTCGAGGCGGCGGTCATCGGCCATGCTCGGGGAGGCAGGCCGGGGGAGGAGCAAGGCCGTGCTCGGTCGTCGGAGGCCGGGGGAGGAGCAGAATGACAATCAGCAATCCCCGGAGCGAGGCCGTGCTCGATCATCAGAGGTCGAGGAAGGAGCAGAGGAGGCAGCAGGTGTCGGAGGCAGCCCGGCAGTCGTCGGAGGCCGTGCTCGGGGAGGCAGGCCTCTGGTCATAAGAGGCCATGCTCGGGGAGGAGCGAGACCAGGGGAGGAGCAGAGGAGGCGTCTGTCGTTGGAGGACTACATGCGGTGGCGCGGGGCTGGGCGGCGGGGAGGGCGGAGGTGGCCGCGTGGCGGACCGAAGGTGGCTGCATGGGGCCGAGCAGCGGGGAGGGTGGAGGCGGCGCGGACCGGTGTCGGCGGGTGGAGCGCAGGCGTCGGCAGCGCGGAGGACCGGAGCGCGGTGCCGGGCAGCGGGGAGGGTGGAGGAGGCCGGGGGAGGACAGAGGAGGCGGCGATGGAGAATTTCAGGGGGAGGAGCAGAGGGAGTGAGAGCCGTGCAGGCGAGGGGAGGGCCACGTGCGACTGTTAAGTCATAAGCATTCCATCTGTGCCACGTGTCCTAGATCGGGACACACAACACAAAAGCAAATCCATTTGTGCCGTGTGTCAGAGATCTGGACACACGACACAAAATTAATATATGCCAGTCACAAATTATATATCAAGTTTTATATAATTTTTTTATGTAACTTAAAAATAACTTGATAAAATGTTTCACAAAATTAATATATGAGAATTTATAAGAAAAAACCTATTATTTCATGCATTTCCTCTCAATTTGAATGTTCTATCACTAAAATACTATATTTGTAAAAATAAATTAAAAGTTTCAAAAAAATCTGAAAAAAGCCAAACTTTGACATGACATATTTCATGTGATTTATGACCTACATAAAAAATACTTCTCTTCAAATTCAAAGTAGACCGTCAAAAAGTTTCTGAATTAGAAGAATGCTCCTCACCAACTCTGAAACTTATATGGAGACTGTTTGTTTAGTAACCAACATACGTGACAACTTGTGTGAAACTTTGTCACTTTTTACCGTAATAACTATGCATGAAATAATGATGTCAGGTGCAATATCATGATTTTAATACTATATTTGCATTTTCTACAATTTAAAAACCATTGGAGAACACGTTGGTCACGATATTTCATGCACAAGATTAGCAACATTTGCTCTAATTATAGGTATACAACTTTAAATCAGTGTTACGAACAACAATATAAAGTTTGTTCCTATTATACTTCAATATGTCAAACACTTGTAGTTCAAGTTTGAATTATCACCAAAAAACACCAATAATAAAATAAATGCATCAGATATATCAAATTATGCTAGAAATGCACATATTTATAGTATGAGCTACCACATAGAGCCTTTACGTCACAAAAAAAATGGGGAGAAAAGGAGCTAAAAAACAAAAAAATTGTGCCGTGTGCCTACGTAGAACACACGGCATAATTTCATTTCTGTCGTGTGCCACCAGGCAAGCATACGGCGAAGAGCTGACGCCGTTCAAATTCCCCAAGGGTAGCAATGTGTGCCGTGTGTCCCATATGTGGCACACGACACACCTTTATTTATGCCGTGTGCTTCTTTTTTACTCACGGTAAAGGGGTTTTTGCCGTGTGTATTTTTGATGCCGTGTGTTATTTACGTTGCACACGACATAAGGGGCATTGTATCGTGTGCCCGATAAAATGCGCACAGCACAAAATTTGGCACACGACACATAGCCTTTTTCCCGTAGTGGAAGTGGTTTTCGCCGTTGGTTTGGGCCAGGTGAGCTGAGTTCAGAGTTTCAGGAAAAATGTTACCTACGGTGATGCTTCCTGGAAGCTTTGCCGTGGTCGGTCGCTCTCTTTGCCAAACCGGCATTCGTTTGTAGTTGTCTTGGGTATTTCTACCTGTACGACTCACATCATGTAACCAATCACGGTTAAGTATTGGGGAGTTTTACTGTCCAGGCCAGTAGTTTGAGAGTAATTTCATAACTATACTATTAATGAATAAATTTATATTTATTTTCATGATAGAATATTAAGTCTACAAAATTATTAAAATATTAGTTTATCTTAAAAAAATATAAAATATTAGTTACTAATCAGATTGTTAATGTAACTTTAATTATAACAATAAAAACTAATTACTATAAATCTGCAACTTTTATTTTTTCCGATATTACCCTCAAATTAAAAAACTGCTGGTCAGTAGTTATGATTTTAGATTTTGAAATCTATATCGTTAGATCAAACTACTGACCAGTAGTTTTTTAAAACTACTCGTCAGTATTTTGGATAGTAAAGTCAAGTATTTCATCCACATGGGACCAGATAATAGGTAAATTAGCAGCAGACATGAAGAGTCGGACGTTACTAGAGGACAGACAAGCCGGATGCATAGTATTTCTCTTATGAGATGTGCCTCCCTTCATAGTTTATAGGTAATGGAAACGGTGTGCACAACAAACACCTCGCCCGTAGAACCTTCTGACGACTTGTAAGGGCAGTTTTGAGATTGAACCCATGAGGTGCCTGCTTGCGACGAGCTAGGAGGCTCTCTCGAAACGTTAACTCGGATAGGCTGAGAAATCCACCGCGGCCAAGCAAATGAGAGCAGGGCGTGTCCGTGCCAAATCAGCCACATTATCCACGCTCATGACTGTGCTGTTTAATTAGAGGTTTTAGTCATCCTTTACAAGGCTGCAACTAGGTAACGGATTAAGATTAAAACAACTACAAGCGACATTCCTTGGTCAGCACTCAGCAAGATATTGCGCACTGGGACTAGTATCAATACAGGTTTGCCAATAAGACATATGGCAGAACGAATGAACGAATGTTCTCTCATGAGAATATGCAAAGTTTCAGCAAATAATCACACTCACCCACCAAGATGTTAGGAAATCGGCAATAATCAACATCAATAATCCCTCATCTTGTGCTGAACAATGAGGAAAACATTAACCAACAGCCCTACAGCGGAATAAGTAAACACAATGCACAATGACACGGCGATATGCCTGAAAAACCTCCTTGGTATGAGGAGTAAACACCACGGGACCAACGGCCCACTCCAACTTCCACTATAATCAATGATGGGTACAGTGGAGTCTTCTCTAGAACCTCTAAAAGGCTTACAACAGTAGCAACACACTCATCAAGTTACAAACTTAGCCACAATAGCAATACAACAACTAGAAAAGATATGACAGCAACTAGCTAAGACGCCACAGATTCTGTCCCCTTTGGTATTCAGTTCATAGCTCTCAAACTACAGCTCCAAAGTGCACCAATTCTGGTAGGAAAGTAGTTCCATGAGTCCTCTATATACGGACCAAAATTCAGCTCAATCCGACATCGTTTGGCTACCCAAATAATTCTTCTATCAAAACTGCTTTGTTTTAAACTGCAGCAACTCGAACTGACAAAACACCTCACAAATCTGATGCTCCACTAAACCAATACATATACCAACTGATCAAATCGAAGTGCTCTAAGTGAAGAACGAGCTCACCAAGTTTGAAGCCAATCCAAGCACGTTTGAGCCCCTAATCAACAGCTTGATGCTGGTAGGTTCGAAGCCACCAAATCTGGACAGATTCACCTCTTCTTCTTCTTCCTCTCTTCTCTCTTTGTTTTGTGCTGGTGTGTGTGTGCTATGGACAACCTGAAGTGTCCAGGAGCTTCTCCCTTGTTTGAGCTAGGGTTTCTTCTCACATATATATCCAATGTGAGACCAACTGCACCATTGATCTTGGCTGAAATCAATGGACCACCATTTCTGGACTTGTGGGCTGAAAGTGTGACTTGTTGGACCTCATTTTTCATCCTCCATGTGGAGGGACAGCCCAACAAACTCTCCCTCCCGACATCATGAAGGGTCTCACTGCCTTCCGGCAGCCATGCCAGCGATCTTGCAACACACCTCTAGCTTTCCCTTTGTCATCACCTTAGTCAACATGTCGGCACCATTGTCTTTGGTGTGAACTTTCTCAACATACATCTCCTTAAAGTACAACACATTCCGAATCCAGTGATATCGGACATCAACATGTTTTGACTTAAAGTGGAGGCTTACATTTTTGCACAAATGAATAGCACTTTAGTTATCACATAACAACACATACTTGCCTTGATCAAACTCATGTTCTATCACAAACCATCTCAGTCATAATAGCTCTTTAGCTGCCTCTGTCGCTGCAATAAACTCAGCTTCAGTTGACGACAATGCAACACATTTTTGCAACTTGCTTTTCCATGACACCGCTCCCCCTGCATAGGTAATCAAGTAACCTGAAGTAGACTTTCTTCTTTCAACTTCCCTGGCCATATCTGCATCTATGTATGCAACCAACACAAGTTTTCTTTCACCAAAGCATAGTTTCAGCTTTGTGCTGCCCCGAAGGTACCTCAAAATCCACTTCACGGCTTCCCAATGTGGTCCTCCTGAATTAGACATAAATGTGCTCACAGTACTAACCGCATGAGCAATATCAGGCCTTGTACACATCATAGCGTACATCAAACTTCCAACTGTTGAAGCATAAGTAACATGCTGTATTTTTCTCTTCATCTCATCAGTGGATGGGCATTGCTTGGTGGTTAACTTGAAATGAGTTGCAAGAGGACATCTCACTACTTTTGCATTGTCCATTCTAAATTTCTGAAGTACTTTCTCGATATACCTCTCTTGAGATAAGTACAACTTTGTGAAGCTTCTGTCCCTCTCAATTCACATGCCAAGAATTTGCTTTGCCGGACCCAAGTCTTTCATTGCAAAAGACTTGCTCAACTCTTTCTTCAGCTTTGCAATCCTAGAGACATTCTTACCAAAAATCAAGATATCATCAAAATAGAGTAACAAGATGATAAAATCATCACCTGAGAACCTCGGAATATACACACAATGGTCTGTGCTACACCTCTTGTAGCCTTGCTCCCCCATAACTGAATTAAACTTCAAATACCATTGTCTTGGTGCTTGTTTCAGGCCATAGAGACTCTTTTTCAGTTTGCACACATAGTCTTCTTTGCCTTTAACAAGAAACCCCTCAGGCTGATCCATGTAAATTTCTTCCCCCAAGTCACCATGAAGGAATGTTGTCTTCACATCCATTTGCTCAATCTCGAAGTTGAGACTAGCTGCCAAGCCAAGGATTAATCTAATTGATGTCATTCTCACAACCGGAGAAAAGATCTCATCATAATCAACTCCTTTTCTCTAGCCAAATCCTTTCACAACCAGCCTGGCCTTGTACCTTGGATGTGGTGTGTGCTCTTCATGCTTGATTCTATAGACCCACTTGTTTTTCAATGCTTTCTTGCCCTTAGGCAACTTCACCAGCTCATATGTATGATTCTTATGCAAGGAATCCATCTCTTCTTGCATAGCCTTCATCCACTCCTTCTTGTACTCATCTTCCATTGCATTTGCAAATTAAAGCACTCAGGTTCTGAACCATCAGATAGTAACACCACATACTCATCTGAAGGACACCTGATGGAAGGAACTCGATCTGTGCTAGATCTTCTGAGTGGAACTACTGGTGGCTCTTCTTGTGTAGGCGGCTGCTGATCCGGATCATTCATTTCAGCATCAAACTCATGCGACTGGGGAGCATTCTCATCACCTGTACCTTGCACATCATCATGTACCTCATCTGCAATTTCACCTTCAGCTTCACCTTCAACTTGTTGTGGAACTGGAGCTGCAGGAACTGGGTCTAAATCAACAACTGGATCTTGCTGCTGAGCTATATCACTACCCTTTACC